>OZ005661.1:158571194-159261194 GCA_963930645.1 Salticus scenicus
TCTTCAATGTCAACCCCTATTTTTGACTTCATATTCAGATTTCTGAGATCAAGGCGGTTCGGCACCTATTTATATACTTTAAATCAATTCTAACACGTGAAAATGTATTAGGGGTTCGTCTATACATTTAGAAAATATAAATCATGATCTACCACCCAGTATACATTATTTATTAAGTTTCACACCAGAAAAAAATTTCAGAAATGTTAATTATAAAATAAAAAATGACTAATTCACGGAACTCTCGGAGTTAGTTTATGAATTAAAAGATTTTTATTGGTTTCTATTGATTAAACATCAAATAGTCACTTCATACGAAGAAAATTAAATAGCTTGAATAGATATTAAAATATCTATCAAAAGAAAAAAAAAAGGGTAAATGGTTTTAAATTTGCTTGAAAATTCAAAATTATTTTAACTCAAGATGCCGTATAATTGTCTGAAACGGTGGCACTCAACCTGGTTCCCACGGCCGTTTCACAGTAACAATGGGAGTTTGTTCTGATACTGCAGTACTTTCATTTTCTTTAATTTAATTGACTTTTTAAAAATATTAAAACATATTTTTTTTTATTTATTTATTTTTTTAATTAATTATTATTATTTTTTTTCATAACATTATTAAAAACTTTTACATAAATCTCCACGATATTCTTTTGCTTTTATATTTTATAATGTGTAACAAATTAATACGCAAAATAATAAATCCTACTATTTAATGGGGTGTTCTAAAATTCTACTCTTAACACAGATACCGAAGTGGACGGTGGGTGTTAAAGGCTGACTACCCTTAATCTAAATCTTCAGTTGAAAAGGTCAAAATGTTACATTACTATATTAAAAAAAAAAGAAAAAAAAGGGGGGGGGGGAGAAAGAAAGAAAATAATTATTATAAAATAAAATAAAAATAAATAAATAAATAAATAAATAATCTGAACAATAAACTATGGGAACAGAAGAAGGGAAGCCGTCGTCTCCGTGAACGATAAAAATTACGATGGCGTGTCTCCGGATTATCGTAGGGGTGCGTCACAGACCGTCGCCAATTACCCATAGCGCAGTACAAATGCGACATTAAACCCAACCTACCTACCTACCAATATATTGTGGTTTTAACTGGCGTATAAGTGACCGATTACGCATGTATTTCAGTGTGGAATGGCTTTCTTAGTAGGAAAAATCTGTTTGGATTTTCGCAAATATATATGATTTTAAGTTTATTTAAAATTTGCTTTGGAAGAAGATGATGACTCCTCTTTTAAATGCTAATGCTGAAGGTCACATGTGGATAGCGGTAAAAAGTAAAAATCTATGTTAAAGTAAGGTAAATTTCTCTTAAAAAAAAAAAAAAAAAAAAAAAAAAAAGGAATAACAGTGGGCTAAAATTACCCCGGAATAAATTAAAATGTTGTTTATTCTGGTTTTAGTCAGGTGATATCACTTGTGCTAAATAGCTGGATCCGCCCTCTCTTAAGCTCAGGTTTAGCTCATCATAAAATACTGCTTTTAATATCTGCCGCACCAAAATGTTCAAAACACAAATGCCAAATTTCATATATTTTGAAATCTTCCCGTTTCAACTTTAAAAGCATTTAGATTAATTTATTTTATTTTGAATTTTTAAATTTAGACGATTAAAGTCTGTTAAATGAAATTTCAGGATTCTGTAAGATCAATATCTATATATTTGAAAGTAATAAGACTATTCCTTTGTTTTAAATTTTTCTTCCATAAAATCTGTGACTTTGATTTCGTGATTAGGAAATTGAAAATAAATACTACTGAGCTATGTTCCAATAATAGATCTTATAAACTTAAAAAAAAAAAAAAAAAAAAAAAAAGCAATTTTTCACTATTTGATTCTGTATTAAAAAACTTTTAATAGAAATTTGATATTTTATGATGTTACATTATGGGATAAATTTTAAGTAACACAAAGCTTACAAACGGTACAGTAACCAAATGCAAATATGTCACAACAAAATTTAAACAGAAAATTCATGTTAAAAATATTTTTAAAATTATTAAATATTCATAATAATAATAATAAAACGATTGTCGAATGCATAATTGCTGTTTCATGCAATCAATTTCGCTGTACCGTGTTTTCTAAAACATGATATTTAACTAGAGGTGTACGTACTCTTGAATATTAAAATGCAAAAAAAAGTGTAACAGGGTTAAAATAGAATTTTAGCAGCGAAAAACTAGAAAAAGTATTTAATACTTCTGAAGAAAGACTTAACATATTAGGATCGGATATATTCCTCTCTTGTACCGTAAGCCACGCCTTTTCACAAATTTTCTAAAACTTTATAATATAAAACAAAATAATTTTGCATATTTGTAATTAAATCATTTAAGTTTTGTCCTCAATAATCGATGTAGTAAATACCATTGTGATTTATGCATACCAGCGTCACATATAGAGTCAAATAAGAATATGCAAATTAGTCTTTTTTTTTTAAATAGTGTTTCAGCGAATCAGAGGCGGGGGCTTCTTTTCTTTTGAAATTCTTTCACAATCCCTCGTCTACATTGTGATAACTTTACAAAAATATGCCAATTTGTATAATAAACATCGAAATATTGCTTAGAAAACAATAAAAATAACATGAAGGTAAATTAAAATAGTTTTCCGTCAAATTATATACAAACATTTACTTATAGAGGATACAGATTATAACAAATGACGGCCCCCTAACAGGAATAAAAAGTGATATATCACTGTAACTCAAAAAATAATGCTAGGAACGAGCTGTAAATTTGGAAACCCGTGTTTTTGATGATGCCCGTTCTATTCGTGCAAAAATTAACCTATGTCATAATTCATAATTTTTTCAAATATAAATTTATTAATAATTTTAATAATTCAAAAAATGTTTTCTTAGCAAAAATTTGCATGGGATATGTTTGGGTCACTTCATTCTAACGAATAAAAAAAACAGAATTTAAAAATCATAATTATTTCGGAAGATGTGATTTAATGTTTGTCACATTCATTTAACATAAGCATCCCCAAACTTTGACAGCTTATAACTCTATGAAAAATTGAGCGAAATATATAAACTATACCATTTTCCGTGATGATTTGATCCAAAGCATTCAAATAAATTATAAAAAAAGGGGGGTTACCATTGAAAAAAATGACGTTGATGTCAGTTTTAATATGTAGACGACCCCCTAAGTAAAATCTAACTATAACATTATAAACTAGACGTTATTACAAACTGATCGGTACCAATCGCATGTTTCTACGATAACTTACGGCGAAATAAGGTGGGGGGTGGCTTTTTTTTTTGGCTGATTGTACATTTATACCATTTCTTTTTTATATTTTTTTTTTCCTTTTTTCAGAACAAGTATAATTTTTATATACTTTCACTGCTGTAATTCTATTGTGGATAGGTACCTACACTACTAACGAAAATTATTGCAAAATTAAAAATTTTATTTTTTATTTTATTATTATTATTATTATTATTATTATTATTATTATTTAATTATTTTATTTATTTGTTTTTTTTATTTATTTATTTATTTATTTATTTATTTATTGAAGAAGCCTGAAAAATTGTATTTTTCAAATTAAACTTTTTTTTAATGTCAAGAAGTTAAATTATTTTAAAGACAAGATTTCAGTTAGTTATTGAACAAAAATAGAGAAAAATCTGGTGTGAAGCAGCCACACAACTTCCATTACCCACTTTTACACATATTATATGCTCTTTTTTTTCTTTGAAATAATATGATCAGAAGACATAAAATTGACCTAACGAAGTAGCAATCTGAAATTTTTCCGGTTTGAGAAAATTAATACACGTGTAAAGACATATAAAACAAAGTTTATATAGTAAGTTAAAAAATAAGAAAAAATAGTTACTTAGAGTTATTTTTTTGAAATACCAACTTCCGAGATCTAAAATTAACTTACCTAAGCAGGATGACTGTTAATTTTCCTCTAATAACCACGTAATATATGAGAAAGGATATCTAAATTGGATTTATGTAACGATTCAGGAAAACTGACTAACCAACTTTTCCAGAATTCACATACTCAGTTATTAACCGGAAAATAATAACCACATACAAAATAATATTTAAAAGGGAGATAATATGATGAGTTTGAAAAAAATCCGTACGGCCGTTTTTAAAGGAACGCACTTGCGAGACCTGAAACTGATCAATTAATACTGGATGCCTATCGAATTTGCTAAAGTAACCAGCTATATCATTCGGAAGGACATCTAATAAAGTGTTTATATAGCAACTTTGAAGAAAATCGTTGGAACCATTTTTAAGATAAAAACTTACGGTCGCACTTCTGGTTTTCGTTGACCCACTTCCGTATTTCCAATTTTTGCTAAAATTTGGAAAATTCATCTGTGCACCAAAGATGTATCCATTCTGAAGTTTCTTAGTTCTATATTTACTAGTTTCGGAGATATGATAGCCAGAAGATTCCCCACATACATACATACACACATTCACACACATTTACATATACATACAAACTAACCAATTGTCAAAAACCACTTTTTTGGACTCAGGACGCCTTGAAACATGTAAATCGGGTGAAAACTCGATACATATCATTTTTTTTTTTTTCGTATCCCAGAATATCAGGAAATAAAGAAATATTTTAAAGCTTACGTATGTTCTTCTGATCATTCTAATCGTATTTCAAAAGAAGTATAATATGCTTGTATTACAGTTGCAGTATATTATTTCAAAGGTGTTTTTTTAAATTCATATAATAAACAGGATAAGTTTCACTGAAAACACTGCAGATTATAAATTTTTCAAAAATGTTCATTTTTTTTATGGATCTATTAAATAAAGTCTTATATATAGCTATATGTTTTTATTTACCATGCTTTTGTTTCACAAATGCATCAGAAAATTGTACAAGCTCTATATTAAAATATCCTAACATTTACTATATAATAAAAGATTGTCTATATAATAAAAGATAATTTCATATCCAGGGTGGTAGTAAGTCTTATTGATATAGATCAAATAATTTACGCCCCCACCCCCTGTCAAAAGAAATATTTTTAAATTAAATAATAGTTGATCGTTATAAATCTTGCAATGCTTTTGGCCAGTACCATAGTATAGGTAATCTCTCTTAAATGTTTGGCATTCATTGATTATTTTTCTTTGTTTTACTTCCTTTATTCAGTCGTCTTTGCATGTTATTACTTCCAATACCCTTTTACCATGATAATTGAAGTATTATGTTTGGTTCAAAATTTCGATGTCGAGTTTTAACCTGATTTACACATTATGAGGTCTCCTGAGTCCAAAAAAGTAGTTTTTTGGCAGTTGGTTAGTGTGTGTGCATGCATGTATGTGGGAAATCTTCTGGCTATCATATCCCTGAAGCTAACACAGAAAGAACTAAAAAACTTCGGAATTGAGACAGATCTAATGCACATATGTTTTTTTTTTTTTTTTTTGGTAAAAATTGGTAAACTGGAAGTGGGACATCCGAAATTGGAAGTAGGACCGTAAGTCCATATCTCAAAATCGGTTATAATGATTTTCTTCAAAGTTGATCTATAAACACTCTATTAATGTCCTTTCGAATGGAAGGGCAATTATCAGTTCCGCCAAAATTTTAATCCCCCCTTCCCCTCCATTATCGTTTCCGCAGAGGAGCTTAACCCCCATTTTCCCACACCTTTTGATATCGCCGCGGAAGCAGGTAAATAGTGGAATTTATGATGCATCATATTTGGCGGCTTACCACTTTGTCTGCTGGCGTCAGTTGGCGCCACCGTTAGATAAACTATGCTGATTGGTCCGTCTTCAAAGATATCCCAAGGCTCGTCTCTCCTCAGTCACTTTTTGCTGAGCAACCGTAAGGTGAAGTCGCGTATGCGAGGGACTGCGGTCAGCAGATATTCATACTTGATTTTAATTTATTATTTTTTTTATTGGTTGATTTATACTGATTGATTAATTTTTTACTATGGATGTCCACCTCTACACCAGCAAGCAAGACAAAATCTACTTATTGTAGATGGCTATACTTATTATGAGAAAAGAAGATTAAAAAGCAATGAAATCGTGTGACAGTGCAACAGAGAAAAAAAATGCACTGCAAAAGTGTATACGATGCCGAACAAAACATCTATCTCAAGGCTTGATAACGTGCATTGCCATGAAAAGGATGAAAATTTACCATGGAAAATAATTAATCAAGTCCCAAAAAGGAAAGCAGAAGATACTTTAGAGGGACCCTCTAAAATTATTCATAGAGTAATTGCTGAAAATACAACTTACTTAGAAAACCTGACTAATAGGAATGTTAATAACTTGAAACAGAGTATTTATAGGAAAAGGAGAAAACAGATATCAACCCTTCCGAAGAACAGAGTAGCAGCAATAGAGAAATTAATAGAAATGGAAGTGAAGTCGGTAAAAGGCAAAGAATTTCTGTTATATGCTGATGCAGATTCTGGAATAGCTATTTTTATCTGTGATTCCAATATTGAATTTCTTATCAAATGAAAAAAAAAAAAAAAAAAATCATGGATGTAACATTTAAGTACTGTGCAAAGTTTTGGTTACAAATCTTTACTATTCATGGTATAGGAAATGGCAGGCATGTACCCCTGGTTTTCTGCTTATTGTCAGATAAGAAAGAAGACACTTAATCAAAATAATTCAGACAATAATCGAGAAATGTGTTGAACGCAATCTCGGTTTCCAGCTAAGTCATTTAGTGGTTGATTTTGAAATTGCCATTCACAGCGCCATTAAAACAACATGGCCTAATGCAGCAGTGCAAGGTTGAAAATATCATTTGCACCAAGCTTGTCATAGAAAAATTCTCAGTCTTGGTCTTGATAAAGAATTTCGGTTGGCTGAATCATATGAAGTTGGCCAGTGATTAAAAAAAAAAATCATGCTGTCCTATTTAAAGCCAAATGACATTGGTGACTGCTTTGCATTAGATTTGGTTCTAATACCAACATCCAGATGCGAGAGTTTCGAGTTTGTAAACTATTTAGTAGAAAACTATATTGATGAACAAGATGCAAAATTTCCTCCTACAATGTGGTCCAAAGCCGATGCTTTATCTGAAAATACAACTAACGCATGTGAACCATTCCATTCACATTTTAATGCTTGTTTTTATCACACGCATACTCACATTTTTAATTTCTTGGATGTTTTACTGCAGAGGCAGACAGATTCTTACATTCGAATGTCTAGTACGAATGAAAAAAAACAGTTTCAAAGACAATCCTCCAGAGGCGTGAAAATTTCCATAAAAGGATTACTATGTATTTGTAAGGCAGCGTCAACAGGATTGCCTTGGTAAAGTTTGCCAGTCATAAATTCAAACCTATATCACATTAAAACATTCATATATTTAACATTTAACGAACCTAAATTAAGGGAAGAAAGCTTGACAAATGAACGTTTTTCGTGACTTGACGAACCTATTACATAGGGAATAACACTTTTAACCACACCAGGTTTTCCTTTTTAAATCTGCCAGTCCTAAGTCTGGACAAAGTGGGAAGGAAATTGTTCATTTTACCACTCTCAACAAGAATTATTATTGTAACATGTTTTAACTGCTAATTTTAATAAAAGGGCTAGATTAATAATGCTTTATTTAGCACAATATGAAAAATGTCGCCGAACCTCGCCAAAGATAAATTCTTAATCCCTGAAACGGCGAAGAAGTAATGCCTTTGGAAAAGAGGGGGAAGACATTCGGCGGAAACAATATGTAGTAACTACTGATAGCATCTTGGGGGGGGGGGGTCGTAATTCTCTGCGGCGGAATCGATGTTTGCCCGTCGCAATTGCGATCCTTTAGAAACAGTTGTAAAGATTTTTTTTTTTTAAACTCGCCATATTAACTCCTTTTTAAATGTTCCTTTGTATGTAATTATTGTTTTCCGGTCAATAATTGAGTATGTCAAGTAATGGTAAATGTTTGTATCTCAAAATAGGCTCTAATGCTTTTCTTGAAAATTGTTACATAAATCCATTTTAGATATCCTTTCTCATGTATTATGTGGTTATTACAGGGAAATTAACAGTTATCCTGCTTAGGTAGGACAATTTTAGATCTCGGAAATCGGTGTTTCAAGTAATAACTCTACCATTTTTTTTTCCTTTTTTTTTTTTTTTAAACTCGCTATGCAAATTTTATTTCATATGTCTTTACACGTGTATCAATTTTATCTTACCGGAAAAATTTTAGGTTTCTATTTTGTTCGAACTATTTTATGTCTTCTAATCACATTATCACCAAGAAATGCCTACAATAGTGCATAATTGAATTCTGCACGGTTGTTGGTATTATTGGTTCTTTCACACGATATATATATTTTTTTATATATATTTATACATATTAGATCCCCGGCTTCAGTCTAGCTTTCGCTTTCACTGAGATATAATTCCTTTTTTACTTTCTCTTACCCATATATGTGATAGATAAAGTATTGTTTTTGGTTCAAATTTTCGAAATTGAGTTTTTCTTATATTTACACGTTTTGAGGGTTCTGAATCTGAAAAACATGTTTTTAGCGGTTGGTTTGTTTGTTTGTCTGAAGAATCATTATCAATATATGATTATCTTTATAATATTTAAAGAAAAAACATTATCTTCATATTAATATCTTTGTAATAATTGAACAATAAACATTATTTTTATTTTAATATATTAAAATAAATTAAATATATTTCTTTATTTTTTACTAATTGCTTTATTCTGCTTTTAGGATTTTAAGAAATGGTTATTTAAAAATTTCTAGTATCTTTTTTATTATTATTGCTACACATATAAATGTATAAACAGTGATGTAGTATAAAATGTTTTGCATTTTTAAAATTGTATCATACCTATTACTACCTTTTACAATTAATTATTCGGGTAAAAGTTAATCTAAATTTGTGCTTAAAAAATATTTGCGTAAAAACTAATAATATTAAACATAACTTATTTAAATAAATTACTTATTAAAAAATATAATGTACTCTTATCCCATTTCATGCTTTTATGTTTTATTTTTACAGAATTAAATTTATGGAAATATAATATGCTTACAAAAAACTTTTTTTTTTCATCTTCTTGTCTTTCTGTATATTTTTTATTAATGTAACCTAAATTCAAAGTTGTATGATCCGAAACAAACATTTTGAAAGTTTATAAAAGAATCCACTATAACACACGTATAAAATTTTAATAAAAAACATTAAAAATTACATATTGCGTCAAGGCCTTTCACCCTGAGTTTCAGGGCATCATCAGGATATAGCTATTTTCTAACATATAAGTACAGCAACAATATATATATACAAAAGACTAATTTTCGATTACAGATGCAACATAGATGCATCTGTAAACATAGATGCAACATAGATGCATTTAACATAGATGCAACCGTCCAATTAAAATGAAGACAATACGAGGTTGAAGGTTAGAGTACTATTTGGTTCACCACGGAGACACATTTCTGTAAAGTAGTTGAGGTCCTTCATTCGTCTGTGTTGAGGTACTTGATGAGGAACTTTAAATCCTTATACGAGAAGTTGGTTGATTGGGTTTCACGTCACATTGGTGCTGCGTTGGTGGGAAAAAAATTAGCGACATAAGACGAAAAAAACTTGTTTCAGAATTGCCACTCTCAAAACAAACTTGCAAACAAACTGTCGGAATTATGTAGAAAAATCTTTTCTTTCCTTCATCTTAAACAATCCTTAGCACTAAGGCACTGCTGAAATTAGATTATATTAAATATCTGATTGAGTTAGAAAATACCAAATTTTAGGCAAGAAAGCAGCGTCTTTAAAATTGATTGCATTATATTTAATTATATTTACAGCTTCCGAAACTGTTAATTCTGAGTTAGTTGCTGGAGAAGAGATGATTTCCGCTTTTTCAAAAAGAGGTGAAGCTGAGGTTTCGTAAATGAAATTGACTAAAGCTGAACTTTTTTCTTCTTTAACATTACGGATATGTTCTTGGATTCTTACGTTTAAAGTTCTTTTTGTTTTTCCAATGTAAAAGAAAATATCAAGATTGAGTTTTAAAGGAATTTTATATACACCTCCAGTGGGTCTAGTTAAATCTCTATCATTTAAGCTTAGATTTTTAATTGTTACAGGAGAACTAAAAGGGATAAGAATATTAAACTTACGGAAAATATAATGTTTAAAATTAATAAATTCGTAACAAAAAGGTAAACTATTACTATATTTAATTTTAGGGGTTGGTGTAGAAGAATTTATTGCAGAAGGATTAAATTTATTTTTAATTTTATTAATAATTTTGATAATAGTAGTTTTTTTATAGCCAGCAGCCATACCTATTTGTATAATTTTGTTTAGTTGCCTAGTTTCGCTAAAATGGAAAGTGGTAAATTTAAGAGCCCTAGTAATGTAAGAGTTAAAAAACGAAAATTTATAATTAGTAGGATGGGCAGAAGTGGCAGGAATTGGGAGGGGTACAAATGAATTTTTATAATAAACATCAAACCATATAACTGTGTTATCTTTACTGCGATGGATAGCGAGATCTGAAAAAGGTAGAGTTTGATTAGTTTCACATTCATAAGTAAAATTGATTGACGGAAATTGTTTATTACAGGAGTCAATAAAGTCAAGTAGTGAGGTTTTAGAATAGGGCCAAGCCAAAAAAATGTCATCCACATATCGTATGTCATCCACATCCGTATATAATTAAATATAATGCAATCAATTTTAAAGACGCTGCTTTCTTGCCTAAAATTTGGTATTTTCTAATTCAATCAGATATTTAATATAATCTAATTTCAGCAGTGCCTTAGTACTAAGGATTGTTTAAGATGAAAGAAAGAAAAGCTTTTTCTACATAATTCCGACAGTTTGTTTGCAAGTTTGTTTTGGAAGTGGCAATTATGAAACAAGTTTTTTTCGTCTTATGTCGCTAATTTTTTCCCCACCAACACTGCAAATAAAAGGGTCTTAAAGTAAGACATAAAAACAACTGAAACGGCATTTAAGACACGTAAATGTCTTAAAATATACCTTAGACGTTATAGATATTTTAATTTAAGACAGAAATATGTCTGAAATATCAATTCAGGCACAAAAATGTCTGAAACACGTAAATTCGCGAATTTTCAGACAGCAAAACGCGTTTGAATTTTCGGACACTTTAGAAATTCAGACACTTACATTACTTAGAAATTTTTTCATACGGAATCTACTTTAAGAAAAATGCTTATCCTACTTCTTTCCACATTCAATAAATAAATTATTATTTTATATAATGAGCTTTTAAACTACTTAAATTATGGTAGCTCTATGAAATTATATTTTTATGGAATAATACTCTAGGGATGTGAATTATATTTGCATGCTATTATCTTTAACACAATTCATAAACGACATATTTAGACACAAAGCTTATTTTGTTCAAAAAAAAAAAAAAAAAAATCTTAGTCTTTAAAGATTTCTCATATTAAAAGAAAAAGTGTGGAAACGGATGCATCAAGTAATTTGTATTGTAGAGAAGAAACTGAAATTATAATTGAACAATCATGAATAATTTGTGCATATATAATTTTTTTCTTTCTGTCTTCTTATTATTATTCATTTAAAAACTTTTTTCTTTCACAAATTCACCTACATCTAAATGTAAAACTACAAATTTTCCTGTATTCATGATTACAGTTCGTTTTTATTTAAATATCACTTTAAGGAAAGAAATCGTTATCATCGAGGGATGAAACCTTCACGTACTTGTTATGAATTATTAAAAAATTCTGGTCCTCTAAATATTAAATTTAAGATAATATTTGTTAAGTTTAAAATACCATACTATCAATAGTTTTATGGCAAAAAATTAGAAATAAAACATAACACTGCGATTAGTTTCACGAATACTGCAGTATATGATACCATAAAAACACGTTTTGCTGTATTCGACGGCAGCGTGATTGGTAAATGCTTCACTCCGACGATGCTTGGCTCGAGATTTCGGTTTCCTTAGCCAGTTTGAGTTCGAATCCCAACGCTGGAAAATGGGATTTTTTTTTTCTTTCTTTTTTTATATAAATATTGCATTAATGGTCTAAAAAATTCTAAAATATATTTTTAACAGAAAAACATAATAGTACGCCATATTTATTTATTTATATATTTATTAAAAAGCCTTAAAAACGGTAGTATTTTTAAGCCTAACATGGCGGTGTTTTTAAGCCTAAAACATGGCGGCGTTTTACTGATGCAAAAAGGTGTCTTAAAAAGTAAGACACTTTTTTTTCACTTAAAAAATGACCATCCATTTAAGACACTTTTTAAACTGAATTTAAGACATTTACGTTTACAGTGAACGCAGCACCAATGTGACGTGAAACCCAATCAACCAACTTCTCGTATAAGGATTTAAAGTTCCTCATCAAGTACCTCAACACAGACGAATGAAGGACCTCAACTACTTTACAGAAATGTGTCTCCGTGGTGAACCAAATAGTACTCTAACCTTCAACATCGTAGTGTCTTCATTTTAATTGGACTGTTGCATCTATGTTAATAACTGTAACCGAAAATTAGTCTTTTGTATATATATATATTGTTGCTGTACTTATATGTTAGAAAATAGCTATATCCTGATGATGCCCTGAAACTCAGGGTGAAAGGCCTTGACGCAATATGTAATTTTTAATGTTTTTAATTAAAATTTTATACGTGTCTTAAAGTGGATTCTTTTATAAACTTTCAAAATGTTTGTTTCGTTCCATACAACTTTGAATTCATGGTTACATTAATAAAAAATATACAGAAAGACAAGAAGATTAATTAAAATTGTATACGCGTCTTAAAGTGGATTCTTTTATAAATTGTAGCTTTATACAAAATACACGTGGGATAACATGTCTCTATATGAGATATTATTGTATTTTAAAAGTTACCAGAAACTTTACTGAAATAACTTGTGCTAAATAAAGTAATACATTTCAATATTATCATATATATATATTTTTTTTCTAAAACCTGATTTATAAAACTCAAACATCTGAGCAGTTTAAAATACCGTCATAAAAAAAAGTATATATATATATATATATATATATATATATATTAATATTGCAAATTAAAATATAATACTCAGTTTTATAAAATAATTTTCTAAAAAAAGTAAAATAAATAAAATAAAATAAAGCAAAGAGAAAACTTTCAAAATATAGTCCAAAAGACATAAACGATTATCTAAAAATCACAATATTCTTCAATAGTTTGCGAAATAAAAACGCTGTTTTATTATGCATAGTTTTTAAGCATTTTTGAACTTTTGTGCTTTGTAAAAGTGCAGTCTTGTCTTGAGCAAATGTAAAACATTTGATTCATAGTAAATATTTGTAAATATTTTGCAGTGGTAATGCATGGTAAATACTTTAGATTAAAGCAAAACCTTTCAGAAATAATTTATTTTTCTAGCAAATTTACAAAATAAATTAGTTTAAATAATGTATATATACAAAAGTAATTTCAAATGATGATATTTGTGACTTGCACATTTTTCTGTTATTATTATTATTATTATAATTTTTTTACCATTTATATCTATATTTTTTGTAATTGTAAAACGTTTTTAGACTGTTATTTATTTATTCATTTATTCACGTTTGTAATTCAATTTTTCATTACATTCGCCCGCAGCACTATTGGTGCTACTTAAAAGAATCCTTATTCTACAAATAAAAATATTTGGAAATGTTGCAATTATCTCTCAAATGAATATATATATATATATTTCTAAAAGAAAGTTTAAATATATTTTATAATGGAACATTTTCTATAATAATAATAATAATAATTTCAATAAAATACAAATTGTGAAAAAATTAAGAACAAAAAAAGAAATCATATTATTTTTAAAGAACAAAAATGTACACAAAAGAAAATCATATGCATAAATAGTAAGAAAAGATGCTTGTAAAGAGTAAGATAAGTCTTGATGATGAAATAGATAATGTATTCTGAGGCATAAAATTAGAGACATTGATAATTGTACCAGTAATTGGTATTGCAACTGTACTGTATCTTAAATAAGCTATATAAGACATTCACAGTGTTATCATGTGCTCTGTTTAGGTAATACATCCCCTTTTTTACTATCGAAAACTTCAAAGATAAATTTAAACATCAATTGAGATTAATTTAACTAAAAAAGGGCAAACTTTCTGTCATTTGGGCATTAGTTTTTGTACTTTTACGTTAAAAGAAGTGTTTGTTTCAAATTTACCTATCTATAATATTAAAACACAAGGCATTTTCTGTAAGACCAAAAATATTAAAACACAAAGCATTTTCTGTAAGACCAAAATCGTACAATCTGGGCATTTGCGAGAAAATTTTGAACCAATTCGGAACGGAACAATTCCTTTCACTTTATACAGCGCAATACCAATCATCGAGCTTTATGAATACCGATGATAAAAATCGAGCAGACGTCATTAATTTTTCATATGTCTATTCTATGGAAGACGCCTAATTAAAGCTCAATCATAAAAATAATTCACACGATTAATTCATTGATTCATACTTTCCAAGGAAGTATATTAAAAACAAAGCAATTCGCGAATACTTATTCGTTGCATTTATCTATGATCGGTGTATATTTTCGCCGAAAATTTCTTTATACAAGATGTGGCGCCATCTGTCGCCATGTAAATATATTATACTTCTTAAAAGAAAAAAAAATATTTTTTAAAATTAATACATTGTCAGAGTTTATTGTTCTTTCAAAGTTAACTTTTATCAGTTGGAAACTTTGTTTAGAAAAGATGGAGATATACATTTAAAATCAAAGATTTATTTATTTATTGTTCACTCTAATTATTATAATCTCTGTCTCTGATACTTCATTTCGATACCATATTGCAGTAAAAATAATTTAAAAAGAATAACATTAAAATATTGATATTTTATACGAGTAAAAATTTACATAGTATAATTTGTTATTAAAAATGTAATGAGAAAATTAATTTACTAAAGTATTAAATTTATTCTTATTTATTTATTTATTTATTTATTTTTAACAGTATACTTTGTTGAAATATACTATTTTGACAGAAAAAAAAGTGTTATAATACTATTCCAGTAAAAACAAATTTTTACTTTATTCCGATTTGTAGTTTATTTTTAGAATACAATGAATTAATATTTTGGATTATATTTAAGTGGTTTTACAAATATTGGAAGTTAAAATCAGAATCAAAACTACTATTTTACACTTAAAATGCACTTATTGTCGTGGCAAATTAGAGTTAATGATATATTTTACAAGTGAATGAAATCTTTGTATTTCATGTATGTCTTTTATTTAAAAACTGTGACCTGTTATCGTTCATAGTAAGTTAATATAATTATAATCTGGTAGTAAATCTTTGTATTCATTCATTTTGCGTGAAAAGCAACGGATAAATTTCACAGTAAACATAAAACGAGTGCAGTTCTATAGATTATTAGTCGATTTGGTGTGACAAGGAGGAATTATATTGTGGGATTAAGCATGTAAATGCTTGATGCTTTGATAAGTATTATCAAAAATATTGATACTATCTCATTTAGAAATATTGATTCTTTCGATAATTTATATAAATTCTGCCTTTCTTTTAATTACTCCTAACATTCTTTTGATCATATTTAGAGTAAAATTAGAAAAACCTTGGGATTTTATTATTTTTATATGACGTATACTTAAATTTTGTATATTGAAATTTCATGAAATTTATCCCTCCTCCCTCCAACCAAAAGAGCAATGTGAAATTTTAAAGCAAGGGTGTTTTAAATTTTATGCCGAGAGAAGATTTTAGTTGCACATCATCCGCCAAACTTTCACGGATATTAGCTAGTTTTAGATAATTTCTTTTACTTTTTATTTCATACGTTTAATATTTTTTTTAAATACTTAAAGGCACTTTATTAAATTTATAATAATCATAATAAGTAAAGTACAGTGATCGTCTATCTGTTCGTCAGTGTGCTTTCTAGAGCTAAGTCTACAAATCTAGAGTTACAAATCTTGTGAGGGAAGTAGCTCGACTTTGAACGAATGTATGTCATCAAGATTTTTTTTATTTTTTAAAATAATTTTATTGATTTTATGCACTGTTTTTTTTTTTTGGTTACATTTTCTTAAATTTATTCTTCCATTTAAGTCATCTGCGTTCTTTAGCAACGCACTTAAACTATTTTTTTTTTTTTTTTTTTTTTTTTTTTTTTTTTTTTACAAAAAATAAGTTTATATACAATTTGCAGTACTACTATTGTACTTAATGTTATATTAATACAGATCGAGGACTAGAAATACATGGTGCCAAAGCTAAAATGTTTAATAGATGCTGGAAATGTTAAAATTTATAAAATGTTTAATGTTAATAGATGATGATCCATTTGCAGAATCGTAATTCTTGAATAATTGCAACTCCACTTGTGAAGCAATGTTATGTTAGCGTAACGCTACAAACGAAGTTCGCACTTTATGAACAACACGTGAATGTGAAGAGTTTAGGGTTCGGTTGATGAATGGAGTTAGTTCCTATGCTAAATTAAATTGAAATATGCTAATATTTTGGAAAATGAATTGTATAAAAGGAGAAGGAAAATTGTTTTTGGAAGTTAGTTGTTAGCGGCTTAGAGAGAAGTAGTAGCGAGCGGCTGTAGTAGGAGATAGTAAGTCGAGTAGTATAGTGGCGTAATGGAATCCTCCCACTTACGAAAGACGACTATAGTCGGAAGAGTTAACAAATTTAAACGAAGTAGTTGAGATTATGTGTGGTTATCTATTTAAAGTTAAAAGTGTTTATGAAGGCTGCCCCTTTAAGTTTATAAAGGTATTAAAGGTGATTATAGTCCAACGCCCACCTTTTCATTAAGCTCAAAATAAAATCTCGTATTTATTTTATACATCTGACTTTGTCATTACTTCATAATTTCATTATCTAATTCAGTAAAGTTAAATAAGCATGATGGCGTCTAGATCGTCACAGTGGCGCCCAAATCAGTTCGATACCCACCCCGAACCAGTAATTTTTGATGGCACTACTAGTGTGCTTCATTTTTTTGAGAAGCTTGAATATTTTTTTTATTTTTATAAAATTGATATTGCCGAAAAATATGGTTGGTTAAAGTGTTCCTTAAAAGGTGAACCATGACAGTGGCACGATTTAATCGCCTGCCATTCACTTGGCCCAAATCCAACCTATGAGGATTTAAAAAGCAGAGTTATCAGTTTTTTTGCTACTCGGTATGATAGATTAAATTTGGAGCATGGCCGCTCCACCCCCCCCCCTCAAAAACGTGAGTGGGAAGTGGTAATAAAGGCAGTGGAAACACCTCACCAAGTTATTAAGTCACAGGAAGCAAGCTCGAGTAATGTAAATCAACCTAAAACTGACGATGAAAACGTTAATTCTTGTGACAAAAGTCAAACGCAAGTTGAAACAACCAAGCAAACTTCGCTTTCAACCAGCACTACAGACCAATTTAAGTCTGTTATTCAACCTTTGGCTACGGATAAAAATCCGATAAATTATCTAGTGTAGCGACGGAGGTTGTAAAGGAAAATCCAATTAAAATTAATGTGGCGGCTAAAACCGTTAAACTGAGCGAAAGTGACAAATTATTAAATATTGCGGCTAATCCTTCCGCTAATACCTCAAATTTAGGCATTCAAACTGTTAAGCCAACAAACTTTCCTAGTGGTTTAAATGCATCTCCTGAAAATTTACATTTAAAAACAGTCAAGTCGACCGATTCTGTTATTTTTACAGAAACTGTGGTAAAAGAAAGTGAAAAGTTTAACCACTGTGCTTCTAAAGATCTCGTAACTACTTTAAAAGAAAATCTAGTAGTTAATTTAAATGAAAGTAATACATTTCAAAATGCAGTGTTAACTAACTCTAACTCTGCACATCTAGTACATAAATTCAACGATAATGTCGTAAATCGAACAGAAAAGTCCGATAACTGTACCACTAGTTTAAACGTCAAAGTAAAAGAAAATGATGTACTTTCCACTAGTGAAGTGAAAAGTCTTAAAGCTTGTAAGCCCACCAGGACCTCCAAATGTGTGAGTAGAGAGCAAGTTGCATCTCCGGGAACTATGGACAGTGACAAGGTGAGGGGTTCGAAACCCCTCAATACAAGGATCAGATTCCAGGTTTAAAACCCCCTCCGGAGAGTGCCCAGGCGCCAGGTTCGAAATCTCTTGAGGACAGCAACCTTGCAACGTCTGACCTAAATCTGCAAGCCACCAACGCTGAAATCTCTACAGCAACTCCACCAACCAGTCTGACCCGCATCTCTAATTTTGCTGATATCAAGAATGCCAAGACAATATGTCAGGTCGTATCGTTCATTATTTTATATTTTCTCAAGTATTGGTCTATCAGAGCAGTTATGAAATCTACGACATGCAGTAAAGCCCTTTGGACTTTCAACTATCATCTGAAAGACATGAACTTTCTAAAATTTCGAAATTCAAAATTTAAACTTTTAGCATGAACTTTCAACTCCCGAAATTTCAAGTATTTTTTACATGTCATAAATTTTTTCTGTTATACAATATATTCATGTATGTACGTTAATGTTTTCTATTTTACAGACATCACCAGCAGTGATTCCTCAGAATTTTTTTTTCTTTGTATACACATTTTTCCCTCTATAGCTTTAACATGATCTATATGAATGTACTTTAATGTTTTTTATTCATAACTACCACCAGCAGTGACTAGCACGATAAATTTTTCTCCTTTTTGTATATACATTCTCCACTCTATAGTTTTTACATGATGTATATGTATGAACTGTAATGTTTTTTTATTTCATAGCCATCAACGGCAGTTTTGAAAAAACTTTTTGAACATTTTTATATATTCTCCATCTATGTTTTTCTAAATGTTGTATAAATTGTATAAAATGAATAATTTTTATTGTAAAACTTTTGTATTCAACTAAAAGTTCTACATATATATATTAGTATGGGATAAAGAGAATTTTTTTTTTCGCTATCTTGCATGTAAATTCGTGCTTAACGACTAACCTTAATAAACTAACAATTTCGTTTTTCCGTATGCAAATAGCTAGGTGGGAAAATATTGGTTACCTATAAAAATTTATATGTCATTTATCTATGTACAAGCTGTAATTTAATTTCCCTTCTTTTTTTATTTTATGCTGTAAAAAAAGTTTTAATTTTAGAAATACTGTGATGATTCTGATGTCCAGTCCTTAATCTGAACATACAGTCCGTTTTCTTCAATTGCTACTTTTGAAAGGCAGAAGGAGGTATTTTTGGAACTGTGCCAGCTATTTTTCTTTTCTTGCTTTCTTGGACGCATGCCAGCAGCAGATCTCTTTCAAGATATATCTGATAGAAAACTGATTTTTTTTTTTTTTTTGATGAACTCTGCAAAATAAAGACTTTCTTTTTTCTTATCATTTTTGCACCATTTAAATTTGAATAATTAATGATCTCATTTTTTGTTTAAGCGATCCTTTTCGTACTAAAATTTTTTCAATTCATAAAATTTTTCCTTTCCATTTTTTTTAAGGAGAGACGTTCTTGTAATCCCCCGTTGTAAAACGTTGGACTATTTCACTAATTTTGGAGCGCAAGGGGTTTTCGTTGTAAAGCTAGTTAAACTGAGCTTTAAAATTTCTTATTTTTCTAAGTGTACGGTTTTTTGGCCCGGCGCTCTTTTTTTTTTCCTTATTAGATTTTAAAAGCCAATAGTTTTTGTTGGGCAGTTTAATTTACGATTTCCCCCCTCTTTTTCTAAAGTATTATGGAGTTTAATTTTCAGCAGTAAGTAACTGCGACTATTTTTCAGTTGCATAGCATAACAATACCTTAAAATTTTCACGGGTAAAAACCCGTTGTGGATTTTTACGTAATTTTTTTTTTCTTTTGGGGAGGAACTGTGATGTAATGTTTAATGTTATAAAATGTTTAATGTTAATAGATGATGATCCATTTGCAGAATCGTAATTCTTGAATAATTGCAACTCCACTTGTGAAGTAATGTTATGTTAGCGTAACGCTACAAACGAAGTTCGCACTTTATGAACAACACGTGAATGTGAAGAGTTTAGGATTCAGTTGATGAATGGAGTTAGTTCCTATGCTAAATTAAATTGTAATATGCTAATATTTTGGAAAGTGAATTGTATAATTGGAGAAGGAAGATTGATTTTGGAAGTTAGTTGTTAGCGGCTTAGAGAGAAGTAGTAGCGAGCGGCTATAGTAGGTGATAGTAAGTCGAGTAGTATAGTGGCGTAAGGGAATCCTCCCCTTACGAAAGACGAGTATAGTCGGAAGAGTTAACGAAGTTAAACGAAGTAGTTGAGATTATGTGTGGTTATCTATTTAAAGTTAAAAGTGTTTATGAAAGCTGCCCATTTAAGTTTATAAAGGTATTAAAGGTGATCATAGTTCAACGTCCACCTTTTCATTAAGCTCAAAATAAAAGATCTTTATTTATTTGCTATTCAAGTCTCGTGCTTACTTTATTAAGTAATTAAGTTAAGGATCAAGACGACCTCTCGGTCGTCACACACTTGCTGTTCGATAAGTACTCAAATTGAAGTACTCCGATAAGGCATTGCCGGAGACAGTGAGAATACGGCCCCGAATAAGCGAAGGCGTGAATGATTCTGTCAAAGGTAGAGTATACGCCAATATAGAACAAGAACTATAGATTTTTTGAACAAGTAATACAGATTTACAAGTTGTGCGTATCAGGTAAACACTAAACTAAATAAACGAAATGATCTAAAATTTCTCGTTTATACTTTTCTAGATATTGAAACAATACATTATATTTTTAATCCTTTGTCTTGCTAGAAAATCTTGATTTGTTTTCTAGATTGGTTCAGAAGCTAGAATTATAGTTACTAAAATTCGCTTTTTATGTTCACATTTATTTACAGAGATTTTTATGTAAGTTTGATACGATAATACAGAAAAACACTCTAGAATTTTTTAAGGGCTGTCTGGATCTCACTAGCAAAGGAAACTAGAATTTAAGACGAAGACATGAACTATTTTACCTAGAGACAAATTTTATTTTTATACTAGCGAGCTTCGCCCGCTAGCGGGTCAGTATTTTCAAATGAATCACTAAAACTAATGAATCACTAACAGTAACTTTTAGTGTTAAGAAAAGAAATTTAAAAAATATATCATTTCTAATTGGGTAAAAAGTCGGCCCGTGTCCCCACTGCCTTCGGCAGCGCAGTCTCTTGCGCGCTGCGCGCGCGTATTCCTTCCCTGACCCTTTGTGCCCCCCCCCAAAAAAAGCACACAACTTAAGGGATACACGCGCTGCGCGCGCGTATTCCTTCCTTCACCCTACGTGCCCCCTAAAAAAAACATTTCTGATCGATTAAAAACTCGCACCGGTTCCCCTCTGCCTTCGGCAGCGCAGTGCCGTGGGCGCTGCGCGCGCACAATTTAAGGTATACACGCGCTGCGCGCGCGTATTCCTTCCCTGACCCTTCGTGCCTCTAAAAAAAATCATTTCTAATCGGGTAAAAACTCGCACAGGGTCCCCACTGCCTTAGGCAGCGCAGTCCCGTGCGCGCATTCCTTCCCTGACCCTTCATGCCCCATAAAAAAAAAATCATTTCTGATCGGGTAAAAACTCGCACCGAGTCCCAACTGCCTTCGGCAGCGCAATCGCGTGCGCGATGCGCGCGCACAACTTCAGGAATACACGCGCTGTGCGCGCGTATTCCTTCCCTGACCCTTCGTGCCCCCTAAAAAAAATCATTTCTGATCGGGTAAAAACTCGCACCGGGTCCCCACAGCCTTCGGCAGCGCAGTCCCGTGCACTCTGCGCGCGCACAAGTTAAGGTATACGCGCGCGGTGCATGCCTATTTCTTCTCCACCCTTTCAGGCCCTCTTAATTAACCTACGTATACCAATTTTGAACGATCTAACTCATTTGGCTGAGATACAAAAGAAAACGTAATCAGGACACCTCAAAACGTGTAAATCTGGTGAAAACTTTCGATAATTTAAAAGAACTTTAAAATATACTTCAAATGATGTATTAAAAATAATTGAATCATAATTAGAAATTGAAATATTGAAATTTGAAAATATTACAGCGCCATCTGGCGGTACAAATTTCTGTATTCCACTGTTTGATTCCAATTCAAAAAAGCTTTCTAATGATGTATTACTTATGAAATTATTTTAATTAGTAGCTGAGATACAAAAGAAAACTAATTCAGGACACATCAAAACGTGTAAATCTGGTGAAAACTTTCGATAATTTAAAAGAACTTTCAAATATCTTTCGAATGATGTATTAAAAATAATTGAAACATAATTAGAAATTAAAATATTGAAATATTAAAATATTACAGCGCCATCTGGCGGTACAAATCAAAAAAGCGTTCTAATGATGTATTACTTATGAAATTATTTTAATTAGTAGCTGAAATACAAAAGAAAATCTAATCAAGACTCCTCAAAACGTGTAAATCGGGTAAAATCTCGCGCGCGGTGCACACCTATTTCTTCCCCACCCTTTCAGCCCCTCCTAATTAACCTACGTATACCAATTTTGAACGTTCTAACTCAATTAGCTGAGATGCAAAAGAAAACTTAATCAGGAGACCTCAAAACGTGTAAATCAGGTGAAAACTTTCGATAATATAAAAGAACATTAAAATATCTTTCAAATGATGTATTAAAAATAATTTAATCAAAATAAGAAATTGAAATATTGAAATTTTAAAATATTAAAGCGAGATTTTAATTTGCAATTAAAATGTACTTTTTATCCTACTCAAAATACCTCCGATTCTCAATCGGTGCCAGCTGTTATTATTATTATTATTATTATTATTATTATTATTATTTTCGCTTTCGTCGAGAAATTGAACGGGTTGCTATGGTGACGCAATGGACGTCTGCGTTATTTGATTACGGTATTCATTTTGCAATGCTTCATTTGACGGAAGGAAGGTCGGTATTCTGTTTCAATGGGTTTAAAGCGTGAAATTAAAAAATTTATAACTCATTCAGTTTTTGAAATTTTCTCTCAATCTCCCAATGACTTATTTGCGTACTGGGTTGAGCTTAAAAATTGTAATTAAGCGAGTTTCGGAAGAAACCACGAAAAACTCCGAAAGGTTAGGGCGATGAGCGCGACCTGGGATCGAACCCGGAACCTCCCACTATTTCATTAGAGAAGATTAGACATCAGTCTGTTGTTATCTACGGCAAAAATAGTTTTTATTGTTAGCCAAATAAAAATTTAAAACTCAATTTAATTAATAAAAAAAAAAGATGTGATGAGTTTTAATATCTGAAAAAAATATTACTTTTTCACTGTTAGTTATTTTTACTTATATATGTTTACTTTTTTTTTTAACACTAATGACTTATTTGCGTACTGGGTTGAGCTTAAAAATTATAATTAAGCGAGTTTCGGAAGAAACCACGGAAAACTCCGAAAGGTTAGGGCGATGAGCGCGACCTGGGATCGAACCCGGAACCTCCCACTATTGCATTAGAGAAGATTAGACACCAGTCTGTTGTTATCTACGGCAAAAATAGTTTTTATTGTTAGCCAAATAAAAATTTAAATCTCAATTTAATTAATAAAAAAAAATGTGATGAGTTTTAATATCTGAAAAAAAGATTACTTTTGCACTATTAGTTATTTTTACTTATATATGTTTACTTTTTTTTTTTAACCCAATGACTTATTTGCGTATTGAAATTTGAAAATATTACAGCGCCTTTTAATTATTAGCTGAGATACAAAAGAAAACTAATTCAGGACACCTGAAAACGTTCGGGTCAAAAATCTCGCGCGCGGTGCACACCTATTTCTTCCCCACCCTTTCAGCCCCTCCTAATTAACCCTACGTATACCAATTTTGAACGGTCTAACTCAATTAGCTGAGATGCAAAAGAAAACGTAATCAGGAGACCTCAAAACGTGTAAATCAGGTGAAAACTTTCGATAATATAAAAGAACATTAAAGTAACCGTACTTTAAAATGTGTATCGAATGACGTATTAAAAAAAAAATTGAAACATAATTAGTATCTGAAATATTGAAATTTTAAAATATTACAGCGCCATGACACCTCAAAACGTGTAAGTCAGGTGAAATTTCGAATTCCATTACCTACGGTACTCGGTTAATGGAAGTAAATAGAAAAAGAAATATTTTTACCTTAAGTGTATTTGTGTCGTTTTGAAACTGGCATCCTCTTTCGACAGATAAAATGTGATTCGTTTAAAGATAAAATTTAATTTGCAATTAAAATGTAAATCTTTTGTTTATTGACGAAAATCGATGAAATTTGAACAGGAAGTTTGTTTTGTGGTGTTAAGATTGTATATGAAGTGAAATGCGTAAAATTTGAAAAATTGAAGAAAATAGAAAATTGCATTTTTTTATCCCAGTTAAAATCCATCTGTTTATCAATCAGTGGCAGGTGCTTTTTTTTTCGCTTCCGCTGTCTAGACGATCGTTTGCAAAGGTAAGATTCTTGTGATTTGTTGTCAACATTTTTTTATAGTTTAGTTAATTTTAAAAAATCTAATTGTCCGATCGATAAGCCGTTTAAACCATCGGATTCAGAAAAAAAAGCCCTTTCCAATGGTATCTTGTTTGTAACAATACGACTGATATTTCTAATTTATTTTCCACTTTTTCCGTAAAAATGTCGCTTTTTAAGCATTTAATCATGAATTCCGGGTCATTTTTCGGTAGACAATGGTCGACATTTTAATTAATATCTCCGCTAATTAGGGTCGCATCGTTTAGCAAATTAGATAACCCAGATCTGCGATAAATTCTCTGTCCGACGGTACCTGTTCAAAGTCCGTGCGACCGTTAGCGGTGGAGTTTTTGCGGTTTCAAGCCGTTTCTCACAGACACACAGACACACACACACACACGCGTACAGATTCTAATAATATAAGGAGATGTCTGTTACAGAATTATTTTTCAGTTTAAAAAATGTTAAATTATGTGTAATATATTGTTATTAAACAGTTTTATTTATTTGCTTCTTCTTAATAAATCCTCTTTTTATACCTTGCTGTTTATATTAAAAATTAACAAAGCAGTGTACAATGTATTTTTCAATAAGCTATTCTTTAGAACTTCAAATTACAGTCGCTCGAATAATTTTGCTGCCGACTGTATATACGTTAAAGATAGGAGAAAGATAGGTTAATGCATATTTCAGATAAAATAATGACACTGAAACTAAATATATCAAGAAAATTATAATTTATTGTTCATTACAAATATTGCCTATACTAAAAGAAGTTCAATAATTCATAACTGATTTTTTTTAAACATAAACACATATTTCTTCTTTCTCCTGATGATATATATTTTTTAATGCATATAAATTTCAGATAATACGCTTTTTTGTTTATTTTATTCACAGTGATTTTTTTTTTTTTTTTTTTTACGATCATTAAATTCATTTTAATAGAATAAATGTTTAGTGTATATTATTTATTATATATTACGTTATAATACTTATTCATTAACAAATGTACTTTAAAAATTTTGCTTAGATAGGGTTTTTCAAAAATAACGCAGACGAAAAGTAACTCTGTATTTGGTATTACGTTATTGTCAGGAAATTTTACGTTCTGTGGAATCTTTTGTATTTTCTTTTCACATTCTGAATATTTTTACTTCAAATTCTTTTCATGTGTACAAAAACTATTTTCCTTAGATATGTTTATTTATTTATTTATTTTCCTATCTGTTTGTCCATATAGAACTTTAAATGGAAATATTCTGTACATTTTAAAGGAAAACAAGTATTTCTTTTTTATTACAGTTTTCTTATAATAACTATATTATTATTATTATTAATATTATATTTATTATTGTTTTCTTATATTAGTTATACATATTCACATAATTTAAATTTTTTAAATGAGTATAAAATATTAAGCTTTCTTCCTTAAATATTTAGTTTTACACAATAAAAGATATAGAACTGGGAAACCAAGGAGTATTGTTCAATTATAGTATTTTAACCCAAAAAACATTGCCTTAATATTTCCTTCGCATTCTCTGAACGGTACACTGTTATTCGCATTGAAAATGTTTTCTGAATTATTAAAATTTGTATTATATTGGCATACTTTTCAACATTTAATTCAAATCAGATTTTATAACTATAACTAATGTTTTCATGTATGTTAAGATATAAATAATGCGTTGTTTTACTATGTTTGTTAAATTAAAAATTGGTAAATATTTTTAATAACTTACTAAAAATGAAGTACATTATGCCAAGTGTTATCGGAAAGTATTTAAAAGGGATAAAATGTCAAATGTGATATTTTCTAACTTGGATAATGGTTAATACATACTGTTATTGAAAATAATGAAATGCATATTTAAAATATAACGAAGCAATTACCTACAGAGACTATTTATTTATTTATTTTGTAAATAATTAATATTCATAAGAATTTAATATAATTTAAACTATTTTGTTATATGTCATTCAAATATTTCTCCACTTTTATTACTTTTAAAACTGAATTACTTTTAATAGTGTTTTAATGCTTGATAAAGTTATGTAAACTTAAAAATGTAAAAGAATTAAAACTTATATAACTGTTGTGCTTAAGTTATACTGACCAAACGTCCCCATTTTCTGGGGACAAATGGGGATTCCTTTTTTTTTTTTTTTTTTTTTTTGAAGGCATTTTTCTAAGTTTTAAAAATTGTAGAAACTGAATTAGTAATCAATAATACTTTATTTTTAGTCTTTATTTATTAGGAATGAAAAAATACATCTATAATTTGATAATTGAAGCAATTTTTAATGCTTCTCCATTATAAAGGTACTTTGATTTGGTCAGCCTAGCTTAAGTATTTATTAGTGATTTAAAATCATATTAAAAACATTAAACATGGATAAATTGAAAATTGTATGAACATTTCTTAATAATTTTGTAAAATATTCATTTAAGATTTTATCTACTCAATAAAATTACACTGAAAATATTTTCAGCGTATCGTATGTGAATATAAACAAATTGCAACTAATTTTAAATTTTCGTACCTATCCGAAATTAAAATTTTAATTATAAATGAGTGTTCTTACTCGAAAAAAAATGTATTTGCAGTACAGATCCTTATAATATATAAAGATTACACGTGTTAAAATTTATATTATGTATTAAAAGTTTATACATACATTAAAATTTGTAAAATTAAATGAAAATTATGCAATAACATTAGAATGTATAATAGATATATTTTATAATAATTAGTTTCTTAATAAAAACAATGTATTTTAAAATATTAATACTATTAAATACAACATTAAAATAAATATATTTAAGCACTATTCTTCAATATTATGTAATTGTAATTAATTGTAAATGCAAAGATTCTTGAGGTTTAAATTTTAACTTTTTAGGCAATAGAAGTTCTGTATTTTATTTATTCAAGTATGAAGAATAACTGCTTTAACAATTAGTAATTATACCATGTGTATACTTTTGAGAAAAAAAAAAAAAAAAAGAAGTATTGTAAGGTTTATTCGCACAGAATGAGTCGTTGGTGAACAATTAAATTAGATTTGGTAATGCCGCTGACCGATAATACTTTAAATACAAAAACTAACGACACAAGGACGTATTATTTATAGTATATTCCAGAAATTTCGAATGTTCTTAAACAAACAAGGTTTAAAATTTATCTCCTGCCAACTGAAGCATAAAGCTCTGCCATTTCAGCCACCAACTGGATAAATAGTAACAGAAATACCAGATAATTTTTTTAATTTTTTGTAATCAAATTGTACATTCTCTAACCCATATATATAGTGAAGAAGATATTGTTTTTCAGTCTAATTTTCGTAATCGGAATTTTGCAGTATTTTCAGTTTTGAGATTACAGTATGGGAAAATTCACATTTTTATCAGTAGGTATGTGTGTATGTATTTATGTTTAATTATGTATGTAATTATGCTATCAGTGTATCTAAAAAGAAATTATTAGCAAGAAGTTCAATTTCTGTATTTTTAATCACTATCATATGAAAATAATACTCGAAACGTTTTATCGAGATTGGCAAAATAATCCTTTTATAGGAACATAAAAACTATTGAAATGCATTACGTCTATGAGCGAAACTCTTTGTAAGTACAGTTTAGCATCTTTAAATCGCACTCAACATCTTGAAAATTTACGTCTACTTTTTATAAGCATAAAATATATTTTATGAAAAACATGATATGAAAATCATTCAGCATTTTTCTACAAAGTCGCACGAAATAAATCGGATATATTAGAACTATACTTAGTATTTGCTGGAAATGAATTTTAAGATATATGCTTTTCGTACAGCATAAAATGCAAGTAATTTATGTAGCTTATATATACTTTATACACAATATATAGGTCTACGCAAAACTACAACACGAATACATTCTGTTAGATTGAATGTAATGAAGTGCTTTACGCAATTTTGTTTAGTCTAGGAAACCTACTTTGAAATGATATAATTCAGAGTAGATATGTTTTTCTAAATTGTTTGCTCCGTTCGCTAACCCCTGGTGAGGTATCAATGCCTCCAACTCGCTCCGTTCGTCAAGTTAAGCTTCATTCCTCCCGAATTGAATGCCTTTTGCAAAAAAAAAAAAAATAATGGTACAGATTAATCAACAGAAAAGAAAGTTCTACTCAATCACTCTCGAACTAATATTCTCTGGAAGGAACTCCATAAACAAAAACCAACGAAACTCGCTGGAATTGAAAATCCGCTTTTATTACTGGAATATCACTTAATATATATATGCTATAAATAACTTTTTTAAATCAACTTTCGGATTCAAAAATACATAGAAATTCCCTTGAAAGCTTGACTTCGCAACTCCCATCGTAACTACCATAGCAACATTGTTTAATTCCAAATAAAATAAAATAAAGTAAAATAAAACCTTGTTTCAACCAACACCTTCTATAACAATGCCATTGAATGATGTTTAGGCTTTAGGTCTTTATGCTTTAGGTCACGGAAAATATGCTCATAAATTTAATCATATTTATAGGATCGTGCGGAAACCAAACTTGTGAATAAAAACTAAAAATGTATTGATTGAATGTAAAATTTTCCAACCAATGTTAGCAATATTTTTTTAAACACTTATAAATGTGTAAAAGCTTAAAGAAACCGAATCTAAGTGTAAATTTAAATCTGCATTTTTTTTTTCTTTTTTTAACTATCCAATTTAAAATTATGTTTTTTTCTTCCAAAAATGTTTAGTAGTCTCCACTTTGTTGATTTCTTGTTTCCACACGTGAATGATATTAATACGAGTTTGTAAATAATTGTAGTTATTTTTATATAAATTCATTATAAGAGGCTTAGTCAGGTGATATAACGTCGATTTTCTGCATTTCTAGCTCTCTTTCTCTTTAAAATAGATAATTTTTCCTTATAAACGCATTAAAAAGCTCATATATGGCAGGTAAGTGATTTAGCGCCAAATTTGGCAATTTTTTCCCACCATGATGACTTTGTTGGCGACACTGGCTAGAAAATCCTTGTTATGTATATACCAAATATGGAAGCTGTAATCTCATTGGCTGACCAGTTCCTGGAATTTTCTACATTTTTCTACGCGAGTATTTAAGGAGTTGTATTACGCCAAATCAGTCAGTCTCAGTTTAGTTTCGCCAAACCATTTGCTGAATAAAGAGCTCTGAGCCTCTTTGGAATACAGTCACATTGCTGTATGTTTATGGTTTGATGCAGTTTGTACTGTGAATTTGCTGTTGGCAGCTATTATTTAAGTTGTGTTTAGTGGTGAAACTGAAGTTGATACTCAGTTTATAGACGTCTATTCTTCTGGAATTTTCTGTAAATGAGCTACTGAGCTTTTACAAGTTTTCCCTTTCATTCTCGGACAATTCACTAGTCCCCAAGAACGTAACATTTCTGGTGTCAGAAGTGGGTTTGTCTGTGAATGGTGATAACTAGAGGTATGGAGGAAAAAATGAAGAAACTTCTAGAAGGGTTAGCTGCCCAGATGAGTGACATGAAAGAAAGCTTGAATGAAGAAATGAAACAAATGAAAGACAGTTTGGGTAAAGAAATGAAACAAATGAAAGCAGTACTGGAAAATATGGAAGCGGGTTGACTGAAGAAATTAAATCTAATCAAGAGACGAGATGGAGTAAGAGCTTTCGACAGTAAAAGAATTAATAGTAAATTAACAGCGATGGAAAATAGAATGGATGAAGTCGAAGGGAAAGTTGTGAAGATAGAAGAGAATTTTGAAGAGAAAGTTACGAAGTTAGAAGAGAATTTTGAAGAAAAATTTATGAAAATAGAAGAGAATTTTGAAAAGAAAGTTAAAGAGAATATTTATCAAGAGCTGAAAGAAAGGTTTTCAGAGATTGAAAGCAAATTAACGAAAATAGAGGAAGATCTTGAGAGAAAAGTAGAAGAAAAGTTAACATCCGTGCCCCTGGAAGATGAAAGGAGAGTTAAAGGAATACGGAATCAAGAATCAATTAAGCTATCCACTTACGACGGCAGTTCCTCCTGGCAGGTATATAAGACACAGTTTTGCATTGTAGCTGAAGCTAACGGCTGGGACTCTTCGCAAAGACATTCCATTTAGCAGCAGAATTACGGGGTGATGCAGCTGATATACTGAGAAATATTTCGAAAGAAGAACGGCATGATTTAGAGCCCTGACCAGAGCACTGGAGCTACGTTTCGGAGAAAAGTGTTCTAAGGACTATAGTCGCCTCCAGCTGAAGTCCTGTTACCAAAAAGCGGGTGAAAGTTTGAAAGTTTGCATCGGATATTCACAGACTGCCACTCACCTTGCATTCTCCGATTACTGTTAGATATTGTCCATGTTTTATTTTATTCTCTGTTAGATATTGTCCATGTTTTATTTATTTCTCTCATTTTTATAGTTTAACTCACGTGATGTATTTTTGTTATTGTAAAAAAAAAAAAAAAAAAAAAATTATTGAGATGATGCTCGTGAGCGTGCATTTAGTTTTGTTTTTTCTGAGTATTCAAATTTCAATGGAATAAAAGCAGCAAATAGATTTTGTTGTTAGAATTTATTTAGTTTTTTAGAAAGCTTAGAAGCTTAAAATAACTTCTTCTGTATGCTTTAAATTTATTTGGCGTCCGCGATTATATCTAGTAAGCTAGAGAGTTAAAAGAACTTTCTTTTTGTACGCTTAAATAACATTTTGTGACGTCTACGCGACAGGACGAAGTAAAACAATATGTTTCAAGTAATTAAAGGTTTTAGAAAAGCCGATCTTAAGTTTGTAGCGGAAGAGCTTGGCGAAATAATTCCTCCTGAATGTACTATTGCTACTTTAAAGGAAATTATCTTGAATAGCAACGAATATAAAAATGATCCCACTTTTATGCAAGAAATTTTATCAACGGCTGTTGTTGAGAGGCAAGAAAGAGAAAAATTGAAACTAGAGCAAGAAAAAGATCTACAGCAACAAAAACTTAAACTTGAACAAGAAGGAAAAATTCAATTAGAAAAGCTTAATCAAGAATTAGAGATAAAGAAGATGGAATTAGACCAACAGTTGGAATTGGCTAGAATGCAGTCCCAGGCACACATTCAGGGGGAGTGAATTTTAACTGTTAGTGAAAATAATTCATCTAGAAGAAAAATTTCCTTACCCAAGTTACAATTCCGACAATTTGATGGGGATTTAAAAGAATGGCTACCATTCTGGAGTCAGTTTGAGCAGATAGATAAATATAACGATATTCCTCCAGAAAACAAATTCCAGTACCTCATTCAAGCAACGGTCGCTGGTTCCAGAGCACGAGAAGTTGTAGACAGTTTTCCGCCAACTGGCGCCAACTATGCCAAAGTTATAGAGAGTCTAAAAGCTCGTTATGGAAGAGATGATCTTCTAGTTGAAGTGTACGTTAGAGAATTATTAAAATTAATTATAGTTGCTCATACAAGAGAAAAATTTTCTCTTACTTCATTGTACGATAAACTTGAATCATATTTAAGGGCTCTTGAAACGTTGGGTGTCACTACTGATAAATGCGCTTCTATATTACATCCTATGGTAGAATCCTGTTTTCCAGCTGAATTTTTGAAAGCTTGGAATAGAAGTAACATTGTTTCTACTAGTTCTGATGCGAAAGAACGGTTGGACAATTTGATGCAATTTCTCAAATGTGAAGTTGAAAGAGATGAAAGAATAAATTTGGCGGTCGCCGGTTTTGGTCTGGCAAGGAAAAATGATGACCGAAATTATAGAAAAAGAAGGACTTATACTGATGTTGTTAAGCCTATACCCACTGCCTCTACTTTATTAACGACTTCTTTTAAACAGGATCTAAAGAAAAATTGTGTGTTTTGTGATGGAAAGCATATGAGTTCAGACTGTTTTACGGCATGAAAGATGAGTTTTAATGAGAAACAGAATGTTCTAAAGGATAAGAAGTGCTGTTTCCTCTGTTTGGGGTCAGGTCACACTACCAAACAGTGTAAAGCTGTCCTGAAGTGTTTTATCTGTGATAGAAAACATTCCACCGTGATGTGCCAAAGTCTTGATAAAGGCAAAACAAATGAAAGAGGAGAGAAAGAAAAGTCAAATGAAAGTGAAGTAAATATGGCAAATTTCAATAAAAATCCAAGGGTATTTCTTCAAACTCTCAAAGCAAAAGTCGTCTCTGATAATAAAGAAAAGGATATTCGTCTAATTTTAGATACTGGTTCACAAAGATCGTATATTTTGAAGAAATTAGCAGAAGAAATGAAATATGCAGCCATTAAAAAAGAAAAGGTTGTACATTCACTTTTTGGCGGAGTCTCAACCAAAGAATATGAACATAACTTTTATAAAATAAGATTAAGAGATTTGACAGGGAAATTCAGATGCAATTTTGAGGTTTTGGATCAAAATATTATATGTGAAAATGTTAAACCTGTGGGAAAAGGTTCTTGGCTGAAAGAATTGGCCGAGAAAGACATTGTTTTGACAGATGTTGGCGATGCAGATGAATCTATTCAAGTACTGATTGGAGCTGATATAATCGGTAAACTATTGACCGGTCGAAGAGAAGTGTTGTCTTCTGGGCTAGTTGCAATGGAAACATTTTTTGGCTGGACATTAATGGGAAAAGTTCCTCAAGAAAGTTCATCTAAAGAAAATTTAGCGCTATCAGTTACTTCCATGTTTGTAAAAGAAGCAGAAATTTCCGAATTATGGAGATTAGATTTACTTGGAATAAGTGATCCAATCGAAAAGCTATCTAAGATGGAAATAGATCGTCAAGTGAAAGAACACTTTCTACATACAGTAACACGGAATAAAGACGGTCGTTATGAAATATGCTTGCCATGGGCTGAAGATAAACCACCTTTACCTGATAATTTGTGTTTAGCCAAGAAAAGGTTAACCAATATCACACAAAAACTACTTGCGAGTAATATTTATGAAAAATATGAGGAAGTACTTTTAGGATGGCTTGGCGACAAAATTATTGAAGAGGTTCCTCAATGTGAAAGGTCCTTTTATGGACACTACTTACCTCATCGACCAGTTATAAAGGAGAATAGCACTACTCCAATTCGTCCAGTATTTGACGCATCAGCAAGAATCCAAAACCATCCCTCTTTGAATCAATGTCTACACTGCGGTCCAAATCTCATTGAATTAATTCCTGACATACTTTTGCGATTTAGAGAAAATAAATTCGGTGTCTTAGCTGATATAAAGAAAGCGTTTTTGCAAATAAGCATCCGAAAAGAAGATCGGGATTTTTTACGTTTCCTCTGGTGGAGCAATCCAGAACAAAGTGAGCTTAGAATATTTCGTCATGCTAGAGTCGTTTTTGGAGTCAAGAGTTCACCTTTTTTGCTAGCTTCAGTAATAGAATACCATATTAAAAATGATGAAGAATACGACACAGAACTTAAACAAAGATTGTTGAGAAGCTTCTATGTTGACAATGTTGTTACGAGTGTCCGTACGGAGGAAGAGTTAAAGAGATTTATTACTTGCTCTAAAAACCTAATGTCTAAAGGCGGATTCGACCTAAGTGGATGGGAACATACAGAAGAGAGAAAGGACTTGGAACACAATAAAGAAGCTGTTGTACTTGGATTATACTGGAACAGATTTTCGGACATTTTAAAGGTCAATGTATCCTGGACGAAAGATGTAAACCTGGAGAAAATAACAAAACGTACTATGCTATCAGTGGCACATAAAGTTTTTGATCCAATTGGTTTTACTTCACCAGTCATGATTTGCCCCAAGATGATGTTACAGAAAACCTGGAAAATTGGTTTAACCTGGGATGAAGAAATTACCGGGGATCTAAAAAACGAGTTTATCGGATGGTTTCGTGAATTAAATATATTGAAAGAAATTGAGATTCCGCGATACATTCAAGTCACTCCAGATAATTTAAAGAAATGTACTCTTCATACATTTTGTGATGCTAGTAATCAGGCTTATGCTGCTGTTGTATTTTTGAGAATAGAAAAAGCTGATCAAGTGAAATTATTCCTTATGGCTGCCAAATCCCGCATCAGTCCTTTAAAGTGCCCAACTATACCTCGAATGGAGCTTTTAGCGGCTTTGATTGGTGCTAGATTATCGAAATCAGTAACAGATGCATTCAGTTGGGAAAATATGGAAATATATTTTTGGAGTGATTCCACGACAGTTCTTGCAGGGATAATCAGAGAAGAGAACTGGTCAGTTTTCGTCAGGAACCGAGTTCAAGAAATAAGGAGTTTGACTGATCCTTCTTTATGGAAATATATTCCCAGTGAAATTAACCCATCGGATCTACCCTCTAGAGGTTGTAAAGCCAAACAACTTGTCTCTCTCAAATGGTGGGAGGGTCCATCGTGGCTTAAGAATCCATATGAGTATAATAAACATATGAATTTCATCTGCCAGAATATAAATGAAGAAGACGTTGAAAGAGAAAAGTTAAAATCTACAAAATTACTGATAAATGTAGATGAAAATTCACAGAATACTTGGTACTATCACTATTTTTCATGTTATGAGAAAATCGTTCGCCTTATGGGATGGATTCTCCGTTTTAAACATAATACTTGTAATACAAAGGATAAAGTGAAAGGAGAATTGACAAGTCAGGAATTTCACAAAGCAGAAATGAAAATAGCGTGGATGATTCAGAAAAAAGCTTTTTCCTCTAAAGATTATGAGAAATTGAAAACTCTTGAGACTTTCAAAGATGAGGAAGATATAATACGCGTGAAAACTAAAATTTTGTACAGACAAGACAAGAAGGATTTTCTCACACCTATCGTTCTACCATCTAATCATGAAGTTGTTAAACGACTAATTTCATATTTTCATCTGAAAAATTGTCACGCAGGTCCTCAGATACTTTTAAATTTGATTAGAGAAAAATATTGGATTTTGAATGGAAGAAGAACTGTGACATCTGTTTTATCTAAATGTACTACTTGTAAAAGATTCAACTCTAAGAACGTGGAATCTTCGCCTATTTCTCTACCAGAAAATCGAGTAAAAGATGCAGCTGTGTTTCAGATCATTGGTATTGATATGGCTGGTCCTTTGTTTCTGAAAGACAATCAAAAGAGTTGGGTTATCTTGTTCACATGTGCTATCTATCGGGCAGTACATTTTGAGCTTGTTACATCAGTTTCTACCGAGGTTTTTTTGATGGCTTTAAGAAGATTTATATCTCGTAGAGGAAGATGTTCCATTATATATTGCGATAATGGCTCTAATTTTGTTGGTGCAGCCAACTATTTGAAACGACTGAACTGGAATCATATACAAAAGGATGGAGCAACCAATTCTATTGAATGGAAATTCAATCCGCCAACTGCGGCGTGGTGGGGCGGATGGTGGGAGAGGCTCATCAGACTGATGAAAGATCTATTAAAAAGAGTCCTTGGGCGAGCGTGCTTGAATTATGAAGAAATGATTACTGTATTGTCTGATTGCGAAAGCATTATCAATTCTCGACCTTTGACTTACATGTCAGAGCAAGAATCTATTAAGCCAATTTCTCCTGCCATGTTTTTGAAAGATATTCATGAATATATTGTACCAGACATTGATGCAGTCGAGGGAAACTCTTTCAAACGAAGGCTTAAATATAGACAAGCACTGCAGAAAAGTTTAAGAAATCGATTTAGATCAGAGTATTTGGGTTTACTTATTCAGCGACCGAATGTGAGAAGAAGCCAACAGACAGTTTCTGTAGGAGACATTGTATTGGTGGGAGCGGACAATAAAAAAAGGATGCACTGGCCATTAGGACGCATCATAGAGCTTATTCATGGCAAAGATGGAAAAGTGCGCCTCGTAAAGTTACAAACATCTCATTCAGAGGTACTTCGACCAATACAAAGAATCTATCCTCTAGAAGTATCATCTAGTGACGGTGCTGAAAATACGTTTCCTAATCCAGCTGTGAAGGAAGCACAAATTGAAAAGCCTTTGGAGGATAAGTCCTGCAGGGAACTTAGAAAGACTAGATCTGGAAGACTAATTAAAATGCCAGATAGACTGATTTTATGAAGTTTATGAAATCTTCTAGAGATGTCAAAATGTAGAGTTTTGATTATAAGATATAATCAAAAGGTGGGAGGATGTTAGATATTGTCCTTGTTTTATTTTATTCTCTGTTAGATATTGTCCATGTTTTATTTATTTCTCTCATTTTTATAGTTTAACTCACGTGATGTATTTTTGTTATTGTAAAAAAAAAAAAAAAAAGATTATTGAGATGATGCTCGTGAGCGTGCATCTAGTTTTCTTTTTTCTGAGTATTCAAATTTCAATGGAATAAAAGCAGCAAATAGATTTTGTTGTTAGAATTTATTTAGTTTTTTAGAAAGCTTAGAAGTTTAAAATAACTTCTTCTGTATGCTTTAAATTTATTTGGCGTCCGCGATTATATCTAGTAAGCTAGAGAGTTAAAATAACTTTCTTTTTGTACGCTTAAATAACTATTACTACGCTGAAACTCGAGTTAGTTTGGCTCTTCAGTACTTTATCGATGTCATTCGAGATCCAGAGATTCAAAAAGCACCCAGACTCTCCAATATCAAGGACGTCGGATCAGCTTTAGGCTGTGCTCTGAAGATTGAGGCAGCCTAACAAGCCTCCCGTAAAGACCGCCATACCCTCAGAGCAGTCTTATTAGAAGATACACCAGCTAAATGAAGAAAAATGAAGGAAATGAAGAGAAATCTTGCAGACATCACGAGGAAATTGCGTAGCCTTGAAAATAATAAAGAAGGATCCGAAGATAAATGCTGGGGATGTGGAAGAGATGGTAATGTGAAGAGAAACTGCCCCATATAAGAAACTAAAGAAAAGAACCCGGTTTCGCGATCATTGCAGTGAAACTAAAAAGAGGTAATCTCACGGGGCGGGGGTTTCCCAAAATTAAAGAGCCCCAATTTACACTATTTCGCGTTTCTTTGATGAGTGGCGACGAGAAGGGACTTTATGTTTATAGTCAAGTTAACACCACCACCTGTCTTATGATTCTGGATACTGGAGCCAACGTAACCATCGTTAGAACGGATATAGCTCAAGTCCTTAAAGAAAAGATCATCTGGACCCCGCACTGCGTTAAACTCCAGACTGTGACCGGTGACGAAATCAAAATATATGGAAAAATGAACTTAACCATCACAATTTGAAATGCTAGTTACCATCATATGGCATATGTAGCTGATATGCGAGGCCCTCTAATCCTTGGAATTGATTTCCTGAAAAAAGTTAACTTTAAATTGGACTTAAAGAATAATGAACTGCATTTGAGTTCGGAACACAAAACTGTGCTTAACACTGAAAACCCAGAAATTCAGACAAACAACATCCAAAAAGACATCCATTCGCTAAGCAAGAGGAGGTGGCTCATCTCTTAATGAGATGCAGCTCAAGGAAATCATCGAGTCATCAACGAGTCCTTGGGCATCTCCCATAGTACTAGTAGGAAAGAAGGATGGTTCAATGACATTCTTCGTGGATTATTGTCTTTTGAATGATATCCCAGAAAAAAAGTACTTTACCTCTTCCTAGAATTGACGACATTTTAGATATACTGTCTGGCAAACAGTTGTTCTCGAATTTGGATCTGAAGAGCAGTTATTGGCAAAACAAGTTACATACTGACGATCGTGAGAAGACTGCATTCCACGAGACAAGGACTGTGGTAGTTAAAAGTTAGGCCATTTGGATTATGTCAAGGCACAGCACGCCCCTACAACTTCATACCAACCAAGGTACGAACTTTACCTTTGCTGTTTTCAAGGGACTGTGCCAATTACTCAGCATAGACAAAACTCAGACAACACCCCTATATCCTCAGTCAGACGGCATGGTCGAGAAGTTTAATCGCACCATTCTGAATAAACTCTCTCTTTTAGTGTCAAGGAACCAGCAAGATTGGGACTTGAATATGCCATTATTCCTGCTGGCTTATCGAAGTGCTGTCCATGAAACCGCTGGCTATACTTCATCTCAGATGCTGTTTGGACACGAACTTCAATTCCCATTTGATCTCCTGTTTGGTTGTCCAACAGATGCACCTTCATCGCCTGAGGAGTACATCCAAGGTCTCCAAGCATGATGTGGAGACGTACACAACTTTGCTCGGGAGCGGAGAAAATGGAAACGGAGAAAACGAAGACAAGGTGTGATTTAAAGGCCACACAACGTGAATTCAAGGAATGAGACAAGGTTTGGTTGTGGAACCCTGTTCAACGAAAAGGACTCTCCTAAGCTACAGTATAACTGGGTCGGTCCCTACACGTACACAGTCATAAAAAGACTGAACGATGTTGTGGTGAGAATTGCTAAAACACCTTCATCAAAACCGAAGATGGTTCACTACGATCGGTTAGTCACATACCACACTTAACGGTAATTTGAAATGTAAATATTTGTCAAATTTGTATAATGTGAATATTTGTATATAAATATTTGTGCTTACTTGTAAATATTGTAAATATTTCTCATTTAATTTTGCACTCTGCATTGAAATTTTATTGTTATATTCAACTTAGTTGTTGTATTTTAGATTGTATTGTTTGTTTAGTTTCGCCTTCTGACCAAGGGTTGTATTGCCCGGGACCTGCAGCCTTTGGTAGGGTGGCAGTGTTACGAGTTTGTAAATACTTGTAGGTATTTTTATGTAAATTCATTCAAAGAGGCTCAGTCAGGTGATAAAATGTCGATTTTCTGCATTTCTAGCTCATTTTCGTTTTAAAATAGCTAATTTTGCCATAAAACACATTAAAGAGCTCCAATAAGGCAGGTAATGGATTTGGCGCCAAAACTGGCGACTTTTTCCCTCCTTGGCGACTCTGTAGACGACAAAATCTTTATTATCGATATACCAAATATGGAAGCTGTAATCTCATTGGCTGACCAGCTTCTGGAATTTTCTACATTTTTCTACGCGGGTATTTAATGTGTTGCAATACGCCAAATCAGTCAGTATCAGATTAGTTTCCGCCAATGCTCCATTGTTTCTGAAAGAGCCCTGAGGCTCTTTGAATTACAGTTAATTGCTATATGTGTTAATGTACTATTGATTTGCTGTTGAGAGCTGTTATTTAAGTTAAGCTGTTTAACCCTTTCAGGGGCACTAAGTAAAAATGATTGAATTTCCTTTTAAATATATATATATCATAAAGTAAACATCCCCTACAAGTCATATTTGATGAAGAAAAAAATTCAGCATGTAGGGATTGTTTTGTGGGTGGTGGCTAGGCGTTCTAGCCACTGTGTCTATAAACCTAAAAGATGCACCTAAAAATCAAACTAAAATTAATGATCTAAGATAATATGTAAATCTGTTGTATTTAAAAGGTGCATTACAGTATATTTACACTACCAAATACTTTTGAATAAAAAATTATTTTTCGTAAAAATATGTGAAAGAAACTTCAAAAATTTTTCCCGCAACTTGTCCATTTAAAAAAGTCACAGGCACATCCTGCTTAAAGTTACTGTAGTTCTGCCATCTCTATTTCAATTTTAGAAGTACACATTAACTTTTCATAAAAAGTGGATAAAAAAAATAGCCACTGCACACTTAGAGAAAAATTTCTAAAGTAGGTGGATAGACCCTCTAGCCACCGCCCCTGAAAGGGTTAAGCTGTGCTTACTGATACCCAGTTTATAGACATGTATTATTCTGGAAATTTCTGTAAATAAACTACTGAGCTTTAACAAGTTTTGTCTTTCCTTCTGGGACAACTCACGAACCCCTCCAAGTACGTAATAATATGTTCAGCTTTAAACGAAATTTAAGACTGTGTTTAGTTTGAGCAAGATAGGATAAACCACATTGACACACAATGTTACAAAACCCCTAAGATTTTAGCATATGTATTGTATATTTTAACTGAGAAATGTTGAGGTTATTGACAAGTGAAAAAATATATTAATATCATGCGGTTTGAGATTTTTTAGCTATGGTACAGTTATTTAAAAATATTAGGATAAAGCAGTACTGGTATTAGAAGAGACCTATTTAGGAGATGTAATACGAGGAAGCAGTAATTTTAGAATAATGTCGTTTTGCTTATCTATTCGTTAGAGTCTTTTCCTATTTTTCCTTATCTAGCACTAAATTTTCTCTTAATCTACTTTATTTTTTCATTAGTATATTTTATTTGTTCACTATATGTGATGAATTCTTCAAACTCAACAATCATATTTGCACAAATATCTTTCATGTTCTCTTATTCAAATTATTTTTCTTTTAATGTTCAAAAGTCAAAGTTTTCAAATAGTTGTATAGTTACTTAAATTGTTTGGTATATATATATATATATATATATATATATAAAAGACAATAAATGTTTATATTTTATTGGACGCATTCCAATATCAATAATATTAAATAAAAAATGTATACATTTTTAATTTATTTCATTTCGCACTAATATCCTAAGCGTATGTGTCTAGTTGCAAAGTCGTACATCTCCAAAAAATAAATTTTTGCGAAAAAAACGATTTTTTGTCACTCTTAGCCAAAATAAGATAGAAACCGAAAGTCTTTAGTTTTATAATTGTTAAAGCGCTATATTTGAAAACTCGAAATAAGATGGTAGACGAATGTGATGAGAAGGGATTATTCAAACTTTTATTTTGGATTTGGTCACACATCGAACTTATTTTATAGTTGGCCAGTTTTGCAACAAACCAGAATTTAATTTCAGCTAAATGTAATGTGAATATTGGATTCTTACGTTTGTAAATGCACTAAATGTTTTGTTCAATTAAATTTAATTTATAAATAACCGATTTCTCAAATCTGACAGAAAAACGTCAAAATGTATCACAAACGGTCGCAAATTCATTAATCGAGGCATTCTTTAATGAAGTGGAAAATTATTCGAACTGTAAACAAACTAATATAAAAACATTACTGTAACCTGCTGAATCCTCATAGTTATGTTATAAATTTAATAACATCTGATTAAGTAATCATATATTAATTAAGATGCTATTATATTATGGATTTATATTATGTTATTATAGAGTGGCTGTACATTATCTTTGAACTTCGGCTTTCTTCTTTTTCCACGTCGTAGGGTCGCTGTTCATCTTCCTTGATTGACTAGAAGATATTTCTTCTACAAACTTCTCCATTGCCGAAGAAATCACGGGATTCATTTATTCGAAACTTCGTGTGTACAAAGAAAGAACAGTTATAGGTGAGATAAAACATGATAACACCAACATATTTAACAAGTGTGCTGGTTTAGTGAAGCAGAATCGCTGTCCAGCAGATGTAGAAATGACCGTTTTGAAACTCCCCAGCCTTAGGATTTGACCGGTTTTGCAGCATATCATGATTTCCAAACACAAATAACACAGGGATGGATAAGCTTGGGCATGATTTCTTATTTCTGGATGGTAAAAACGTTTACTCGAAATTGAAAAGAAAAAAAAAAAATAAAATGAAAGGGAAAAAAATAAAAATAAAACAAATAAAACAAATAAAAGCATTTTCCAAATATAAGGTGTTGGCTGGTTTTGGAACTAGGTGATACATATGTATTACTTTCATTGTGTTCTATAAAAAAAATGTAGCGAATTAATTTAGCATGGTAATGCTGATTTATTTCAGTGAAGCTAAGTATATTTTTATGATTAATGCAAAAAATGGTACCTTAGAAAATGAATTTTTAAACTTAAAAATAGGTTAAACTAATTCAGTTTACAGAGCAGATAAGAAGTAGATATTTTATGGTTAAAAGCAACTCAGTGTAGTGAAATACAGTTTAAAAATAAGTGTTTTTTTTTTTTTTTTTTTTTTTTTAAAGGGTAATATATACTATTTCTTTGTTTATATATGATTAGTTTTGCTTAAAAACAAATTAACCACAAATTAAATAATTTGTAAAATTTAGAATTTATTTTCACGTTCGTATAAGTATGAAACTAATATTTATTATTGGAATTCTTTCACAATTCATATATTTTTTTTAAATTATTATTTATTAATTATTTTTAATATTAATTATTTTTAATATTTTATTGAATAAAGTTCGAGTTATCGTATACTAACAAAAATATCGGCGTATTGGTATGCTATTTCTATAAATAAATTACATATTTAGAAAGCTTCAAAATCATTACACAAAGTATTGATATTATTGTCTCTTATTACAGCCAGAGATTGTTTTGCCAAACGCGTTTTAATTATAGAAACAGAAACATGCTACAAAGTACAAGGCAATGATTAACAGTTCAAATACCTAGCACATTCAACATTTTAATATAAAAAAAATGTCATAAAGCTAATATATTATTTAATAATGTATTTTTGTGATATATTTTTGTGATACTTTCTTAATAACGTATAATTTTTTTTCGTGCAAAAATTACAGAAGGCTCTCACGAAACTCTTTTCTTCAAGGTGATGTGTTTTTCTGGTGCAATTTTGGATGCTGATTTAGAAAGAAATCTATTCAAAAATTTCCGTCATTAACAGTTTTAATAAAAAATGGGATTTTTTGAGCCTAATGATAATTTTTTTGAACTCTCATCTGTGTTATTTCCCATAAAATCTAGGTGAGGCGAGTGAAGAATAAGGAGAGTTATTTCATCAAGACATCAATGGGATGTGGAGGAGGACAATGGAGTGTTAATATACTAGCAGATTATCTTTGCATGCTGAGATAATCCCTCCCCCCCCCCCCTTCAAGGCCCTCAAGCAGTGTACAAGAGAAAAAAAATATAAATGGAACTTCGATATAAAGAAACACATTTGAAACATAATGTGCAAATGAAAATCTATTTTAATGTTTTTTATACATAAAGAGCTTCAAATTTGTTATAGGCACTGTCTGAATTATTTTGATCTTCATCCTTAAATTTGTCAAATACTCTTACATGACAGTATAAAAAGACAAGCGTTTCTGAATTTAGCGCAGCAAAACACATTAGCAGTCTTTAATGAACATCCTAAGCCATTAATAACATCAAAAGAAGATCAAAGGTCATTAAGAATACCATAATTTATACATGAACATCACAAAGCAGTCATTTATGAACAACTAATGTTTATCAAAACAATCATTTGTTAAATGCACTGTTAAAAAAGTAAAACAAAATCGATATATCACCAGGAAATGGTTTCCTATTCCACTGATACCAATATTTTTCGAAATTTAAAGCTATATGTACTAATAGTTAGTAAAATGGTGCTAAAACAAAATATTGCACAGCTGTCAAATTGTATTTTTATTTGCTGCCGAAAATTTAAAATGGGAATATTTTTTTTAAATTTTGTGCAATATTTCTAAGATTAAACTACTACATGGTATGTTCTGAAAGTAATGCTTCCATTTTCTTCTTCCGCGACTATCCAACGCACAGGGTTGCCGCTTGCACGGTATGGTGGGTGGAGTCTTGGGAACACAGAGCCACCAGCGCCAGTCAGTTCCGAGCTCCTGCAGAGTCACAGTGCCTGTTTTAGTGAACCGTTGTGTGAGTGCTCGGTCGAAATCAAGATGGAACAAACTCTCTAGCAGATTTGTTGCAGTGTTGCGAGGACGATCCGAATGTTTTGGACAATGTGGTAAGTGATGACGAATCTTTTACCTTCTTGTACGACCCAGAAACAAAAAGACAGAGCACAGAGTGGCACACGACGTCATCCCCACGCCCAAAAAAGGCAAGAATGCTCAAAGCGATGCTCATTGTTTTTTTCGAATCCAAGGGAGTGTTCCATGTTTAATTTGTTCCACCTGGCCAAACAGTCAACGACAAATTTTACGTGGAAGTACTGAAAAGGCTAAAGCAATGGGTCAACCACGTCAGGCACGAGATCAAGAATTCCTGGAAGCTGCACCATGCGTCTTAACACTCCCCCATCCGCTTTACAGTCCTGATTTTTCCCCGTCCGACCTCTTTTTGTCCCCGAAGATTACAAAATTCCTGAAAGGATAGAATTTGGGGACCCTGGAGAACATCAAGTCGGCTACTACGAAGTTACTAAAGAACATCTCTGTGACGGACTGCCAGGACGCATATAAAGCATGGAAACAAGCGTCGGAACAAGTGTGTTGAAGCAGGAGGGATGTATTTCGAACAATAGTGAGTAAGTGTATGAATCGTTTCAATAAATTTCTTAAAATAAAAATGGGCGCTTTACTTTCGGGACAGACCATGTATTTTGTCACAATCATAAAACCTTCTTTTGTATTTTCTTATACAAATTCCCGCGGTAAAAATTATTTATTAAAATTATCATATTATTATTTACAATAATTATGCCCATGTTGAAAGCAGACCACTTTAATGTCAGAAATGTATAACATTAAATGTCGAAAAAAGTTAATCATGTTCCCTATAAGTAGATGGCACTTGATAAAATGTCTTTTTCTTTTTCGTATACGATTTTCTTATTATTTTTTTAAGGAAAAAATCCATAAATCTATAAAAAATGGTGCAATAAATATAACTGTAAAGTTATCAGTTTTTATATTGGTTGAAGACAAAGTTCTATACTTTCTATCATTTATTTTGATGAAATAATGGACTTTTATTTTAACAATGTATTTAAGACAGTTTTTGATTATATGTTTAGTTACTTATATAACAGTATAAGTTTCTTTATGTAACATTTATATATATATATATATATGTATGTATGTATGTATGTATCTATATATATATAAGAAAATCGACTTATGTTAATTTATTTAGTATTTTGCCGTTCTTAAGAAAACATTACGGTTGTAGTTAAATATTCCTTTATAGAAAATATTTTGTTGCATAATGAAAATCTCAATACCTTTTCCTATTTCAAAGAAATACAAAAATACAGTTAAACGAGATTTGAACTTTCAAAATTTCAATATATTTACAGTTTATGCATAATAAAAGAAAAATATTTTATCGTGAATTTTTTTGATACAAAAGAATTGAATATTTCATTTCTTCTAAGGCTTCAAGCGATAGCGGGAAGCAACAAAATTGGAATTTTTGTGGATATTGTTCATAACAGTTTAATAATATTTCGTTTATTCTTTCTTCTATATGTATATATGGAGAAAGTATTGGATTCCTGAAAATTTTATAACTCCAGTTTTCGATGGATTTACACGTTTTGGGATGTCTTGAACACGATTTGACTGTTTTTAGAAAGGTCTGTCTGTCTGTCAGTGTGTGTATCACAAATTTTATAGACGCTATATCTCAAGAACCAATGAAGAAAATTTAACTAAACTTAGTATTTAGTTGGATCCTGATGTAAAGTGGTGCTCATTAGATTTGTGAAACAATGACTCAACAGTTGGTGCTGTGATCGCATTTTTTCTAAATTTTTAACATAGCAGTATAGGTTAAAATTTCGTATAAATGTACATAATGAGAGTTATTTTAATCGTGTGATTGTACAATTAATATGAATTATTGATAATAGTAGTAGTTAACTAGGAAAAAAAGTTTTTGTGCATGTTGGGTCATCACTTTTAAATATGGGTATATTTCGAAAGACCTCGTCAATACCTATAAAACGAATGGCTGAACTATAGATCTGTGATAATTTAAAAAAAAACAAAAAAAACATCGATTTTTTTTATCTATATCCCAAGCAGCACCGAAACGTTCTCTTAACGTTCAAAAATTGTTCTGCAAACACGTTCTAAGAACGTTCACTTTGAACGTGTTATAGACGTCTATCTGTCCATCTTGAAGACGTACAATAGTACGGTTCAGAGAACGTTCAATGAACGTGTAACTATCACCATCGGTGTTAAAGAAGCGTTCCGAGAACGTTCTATGTATACGGTCTCAGAACGTTCTAAACGTTTTTAGAACGTTTTCAAAACGTTATACACATTTTCAGAACGTTCCAGAAAACGTACTGTAAACGTTCTAAAATAGTGTAGTTAAAAAAAAAAAAAAAAAAAAAATGTGACGTCATTATAAAAAAATCCCTTCAGTACGAGCGTTTAGAAGTAAAAATTACATAGCTGATGACGAATAATGATACAACACATGAACAGGGATATGAATTACTTTTTTTTTCAATTCAAATAATGTTTGAGAAATTTTAACATACTTACTATTCCTTTAATTTCAACGTATATGCATCAAAAATTCTATATTCTATGACAACTTTCCCCAAAAAGTGTCATAACGTCTCTTTATACCTTAAAAAATTTCTTAATTTTTGCATTTTTTAAAAATTTCTTTTTTTTCCCTAATCTGAAGATAATGAAGTTATAGTATTAATTACAAAACTTTGAATAAACGCCATAAAATGCGAGAACTTGCACCAACTGTTTCGGGTCAAAAGAAGACACAACCCTTCATCAGGCGAACATTGTAGGCACGAGAGCTGCAAACAAGCACGTTGAGTGTGTTGAATGCGTTGCCGCTTTGTTTGTAGCAGCCGTGCTTTGTTTGTAGCAGTTGCGAGTTCTTGCATTTTATGGTGTTTATTCAAAGTTTTGTAATTAATACTATAACGTCATTATCTTCAGATTAGGGGAAAAAAGAATTTTTTTTTAAATGCAAAAAATTAAGGAATTTTTTAAGGGATATAGAAACGTTATGACACTTTTTGGGAATTACTGTCATAAAATATGGAATTTTTCATATATATTCGTTGAAATTAAAGGAATAGTAAGTATGTTAAAATTTCTCAAACATTATTTGAATAAAAAAAAAGTAATTTATATCCCTGTTACTGTGTTGTATCATTATTCTTCATCTGCTATGTACAACTAAACTCTTGATTTATTTTGCTTGTTTTAATCCTTGTGATTCCGAATGCGTCATCCTATGATTAATGTTTGTTTTTCATGGTTGTTTTCTGTTTGATTCTCTGATTTCTTGATGTAAATAATTTATTCCAATTTATTCTTCATTTCTAACTTCAATTAATTTCTTGTACGATAGGGTGTGCTCGCTAGCAATTTGCTATTATTGCTGCTAACGAACGAAATCGTACATTGGTGCTCAACGAGAAAAAAGGTCACCCCTGACGAGTTTTTTTTTTTTTTTTTTTCTACCATTCTAAGCTTTTCCTAAAAAAACCAAAAAAATGTTTAAAATGCTGTCTTAATTTTTTATTTCCTCGTTGCTTGTTTGTATCTTTTGATTTGAGTTTCATGTGGTTTTTACGCACCGGCAAAATTATTAAAATTGCAACTAACAATATAGGAATAAATTTATGATTAGACTGAAGTTAAATAAAATAAAAATAAATAAATAAAAAATAAATGTTCCAATAAATCACAATCAGTCTCCCCAGTTTATTTAAATTTGTTGTAATTTCCTTCTCATTGACAATGTGGTTTCAGGGATCTTAAAAATTAAAATAATTTCGAAAATGAATGTACCAATACACCGCTAAAATAATATATAATTGAGTTTAGAATATATTGTTAATTTATAATAATAAGAAATTGAAACAAAAAATTAAAAATTACTTAGAAAAAGGAAATTTTAAAAATTTCCAAATACTTAAATACTCATATATATATTTAATCAAAATATTTTTCTAAAATATTTAACATACTTCATATTTTTAAATTTCATTGCATGTGTGTTTACATATTTTCAGTTTACAGCAGCAGTTTACAAAAATGATGTTTGCAGGTATTTAAATTTATGTAATTGGTATTCTTTAAATGTTTAAATTTCTTTAAAGTGAGTCAACGCAATTTTTACCTCATTTGATGTAATTATGCTATCATGGCATATTAAATAATTGATAAATGTAAATATTATTAGTATTAATAAATATTATAGTAAATCGTCCTTTTTATTTAAGCAGAATATCTTTTTTTTTTTTTATAAAGATGTGGAATAAAATTGAATTGAATCTTTGTTTTATTATGCAGTTAAACAAGTTTATATATTTTATTTAATAAATAACAGTAAAGAGATATATAAAATTGTAAGTCGATGAAACTTGGGATATTATTTTAAAAATATGCAATTTGCATAACCTAGTTTGTATATATATTATCATATAAACATTAAATAAATACTTCAGAATTTAAAAAGAAAAGAAAAAAAGAATTACGAACCTTTTTAATTTTCTTCAAGAAAATACCCTTCCAACTAGCATTTTAAAATACGTAATGACCAGTCGGAAGGGCATTCACTTAAAATTAGCTCTTATCTTGTAAAGTCTTCCCAAGTAACACAGACTGTTGGCCCAACTGCGATTTATTGTTAGTTCGTTGGGGAATTGTTATCGTAGGGGAAAGGGCTCAAAATAACAGTGGGCCAACAGTAAATAGTATTGTTGGCCCAACAGTCCTCAAATACTGTTTTCCCAACAGCAAAATATAACAGTTGGCCCTACAGTGTCATTCTGTTGTTGGGCCATCTGCAAAACAAGGTGGATGGGCCAACAGTATTCAACTGCAGTTGGGCGAACTGCAAAATATCATTGTTGGGCCTGCAGCATTCACCGACGGTTGGGCCAAACGCAAACCAGAGACCATAAGCCAACCGTGTTAAGCGACCGTTGGGCCAAAAGCGAAAAACGAACATCCTGCCAACCAACCAGCTAAACCACAACAACAACAACAACGCTTTCGTTTCGTCTCCGCCATCTTTGATTATTAGCTGCAAGAGTTAAGACGCCGTACATTAAGGTATGTTTATCATTTTAATAATAATATTTTTTGCAATTATCGAGTATATTTCACTAATAATTGGTTATTTAATGATAACAAAACCAAAATAATTTATTTATCGAATTTAGATCCTGCTATAAAGGGGAGGAAATCTTTACTGTCAATGTATTTATTTACACGTATATTTGTTGTAGTTCGATATACATTGTAGCATACATTTTTAATTAAATGATTTTTTTTTCTTTTTTTTGTCATAATTATCTCTATAAATTGTTTTTTGATCGATTCACTGCTCTATAAACTTCATTTTTTGTTTTCAAATGTTTGAAATGCAACCTGCGCATTTTCAAAGTTTTTTTTCTTATAACCTTTTTAACAGGCTGCAGGTGTATGTACACTACTGTATTCAGAGATGAGATTTATCAAACTTTTGTAGGAATTTCAGAATTTTTTTTGTTGTTGTTTCTAAATATTCTTTTATTTAATTTTATTTATTTTATACATGTTCTTGACAATTTATTTTCACATATTCTCCATATTTACTTATGGACAGTATAATTTCTTGTATAAATTTCTTCTTTTATTGCAAAAATTAAATTTTTATTTACTTTTTAGTATTATTACTGATTGTATAAATAATTGTGCCTGTTTACAGCTTGAACTAATAAATTTGAAAAGAAATTTTCACGAGTAAATATTAAATAATTTATACATGTCTAGAAAGACAGAAAGCATTTATATTTTCCTTGTCTCACGTTAATTATGAGAATTTAAGAAGCAATCTAGAGCTGTTTAACATTCAGAATTATTGCTTTTTTTAAAAAAACTGCTCGCAATTGAACTTATTGAAATTAATTTCTTAATAATCAATAATGTAAAAATATCACTTTCTTTTGAAAGGCGTATGAAAATTAATGCTTCATACTGAAATTTTAAAAGCCTAAAGTTTTGTTTTCATATTAGTCAAAGTGTTACAGGGTTCATACTCAACAGCATGGGTGAAAGTTTTCAGTCTATTGACTGAATTCAGTCTTTTTTTGTGTGTTATAATACAGATAGGCCAATTTTATGGAATTAATCTTTGTTAGGGGCAAATAAAGGTCCCAGTTTTTTTCTGAATCAGCCCCTATTAATGTTAATTCAATTATATTAATAAATAATTTTCCTAAGTTTTCATACTTATGCTTATTAATGTAACCCTTGGAAATGTATGTTTTGAATATCTACATACATTATGTATGAGTTTATTATATTTTACCCAATATTACAAAATATATATACATACTTCAGTCCAGCGAAATTTTTTTACTTTCACCCATGCTCAACAGGGAATACTCAGGGAATTTAGAATTTGTTAAAAAAAGTCAGGGAAAATAAAAAATTTCATTAAAAATCAGGAAAAATCAATTATAAAACCTGGAAAAACAATTTTTTTTTTCTCTCAAGTTATGTTTTTCTTGTTTAGCTTCGTATCAAAATTTAAATGATTAAGTATTGTGAAAATACACATGTAAATAATGATTTCTACCTGAATTGCTATCATGATCGGCAGTAATATGACATTATACAGTGAAAGTAGCTGTATTTTATCCTCTCTAGAGGAGCTTTTCTTGTAATATGTCGCTGATATTTTCTTGAAAATTGTCTAGGAACTCGGGGAAAACTCAGGGAATTTTTTTCTCGTATTTGAGTATGAACCCTGTGTTATGATGATGTTTCTGCTAAACCTTTAAAACATATTTTTTTGTATCTTATTAAAAACAACTAAATTTTTAAATTATCACATAAGTTTATCGTATACTTTAAGCATAATTATAAATTTCGTTGTAATATATAAAAGTATAATAGTGTATTTTGAATGAACATAACAATAATTCACAATGAAATTTTAAAAGTCTTAAAGTTTTGATTCTTATGTTAATCAAAATGTTATAACAATGTGTTTTTCAAAGAACTTAATCTGTTTACTTTTCAGAATATCTTTATAAATCATATTTTGTTAAACTAAATTTTTATATGACATGATGTCTCACCTCGTATAATATAAAAATGTATCAATAGATAGATTAAAAAAAATATATATATGTTTATTCATTGTAGGCATCCTATGTTGGACCACAGGTGACCTCGGTTTTTTTCCTGCTCCTGCTGTTTACTTAAAGTAAGGCTGTTTTATAATTCTTTTAAAGTTTTCATTACTTTTAGTTTTTTACTTTCTGTGATTTTTTGCATTGTTATATCTCTGTTACTTTTGATTAAAATTACATCATCATCTTTATTGTGATATAGAGTTGTACCGAGTACTCGGTATATACTCGTTACTCGGCCAATTTGCCGAGTACTTGTTACTCGGCCAAATTTTGACTAAGTATTTGGCCAATACCGAGTAGTTGTAAGAATTTCATTATTTTTATGTATTATTAGAAGAAATGTATTCATAAGAGTTGTTTATTAATAACTAAACTAAAAAAATATGAAAATATAGAGTCATTAAACTTTTACTGCAAAAGCTTTCTGCAGTTAAAACTGGCGAGTAGATTACCACCAAACTTGGTATCGAGACAATTCATGATATGAGCTTACCCCTTTTAGTTACAAGAATTTAAGTATAACCATCTTGTATGTGTGTAATATGCGAATTTTTACTTTCTTCTATATTCAATAGAAAAAAGTATTGGATTTGTAAAAATTTTCAACCTCGGGTTTTTGATGGATTTACACGTTTTGAGAGTTGTAGAACACGATTTGACCATTTTTAGAAAATGTCTGTCTGTATGGCTCTGTGTGTGTGTGTGGCAAAATTTTGTGGCAACTGTATCTCAGGAACTACTGCGCAGAATGTAATACAAATTTGGTATGTAGTTACACCTTGATATTAATTAGTGCCTATCAACGTTTGGTAAAAAATATCTTACAGGTTTTGTTGCCATCCTACTTTTTTAAAAATTTTAACATGGTGGTATAGAACAAAATCTTGTATAAATGTGCATAAAGAGAATTATTGTTTAAGACTCATTATGAAATTTACAAGAATTATTTATAATAGAGATAGTCAACTATGAAAAAATTTTGTATATGTAGGGGGGGGGGGGAGTCTTCCCTCGAAAGGAATAAATTTTCATAATGGGTATCTTTCAAAACAGTTCGCTAATACCTTTAAAACGAATGGTTATCTGAGATAATTTAAAATAAAATTATCGATTTTTTTTTAAATGTAATATCGAGAATAAAATGAACTTTTTTTTTTTTGCATTTAGTGTTATACTACAGTCGGTAACAAAAGTGTCCGAACACTAGCAAAAATTCCTATGTAAACAAAGTACACTTCATATGGTTTTGTTAAATAAATCCTTATCGAATTGTGTTCTTACACTGACAGAAAACAGGATTCAACAAGGATTTATTTAACAAAACCGTATGAAGTGTACTTTTCTTACATAGGAATTTTTGCTAGTGTTCGGACACTTTTGTTACCGACTGTACTTCTCTAATATGGAAATCGTACTGCATTATCATGGAAGATAATTTTATTAAATAATGATTGTAATAAATTATTTTTACTGAGTGAATTTGAAAAGGAAAAAATAGAAGAAAGTCATTTGGTAGCCACAACATTCTAGTTTTATGACAACTTAGTACATAAAATTGTATCTATAAAACAGACAAAAATAAAATATTTTAGATATAAGAACCCTTATATAATGCTGATATAGTATAGATAAAACTTTAAAATTCTGTTTTTATATTTTTTTTAATTTATTTCTTACCATTTTCTGCAAACTAATTTAAATATACATTCCAGGTAAATTTACCTTAATCAGGGGTCAATCCAGATTTTAATTTTTGGGTTCCTTTTTTGTGAAATTTTTGTTTATTTTTGTTTAGAATAAAATATTTTTGTGAGAAAATAAAATAGTGTATAAAATCTTTCATTTTTACAATCGTTGTATATAATGTTTAATATCAAGTTTAATAGAGTTTCTTTGAGCTAATTTAAGGCATTTATTTAAAAATAATACTGAAGAAAACATGAAAATACTTTATAAAAGTATCATTTTTATAAAACAAAGTCTTGTAAAAAGGCTCCTTTTATAAGTTTGAATTTTATGTGTCCCTTTTCATGGATTTGAATTTTGTGAAGGGTTCATTTTCACGGATTTGAATTTTGTAAAGGGGCCGCAAAAAGGATCCAAATTTTGTTTGGATCAACCCCTGCCTTACGTTAATGTAATACACAGTAAAATGTAAATCTGAAGCGAAATATATTCGTTTTATCAAAAGGATGAAAATAAGGTATTTGAATTTAAATTGAAGTAAATCTGAAGTTTAATTTGATTTTTTTTTTTTTTTTAAATCTATGCTATGGAAATTTAAGTTGTAATGATTAAGACATGATATCACATTTTAATAATTAAAACTGATCGATGTGTTTAATTTTTTTGGTTTTAATGAATTTGAGTTAATATAATTTGATTACAACATTTTCACATTTGAAACCCGAATAAACTACTACGTCAGAAACGCCAAAGAAAAATATTGGAAATGCATACAGCTGTTTCGGCAGCCTTAAGCGTGCAGTCTTCAGTGCAAAAAGGCACTGAAGACGGCACGTTATCCTTTTTGCACTGAAGACGGCACGCTTAAGGCTGCCGAAACAGCTGTATGCATTCCCAATATTTTTCTTTGGCGTTTCTGACGTAGTAGTTTATTCGGGTTTTAATATTCCAACGCCAAGTCTCCTGTTATTATTTTTCACATTTGGTATACAAAACGTGGAGTTTAGCAATTTCTTATAGATTTTCTGTTGCGATTCAGCGGCTAAAAATTTACCAGTGAATTAAGTAAATATAATGTAAACTGTACTTTTCCAAGCCAATTGATCAAATTAATTCTGTTGATTTGAAATCATATCAATAAAACAAAATTAAGTGATTAAATCTATAAACTACTTAACACTTGTTACTCTCAGAGAAGTTTTTATTAGAAGTATAATTTTTCAAGATGTATTTTCATGTGTTGCACTTAATTTTATTATTATTATTATTATTATGTAAAATGGAATCAAAATAACTATGTATTTTTATTTTAGGTTTGTATATTGCACTTTCTTGAAAGTCTGACTGTTGATGAAGACGAAAGTCATATACTTGAAAATATTTTATCTGGACATACCAAAATAAATAAATAAAATAAATTGTATAATAATTAGTATACTCTAAACATTGTAATATGTAACATTTAATTAAGTTTTACTGTTTTCAATAAAAAGTATTTGCTATTTTTGAAATGTACCTTTATTTTTTGCATCTTTTTTTAGACTAATGCATTTTACCAGGGTTGCAGAAATTTTTTTTATTCCCAACATTTCCCCCAATCTATATAAAAGTTTCTCCAAAATGGGGAAACTATTTTAACTATGATTTTTGTAATTCATTGTCGAAACTGATATCATTTGTATATTTTTCTGTAAATATCTCCTCCCCCCCCCCCCCAATCCTAGATCACTGGATTGGACATATTTTGCACCCCTGCATTTTACTTTTGTATCCAGATTTAGGTGTCTTCAAAAAATAAGGGAATCATTTTTTAATCGTATTCTGTAGGTAAGAATTGTATTACTCCATTGGCAAATTAGATTAAATTGTATAATTATGTCTATTGTCTTTACAAAATATAAAATTAATTTATTCACAATATAAGATTTAATAATAGTTTTCAATTTTACATAGATTAATTGTTAATAGGAGTTAATGGAGAAAAGCTCCAAGACATTCTAGGAAAAGTATACATGTTTATTCAAATTTTTTATTTTTTCGACTGAGTGAAAATAATGCCTGGACCGGGAGTCGAACCCCGGACTTTTGACTTACAAGGTCAAGGCTGTACCAATTGAGCTATCCAGGACGACAACCGGTCGGCATTACTCACTCAGACAACCTTTAGGCAGAAAAAAAGCCTAAAGGTTGTCTGAGTGAGTAATGCCGACCGGTTGTCGTCCTGGATAGCTCAATTGGTACAGCCTTGACCTTGTAAGTCAAAAGTCCGGGGTTCGACTCCCGGTCCAGGCATTATTTTCACTCAGTCGGAAAAATAAAAAATTTCAATAAATATGACTTTCTTCCCAATCAGTTGATTGTGTGATTTTAATAATAATAAAAAAAGTATACATGTATTTTTAAAAAAAAAGAACTTTTGTAAAAGAAAATCAGTTTGAAACTAAGAAGTTAGCATGATACAAATATATCCTTAAGGAGGTTTTTTTTTTTTTTTTTTTTTTTTTTTTTTCTTTTAATCCATTTTATTTTTCATTTATTTATTTTTTTTGAGAAATTAAATTTTTTAATATTAGTTTTAAATGGGATATTACCTCCCTATTTTTGAAAGGGGTTATTAGTACAATTAACTCTGATAAAATTCAAAATCTATTCATTTTTAGAATAGAGAGAGGAGTTCATGACTTGCTTATAAACAGGGTTTTTTTTTTTTTTATAGGAACAGTGGTAACAATTTCAAAATTTTTATCAGCCAAAGATTTTTTTTTTTTTTTTTACAGTACTACAATATATGATACATAATCTGCAATAGCGTATCGTGAATGAACTTTGGGTATGCTCCATACAGGTGGCTAGAAACAGCACATTATGAAAAGCTCCTCTTCTGTTTGACTGTTAAAATGTCGCCATATCTGTGTTGCTTCTTGAAATAAGCAAGTTAACCAAAAAGATGATTAAATATCCATTTTAATGTATTATTTCTAATTACCCAAGTGGAACATACTGAAAGTGTCATTCATGAGATGTCATCGATAGTCTGTATAGGATAATAACAGCTTAAAAAGATAATAAAATTTAAGTAGTTGCCTATCCAAATACTAAGGAAGAGTTTTTTTTTTTTTTTTGACAATTTTACACTGTTCATAAAAAAAAAAAAAAACACTCGTCATGTCTAAAGAATAACTTGCAACTGCGGAGTAAACAAACATTTCCCCAGCCCTTCATATAAACAATTTATCATTGCATATTACTTCATCATCTCTTTTTTTTCCTCTCTCTCTTTCATTGAAATAATGTGGTAAAAATTTACTCTCTATTTCTCGTGTGTATTTCCTGGCTGTAGTGTTGAAAAGCAATTTACAAAAAATACATTTTCTGATTTATATAAGATTTCATTTGTATTTTTAAATTAATTACAATTATATTCAATTGTCATAGTTGCCACCTAAATTTATTTTGTAAGTACAGTCTAACCTTGTTAACGTGAACGCACTTAATGTGAATTACTTTTAACATGAACTGTTTCCATAATCCCATCGCTACTGATAACATGGACATTTTTTTCTCCCTAGAGAATCACGTTAACGAGGTTCAGCTGTATTTTTAAAAATCTAAAGATTGGGTAAACGGATCAGTGAAAATGTGTATATATCAGTAAAATCTTAAAATCTCTGGTCCTGCACTTAATTTTCTTAATTTTTACCTTTGTTAGGTCTATTTCATTATAAATCAATAGTTTGAATTACATTCTCACATAATTTTTAATTTGATTACATTATAATCCAGCAACAGTGATGTAGATATTTTTAGTTCTGAAATTTAACTTTCTTTAAATTTAAAGCATCAAAAATAAAAAACAATCTTATATGTTATCAGACTTGATATGAGAATTTGAATTTTCTATTCTATATAGTATAAAAATTTTGCTGATATATTTATTTAAGTGAGATAAAATAAGACAACAGATTGATTTATATTCCTTTCAATCTATTACGAGTAAAATAAGAATTTAAATGAACTCATTTGCTAAAAATAGTCGTTTTAAAAAAGGAGAGTTAAATAAATAAATAATTTTAATTTTCACTTTTAAGGTATATATTTAAAAACAAGATTTAAATATGAGACATATGGTATAAATTACTAGTGCTCTACCACTGAATTATTTAGTCGATATCAGACAATGTAACCTGTAGTAATCACTTATATAAGAGCTTACAGATGACATTAAAAATTTTTTCTGTTTCATATGAGTAATTCCTGCAAGTCAGATATTGGCTAGGTTTTTCAGTAAGTACAAAACTGACGCAGTCAGAGGTTCTAAGTTTGAATCTTAGCCAAGTCACTTTTCGAAGTGTGTATAAATCATGTTAAGAAATTGTAGTCGGATAATTATGCCCGCCAACAATCAAATATTTATTACAATGTGCTATAAGGAGTAAGGACATATCAACATCAACAAATCAAAATGCTGTTTTTATATATTACATTCGTTTTCGTATATTTCTTTTATGTACATTGAGATTTATTTTTCAGACTTCATAATTTTTTTTATATAATTACAATTTAGAGTAAATAAGATCTTTTTTCTTCTTTTGGAAATATATATAATATTATAACATTTAAAGAAAAAATTATCTTAAGTTTGTTAATTTGTTTCAGAAATGTATTTATTCATTTTGAAAGTAATAAGATATTGTGAGAATATAGCACTTTTAAACAAGTAATTTCATGATAATTTATAAATTCTTTTCATTAAAATTTAAACCTTTTTTAATATATATATATATATATATATATATGGGTCAGTTTCTTAAGAATTCTCTGTCATTTAGGTTAAACTCAAGGAGTTAGGAACAAAGCACCAAATTAAAAAAAAAATTATATTTTTTAAGCTATTTTGGTTTTATTTTTACTCAAATAAAATATATCTTTTAGGGTGAATATACGCATTCTAAATTGAAAAAAAAAATTAATTAATGTGTTGCAATTATAATTAATTTATTAATTGTAAAATTAATTATAATTGCAACATATTAATTCTTTTTTCAATTTAGATGCGTTTATTCACCCTAAAAGATATATTTTGAGTAAAAATAAAACCAAATAGCCTAAAAAATATCATTTTCTTAATTTGGTGCTTTGTTCCTAACTCCTTGAGTTTAACCTAAATGACAGAGAATTCTTGAGAAATGACCCTATATATACATTTTCACACTTCGTTGGCCAACGGTTGCTTTTGGCCGCCGGGCCTCGGTTGAGCCAACCGTTGGGTGACAGTTGGGCCAACAGTAGAACGGTTAGAAAAACTGGCCTAACTGTGGCCCAACATTCATCCAACCGTTTGCCAACCATGGCCCAACCGTTTGCCAACCATGGCCCAACTCTTTGCCAACCATGACCCAACCGTTTGCCAACCATGGCCCAACCGTTTGCCAACCATGACCCAACCGTTCGCCAACCATGGCCCAACCGTTTGCCAACCATAACCCAACCGTTTGCCAACCATGACCCAACTGCTCCATCGTTGGGCCAACCGTCACCCAACGGTTAGCTCAACCGAGGGCCAGCGGCCAAAACCAACGGTTGGCCAACGATGAAGGAAACTGTAGGGCCAACCGTTTCCCAACCATTCCGTGTTACTTGGGTTTATGCTACTTCTTCATACTTCATTCATAAACATAATAACCAAAAATAGTTATTTTAACAAATTCCATCTCAGAAGACTAAATTAATAAAATGAATCCATAATTTCTAAGCGGTTTTCTGTAACAGGAGCAGTTTTTTTCTGCGATTCAATGTTGCTTACAAGTATCAAAAGTTAGGCTTAAGAACTTACGCAGATATGAAAATGATTGTTTAATTGATATTAAAATAAGACTTTAATAAATAGAACATAGAGAATATTACAGGTTAAAAATATTACATTTTTACCTCTTCTAAAGCTTATCCTAGTCATTATAACGTTAAAACTGAACAAAACAAATTACATGTTTTAAAATTACCGCCTCACATAACGACACGACTTTCCCAAGGACTTTCCACGGTCAGCGAAAATTAAATAAATGCAATCCACAGAACAGATGTCGATGTTATCATCTGCTCTCCCTTCTTGCATCCGCAATAATCATGTTTCAAATTTCAACATTTGAAACAGAAATTTATTAAGCATTTATAGCTGTAGAAAACATATAGTCAATATTTTAAGGAAAAATGGAGTTGAGTTAAACAATTATTTAAATTTTTATAAAGTATTTAAAAAACTTATGAGATCACTTTATTTTTCCATTTTAAAATCTCAAATTAAACGGAAAAGCATATTTTGTTTTAGTGTATATTTCAGTATTGAACAAAATATTCAGTGAAAAAAATTAAAAAAAAAAAAATAAGAACAATCAAACAGAGTAATGATTTAACAACATTATCAATATTGATAATTTATCAGCAACATTTAAACTTAAATAGAATCATAAATAAAATATAATAAAAGTTTAAAATTATGCTTAAAGAAAAGAAGAAAAAAAACTCATTTCTGTAACTTCCCGATGAGTATTAGTGACCGCGAGGTTCTACTCTCGAACCTTACAGACGGGAAGTGTTGGTTTCGATGCCTGGTCACGCTCGTCGACTTAGGTTTTCGGAGTTTTCCCGTGATTTTCTTTGAAACTCGCGTAAAGCCCTATATTACTTATTCAATAACATCCGAGATTAGCTTTTTGTATCTAAACTCTGGGTCTGGGGAATGCATAAGATTTTCATGACAGAAGACAATCATTTTTATGCTGTGTAGAAGATCTTAGAAAATGTATTTTTCTAAGTGTTTATTATTATTATTATTATTATTATGATAAATGAAAAAAAAAAGTAAATTTGTTTTAAATCATCAGAAAACGATGTTTCAATTATTCGCTTTAAAGGTGATATCGAATTCTTTTGAAAGATAATCATAGTGAAAATTTTTATCCACCCCTCCCCCATCCCCCAGGGATGATGTATACTTATTCCTAGGGGAAAAAACAATGTCCTATGAATAATAATAATAATAATAATAAACTGTTTGACTATTACTCGTTATACAGCCAAATTGAATCAATAATATATATCAAATGTATGTCACGCAGAAGGTTTGGTGAGTATATATATTACAGAAGCTGATAGATAGCCTTTCTGTGAATGGAAAATATTGGAACGTGGCAGTGCAACATGTCGTCCGATATGCACCCAAAGGCAATCTGTAGAGTTTTACGTAATATTAATTTCACTTACCAAATTTACAACATTTATAAATCACAGAAGTTGAGATTTTTCGTTTCCGTTATGAGATTAAATTGCAACATAGCCACGCCACCTGTTGGCCGATGTGCATCCAAAATGGACCAGTAAAGCTTTACATAAAATCGATTTCACTTATAAGTTCAGTGTATCACAAAATTTAAGTGTTAAATCACAAGAGTTAAAATATTGCCTTTCCGTTAAAATGATTAAATTGCAGATTAGCAAAGCCGCCTGTTGGACAATGTATACGTCCAAATTGTATTAGCAGAGGTTATGATGATATATGCAAATATATCAAGTTTAATGCATTTGTACACTATAGAAACTGAGATATAGCCGTCCCATAAATGGAGGGTTTCATTTCATAGCAGCGCAATCTATCGGACGTTATATCCCAAATGAAATTCAAATAAACTCCAATTTAGGGCAAGATCTAATTATGTAATAAGTTTGGTTGAATTCCATACATTGATTCCTGAAATACAAAATCCACAAAATTTTTCCATGAGTTTAAAATTTTGTAATTTTTTTTCACCTCACCGCTACTGATTATTGAGAAGCATTCTTTACTGACGTGCTAACAAAACGTTAAACTGAAAATGTAAAAAATGCTCTATTCTCTATCATGCTAAAAATTATAAATTTCGAATAACTTACGAAGTTTTTAAATAAGAATGTTGCAAATCTCTCAATAAGATTCTTATCAATATCATAAGTGATATTTCAAAACTGGTCCGATCTCTCTGCAATCATTTGTTCTTGAGATATCGTGTACATGGACTAACGGGCTATCACACTAATAGGTGCCGATACACATTAACAGATACCATGCCAACCTTTTGACTTCCGGATTCCTCACGCCACAAAACGTGTAAAAAAATCAAAAACTGAAGTCAAAAATTTTCATGATTAAACTAGTTTCCCAACCAAAAGTATTAAAAAGTCATTTTGTCATATTCGTTATAATTACACTGTTACAGAACGTGTTATGACGGTGTCACATTTCAACGCTCTATATAGAACTAGAATTGTACGTTTTATAGATGGTACAAATCAAACATTTTCAGAACGTTCTAAATAATACTATTTCTGAACGTGTTTTTGAACGTTCTTTTGACACGAAACACGGTGTTTGAACTATTGAAACCGTTATTAGACGTTCACAGAACGTTCCTGTGCTACTTGGGATATTAATTTGTTTTTGTCTGTCTCTACTATATTGAGATAACTACTTGGTGTAAAAATTTGTTTGAGGTGTCTAAAAAAAGGTCTTGGTCTGTAGATGTGCTATGAGAAGAGAAAAATAAAAAAAAAAAAGTCGAACGGTTTCCCCTCCAAGGGGGGTAACCGTTTCTCCCCCGGAGGAAATGGGTGGGAAACTGTTTCCCACCCGTTTGAGTTAAAAACACGTTTACGAGCTTAACTAAGCTTCAAATTACTTCACGGTGAAGAAATTGTACACATGGGGACTAGAGTCGAATACTAAAAAATCAATATCTGCGAATTTGGAATTTTCGATTTTAAAGGGGGGGGAGGGGGAAAGTAGATTTGGAGGGGAGGGGAAAGGGGGGAAATTAGTTTGAGAGGGAAATTCGTTCTAGACCCACACATGTAGCACCTCATTTTAAAGGTCTTGACATTTCATGTCGATTGGGGATGTTTGTATACAGCATAGTGCAACCCCTGGTGGTGAAAAATGGAACTAAGTGATTTTGCTGTAGACCATATCATGTTACACCTTATTTTAAAGGTCTTGGTATTTCCTGACGGTTGGTGATCTTCGTACAGAACACACTGTGCCCCCTGGTGGTGGAAAGCGCAACTAAAGGATTTTGCAGTTGACACCACCATGTGACACTTTATTTGAAAGGTCTTGGAAATTCAAGGCGATTGTTGATAGAGGTCTTGAAATTTCATGTTGATTGGGGATGTTTGTATACAATATAGTGCGCCCCCTGGAGGTTAAAAATGGAACTAGGTGATTTTGCAGTAGACCCTATCATGTTACAACTTATTTTAAAGGTTTTGGTATTTCCTGACCATCGGTGTTTATGTATAGAATACGCTGCGCCCCCTGGCGTTGGAAAGTGTAACTAAAGGATTTTGCAGTTGACACCACCATGTGACACCTTATTTGAAAGGTTTTGGAAATTCAAGGAGATTGGTGATGTTCGTGTAAAACATACTGCGCTCCCTGGTGGAGGAAAGTTGATTTTGCACCGCGTGCGTATCATGCCTACTATAAGGTGCCGCTGCCACAGGCAGCGGTAACACGAGTCAGAGGTTTGTTCGGTTCAAGGTTAATTTTTGAGAACTTTTCCATGTTATTAGCGGCCTGTATATACGTGCCGCAGGCACTGGGTCACGAACCCGAGTTCCGTTCTATTTGAGGTATTTTTTTTTTATTTATTTATTATTTTTTTTTTTTACAGATTATTTATTTTGTGATGTTTTCATTTAAAAATAGAAATTCAAAGAAAATCGAGTTAAAGATATAAAAACATACAAATTTAAGGTTCATTTAAGGTTATTATCAAGGGCCCGGTCATTGTCGGGCGGGTTCGTTCGGTTCCATGTTAATTTTTGGGAATTTTTTTTATGTTGTTAGCGGCCCGCGTATGCACTGCCGTAGGCACCGGGGTCACAAGGCAGAGTTTCGCTCGGTTCGAGGTAATTATTTTTTCTTACAGTTGATTATTTTTTTTTCACAATGATTGTATTTAAAAATAGAATTTCAAACAAATTAGAGTTAAAGATATAAAATCTAACAAATTTAAGGTTTAATTAAGGTTATTATCACGGGCCCACGCATTGTCGGGCTGGTTCGTTCGGTTCCAGGTTAATTTTTGGGAATTTTTTTATGTTGTTAGCGCCGTGTATGCGCTGCTGCAAGCACCGAGGTCACAAGGCAGAGTTTCGTTCGGATCGAGGTAATTGTTTTGTTACAGATGATTATTTTTTTCGTGATGCTTTCATTTAAAAACAGAAATTCAAACAATCGAGTTAAAGGTATAAAATAATACAAATTTAAGGTTTATTTAAGGTATCATGGGCCCGGGCAACGCCGGACGGGTCAGCTAACTTATAGTCTTAGTATTAAACGAAATAGAAAATAAAAGATAGCATCTGTTTATTTGAAGTCAGTTTGACGTCACATTGAGAGTACTTTATAGAAAGTGATGTCATACATAGTATATCGATTTATAAGCATTTTTCCGACTTTCTTTTCTAAGTGAAATGTCGTAAAATATATTAGATGTTTTAACATGAAATACATTTAAATAATGATGCGACGGTTTTTGAAACATTACGGTCAATAAAGTGATCGTCGAATTCGACGGGTTCCAGCTAGTTTTATTTTATTTTATTTTACTTTCAACGAAAAAAAACTTAGAACAAAAAAAATATTTCTTCTGATAATTGCAAAAAAAAAAAAATGACCTTCTTTCGGTAATTAGTGATATAATTCAGTCAGATAAAAATTGTCTGCATTTATAATGGAAAATAATTTGATAATTTAATAAACAATTTGTATTGAGTAAATTTTATGTAAAATTATTTAGAAGAAAGTCATGTGGTGGCGACATCATACTAGTTTATTTTGTTATATTCCAGAAACATACAAAATTTTTAATAAATACGCATAAAAATAATTAAAATAACCAATAATAAAACTTATTAAAGTAGTATTTTAAAGAAATCGCTCTGTATTCAATATTAAATATTTAAAATTGTGTCTATTTCGAACTTTTTTGTAATTTTTATATAAATGAAATATATCGTCAAATCATCTAAAAAAATGCTTACTTATTAGAAATATATACTTGTCTGGTAAAAGATAATTTGCTATTTTTTCTGGATTTTACTATTTTACTATTCATTATAAATGCGGTTTATTTTATTTTATTTTATTTATTTTTATTATTTTTATTATTTATTTATTTATTTATTGTTCACTGCAGTTAAAAATTAATTTGATATTCATAATATTTTACAATAATAATAATAAATAAACAAATAAATAAATAAATAAAATAAAATAAAACAAGCAATGTAAAAAATTAACGGTATGAATTTAAAATAATGAAATGTTTCAGTTAATTTCATAGAATTTGCAAATATATATATATATATATGATGAATTAATTTAAATTCAATAAGATGTCATATAACTTTATACGTAATACATCTCATTTCAAATTTCATTGTTGGTATTTTCATCTTTCTTTCATTTGCTGATTGTTGTTAAGGAATTAAATTATTCATTATATTTACATTTATATTTAATCCGCTGCTTATGCGCAAAAATTTTTAAATGTAATTTGTTTATTATCTTATTTATAATGCTTATTATCATTATTTATTAACTTAATTTCAAATTTTTGCTTATTGTATATATAATTAAATATATACAAATATTGGCCTATTTTGGCATTAACACTATTTTTAAAAATTATATACACTTTGACTACAGCTGCTAATGCGCTTAAACAATTGTGTATTATTTCAAATTTTATTCCTGGCATTGATTTAATGCAATTCTTAAATAATTTCTTATAACATTAATATTTGCAAAATAAATTTGGCATTTAATTGGTTGTTTAATGTACCAACTCTTCATCTCTGAAAAGTGAACTATTAATGACTCCATTTATGATGAATTAATTCAAAAAGCTGTCATATAACTTTATACGTAATACATCTCATTTCAAATTTCATTGTTGGTATTTTCATCTTTCTTTCATTTGCTGAGTGTTGTAAAGGAATTAAATTATTCATTATATATATATATATATATATATATATATTTAATGAATCATGTAAACTTATTCACATTAATATTCTGGAAATACATTATCATAACAAAAGTAATTTTTTAAATCAGAAGTGAAAACAATATTTTTAAAAAAAATTATGATTTTTTATTCCCGAACGTGTTAAATACGTAGAGTTTTGCATATGATCACATAAATTGAAAGAATATTGTTTTAGTTGATAAATCCTAAATATTACTTTACATGGCTTTAAACTATAGCTTAAAGCCCTTTTATCAGTGTAACATATGTATATATTGATAGACAGATATATATATATATATGAGTAAATAAATAGATATACAGATAATCATACTTAAAATATAAAACGTATTCAACTCCAAAATATGGTGATATGTTTAGCTATTTCACTATATTCGAGATAAATAACCTAAGGTCAGTCTTTCAGGTTTCTCATAGTATGTTTAGGAGTGGTCGGTTACGACATTATTATACGTGATGGTCGGTAAAAAGACGACTTACGGGCGATCACTATGATCAGTTTAAACCCTTTGAAGGCCCTATATATACACTGATGGAAAAAAAAAATCCCAACACCAGGAAGGAGCTGTGCTAGATAAACGAAATTTGGTAGGCGTGTTTATACATCTGAAAGATGATGTCGATTCAAATTTCGAGCTACGCGCATAAGTGTGGCGCTGTAGCGACACTATGAACATGCAAATGAGTTTTGCTTTAAATAAGCGCTGTAAGGTTCGTGATCGTTATTTACACTTGATATTTGACGTAGTGGGTTAATGTTAGTCAAGGATGCCTCTAAGAAGACGAAGAAGCCATTATCAACAGCTCACTGAGTTTGAACGAGGTCGTATAGTAGGGCTACGAGAAGGTGGGTTTTCTTTCCGCGATATTGCAGAAAGACTTGGCAGGAATGTATCCACTGTGCATGAGTGTTGGCAGCAGTGGTCAAGGGAAGGTACTGCCTCAAGAAGACCGGGTTCCGGACTGCCACGTGTCACTACTGAGAGGGAAGACCGCCGTGTTCGGCGTATGGCTGTGGCTAATCGTACTGCGTCTGCAGCTGAAATTCAAAACTTGAGTCTATAGAGAAAACAAGGCCTGGCGGTGAAGAGAAGGCTGCAGTGGACGCACCCAGACGCCTCGTGCCATCGGGTCTGATCCTCATCAAACAAACAACCTTTTACTATACGAGCGACGAGTGGTTGTGGCCCCCCAGGCCAAAAAGGCATAGAGCACAGTTCAACGCGGAGGACCACCTGTCCACCCGACATGCTTCTCGGCCGCGCTGCCTCGTTAGTTCACCAGTCATGCTGGCTATCCAGGGGCACCAACGCGGAGGTGAGGTCAGCCGCCGCAACTAGCTCCCCAGCTACCTGAGTAGTAGCCCGGGGGCCAGGAACCCCCCACCACAGTGACACAACGAACTTTTACAAATCGGTTACTTCAAGGACAGCTCCGAGCCAGACGCCCTGTAGCGTGCATTCCACTGACTCCAAACCACTGCCGTTTGCGACGTGAGTGGTGTCAAGCTAGAGATCATTGGAGGACGGAGTGGAGATCTGTTGTGTTTTCTGATGAAAGCCGGTTCTGGCTTGGTCGCAGTGATAGCCGTGTGTTGGTTAGAAGGAGGCCAGGTGAACGCCTGCTAGCGACCTGTCTGTGGCCTAGACACACAGGGCCTACTCCTGGAGTTAAGGTTTGGGGAGCAATTTCGTATGTTATCAGGAGCACTCTCGTGGTTATCCCACGCACCCTGACTGCAAATTTGTACGTCAGTCTAGTGATACAACCTGTTGTGCTGCCATTCATTAACAGCATACAAGATGGTGTTTTCCAACAGGATAACGCTCGCCCTCATACCGCTTTTGTAACCCAACATGCTCTACAGAGTGTCGACATGTTGCCTTGGCCTGCTAGATCACCAGATCTTTCTCCAATCGAGCACGTATGGGACATCATTGGACGACAACTCCAGCGTCATCCACAACCAGCATTAACCGTCCCTGCATTGACCGCCCAAGTGCAACAGGCATGGAACTCCATCCCACAAACTGATATCCGACACCTGTACGACACAATGCATGCACGTTTGCATGCTTGCATTCAAACGTCTGGTGGTTACTTAAATATAAACAAACATTTCACATTTGAAATGGCTCTTCTCGCCAATGGCTCTATCTGTGATCTTGAAACTTTAATCAATTAAATATGTTACCTAGACAAATGTATTGCTGAAATTTCAATACTGTACAATAATTTTTTCTTGGTGTTGGGATTTTTTTTTTCCATCAGTGTATATATATATATATATATATATAATCCTTAAGGAAAAAGTTTTCTATATTCTTAACACTAAGATAATTTATGTAAGATTGCTTTAAATAAATATTTTTGTTTCTACAATTTTGTTATAATTTTAAATGTGTAAAACACGAATCTAATGATCGTATATTAACAACCTTTGTTAATTATGGAATTTACTAATTTGATCTTTGTAAATTTATAAATTATTTTAAATTCTTTTTTCTTTGTTCATATATCACGCCCAATCATTCAAATTAACACACCTATTCATTTTCCATTATTTAAAATGACATGCATGTGTATACATATATATACTTCTGCATTGAAGCATTTTTAACTTTATAAATATTGAAAGTGTAAAAAATCTATCAGAATTTAATGAATCGTTTTTCATTATTAAAAAAACCAAATATTTCAGTCGCTATAGCGTGTAATACCCAATCACATTTAATTAATTTTTTACATATACAGACAAAAACATAAATAATTTTTTTTTTAATAATGCTGCATTATTTATTTATTTATTTATTTGAGAAAGATATCTAGAAAAATAGCTTCCATATGAATGATTATATATATATATATATATATATATATATATATATATATATATTAATGCTTCTATATGGTATTTCTAGTTAATAATTTTCATTTAAATCTGAGCTACCAGATTTGAAAGGAATATTAGTTTTATACAGTTGAATTTTCTCTTAAAAAATTAAATTTAAATTCATTAAAGGCTTCCGTATAATAAATTGCATTGATCCTTAATAACAAAAGTTTTGTTATAATTAAACTTCCCCTATTCAAAATAATCTAGAGCTGCTTCTATGGCTTCAAACGAAAAATAAAATCACTAGTATGTATTACAAGTGATGCACTCCGTGAATATTGAAAAAAAAAAAAAAAGGTGAAAATGTTGAAATTTTCGTAAACAGGTGGCGCTGCTCCGGTATCTAAAGAGATTTTTAAAGATTTATTCTATCAGTTTCGTTCAATATAAACAAAACACATTTTTGTTTGTTTGTTTGTTTGCTTGTTTTTTACAAAAACCCTGCAAAAATTGCGTTAGATATTGGGGCAGCGCCACTCAAATTTGTTTCGATTTTTAAGAGCACAAAACCCTCTAATTATTTTCATCAATAGGTGGTGCTACGCTATGCAAAATTGAAAAACAAATAAATTATAATTTCCATTAACAGGTAGCCCTGCGCCAACATCCAAAGCAACTTTTTTTTTTTTTTTTTTTTTTTTTGTGTGTGTGTGTGTGTGTGTGTGTGTGTAAAACAAATTAAAATTTTTGTGTGTCGGCTGGATTAGCCGAAATTGATAGAATGAATCTGGAAGAAAGAACATCTGTTAAATTAATTTACCTTTATTTTATTTTCACAAAAAATCGGCGAAATAGTTTTAGATATTGATGCAGCGTCACATACTGACGAAAATTTTATCGCCTTTTTTTTTTTTTTTTAAAGAGCGTTGAGCCATCTTTTGACGAAAATAATTATGTATCACTGTGCTCTAAGTAAATCGAGAAAAAAAAAATGGTTTACAATTTTTACCAATATGTGGTACTATGCCAAACTCTCATGCGATTTTTGCAGATATTTTGTAAAAAATAAATAAATAAATTTTGTTCATTTCTTCTGGACTGATCGAACTTGATAGAATAAACTATCAAAAGTCGTTTTAGGTGTTGGAGCACCGCCATCTATTAACGAAAATTGCCACTATTTTTTTTTTTTCCTCGACTTTCGCAGAGTGCATTACTTGTAATACGTACTAGTAAAATTTTGTTTCTGTAGGAGTCATAGAACCGCCTCTGAAGCTTTTTGAATAGGGAAAATTTAACTATAACAAACTTGTATATATATGTATATATATACATATAGATATATGAAAAAAATTTACGGTTATGTTTTCACATTAAATAAAGAAATTTATATTGATTTCATTAAAAAAAAAAAAAAATAAAAAAAAAAAAAAAAAAATCTGTTACTTTTTTACAGCTCTGATAGCATCTCAACTAATTCATTTTTCGTGTTATATTTTATATTTGGTTAAATAATTACTGTTCTTACAAGCTTTAGTTAAAGCTGCATCGTTATATTTTGATACATAGACGGACATTTAAAAAAAAAGAAAAAAATAGCTGTTTTAATTAAATTATATAATTTATTGCATTTTACATAAAATAAATAAATAGATATGAGAATCCTTCAATAATTTATCATCACTGAAATAAAAAGAGAATGCGGGTTAATGCTAAAATAGACATAATAAAATTTATGTTGTACGAATTCTAGGTAAGATAAAATAAATATAAATGAAATTCGATTAAAATTTGATTTTATATTCATTAATTCTCCCATTACTATTAACGAAATTAAAACACCTAAAAAATAGATTATTTATTCTAGAAAAGTGTAATAGAAGTATTAAATAATAATAATAATAATAATAATAGTAATAATCTTCTTATCACTTAATCCCAAACATTTAAATAAACCTCGATTAAATATAAAGACCCTAAAATTATAATGAAATGGCCGGTAGAAAAAAAAAAAGTAAAATATCTTATTCTTAAGAGGGATAATGAAAAAAAAAAAAAAAAAAAGCAGTTATACGTACGTAGGAAACTATAATTCTTTATATATATATATATATATATTTACATATATACATACATATAAAGAAACAACAAAAAAAGTATGTTTACAATTCTCAATATAAACAAATATATATTTAAAGAAGTAATTATCTCGGAAAATAAATTATTATATTTATGTTATTAATTGCATCAAATGTAATACAATGTGTGAAGTATATTTATTTTTAAGATATATTAAACATTTAACGTTAAAGCGCAGCTTTGTTTTAATTTTTATTTTTAAAGCTATGTTCTATTTTGCGATATCAAAATCTAAAGAATTGATTTTGAATATAATAGGAAAGTAAATAAATATTTCAGAATAAAATGTTTATTATTAAAAAGTATATATTTTCTTTGACATCGTATTGAAATTAATATATTATTTGTTATTATGATTTATTATTATTATTATTATTATTTGTAAAAAAAAAGTCCTTGTGGTAAAATGTTGGTCTTGTAAATATCTGTCAACCATTTTATTCTTTTGGATTACTATCGATTTCGATTTATACATAATGACTGATAAATTATTGCAACATAAAAAGTTATGTATAGAATCTATTTACAGAAAGTGAAGATAAAAGAAACGAAAAATTTTCCAAATAATATCCGGAAGTGGGTAAGGTGACCGGTAGCCAAGCTTGAGTGGCTTAGGCCTTCCGATTAAATTCTTTATACTTTTTTATTTTATTTGTTATTATTATTATTGTTGTTATTTATTTACTTAAGTCCCTTGGTATTCCCGAACCGGACCCTTAAGTGGGTAAGGTGACCGGGAACCAAGCTAGTGAGACTGAGACTTATTTCCCCACTTTTTTTCCCTCTTAAGTCCATTGGTTTTCCTGAACCGGACCCTTAAGTGGGTAAAGCGACCGGGAGCCAAGCAAGTGCGGCTTATTTCCCCCAATTTTTTTTCTCTCTCTCCCCTGCCATACGTCGTTGAGATAGTTCTCCACTCAGTACCACATCTAAATAGCCTACCATCAAGTATCTCATTTAACCGACCGCCCAGTTCCTCATCTAACTAATATGACATCCTGTGTTACTCGTACCCTCAAGCGAGGTCCATTGGTCCATAGGTCCATTGGGTTAACCACATAATTGCTTAGCTTAAAATTGCAATTCTTTTTCTTCCTTTCTCTATTTATCCATTTAATAATTATTATCAACTCATTGAACTATTATTTTCTTACCAATTTAATAATATAAATATATTCTTATTTCAATGTTTTTTTATTTTTTTTATTATTAATTAATTAACTTTGCGATTATATTAAGTAATCACTACTTAGAATCTCCAAGTTTTCTGTTTATTTATTTAATTACCAACAATTAACTTGCTTTATTGATCTTTATGAGTTTTATGCGGAAGGTGTTAGTGTAGCCATTCTTCATTTTACTTAATCAGTCAGTCAACAGCCAACCAAGTTTTTCAGAATCTCAGAATTTTCTCCCCCTTTTCTTTCTTTTTTTTTTTTTTTATTGTTTTGGTCTTTTGTCCCATGGTATTCCCGAACCGGACCCTTAAGAGGGTAAGGTGACCGGAGCCAAGCTTGGGTGGCTTAACTACCAATTCTCAATATATTTTTTTCCTCAAGTCTCTTGGTATTCCCAAATCGGACCCTTAACTGGGTAAGGTGACCGGGAGCCAAGCTAGTGTGGCTTAGTTTCCCATTTTTTTTCTTCTTTCCTTAAGTCCCTTGGTAAATCCGAAACGGACCCTTAAGTGGGTAAGGCGACCGGGAGCCAAGCTTGAGTGGCTTAGCTTCCCCCCCTTTTTTTTCTAGTCCCTTGGTATTTCCGAACCGGACCCTTAAGTGGGTACGGTGATCGGGAGCCAAGCTTGAGTGGCTTAGCCTCCCCGAATCAATTCTTCATTCTTTTTTTTTGTTTACTTAAGTCCCTTGGTATTCCCGAAGCGGACCCTTAGGTGGGTAAGGTGACAGGGAGCCAAGATAGTGTGGCTTAGTTCCCCATTTTGTTTCTCTTTAAGTCCCTTTGTATTCCTGAACCGGACCTATAAGTGGGTAAGGCGACCGGAAGCCAAGCAAGTGCGGCTTATTTCCCCCCAATTTTTGTTATTTTTATTTATTTTTTAATTAAAAAACAATTTCTTTTTTTATTTTTTTTAATATTATTTCTTTCTTTCTTTCTTTCTCTCTCTCTCTCCCCCTTGCCGTATGACGTTGCGATAGTTCTCCGCGCAGAACCATATATAAATAGCCTGACATCAAATACCTCAATTAACCGACAGTACAGTTCCTCATCCAACTAATATGGCATCCTGTGTTACTCGTACCTTCAAGCGTAACCTCACATAGGTTCATTGGTTTAGCCACATTTTTACTTAGCTTAAAATTTCATTTTTTTTTCTCTTCGAGGGTGTGGCAGTGTCTGGTCCTCTTTAAAATGTGCTGCACCGTCAAGTGCTCGATAAGGTCGTTAAGCAGTCATCGGTCTACCAACGCGTGGCAACATCCCTCCGTGGTTGCTCAAAACTGTGAATGTCCCTCCTTTTATCTCCTTTCAAGCCACACAGTGCATAGTTTTTTTCTTCATATTTAGGCCCAGCCACTTCAAAAAAAAAAAAAAAAAACACTATGCACTACGAAAATTCTTCCTACCCCCCAGTTTCAAGAACTCAAATTCTTTTAAATATTTATTATTATTATTATTATTAGCTCATTGATTTGTTTGTCGTTCAGCATTTTCGGTATTTAGCCCCCTCCCCCCCCCCCCTCAATAGGCCTCCTATTTCGGTGTAACTCCCAGTGCACAACTATCTACTACGGCTTTCCCTGCGATTCCCCTCTGTCCAAAATTCAAAAATTTCTTGTTTTTCTCTCGTTTTTGGCTCCGAAGCTAGTCGTGCACTTATTCAAAATTTTAAGCATCCAGGAGCGTTTCTGTGCGCCCCGCCTAGTGCAGTCTGGAGATGCGGTGTGCCGGTCGAGCATATGTGTCCAAGAAGCAGAAATAGCAACCCTGCCTTTCCTGAGCTGTGCCTTAGATGTCAATTTGTTGCCTGATACAGAAGGAGCCTGCAGTCTCCTCTGGTTGAAGATCGAAGACTGAACGAGTCATCGGACACATTCTATGTTGCGACTAGACAACTATCTGGTTGTAGACAGCTATCATGCAGTGATCTGGCGATTTTTCGCTCTGGCGGACAGTATCCAACCCGTTATGCTTGGCCGTACCCAGGCAGGCAGGACTGTCGAAAGGTCTCTGAGTCTGACTCTGAGAAGCTTTGCTCTCAAAGCTGGTAGTCGGTATACTTTTGTTCTATCAATGGTCACACTTGCCATTCTCGTAGATTCTTCCAATTTTTCTTCTAATAAAAAACAATATTTCTCTTTTATCGACGAAGACTGCAATGAAAGGATTTTACATAATAAGAGTCTGTAATAAATAAGCAACTACAAAGAAAGTAAACAAATGATAACAATCCATTACACCACAGTGTTTAGAAATGATTAACTTTAAAAGAAAACATTGAAATGCAGAAATCTGCCCCGCCCCCCCCCCCCCCCCCCAAAAAAAAAAAATAAAATAAATAAATAAATAAATAAATAAAAATATAAAAAAAAACTTTACTTTTTGCTGTTGTCATTATAAAAATGTGGCGAAGCCTAGTGAGGACACGTAGTGTTAGTAGTTCACAGACGAACTTCTTCTGTCCTACTAACTCTACTGATGCCTCATGAACTTTTTCAGTGAGATTGTGCGCTTTTTGTTCCCACCGGCCATTATATCGTTCATTTATTAAAAGTTTAAGAACTTACATCGGTATTCCCATTCCACACAATGGGTCGGATGAAGCTTAAAATGGAAGAAAAATCCCTAACATGATAAATTTTTTTTTCAATTTTGTTTTGGTTTTAAATGTTTTAATGTTTTGCTTTTCTCGTCTTAGTAGAGACCCTTTTTCAAATTATTACGTTCCAATGTAAAAGAAAAGAAAATATTATTAGTAATTAAGAAAAAAATATGGGAAAAGGGAATAAAAAGGTGGAGGGAGAAAGGAAGAAGGAAAAAGAAAAGTAATTAGTATTTAGTTAAATACATTATTTCATTTCAAGAAGTTAAACTACATTTCGTACATTTTATGACATCTTTTCAACCTGTAATTGTATCGTTTACTTCTTAAGACGCCCTCTGTTGCGAAGGCATAATCGCAGACAGTTAGTGTAATCTCTATTTTATTTTATTTCATTTTTATGTAATAACCTACGGGGGCGGCCTAAAACTGCTAAAAACTGCTGTATAGTGGTGAGCGGTTTCTAACAAGTCTGACAAGAGAAATCCTGTTCTTTGATTGTGCTATAAAAGCTCTGCTAGAAAAGCAGTTGATGTAGTCAGAGATCTGGCAAATCATTCAAAATGTAGCCAAATGTAAATCTTTATAAAGTCGATAAAGTATAAACAATAAAGCCAAAATTTTAATATTCAAATGGTTCTTTGTGTATATTACATTGTAGTCCGTATTTTGTCATATCATCTTTACATTTCATTACCAACTATAGACATTTAAGCATTGGTCTGGGTACATCTACCAGATTGCTAGATATGGCTATATCTAGAATGATCTCTGGCTACATCAATCACAGAGTCCCTCTTCTGTAACAGAGTCAAGACACGGGGTTTCTCTTTCATTTTAAGCGTCTTCCGAACCATTGTGTGGAGTATAAATACGATGAAGGTTCTCAAACATTTATCAAATTAAAGAAATACTGACCGGCATAAAACCTCACTTATTTTTTTTTTACAGTGTGTAGACTCGAAGTAACGAATCCTACTTTCGAATTCGACTCGTTACTCGTTACTTTCGAAACTGTATCCTGCATCACATGAATAGTATTATCCATATGCCGCAGAGAAAAGTTCGAACATTTGTGGGGGAAGTCTGATGCTAAAGATGAGGTGTCATTATTGAAAAGAGAGTATTCAAATTTGTTCTTATATCATTTGAATGGCGTTTGCGATTTTGTTTTAGAACAAAGAAAAATAAGTGAATTCTCGGTTTTTTTTTTTTTTTTTTTTTTTTTTTTTTTTTACCTTAAAATATATGATTACAGAAGTACATTCATTTACTTAAAAAAAAAAAATAAATAAATAATAATCCGTGTTATTACTTTTATAAAATATTTTTTATAACAAATCCTTTTTTTTTTTTTTTTCATGCAGAGAGATAATACGGAAACTTTTTTTATTTAATATGATCTTTTCAGCAATATATTACAGTGCTAATAGGTTCTTATGTAATAATAGTTAATTTATTATATCAAATGTGTATGAAATATGTCATTTTATTATATGAAATATCGCCCATCTCTAGTGTGTATATTAATCTTGTTTTTCTCTTTTTTAGAGCAATGTAGAAGATTTGTAGAGCATTAATTTTAAAACAATTATCAAGTTTAAACGTTCCTTTGAAGTACCTTGAAAACTAAATGCTTTGTAATTGCAAACTTTCTGTATGTATATAGTATGTGTATGTGTGTGAGCGAACACAATAGCGTCTAAACACTGCATTCTATTTTTTTTATATATTTATTGTATATATTATATGTGAAGATCTCACTAAATATATAGATTTGAATGATAGAATGACTAATGTGTATATGTATGTGATTGAGTAAACACGATAGCTTACATTCGCTGCTTTCTTTTGAGCTTAACGTCACCAGTGCAAGTATTATACAGATTTGTAAAGGTTTAATACAATCTTTTTTCGAAAGAATAATAAACAGTAATATTCTATAATAAGGTAAAGCTAGGCTAGTTTGCTCACAATTCAACAGAATGATATAAAAAATACAAATATTAATTTTTTTCTAATCTATCGCAGCACAATTTTGAATTGATCCTTCTTCTATGCATTTCCATTTTTATTTTATTGTTTTGTTGTAATTTAAAACAGCAACAGAAATAAAACCAAGAGAACTATTTTGCGCAATCTCTCCTTATAGGGTAGGAGTTATTGCGCACATGTGTGGGAGATATTGAGCTTAATTATAACTGCAGTTACATTATTAATAATAAGAATTCGCTTAAATGGCATTGCTGTAAGTTATTCGTAAACAAATATTTTTGTGTCGTACGTGGATATTTCAGTTCAATAAATTAAAAATAAATAAATAATAATAAAATAAATAAATAAATAAATAAAAATGTATTTCAAAAATTTTTTAAAGAAAAAAATATTAAAGAAACAGAAAAAAGAACAAGACCACATAAAAACTGCAAAATAACACTAAATTATTGGACAACACGTTTAATTTAAAATTTGGGCATTTTCTATTCATTTTGAATGGTTTCTTGTTCGCTCATTAAATCTCTCGTTGTCCACAATCGTTACACTTATTGTATATAGTGAAGTTATCGTGCAACTACCTGCCACAAGACGACCTGCCACTGTTCGAGACGATTGCACGCCATGCGTGCAATGCATTTCCGATTAAAAAAAAAAAAAAAAAAAAAGAGGGGGAGAGGTTGCACACTGTGTGCAATGATATATGGCTAGTGTCTCGCACTTTTAAACCCATAAACCGCCCACCGTTTACTACTTATTAAAGTTTTTTCTTCTTCTTCTTCTTCTTTTTTTTTTTTTTTTTTTTAATCTTCCACGAAAATGTTCAAAATAAAAAGTCGAAATTTAGTTTCATTTGAAATCTTCACGTTTCAACTTTAAAATCATTTAAGTTTATTAATTTATTTTATTTTATTAAAATTTGGACGGTTAAAGTCCTTAAAAAGAAGTTTGAGTAGATTGATATTTTTGCTTGCATTAAGTTTTATCGCTTTTATTTATGCAGCCGGCAGCGGCAATAAATTTGGGTTTCATAACTGTAACATTAAAAAACTAAACAGGTACACACTGTTATTTAAATATTTTACGATAAATTTCTCATAAGCTAACATTAGCATTGGAGAGGTAAGTCCCATCAGAGTTGTGGCTTTTGTTGCACTCTCAGAAATGGATACTCAAATTTTACGAAATTTTCTTTAATTTTCACGAAACCGTTTCCAGGGAAATACTCCGAGCGATATTTCGTCCGATTGAGAAAATTACTTTCGTCACTTGTTTGAACATACGAATTTCGTCAAAAGTAAAGATACACTTTTTCATCCTAGTTTCATGATACAGAATAAAATACAAATTATAAAATTCCCTGCAAGTTCGTTGCTTTAGACATTAAATCCTAATTGTATTTAATGAAAAAATAATTAAAACAGATCAAGCAAATAAAAGTCATTTGAACATTTATTTGACATCTTTGAGACTTATAGTTACAATGACTTATGTGTCATTTGATCCATATTTTTACAGAAATTCACAGAAACAAGCGCATTCAATATTTTATAGACATAGGAGATCACAAGAATCCATGCTCGCACCGGGATTCGAAACTGAGACCTGGGAATCCAGAAGGCAGTGCCCTACCGACCGAACCACCAGGCCGGCAAATAAACGTCATTGTAACGTAAAGTCGAAACAACACAGAAAAAAATCCAATATGGCGGTAATGAAAGCTAGCACATGCTATTGTGAGTAAACAGTTTCGTCAAATATTTGAGAGTTCACGTTTCTACTAAAATCACGTGATCGCTTATAGAAATGGTTGTCAAAAACAACGCGATTAAGCCCGAGGATGTCTGAATCATCAAAATTGAGTATATTATTCCTGAGAGTGTGGCCATGCCACTTCTGAATAATGTTGAATTTCAGATTCTGTGAACAGTCTCAAAAAAAAAAAAAAAAAAAAAAAAAAAAAAAAAAAGCGCCGTCTCGATTGAGCTAGTCCAGTCACTTGTTAAAATTACTTCCTGGTAAAGATCAAGACATTCAACAAACTCATACGCATTGTCTTGCCATTACCAATAGGCTGCGAAATCTGTATTAGTATAGAATTTAATAAAAATCAATACGCAATCTCTCCTAAATAGCAAGGACGCAAAATCACCAATTTTGGTAGCATAAATTGCGCAGTTTTCTATTACTAAGTAATTATTCACTTTCCGAGAAAATTGTGGTGCTCATACTGTTAATCTAGGTTAGTAGCTTATGAAAAATTGTTTAAATTAAAAATAATTTATACTAATGTCATTGTATAAAATACTAATTTATACTGATATCATTGTATCATCATAGAAGAAAATATTAATGTTAAGTACGTAACGTAGACGTAATGTATTTTAATTCTCTTGGACGGCTCTGTACACGAACCATTGGCTTGATCTCAAATAAAAGTTTTATGCAGCATCCCTGTATGATACAGATTAAAAATACCGAGTTTGAGCTTCCTGCTGTTATATGTTCTTGAGATATGCTGGTAAAAGAAACACACACACACACACACACACATACACACACACACACACACACAGACCAATCGCTAAGACATCTTTATGAATTCAGGGCACCTTGAAACGTGTAAATATAACAACAAAAACTCAGTTTATAAAATTTGACACAAAAACAATGCTTTCTATACTATATATATGGGAAAAAGTAAATAAACATGTGTTATTTATAATAATTTTAAAACTACACTTATCGCATGCTCTCTAAGGAAAATTCTTTTACGGAAATAAAACATAGGTATTGTTCTTATTGATCTTGATAATAAAATATACTTATATTGAAAAATATTTCCAAAATGTACATTTTATTATGCACCAATTTTAATTTAATTGTCATTTTATAGAAAGCACCTTTATAAACAATACCTACAAAAAAAAAAAAAAAAAAAAAAAAAAAAAGATTAATAATTTCTCTACTGTATTTTTGAACTCCTTTATGTAACTTCAATAATTTTTAGTGAAAAGAAGTTTCGAATTTGCATTGGAAGCCTTCTTGAATAGAATGTGTAATAAATTTTTTTTAAAAAGCGTGTAGTGATGAATTTTAAAATATTCAATGAAAATTGAAGTTACTGGCCTCAAATAATGGAGAAAAAACTTTAAAGTATTTATAAAACTGAAAATGATTTTAAAAAGTTTATTAAAAACTACGACTAAAATTAAAGATAAAGATAAAAAGAACAATATAGTTTTGATATTAAGGGAAAAAAATTAGTAGAAATATAATTAAAATTTCTGACAAAAGTCTGCTGTAGAGTAACAAATTATAAAAGAAAAGAGAGAAGACCATTCAGAATATTATACTATACCTTATAACATTTCAAAAAAAATATAAAAAATGTTTGTCACAAAATAATAATAAAATAAAATAAAATAAAAATAAATAAATAAATAAATAAGTAATAAAGCTTTAAATATTTGAACATCGATATCAAGCAGATTGTGTGTTCTAGATTATTTAAATTAGTACTTTTTAGACAATTAGTTAAAATTTAGACAATTAGTAACTTAGACAATTAGTACTATTTAATGAAATTTTCAAGTTATAATGCCTATAATAAATAGGTGTCAAAACCAATGAATTTTAATATTAAAAATGAATCAGTATATATTTTTACTCAGATATTGTTGTTATGTATAATTAACACACAAAAAAAAGAAAATAATAATAATAATCACCGTTATAGAAATGATAGAAATTATACACAAATATTTTAAACACAAATACTATGAAACATAAAGCAAAATAATCAGAGAAATTGTTTAAAAAATCCTTTCATGACTAACAATGTATAAAAATAGTGAATACACTGAAATTTATATAAATATTTTTTTAGAGTTATTACAGGATATCTCTTTAAAAAAAAGAATTTTAATAAACATAAAATTTTACTGACATTCACCCATATAAATATTTTACTACATGTAAATTTCTATTTATAATAAACACAAAATATTTTTTTAAATGTACCTCGTTACATTTTTAATCCCGCAAACACACATACATATGTATAATGCGTGTATACATCATGCGAAAATTCCACAGGTGTTAGGGGCATACATATAAACAAAAAGTGCCCTAATTTGTAGGCCAATAGAAGCTATATTTTTTCCTGAAAACCAACCAGATTATGATATTACATTTATTAACTATTCGGAAACATCTAAACATAACCAAATCGACGAAAAATATTCTTACCAAGTCAAAAAACGGTTTTTCAAAAGTTACCTGTATTTGGCAAAAGTAAATAATCTGGTGTGTCACTCACACGACTTTCTCTTACCCTGAAATTTAATACTATAAATACAGGTTGCAGATTAAAAGGTAAGATAACGAGTACTGTTATGTAAACCTGTGTTAAACAATTCTTATTAGGCTTCGGGAGAGTTTTATATGATAATTAGTTCTATATGAACTAATCTTCTAACCCTCCTGTCTAACCCTCTGTCTAACCCTCTGTCTAACCCTCCGTTTCATTAATGCACCTACATTTATATAGAATTTAATTCGGTTATTAAAAAAAGAATTCTGTCTTTAAAAAATAATTTATTAAAATTATTATTTAAAAAAATTATCTTTTATGATAATGCAGACGATTTCCATATTAGAGAAGTAGTACAACACCAAATATCCAAAAAAAGTCCATTTTATTTTCAATATATATATATATATATATATATATATATATATATATATATATATATATATATAATATATATATTCTCAACATTACATTTTTTATTTTTTTTCGTTAAAAGTAAAAAAAAATCGATAACTTTGTTTCAAATTATCGCAGATCGATAGTTCAACCATTCGTTTTAAAGGTATTGGCGAGCTCTTTTGAAAGATACCCATCATGAAAAAATTTTCCCCCCCAGTTAACTATCTCTATTGCAAAAAATATATATTCGTTTCATTTGGTTTAGTGCAGTCTACAGACGTTAAACTCTACTTACCAGTAATTTCCCCCATAGACATAATGTATTAGAATTCTCTTGATTGTCCCTGTACACGAACCATTTGCTTGATCTTAACGAAAAGCTTACTGTAGCATCCCTATATGATAGACCTTTATAATACCAAGTTTGAACTTTCTGCCATAATTTGTTTTTGAGATATGATGATAACAGACATACACACACACATACATACACACAGACCATTTGCTAAAAACATGATTTTCGTATTCAGGGTACCTCAAAACGTAGAAATATAATAAAATCTCGCGTTCGAAAATTTGACCCAAAAACAATACTTTCTCTACCTTATGAGTAAGAGAAAGTAAAAAGTGATTCCAATTTCGTCACACTCAAAATATTCAATGAAACGAGACTTTACATATGACTCAAAAGTTATTTCAGAATAGAAAAAGGTACAAAGAACTGTAGTAATCAATTGAAAAATAATTCAAAGAAATATTAAGTGTTCAAACATTAGGAATATATATATATGTTGTTGAATCACTTTTCTTAGAATTCGATGATTTGATCACTGGCACTTTCCTGATGTCTTTAGGGTTGATGAGAGCCCCTATTTGCTGAAAATACCCACTTGATGATGGTTGATCAGTTATTATGAAATTTTCGCCCTCTGGGGAACAAGGAAAAGGAGGACGAAATTAAGAACTTTAAGGGGGTCGAAATCGAAACGGAGACAACAAGACGGAGCTTGAATTTTCGTAAAATGAACTGATCATCCGAAGACTCACTTTGTGTAACTATTAGCATCTTACTAACACAGAGTCAATTAAATGTATGACAAAAAATGACTTACAGTATACTAAAATACATTTTGCAAAAACCATAGTAAAAACTCATTTCTTCTAAAAACAGGAAATCCAACGTATATAACAGATGCATGTTTTTTGGTGAACGAAACTTTCGCTACTGACTCGTTATATTTCCCGCTTTTTCTGCCATGCGTGAGAAATGGTGCCACTCAGGAATAAGCAGAGAAATTAAAGGGAGAGGATGAAATTAGGACACTTCACCCAAAATATAAATATATATATATATGTATACAGAGAGAGAGAAAGAACATTAAGTAATTAACGGTAGTGTAAATAAATTAATGTAAGAGAAATCGTAGAATAATTAACCTTGAAAATAATTAACATTGTATTACACGACGTATTGATTTTTCTAGAAGAGCTTGTTCCAGTGGGATCACCTGGATCAATAATAAATATATTTTTTTTAACACTTTATAAATTATATTTAACATTCGCACATGTCTGTATGTTATTATCAAAAATACTTCTTCGATTCAGTTATCTATAATAGACTATTATCTGATTGTGTTCACAGTTTGTAATAATTTTGACCGTAGCCTAGCTTCCTGTTCTTGGAATTTGCGGTAATCTAATCTCGTTTATATGATAAAACAATTTTGTTTGTATTCACTTAGTTTGAGAGTATCTCAAGCGATAGGTGGCGCTGCTATGCTGGAAAGGATTGCATGTGTCTTTGACGCCATTGGACTATTATCCAATAAGTAGTAGGACTGCAATGAATTCAAATAAATAAATAAGTAAATTAATATCTGAAATTGGTCTCACAAACTCAAAATAACATTTCGTACAGAAAAATGAATATTTTGATGTATGATATTTCGTACATAATACAGTAAAGTTTTATATAATACAAAAAATAAATAAATAATAAAATAAAAAATAAATCTAAGAAATGTCTGTGTTATACTTAAATAGCGCTTTTCTTAGTACAGTCACGTATTTTTTAGTAAATCGGGTAAAATCAAACCTTCATTTCGTTTAATGTTGACTGATTTGAAACAAGCAGTTCTCTAGTAGTAATTTAAACAATTTCCTATGTGCTTACAAATGTACGTGTCAGAGAACAGGTTTCCTATTTATATCTAATTTTTATTGTTAAAATCTTATTGAGAAAAAAAAAGTTTCTGTAAATACAGTTGCTAACTTTTATTTCTCATAAAAAAAAAAAAAAAAAAAAAAAAAAAAATCATAAATTTATCATACCATTGTTTTCAAATTTTGGAAAAAAAATAAATAAATAAATAAATAAATAAATTAAAAATAATTCAAATTTTCACAAACGTACACAGATATATATATATATATAAATATATATATATATATATATATATATACTCTTTTTCTGGTGCAAATCTTTAAAAAAAAAAATTGTTTTTCTATGCTGAAAACAATAACATCTTATACTATTAAGTGAGCAAAGGTGCCTTCCGAAGGGTCATTGTGCACATCGAAGTCAGATTTTCGAATTTTTGATTAGTTTTCTTTTAATTAATAAAAATATGAAAATAAAACTTCCCATTTCTATAATGACGCAGAATGGAGACTCTTAGGAGAGATTTGATTGGTTTATTTGATTTTTATTGATTTGAGTGTATTTCACGTTGAACTAGAGCTACGTTATGAGGAATTACGAGAGATTTGATTGGTTTATTTGATTTTCATTGATTTGATTGCATTTTACGTTGAACTGGAGCTATGTTATGAGGCATTACGAGAGATTTGATTGGTTTTTTTTTTATTTTTATTGATTTGAGTGTATTTTACGTTGAACTAGAGCTACGTTATGAGGAATAACGAGAGATTTGATTGGTTTATTTGATTTTCATTGATTTGAGTGTATTTTACGTTGAATTAGAGCAACGTTATGAGGAATTACGTGAGATTTGATAGGTTTATTTGATTTTCATTGATTTGAGCGTATTTTACGTTGAACTAGAGCTACGTTGTGAGGAATTACGAGACATTTGATTTAAATTTTAATATTTTAATATTATGCGACTTTTACAGAGAACAAATTATGATTGGCGCCGCAGGCGCCCTTGAGCATGTTTTTTTGGTAAAAATTAACATGGTTCTCTGGCCAGCTAGTTAATTTTTATACGCAGAATATTACGTTAGATTGAGAAATTATTTAAAGTTTTCTATTTTGTTTAAATTTTGATTATTATTTTTTATCATTGATTAAACGTTAAGTAATAGAAATCTCGCAGCTTTCCCAAAGTTTTAGGCTCATTTTATCATATTGTCACTACAGTTTTAAATCAATATTTTTAACATAAAACTTTAGCATTAAAACAGTCAAAATTATTTAAGAAAAATTCTTTATTAACGGTACTGGTGACAATATAATAGAATAAAAATAAAATTAGAGGAACGCTGCGGGGCCTGGTAATATATTGTGGTTAGTAAAAAGATATTAGAAAAATCCTATTACGCATTTTTATAACGATTAAAAAACTAAAACTTTTTTTTTTTTTTAGAAATATCTGCTGATCATCCATATCTGAAACCAGAACTTTCAGCCCCACATTTAGATTGACCACTTCAAAAATGAATGGGCTCTTTCCAGCGTCGTCTGTTCAGTCACGTGATATAGAAGACAAAGAAACGAATTCTGAGAAGTGAATTCAGTTAAATATTGTTCTTAAGAACAAAAGCATTAATATTCGATATAAAATAAAATAAAAGTAATATTGTGCATTTATAAACAGTAGAATAATTGTATTTGTAAGTTTAATAATTTTTAAAACACTTTATATGTTTATTTATTTTCACAAGTAAGAATTGAATTGTTGTAGTGTAACTGTTACATTAACTGATCTAGCAATAAATAGTGGAATATTTATGGATTATAACTTGAAATTAATTTAAAATGCTTTGAGTTAAATTTAATCGCGTAATGGTGTTACAACAAGTTAATTAACTTAGTTACTCTTCGAAATGACATTACACCGTACGGTGTTGCACCGTTAATGATATAAGTAGTAAACGTTGACATTAATAACAAATATAAACTAAATGATGATTGTAAATGTATACAGCAAACAAAAGATGATGAACAATGATATAAAATGGATTAAAAATGATGATGTATAAAAAAATAACACAGATTAAATCAGATAGATCAAAAATAAGAATAGAAAAAGTGTTATATTAGCAATCGATATAGATATAGAACACTTGGTCTGCTCTTTGTTTTTCTATGTCATGTGACTTCTGACGTCAGGTGGGAAGAGCCCATTATATGTGTAAATTCAAGCAAATATCATTCATCTTGAAAATTACACATTTTTGAAAGAGCATCTCTACTGCATTTTTTTATTTCATTACAATTCAGCAGATTCAGGGACGTCCTTGTGTTCCTTCTACTTTCACGAAAATGTTAAATACTGATTTTATGAAATTAATGATTACTTCTTAGATTTAATATAATGTGAATGACTAAAGTAATAAAAATATCAGTAAATTACTCTGATATTTAAAAGTATTATACATTATTACCTTAAAAAGTTTTAGATTACATAATGTTTTTCTTAAAGCATAAAAAATTATATGTATAATAGTATGTATTTTAGGCTATTATTATTATTAGTATCATATTTTTAATAGTGTTTTTAGCTTTTAAATTTTAAAGATTTTAGCTTTTAAATTTTAAAGATAACTATCTCTTAATGCATTCATTTGTTTCATTTCAGAAGCAACTAGATCGATTAATCATTTCGTTACTTTTAATCTTTTCTTTTCACTAATTTTCTATTTGGCAACCTGTTTATTTCTACTATCTCTGTTTGGAATCGGTTACACGTGGACTTACTAAAAATACTTATTGCATTTTTCAATTTTGGTTGTGTTACTTCTTAATCTAATTTCCTTTTTTACTTTGTTTTGTTGCAAGATAGATAATTGCGTTGTATATTGCTTGAATTAGCTATACAGCGATCCGAAATCTTGCATAATGCTGACAGAGATTCAAGTTTCATGACGAGTGATAATTTCTGGTTTTCAGCATTTAAAATTCTATTTTTCATTTCATGAAATCTCTTTCCTTTTAACAGATCCTTTTGGTTAATTTATCTCTTTCCATTTATATTATTTGTTGAATGTTTCTATTGGATTAATGGATTATGCAAATTATCTCATCGTTAGTCTTATGTGTTATGTGTGTCATTTCTCTTCTGCGTAAGCACATTAACATGTTTTTACTACTCAGTGTACATAAATAAATTATCATCGTGACAATAATTTTATTCGAAATACATCTCATTTAAAATTTCACATGTTGGTATTTTCATCTATCTTTAATTTGCTGAGTGTTGTAAAGGAATTAAATTATTCAAGTTATATATATATATATATATATATATATATATATACATGCATATATATATATATATATATATATATATATATATACATGCATATATATTACTTTTTTTTTTTTTTATTGAATGTTCACTTTCGATTTCAGATGTTTTCTGAAATATCTCTATAATTACTTGATAATTAATCTTGAAACTTTATGAGTATTAAGAACATGTAAAACCACCGCATATTTTTCCGCGAAAGTTTTGCCCCAAATTTGAAAATTAAACTTTTAAAAAAAAAACCTATTTGAAATCAAAATGTAAAAAGTAATGCTAGAAGTGAGTTCGGGCTTTAATATATAATTATGGTCATCTTCTAATTAACTGTGTTCGTTTGTATGAGAATAGTGCATATATTTATGGCGATACTAAGGTTTTTTTAATAATTGCAAAATAATTGTTCCCTTTCCTCATCATGAATTGAAGGATTTTACATCGAGTGCTGCGTTCTGTTTAGGAATTCCGACATACTAAATCAGATACAACGTAGGGGAAAGTTGGACAAAACGGGATACCATTCTTGTTTTTTATTACTACGAAAAATGTGTTGAAGAAAACCTCACATTATTTTTTTTGTAACTACAACATTTATTGAAGCACACAAAAACATAGTTTAAACTAATTTTAATGACTGTGAAATAGTAAAAAAAAAAATATTTACCAAATTCTTACACATCCCGTTTTAGCATACCTGGGTTGCACAAAACGGGATAGGGATTACAATGTTTATTTTTTTGTGTAAAACTAACTGAAAAACATAATTAACTGGCAAAAACCTGTAAAGCAAAATTTCTGCTTGAAATAACAATGCCTTCAGCAATCAGAGACTTAAATAAGAGTTTTTTATGTTATTATTTACAAAATGTGAAAGAAGACCTTTTATTTAGGCCTAAAGCAGAACAAAATTCGCATATAAAGGTGTCGTCCTCTTCGTCGGCATTAGAACACGCTTCGTGAGCCTATTCTTGGCATCCAGAACATTGTATCCAATCTTCACCAGCCTTAGAGTCGAAGTACAGTGCATTACAAAACATGCAGGTTTCTCCTCCCTCTGTTTCATTTTCAGACGATGACGACATGCATTCTTGGCTGCTTGCTGAAAGTTTATTAAACTTTTCTATGTTTTTACTTTTAACATCAGGATTAGACTTTCCTTTGGATTCTTTTGTAGGCCTACTTTTAGGTTTGGCTGGACCTGGTAGCTCGTTTTCATCCTCTTTTCCATTTCCTTTTCTTACAAACTTCTTTTTTGGAATTTTTAAGAGGTATTTCTTAGCAGCCTTTTCTTCAATTTTCTTGGTTCTTTCTTGTAGTTTAATCGTCCTTTCTTTTTCTTCCATTTCTAACTTACTCCTGTATGGATATGATGTTATTACTACAGTTTTCTTCTTTCTCTTATCAGCCCTTTTTTCTGGGCGACGCACTTTTACTTCAGGTACAGGCAGAACAAACTTTGGAGAGATGGACAATGGTAGCTTAGGTCGATAACAAGATAGTTCTAATCCTTTCTCCCCTGAGGATGTTGCAGGTTGGTCTAGACATAGGCTGTCTCCTGACAAGTTTGTTGGTTGGTCTACTCCTACGATGTCCCTTGAAGAAGTTGAAGGTTGCTCTTGGTCTTTGCTCATATCAGTCTGGCGCCCAACGCCTGGAGGTTCTTGCTGCAGGTCTGACGTAGGGTGGTCTGTGGTGACAGAGGATGCAAGCAAGTGATCTGGGAAGACGTCAGGATTGTAAGGACTTATGCCAGTTTTTCTAAACCCTTTAACGGCAGTTTCTGTAACAGCTGCTCGTGAATAGGCTGCGTTGAACAGTTTTGCAACTTCGTAAATTGTGACGCACCTACCTGGAGTGTTGAACAGTCACTTTTGAACTTCTTGTTCATAATACGTGCTCAGTGGAGCCATGAATCTGACATCCAGGGGCTGATGGCGATGAGCTATATGGGGGGGGGAAGGTTAGGAAGGTTACATTTTTTTTTTCTTGCCAAATTTACAAGTTACAAACATGTAGTGTGACTGTTGTGTCCATCAAGTAGCAACAGCACTGGCTTCTCATGGGTAGGGTTGAAAAATTCTACGAATTTTTTAAACCAAACAATGAAGGTCTCCTTCGTGATCCAGCCAGCCTTGTGATACACTGCAAATGATACTGGGAAAGCATCATCCATGAGTTGTGGGTTTTCCTTTACTCAAGGAAATACAAACGTAGGAGGGACGAATATACGACATAAAAAAAAGTATCCTGTTTTATTCAACTCATAAGTATCCCGTTTTGTCCAACTCCGACACTTTTCAAAACAAACATGGCTGATGCCTAAACGTTAAAGGAATATTAGATAGACTACACATGAGAATGTTCGTTAATATATGCTTAATAATACTCACTGGAATTGTATTCCCATATATGTAGGCAGTATAATCTAGAAAGCAACGCATGTAAATGTAGAAAGGGCCAAGAAATCGGAGTAAAAAAGTTCTAAGAGCTACAACTTTCCATCAACTAGTGGTCTTGAGACGGGACGAACTGAGAATGATGTAATGACGGCCGAGAACAAGTTTTTGTTGTCGTCCGCTCGATAGCAGTACTAGACAGGTCCCTAGGCGACGTAACCCCTTTTGTCAGACTATCCCGTTTTATCAAACTCTCCCCTACTGCAATGAAAATATAAAATTTTAAAATATATAATGAAGTATGAACATTTTTAATAAATATTTTTAGCTGTGCTTGCCACAAACAATATTTTTATATACAATATTTATTAGAAATACATATTAATTTATTAATATAAAAATTTGAGAAAATATTGCAAAGATTTAGGCGATTACCCTCGACACATTGAGTTGAATTTCAATTTCTATGTCTACACTGTTAAAAATGGTTTCTTAAAAATGAGCTAAATTGTCTCAAAATAGCTCCGAAACAATATATACTTAAATTTGAAAACCCATGTACTCATTTTTGAGTATACTGATATGCTCAAAAATGGGGTTGACCAATAAGAATCCCAATATAGCCATGTTTGACATGTCGATATACTCAAAAATGAGTACATGAGTTTTCAAATTTAAGTATATATTGTTTCGGAGCTATTTTGAGACAATATTACTCTTTTATAAGAAACCATTTTTAACATTGTATCTCACAAAAAAGAAAAGTTCGAATACGATAGGGGCTTATCAGCATTTATTTACAATCAACGAAAGAGAGAGAATAAATAGCAAACACTAATTGAATCAAAATAAACTATTGCTGGAAACGCTTTAAAGTTTTGCTCTTTTTATGGGGAACTGAAGTTCAGCTAATTCTATACATGTCAAGTTTTTATATTTTCATGGTAGTTTCTTTGGGTTTTTATATACACAGCTTAATATATTTGGCCGATAAATATCCAAATTAAACTTGTTAACACTTACGCTGACGCAGTTAAAAATTATTAAGCTAAAATTCTCGTGATTTGGTCGACATTTAACATTTTTATTGCAGATAACATTCTGATTTCAGTATATTTTGTCTATGGTAGAATGACAATTTTGTTAAAAATGGCTTTGAATTGTGTTTAATTTTCAGCATGTTATAATTAAAAATTGCTTTTTTTCTTTCTTCTTCATTTTCAAAGAAAATTTTAAAGTTCCAAAATATACTTATGTAGCATTCTCATGCAAATGAATACAGGAATTGAGTAGTATCCCAATAATAATATGCTACAGCCAGAACGTTTTTCAAGTATTGCTTTTTACAACGGGATTCAAAAAACGTAGCATTACTTTAAATTTTTGCTTTTACCATTTCTGATATTTGGCAAAAATTTCACTGTAATATATGAGTTATAACATGTCCTTGACTTTTCTGAATTCTCGAGATAATTCCTCAAACAAAGTTTGAGATATATGGCTAAATATTTGGCTGGTAAATTATCCAAAGGAAACTTGTTAGCACATACACTGGCGCAGTTAAAAATTATTAAGATAATATGCTCATGTTTCATTCAATATTTAACATTTTTATTACAGATAACATTCTGATTGCAGTACATGTTTGAATAATCTAGAACAACAATTTTGTTAAACATGTCTTTGAAATATATTTAACACCCTGCATGTTATAATTAAAAAATGTTAAAAACATTTTAAATTACCTTACTAAATAATCCTTAAGAGTTGGCGATATATTTCGGCCTTCATCCGAGGCCATCTTCAAAGCCCGATGACATAAACTATGTCATCGTTTATGTCATCGGGCTTTGAAGATGGCCTCGGATGAAGGCCGAAATATATCGCCAACTCTTAAGGATTATTTAGTAAGGTAATTTAAAATGTTTTTAATAAATTTAAATCCTTTTATAAATGTAATAAAAAATTAAAAAATGTTTTTTTTTTTTCTTTTCTTTTATCTTTTATCTTTTTTTTTTTCTTTTTCAAATTTTAAAGAAAACATTAAAATTACAAAAATGTATATAGCAGCCTCATGCAAATAAATACGGAAATTTAGGAGTATTCCAATAGTAATATGCTACAGTGAGAACGCTTTTTATATAGTAATTTTTACAGCGGGATTCAAAAACATTTGATTTGTTTCAAAAATTTCCTTTTCCTATTTCAGCTCTTTGGCAAACATTTCATTCAGATATATGAGTTTTAACATGCTCTTAACTTTTCTGAAGTTTCAAGATAATTTCTAAAATATTGTTTGAAATATGTAACTAAATGTTTAAAATGTATTGAACTGTACTAAATATAATAAATGATATGGTTGTACTTTTTGAGATTTTTTACATGAATATATTTTTTCATACTGCAATCACAATATAGAGATCTTTAAAATCTTTAGAACTATGAGTATTTTTAATTAAAAAAAAAAAAAAAAAAAAGAATTAATTGCGCAATCACTAGCGTAAACAGAATTTTTCAGCAGTGTCTGTGAACTGGATGTAAAACATTTTTAATACTGAGATCCAAAAAAATTAACCCTCCTTCTTTAATTTGTAAAATCTAAATAATTTAATATTTTTAGATTTAGAGTATACTACTAAAATATGAACGATGTGTTTTAAAAATATATTAATTGTTTGAATTACAAAATTAAATTTACTAATGCAAGTCTTTAAAATGTAAAATGTAAGTCGTTAAAATGTAAGTCTTTGTCATAATGGCCTAAACGCTTTACTGTGTGATAAGTTGTAGCATTGTGGATTATTAACCCATTTAAAGCCATAAAATCTTAAATTGTGCTATGCTAGACAGATTTTTAGTAGTTTAAGAATTTATAGTTCAATAAATTATGGTCGATACATACTGATTAAACCCCTAAAATAATAATTACCAACTCATTAAAATACCAATTTCAGAAAACTGTGAAAACTGCAACTTTCTATACTCTGTAATGACAATCTATATGTCTAGAAATCATGAAATTTTATTTACGTTGTTATTATAAAATCTTGGTGTGAAAATTGGTTTTGTTCGACCTTTTCAACCCAATCCAGTTCTACTGTGTATTAAATTCATGAAATGCAGACACTAGTTTAAAGTTTAAAAAAACAAATTATTCAAAGCTTTAAAACAAGGGCATGAGACAATTGCCTAACAGAATAACAGAATTCCGTGACCTCCATTTTCACTTTAATATAAAACAATACATGCATTCATATTAACAATAAATTTATCAGCGACCTAAATGTCGTCAAGTTTTGATTTACTCCTCAGTACCGCATTTCAGCTAAAATGATGTAATAACAGTACAGCAAGAACGATTTTATCATGATTTTTATGGACTGAAGAATTAATTTACATTCATACGCAACCTAGTTTCCAACAAATTTATTCAAAGCTAATTTACTGTTAATTTCTCAAAACTCAAAAGCTTTCCTTCCAAACTCGTAACTAGTGTCTACCCCTTGCAGAGCACCTTTCAAAATCTCTGTTAAGAATTCTAACCCAACTCGACTTCTTCGAAAATTCCGCTTTAAAAATTTCCTACTGAAATTCTGTCAGACCTCACACGCGTATCACAAGGATATAGTTACTCCAAAAACTTCTGAGCATATCTTGCGAAAATTTAGAGGATATAGCCAATTTTTTTTTTTTTTTTTTTTTTTTTCTGTATCGCTACAGATTATCACTACAAATATCGACATGAATTTTTTGAAAAAAAAAAAAAAAATAAATAAATAAAAGTAAATAAAAATATTTTTTTTTTACAATGTGTAACATTTTCTGAACCGTGAAGCTTTTTCATCAATACATACAAATAATTAAAATCAATTTTAAAGCAGTGCATCATTTTGTTTGTCAATAAATATGTACCTTAAGGCTACATTTTTTTTCTTTTTTTTTTTTTGACAATTAGGGGAAAAAATGTACTTTTATCTAAACGGAAACTCGGTTTTCACAAAATCAAAAGTTTTCAATCTTTAATAGGATGATAACCGTCAACTCATTTTGAAAGTCAACCAGTTATGTGAGATAACCATTGTGAAAACGAATGTTGGTTTAGTTTGTGAAACTTAGCACCGAAGTCGGCTTTTTTATTACTCACATTCTTGGACTTTACGAATACCTACATATCAATATTTATTGGTTAATAATGAATTGGCTTTATTGGTTAAAAAATCTTTACTGAAGGAATTTGTGCCTAAATTTTATGGAAATTAACCAGTATGTGGTGCTATAATTTCGAACGATATTAAAGAATATTTTGTGATAGCAAGGACCACTAGTATTTTTTTTTTATAATTACATTTGATCTAATAAATTTTATATAATAAAAAAGACACGTTTAAAATCATAACATTGTTTAATAACGAATAAAGTTCCCGATACTTTTATCTATTCCTAAAGAAACTAAAAAATAAATAAATAAATAAAACAATCGAAAATCTTGTTTTGAGCTTCGAAAATTCCAATATATTTATATCTCCTGCATAATAAAAGAAACATGTAATCACACATCTTGAATATAACTACATAACTAAAAATACTTTATAAATAGAAATTCCATTTTTCATTTTATCCGAAGCTTAAGGCAATAACGCACAATAATGAAATTGATTATTGTTTACTTATTATGCCTGCTCTCAAAAATTTAATTTTTAATTCTTCAAAAACACAAAAGAAAACAATACATAAAAGTGAGAAGAAATATAACGGATAATATATAAATAAATTGCAATTGTTTTACATAGCTAGTTATAAGCATTATTTAAGTCAAATCTTTTTTTAAAGCAATGTTTAAAAAGGTAAAGCATCATATGCATGAATAAAAGTTTTGAAATTTTTATTTATTGCTCGTCTTCATTAAATATTTATCTTTTGAATAATTATATTGTGAGTTTTTGAAAAATAATATTGAAACATAATCACTTCTGAAGTTTAAACGAATGAAAGAATCTGATTATTCAGCTAAATATATATATTTTTGAAAGTAAAATTATATATAGACAGACCTTTAGAAATTTTACTCACGAAGCCAAAGTGTTTCTATGATATAATTTAATAATAATAATAATAATAATATATATATATATATTTATTTATTTAGAAAAATTATACAAAAGAATTCCTTAGATAAGAGTCAGAAATATGTTATTTAAATATGCTTACATTTATACTGCATATCTTAATGATTATATAATATATAGTAGTATAACATAATTTTAGTACAATAATTTATTTCAATTATATGCATAAAAGCTTTACTGTTTTAAAAATATGTACAAATTGTTACAATATGTATGTTAAAAACTTTTCTTGTGAAAATCATCTTATTTTGCTTTCAACTCATTTTCGTGGAGTTTTTTGAAATATAAATAGGCTCAAAAGAGCCCGAAAACAGGACAAGGGAAAAATTTAATATTTACCTAATCGATTGGTGACACATGTTTAATTTTTAAAATAATTTTCAAGAACATTCCAAATAATTTGAAGTAGAATCTTTGAATTTCGAAAACTGAAGTTAAATATAAGAATATTCTAAATATAAAACTAATTTATGGTGCAACTGCACAAAAATATCTCTAAAGATTTGAGTATTAGTTCTTGTGCTGGATTTTCTGGAAAACATTTGTCACACACAAATAGACAATCTGGCTGGCAGACATTTTTTAACAATGGTCAAATTGTGTTCTGAACCTCCCAAAACGCGTAAATCCATTAAAAACTGCCCATACGATGCAATGAGTATTAAAGACGTCATACATACATTCCAATGTCTGATTTTCATCATATATTAGCTTATATATTACATATTTAGATTCATTACATATATCTGAAATAATGCGGTTAATTGTCTTTGAAATATGCTTCCTGAGACATTTTGACTACGCAAAAATTCATAGAAGTTTCAACGCTAGGACTCTGAGCATAGGAATTTCGCATTTTCTCTAGGCCGTCCGGAAAACATTCTGAAATGTTCCACAAAAGAATAGAACATCTGTGGGGCATTACAAGTGACAGCGTATATCCTTGATACGTTTTAGAGATTAAGAAAGCAGTAAGAACGGAAGTCAAAATTTTTAAGAATGGAATTCTTTCTTCAATTGGATGTAGAAAAAATTAAAAATAAGGTAATATTATTTCTTTTTGTCCCATAGGTTTTCTTATTGCCCATGCAGGATCGTGTTTCATTTTTTTTTGTCAATAAATAACTTATGCTTTCTTTATCTTTATACACACACACACATACACATACACATACACACACACACAAAACGCACTTACGCAAGCACACACACACTAAACACTTATATGCAAACACACACACATATGTTTATATATATATATATAAATTTTCTTTCACATGTTACAAAGTTTTATGCTTTATAAGCATTCGTTTTAGTGGGTGATTTTGCATAATTAGTTCCACTGGATGAATTTCTTTGACACAGAACAAGTTTTCTTTTTTTTTTTTTTTTTTTCCAAAAAAAGTTACGAATGAAACTCTAAAAATATTTACATCTTTATCTAATTCAATATCCGTTATTATCTGGAAAACAAAACAGTTCTTAGCTCTTATCAATGTTTTTGTTTTTAACATACATAATCGGCATACGTTATATTGATCTAAACATTATTTTCTTTCTGTCTAGAGTTATGCTTCAACGATTTTGTGAGGAAAAAAAAAGCTATTAAATATTTATTTACTTATTTTCTAAACTTCTAACACAAAACCGATAAATGGTAGCTTTTGACACTTAAACCTTTTTTTTTTTTTTTTTTTTTTTTTTTTTTAACAATATAATAAATTCTAAAGATGCTCTAATTTTGCCAATAATTTGGCACAATATTATAAAATAGCTATTAGTTTATTTGATGACTTGACCTTCTGTCGTCATTCGACGTCATGCCGAAATTTAACCAATAGGAGCCTTAATTTACCCCACAAATAAAGGACTATAGCCAATCACAGCGCATCTTTTCCCCACAAACAAAGGGAAACTCCGCGTCGTTCTAGTCGTCCTTTCTGCTAGTTCGTCATGGTTTTTCACCTACAATAGCCTCGTGTAATTTTCCAATACTTCCAGCTTTTCTTACTTCCTTAGCTCCTTAGTCCAACCTTCACCGGACTTCAAATTGACTTTGAAGCTATTCCCGTTATTAGAAGACTTAACTGTTGACTTTGAAAGGAAAATTATATAAAAAAACTGCTCATCAATCATTAAATAGCTCTTTACACAAAAACCTTTTGTTAGGAAAACGCTTTATTTTCTTCTATATTCAACAACAGAAAGATATATAGAAGAAATATTTTCATCTATATTCAAAATTTAAAATTTCTTCACACAGCATAAACCTAACGAAAACACTACTGGTTTCGAAAACATATGGCATTTATTCCACAGGTGCAAACACGTGCCGCTGCCTTGAAAGCAAAAGCAAGAAAGCATTTGATTTGTAAAAAATTTGGCTTTCGGTTTTGATGGATTTATACATTTTGAAATGTATAAAATATGTTGCGAACATTTTTAGAAAATGCCTCTCCGTGTGTTTATGCGCGACGAAAAATTTTGTAACAACTCAAGCTTAGAAAGAAATGCAAGTAATGCACAATATTTAATATAAATTTATATTTATTTTCACCTTAAAATATATTGTTATCTATTTAACGTTGGTGCAAATTTCCTAACAGATGTCACTGCTATACTGTGATTTCTAATAGAAGACGATATCTCAGCTTCTATTGTGTTTGATTACAAATAAGTCCGGTATGTAAAAGAATTGTTTTGAAAATCTATGCTGAATTGAAATTAGTATATATCGACGAACAGTTGGAGATTTCCCTATGAATAGAAAGGCTATAATAGATCCGTTGCTATTGTGTATAACTGCACAAATATTAAAAAGTAAGAAATCAAATAAGAAATAATATGGTGATTCAATTTGGGGCATATCGTTTGAGAGTTTCCGCTTTTATTCTTCATTTTTTCCCCGTGAATGAGAAAGGATATGTCTTAGCTTCTATTGTATGTAATTTCAAAATATATTATACATATGATAACTGTTATGGAAATTCTATATGATGTAATTTGGACAATTTATTGGACGACAAGTTGCGCTAAAAATTTTCACATTCTGTTTCTACATAGTTTCATACTAGCATTGATTGTTTATAACTGCATCTGTAAAAATTTTATTGGGTGAGATTATTATTGAATTTTTTGCATGCTAATAAGTATATAATATTACTTTATACAGAATGATATGAAAAAATAAAATATGATTGCTACAACATACCAGTTATATGTTAAAAATAGATATATAATAAATATTATTTTAGGTATTTAATAAATATTAGGTGTATATTAAATATAATAAATAAATTTAGGTATTTAATAAATATTAGGTATAGATTAAATATAATAAATAAATTTAGGTATATAATAAATATTACTTATAATCAAAATCTGTTTGAAAATAAAATCTTTAATAAAGAATAAAATCCCTCATATTTTTATCTGTTTTTAAAGAAATACCAAAATAAAGAAAATCGTGCTTTCAACTTTGAAAACTTTAATATATTTATAGTTTATGCATGATAAAAGAAAAATATTTTACCTTGAATATCCCTTCATAAATATAAATTCAATTTTTCATTTCTTCTAGAGCTGAAGCCGATAGCACAAGAGAATGAAATTGATTTTTTTTTTTTTTTTTTTTTTTTTAATGTCTGCATTTAAACTTTAAATTTTTAATAGTTCTGAAACAGAAAAGAGAATAAAATACAAATATAGGAGATGAGAAGGATGAAAAAGCGATAAAATATTTAAAAGTTGTTTTATATTGGTAGTTTAAAGCATTATTTTAACACGAGACTTACTAAAACAACGTCCAAATATGTAAAGCATCATATGTATTTAATAAATTTTTACCATTTGTATTTATTGCACGTCTTCATGAAATAATAATTTATTAAATAAATATATTGTGATTTTCGGATGAAAAATATTGAATCACTGATTTTCAAAGAGTAAACGAATAAAAGAATATGCGTATTTAGCTTAAAAAAAAAAAAAAAAAGAAATAAAAGAAAAAATAAAAGGAAAACGATAAACTATGCGGTGTCCATAGATTATGAACACTTTCCAACTGTACATACTTGTCGTGTCGTTCAATTTTCAATGTACGTTGAATATGTGATACCACAACGGACAGACAACAGAACAAAAATACAATCCGATAAATTACTGAATTCATAATCACTCTAAACTTTGTTGTAAAGTGTGGTGCTAAGACTATTAACAAAAACGATAATTCGATCCCAGGAATCTCCAAATGTAGACTTTAATGTATCTGAATATTTTACCGTATCTATCTAAACCTTAATTCTAAACATATAAAATACTTTTGAAAACATATGAACAAGATATATCAATTTCATTTACATTTGTACTCTGTGAAGTTACTTCAGTATGATTTATGAAAATACCTCTCATAAAGACAATGCATTGGCATACCTTTTGGATGTCCCTGTTGTGTTATTTATGTCATTTAAACAGGAAATATTCTATAGTGAAGAGTTCTATACATATCATTTTGAAGAAGTTCCGGAAATGTGTAAGGACGCTAGAGACGAACAGATATATAGTCAGAGAAACAGGCAGTCAAATTAACAGAAACACAGACAAATATACGAATTAAAATCATAATGATTCTTCAACATCATTAGAAAACGTTAAACGCGATTAATTCAAACGAATATACTTTTCTAGGAATTTCCTATTATGAACCTTAATATAACTGAATAATTTTGTGTGGCCCTGTAAATATTAATGCTAATCATTATTGTATTATATATATTTATAAGCATATCAATGATCATTATCTATTTCTAATATTGTTTATAATCCAACTATTTTTATAGTTATTAAGGGTGTTTAATTTCTGGATATCTAAAATATTGTCATTGATTAGTGAATAGCCAAAACGATCAAATGTTAAAACTCTGTTTGTATTAATTTTTCAAATTATGTTTACATAAAATATTTTTATCTGAATTTCAATATGAAATTGCTTTAAATATGGCAAATAAATATTTTGTTTTCATTAATTGATTAATGTGGTTAATTACTAAATGTGTAAAACATCTCACTTAATTTTTTGCAGTAAATTTATGTGCTAGCAGGCATTTCTGTTATTTGACATTGGTAGCATGTATGGACTCGACATTTTAATTGGTTTAAAAAAATTTTAGTTTCTACGTCACAATAGAGTTTAAGCAATGGACAATTTGCGATGATTAAGGATTCCCATTTATAGGCTGTTTAGGGTTTAGGAAGGAGGTATAGTCACGAATAGAGAAAATCGTTAAGACATGATTGAACATAATCGTTATAATTTTTTTCGGCAAGAATGTTTTGATTAGTTATTTGAATGGAGATGAGGACTACTACATGAAAAATATTTACACTAAAACATAATTTATCTATATATGAACGACTTTAATTTAAGCAATTTTTAAACTGGAAATTTTAAAAGGTGTATTAAGAACAGCATTATTGTCATTTGCTTGATGTAAAATGTCAATACTAGGAAAACTCCATTTTGTAAATATTATTGTAAATAATATAAATATTAGAAAATATAACAAATAAAAAAGATTTATCTGGTTCACCGTACTTGTCGACAAAAATGACGAATGTCAGCAAAAAACGACGAAAAATTATATACTACTAATATATTAAAAAGATCTGTGTATATTACTTGCTTTCATGTATAAATTATTATTACCGAAATTCATACACAGTTTTCATTAAAGCGATTTGTTCTTATAGGAACAAACATTTTAGAATAATTCTGGGCATATTATGAAAAAAAACCTTTTATCAGTCAGCACTAAACTAGTCGCGTAAACCAAAATAAATAAATAAATAATACAAATAGAAATAGAAATTTCTATGACTTTCACATTTAATTAATTATAAACAGGATGCATTTTACATTAATTCGTCCTTAAATTTCTAATTATTTCACTTGAAAGAAATTTAACTGTCACGTATAATGAGACTAGGTCAACGCTGACAATTTAAAGATGAAAGCTTAACGCATCAATCCCAAGAAAGTTTAAAAATTTAATTAAGTACTTTGTATCTTTTTATTAATTTGAATACTTGAGTCGATTAAAAAAAAAAATGTGTTGCTTTTGGCATTTGTGTATGAAAGGTTATGGTATTCAGTTTAAAAAAAGATGAAAAAGTTCATTTTTTTCAATAATTTTCTTTATTTCCTCTTGTAAAATAAAAATATGACTTCTTAAGAAACATTAAGAATTTTTTTTAATTATTTAAGCAATATTTTATTCAATGTTTGTAAATTGGAATATTAGCCTCCTTAAAGTTAAGTGAATTTTTCATATAAATAAATATGAAAATAGGTAGAAAAACAACTACCTATGGGAAAACTTTTAACCTGTATAAACTAGTTACTAAAGTTGTGTAAGACATTCTCATATATGAAATAATTAATTAATTTTATAGAATAATTCTTATAAAAAAATAATAAATCGGAATCAAAATCGTTATGATTATTTATAGGTATATTATTAACGTCATAATGCTCTATTCTTTGGATAAACATTCGAAACTAAATGAGAACTTAAAATTCGAAACTTAAACAAAAGAAAATCTATTTCTGTCGATATACTGTAAAACTGCATTATTTTAAAAAGCAGTTTCCGATTTTATAAGGAGTAATATGTCTATATATACACTCACATATTCAATTCTAGTAGATAGTAAGTTATTGTACGTATTTTATACATTAATAGTTTATCTGACATAACTCTTTTATATAAATCCTTAATATTTTTATTTAACACAAATTTTTATTATAGAAACAAGACAAGAACCTTTTAAAAAATTTCCTCTTGAGCTTAGAATTTTTTAAAAGTTTTTAAATTTACTGCTTCACTGTTGTAAGACAAAATAAAACTCAGTTGAAAAACAAGTTTTACCTACCCTTCTTTACACAAATTTATAACAGCTCTAGTTATAAAAAAAATAAATATTAAAAATAAACCTAAATAAAATACTATTTGAAAAAAAAAATATAAATTTCTATAAAACTATTAAAAAATATAAAAACTGTATTCGTAACATTGTAATAAGAAGAATAAAAATAATTATAATAATAAATTATTTTACAACCTTAGTATTCGTGAAACAAAGACATAAACAATTACCGTCAAATAAATTACATTATTCTTGAGAATATTATGTAATTTTAAAATTAAATGCTTTATATTAGTAAAAATATTGTTTGTGAAAGAATATATTTGTAATGTATTTTGTCACATTATTATTTTAAATGCTTTTTTTTTTTTTTTTTTTTTATTCGCTAAATTATACGAACACACACACAAAAAAAAAAAATGTCTGTATTTAGAAAAATTAAGCATAAATAACATTATTTTGAAAATATGATAAGCAAACATTATAAAACATTAGCTTATAAATTAAATTATTGTAATTATTAAAATTAATTTTTGTAACGGATTACATTATGTATTATATTTTAATCAAAATTCTAATATTCAATATGCTAATGTGTCACTCACACAGCACTGAATTACTCTGAAATTGAATAATATAAAGTTATAGATTGAGAAATAAGGTTAGAAGAGTAAGTTTTAAGAACAGCATTATTCGAAATGCATACTGCTCTGTGAGAATGGGGCTGCTGCTCTCTTAACACCCTTTTTGAAAATACCACCTGGCTTCATAAAAAAGACTTACTTTTAATTTAAATGTATGCCACTCTCTTACACTGAGAAAAAAATAAAACCATACTGCCTTTATTTAGAATGAATAAGGGGTCATTTTCTAAATCTATTGACTAGAAATACAGATTTCCGAGCTATGCGATAGGGCACACCAATAAACTAAATAGACGAAATAATCGAGAATTTTCCATCTACACATTTCCAGATTGGGAAATAATGTTCTGAATATTCTGAATCTTTTGCATTGCAAGAAATTCTCGCTTGATTTTCTAGAATTGGGTCATAAACCGAGATTATAGTTGCTGAAACCTGCGTCTTGTATTTGCATTTATTTGCAGAGATTTTTAAATAACTTTGACCTGGAGAATATAGGCAAACTGTCTAGAATTCTAATAGGGGTTTCTAGAACTTGATTTCAAATGGGTCTAGAATTTATTAGGATGACATAGAACTTTTTTTTTTTTTTTTTTTTTTTTTTTGCAGCCGCAATTTAGATTCTGGATGTCAGTTACAGAATATTTTTCTCAGTGTAACACCCTTTTGAAAATAGACTTACTTTTAATTTAAAAAAGACTTACTTTTAATTTAAAAAAGACTTACTTTTAATTTAAATATATGTTCCTAATTATTTACATAACTTTCACACACATCATTCCTTGAAACTTACCAATCGTTGTCAATCTTTTCAAATGGCCTCCTCATTTGTTATTCAAAATACCAAATTTTAATTTTCTCTAATTATTTGTTTTTAAATTGTACTTAAAAAAAAAAAAAAAAAAAATCCTAAATAAGTAACAACTACCAGGTCAAAATATTTTTTTTTTTTTGGGGGGGGGGAATGGGGGGGAGCGGTAGCCCAGTCGGTAGAGCGCCGGCCTCGTAATTGGAAGATTGCGGGTTCGGTACTCGAGCCGGCCAAAGACCGTCGTGCACACTATTGGTGGCTGGTGCAAATAAAATCTGCCGTGGCCGCAATATCCTCCATGTATCCATAAAAAATTGTACCTCTGGGGGGGTCACCGAAGCGGGACAGCCATCCCTTCCGTGGAGGATCAAAATTGTGATGGCATATCTCCGGACCACCTATAGGAGTGTGTTCCAGACCGTCGCAAACTGCCCATCTGCGAAGCACTAGTGCGACGTAAAACCCAACCAACCAACCATACTTTTTTTTTTTCAAGGGTGAAACGCGGTAAACTTTAATTATGGTGAAGACAAGGACAGTTCAGGCTGAATTGTAAACACAAAAAGTCCCTAAATCTAAATTAATATTAATATTATTTAAGTACTTTGTCAGAAAAAAAATTCTCTGTCATATTCTTCCACGGAAGGAGTAAGGATTACTTGTTGGCGAAGATGAGGATAAAGCAGATAGATTTGTCTTCTTAAAAAAAAATAAATAAATAAATACAGATTATTATTATTCATAATTATTTGGAATATGAATTTATTTATAATTTTCATAATTAAAATTTTGTTTTTTTAATCAAAAATATGCTGGTAAAATGTGTAAATAATTTCATTCTAACGTATTAAAAAAAAAAAAAAAAAAAAAAAAAAAAGTTAATCTCATTAGACTAATGTCGTCATTTTCTCTTATTATATCATTGCTTTAAGTCCACGAGTTTAAATATTGTCCATTTATAAGTCTTATTTTATTTTTTATTTCATTTTGCACGCGCGCTTTTTATTTTCTAATTCAAAATTATTTTTTAAAAAAACTTTTTCCATACTGCCCGTTTCGAAAGTACTTATTATTAATCCCCCCCCCTTTTTTTTTCTTAAAAAATAAAAGATTTTGATGAAATTCTGGCAAAATCAGATTTTAGTTTATTAGGAAGGACTTTTATTTTTTTTTATTTTTAATTATAACAATCGCTTTCAAATTATTCAGTTATGTTTTCGATAAATTTTCCATTTCAATAAATGTCCAACTATCGTAAAACAGATTTCGTAAAAATCCATACATTGAGAAATAGTCCTCAGTCCTTAACAAAAAAAAAAAAAAAAAAAAAAAAGTAAACTTAAGTTTATTTTATTTAATTTCATTTTTTTTTTTTTTAAATTGTCATTTCCTAGAAAACTAACCTTATGCCATATTTTGCAACAGGCAGAGTATGGGTTAACAGTGAATATTGAGGTTCCTGAAAAAGATTTTAAATCGAATGAGTTCGTCATCTCAAATATCTTCCTCTCCGATTTTTAACAAAATCATTAGATCCATTTCTGAGAAAAATCAATTTTCTGTGACATTTAAAATAAGCGTAATGATAGTTAATAAGGAAATCTGAATTTCTTAAATATAAGAATAAATCAGAGTGTTTTGTACTCTCATGAATCTGTACTCAAAGCTTTTATTAAAGTCGTTAGATCCATTTTCGTTTATAGAAAATTTCTACCATAGTTTGAAATTACGGGTTGACATTGAATGCTAATTTTCCATAAGATGAAGAGAAGTGAAATAAGTTTTTTTGTATCCCCCCCCCTCCAAAAAAAAAATAAATAAATAAATAAAAATAAAAATATCCTCATTTCTATTTTTTTTTTACTAATATCATCTAATTTTAATAAACAGAAGATTAAATCATATAAGTTTTTTTTTTATTTCGAGAATCTCTTAATCCTAAGTTTTAACCAAAATCGTTAGATCCATTTATAAAAAAACCAGGTTTTTATCATACATTGCAGCAGATGAAGAGATGTGAGTAAACTCAATTTCTGCTTATTTTACATCAGGCGGATAAAATGCTTACAGGGAATGTAAATTTTCCTGATGGTAAAGAACAGTCCAATCCATATTTCACCCCAAAAATGACTTAACCTAAAACTTTCAATCAAATCCTCATATTCTTGCTGAGTAAACAGAATTTCTGACCTATTTTGCAACTGCAGGAAAAGGAGTTAACAGTCAACGCAAATTCATCTGAAGATAAGGATTTCTCCATTTTTTACCTTTATAAAACACTTAACCACAAACTTTCATCAAAATAGTTGTATTCAATGTTGAGTAAACCTTATATGTGGTGTATTTTGCAAATGTCTGACAATGGACTAAAAATGAACTCTTAGTTTTCATGAGAAAAACCAATATCTGCCATATTTTGCAACCGATAGATAAAGGGTTAACATCAAACACGATTTTTAATACCAAAAATAACCGTTAACCCAAAACTTTCATTAAAATAGTTTAATTATTTTCACAGTAACCCAAATCTCAGCTACACTTTGCAACGGTGAATAAAAGGTTAACAGATAACTCATTTTTTTTTTTTTTTCTGAAGATGAAGATAAGTTCATTCTATTTTTTTATCCCAAGAAATCCTTAATCCCATGATTAAAATAGTTATGTCAGTTTTCGAGCAAACCCAATTTTTGCTATATTTTGCAAACGCCAGATATAGAGTCAGAAGCGGACACGGATTTCCCTGAAGATCATGATAATTTCAATTGATCTTTTACCCCCAAAAACCTAAACCCCAAAATTCATGAAAATAATTAGAGTTTTTTCGAGAAACCTATGACATATAAATGTATATATATATATATATATATATATATATATATGTAATAAGTCATGTGATTAAATCTATTAATATAAACCAAGGATAAACGTTTATTATTCAAAGGCCGTTATCATAATGCTAAATTGTTGAAAACATGAAAACTAATAATGTTTCATTAATTTGTTAAGGTATGATCATTATGAAAATTGATGTGCGCAATATTTACATATATATATATATATATATATAACTTTTTAACAGGGAAGCATTAATAAATGTACTGTTACCATGTCCTTTAACCCTCTCGCTGCGCATCCCGCGATTTCCACGGGCAACGCAGAAGTAGCAAAATTTGCGCAACCCGCAATTATCGCGGGGATGCGTTTTTGCCGTCTATTTAAGTGTGCAACCCGCTCTTTCCCCGTTCATGGTTTCATTTCGGCTTTTCTGTAATGTTTAATTGTTTATTTAGATGTCGACTAACAGATGGCGTTAGTTGTCCACGTTTCTGCGAAATATAAAAAGAATTTTTTTTAGCATTTTGCGCGCGCTTTTCAGAGCTCAAAGATGTCTGGCAGGAAGCGTTTCGCGAGTGATATGACCTATGTTCCTGAAAATATTTCCGACACTGACAGTAGTTCTGACTCTGATTCCGAGTATATTGATGATATTTATAGCGGAACTGATGAAAATTTCGAGGATTGCGAGGTCGGACTTTGCCTCGAGCCTTGTTTCGAAATTTATCATACAAAACTTCATTTCTAATAAATGTTTTGTAAGTATTTTGCATATTTTCATTAGTATATACTTTTTACCTTTGTATTTTATAAAATAAAATATAATTTAACCAAAATTGATTTTCAAAATTTTGCTTTTATATCATTATTCTTCACTTTCAATATTCTGACAACTTTTTTCTATGATCTAATTCTATATTGAAAAAAAACTCTTTTACAAAAAATTTTTGTATATTTTAAGTCTAAAATATATGTAGATTTGAAATATGTAATGAAAAAAATACGCAATTTTTGAACCTATTTTGATAAAAAAAATACGCAGCGAGAGGGTTAAGTCAAAAAATCATATAGGATTTAAAAAAAGGTTCATTAAATTATTTAGATGATCTAAAATTGATATACCTATATGAATCTCGCTACAGCATGATCATTAGTTGAGATTGCCTGCTTATCCGTTACAATTCTTTCATAGAAACCAAGAACGCACAAAAAAGTTCGGATATTGCACGTTCCAAAATACTCAATGCCAAACTTTGTGAGGAATACTCAGATATCTTATATTTTTTTCCACTTCTCTTTTAGACGGTGTAAGGTTGAGGTTGTGGAAGGAAACCACCGTTTTAAAATACTGCTGAATCTAGCTCTCGTAATAAGTTAGGGAGACTAAAAATGCTTCGGCATCATTCTCGGTGAAGTTTTAGGTTAGAATAGTTTTGTGTCAACATAGCGCTGTAAAGGATAAAGTATGTTGCGAATGTCAAGAAGTTTTAAAGTTTGGTTGAAGTGAAGAGACGGGAAGTTAAATGAAGGAAGTATAAGTAGGAGGTTATTTTCGTAAGGGTGTTGTTGTTGTTGGTGTATTATGGTCGAGTGAAGATAATTCTGACGTCTAGATATGCTATATTTTAGGGAATAGCGCTTGAATTAAGCTATTGTCTCATAGTTAAGCTCTAGTGCTGTTGGAGCTAATTAGTTTGATGTGTGTAGAAGTGCGGTGTTGTTAGATATTGTGAATACAAAAATCATCCGGCTGGAAAGCCACCGGTTAGACTGGAGTTTACGTCAGCTAGTGAAAAGAGTGCATCCGTCATTAATCTTCTGCTGTCTTCTGATGTGAGATATCTAAATTTATTTAAATTATTTCTTATGTCTGTTTTCTAAAGTATTTAGTTTACCCTGCCATTTATTCAAGTCAAACAAAACTCTTACTTTATTTTACTGAGTTGACTCTGATAAAATATTTAAGGCTATGAATACGATTATTCCTCAGTAAGTTATATAATATATTTATGAAATATTATTTATTTAAAATGTCAACAGTCAAATAATTTAAAGTTTGAATTACCTGGGTCAACACAGGTAATCCAGCTATATCTGTTTTATTGCAGAAAAATCTGGTCACTTTATTATCAGTAGAATGGATACTTGATAAACATAACTGAATGAATTTTTGATATTTTAATTTTCAGCTACTTCCGTTTTAGGAAAACAAAAATATTCTTTTCTGAAAAAAATGTAGATTAATATATAATCTTACGCAATATACTATATGTAATTTTCGTATTGAAAATAATAATGTCTAGACTTTTATTTAATTTTAAAACTTTATCTTAGACATTAAAATAATGGAAGTAGGACTAAAAAGTGGAACGTCTGTCCCATACAAAAAATGTTACATGATTAATAAAAAATAATTACAGTAGTCGTTCAGTGGTGCGACACATTGTCACGTGATAAGCAGGGGCAAAACAGAAACATTTTGCAGGAAAAAAGAGTTTCGGAACACATGTTGAAAAGTTGTTCTGAGGTTATTTACAACACCCCCTCGTAAGCTCAGAAATTTTCAAGTGTGCATTAGAGATTGTCTATGTCTATTAAACGCAGTTTTGGGTAGAGCCTTTGTGAGCGTATCGGCAGTCATTTCTTCGGTAGGTTTATATTGAAGCTTGATCAGGCCTTCCTGTATCAAATTTCTCAGAAGATGAAATCTCAGTTGTAAGTGTTTTGCTTTGGAATAAAATTTGTCACTTTCAGCAATCTTTATCGTTGACTAATTGTCCTGGTACAACACTATAGGACATTGTTGAGGCAAATTCAAATCATTCAATAATTTATTGAGCCATTGTATTTCAAGAACAGCACTCGCAGCTGCGACGTACTCAGCCTCTGCTGAAGACATGGACACACAGAACTGTTTCTTCGAAGTCCAAAAAACTGGATTTTTTCCTAACATAAATAAATATCCAGAGATCGATTTTCAATCACTCGAATCGTTGGTCCAATCCGAATCCGAATATGCTCTAAGAACAGGTTCACCAGAGTTGCAAAGTTTTAATTTAATATCTATGGTAGTTTTTAACTATTGGATTACCCTTTTAACTGCCTCCCAGTCTTTCGCTCTAGGATTTTCGTTTCTACGGCTTAAGATGCGAACGGCAACACTTATATCAGGTCGCGATACTGTAGAAATGTAAAGCAACGCGCCTATAGCCTGTATGTACATCGTGTTGTTTGGTAAGAGATTGTCGTTATCAGTTAATTTTATATACCTTGGTTCCATCGGTGTGTCAGAGGGCCGTGCGTTATCTAGCCCGAATTTTGTTACAATGTCTTGTATTTTGTTACTTTGATCAAGCGTAATTACCCCTTTACAGGGTCTTTCTATGTTTATGCCGAGGTAATATTTGGCTTCCCCGAGGTCTGTTAATGAATATTCTTCCCTAAGTTGATCAATCAATATGTCAATATTGTGATTTTTACCAGCTATAAGTAAGTCATCGACGTAAACAAAAATATAAGTTTCAGTGTTATCTCTGTTACAGATATTTAAACATCTGCCATGCTGACTTTGTTTAAATCCTAATTTACACAATGATTCGTTAATTTTCAAATTCCACGTCCTAGCGGTTTGTTTCAAGCCATATATAGCTTTCTTTAACTTACATATTTTATTTTCTTCGCCTTGGACAACATAACCCACGGGTTGGTGCATGTATACATCTTCTTGCTAATTTCCCTGTAGGAAAGCAGTTTTGATGTCTACATGCCTTAGATTCAAATTTTTGTATAGTGACATGGTTAAGCAACTTCTTAGAGTGGTATGCGATGCAACTGGTGCAAAAGTTTCGTCATAGTCCAAACCGTATTTTTGAGAAAAACCCTTGGCGACTAGCCTGGCTTTATATTTCTCGACTTGTCCTTGGCTATTGTATTTGGCCTTGAACGCCCACTTACACCCTACTACTTTGGTCCCTGGTTGAGTGTCAACAAGTTCCCAAGTATTGTTTTGTCTGCAAGAATTCATTTCGTCGAGTGTGGCATTCAGCCAATTTTATTTTTCTGCTGGGTTTTGAATTTTTAGTATATCGTCAAAACACTTAGGCTCATCAATTATTTTGTCATTTACTGCAAATGCAAATCTGTCGGGCCGAACCCCTTTATTTAATCGTTGTGATCGTCGCGGTAGAGTTTGCGTGTCATCGGGACTATCGTTATCACCCGCTATCTATATCAGAATCTAATATTGGTAATTTGGACAGCGGAATTTCATCATTTGAATTTTCATTATTGATTTGTGATGTCTCATTATTGTGGGATTCTCTATTCTCATCTTCCAAGAATTTTACAGTTCTGCTTACAATTACATTTTTATTATTTGTGCAAATTCTGTAGCCTTTGCTACGATTATCATATTCCACAAAAATTCCTTCTTGAGCGGTGCTATCCAGTTTTCCCCTATGTACCTTATGTACATAAGCGTATGCGCGACATCCGAATGTCTTTGTATTTGATAAATCGGGTTTACGCCCGGTCCATTTTTCGTAAGGAGTTGAGTCGCATGATGAGGTCGGGAGCCTGTTTTGTATGTAATTCGCAGTATTTACGGCTTCCCCCCAAAAGGAATTCGGTAAATTACTGTCTTTAAGCAGACAGCGCACCATTTCGGTCAGCGTACCATTTTTACGTTCTGCCACGCCGTTCTGAGCACTAGAGTAAGGAACGGTAAACTGGTGCTCAATTCCTTCTTTTTTCAAAAATTCATTTACTTCCACACCCCCGTATCCCCCCCCCCCCGTTATCTGAGCGAATTGCTTACACATTTCGGCCAAGTTTGTTTGCGGTCATAGCCACATATTCTTTCAACTTAGAAAATACCTCAAACTTATTTCTTAGCAAATATATAACAGTGTAACGACTAAAATCATTGATAAATGTAAGAAAGTAATATTTTCCACTAACAGTGGGGGTTTTCATAAGCCCACATAAGTCTGTGTGCACTAGTTCGAGTGGTACGGAGGCTCTAAATTGTGCAGCTTTGGGGTAAGGTGAATCAACTAATTTAGACATTATGCATGTTTTACATTCAGTATTATGTCTGCAATCATTTAATTTAATACCCACAGCCATGTCCTTGTTAACTAAATCTTTAATGTGGTTAGTGTTTCTGTGGCCAAGTTTGACATGCCACTTGTTTATGCAATTTTCGTTGTCACAGGTTTGTATTACAATGTTCGCTGTGTGTTTGTTTTCAGAATAATTTAATTGACATTCATATAAATTATTTTTCACATATCCCTTAATGCATGTATTACCCTGATTTACAATTTTACAGGTTTTATCTTTGGATACAGCGATACAGCCATTCTCTGTTGCTCTTTTTATAGAAGTTAAATTAGTTTCTATTTCAGGGACATAAAGAACATTTTTAAGTGTTATTTTGTTCTGTGTGTTTTCCGAATTTACGGTATACAAATCCACAGTACCGCAACCCAAAGATTTTAGCTGCATGCCGTTCGCGATAGTGACGTTAGAAACGTTATTTTTAAGTTCGCGAAATTTTAGTTTATAATTGCAGATATGTGAAGACGATCCTGAATCTACCACCCAATTTACAATTTTATCTCCAACATAAAAGGCATACAATTTATCAGCTTTTGGTTTATTGCTCCCCTCTGCAATTTGAGCGCAATCTGGCTTCTCTTTGCTCTGAGAGCATATGTTGGATCTAAAATTTTATTTTTTCTTGTTGAAATTTTTAACACCAGAATTATTTTTATTTTTCAACTTATAGCAATCTTCAATGTTATGATTCGTTTTACGGCAATATTTACAAAATTTGTCAGATTGGTTATGGTTTTGGACATTTAACGCTGAATTTTCCATAGTTTTACTTTCTAATTCTTTGGCGTATTCATCAGCCAATTTGTTTCGTATATTCAGGTGTCAACTGCACTTCATCTCGAGATTCTAAACTTGTTATGAGGACATCGTAAGAAGGAGGCAGCGAACATAACTTCAAAGCTTCAAGGTGTGAATCATCAGTAACTTCACCTATGGCGGTGAGTCTGTTTCGTGTTTTATAAATGTCCCCTATATGTTCATTTATGTCACCACCTTCAATTAATTTTATGGAATAGAGTTTCCTCAGTGAGAAAAGCTTACTTGTAAGTGACGACCTTTCGTGGACTTGGCGAAGAGCATTCCAGCCTTCTCGTGCTGTTTCAATATTCATTACATAAACTATTTGATCATTGTCAATAAGCAAATTAATAATAGCTCTGGCTTTTCTATTTTTAAAACGCCATTGACCGGTTACTGGGTTAGGAGGATCGTTAGTAATGACTGTAAAAAGATCCTCCTTTTGTAAATACATTTCCATACGAAACTTCCACACATTATAATTTGTGGAGTTTAGCGGTTCTATTTGTATATCTTTGGTGGCTGACATAGTTAAACTAAATTTCTAACATTTTTTTTAATATTTGTAACAATACGTAAACATTTATTTAATATTTTAAGTCAACAAAGTTTGGGTAATAGTACTTGAAGACGAAAATAAAATTAAATAACTCTCATAAAATTAAGTACTTTGAATTTCAATGTATGATACTTTCGATTTAGCGTCGATCTCATAATCGGATAAAATATTTAAGGCTATGAATACAATTATTCCTCAGTAAGTTATATAATATATTTATGAAATATTATTTATTTAAAAAGTCAACAGTCAAATAATTTAAAGTTTGACTTACCTGGGTCAACACAGGTAATCCAGCTATATCTCTTTTATTGCAGAAAAATCTGGTCACTTTATTATCAGTAGAATGGATACTTGATAAACATAACTGTATGAATTTTTGATGTTTTAATTTTCAGCTACTTCCGTTTTAGGAGAACAAAACTATTCTTTTCTGAAAAAAATGTAGATTAATATATAATCTTACGCAATATGCTATATGTAATTTTCGTATTGAAAATAATAATGCTTAGATTTTTATTTCATTTTAAAACTTTATCTTAGACATTAAAATAATGGAAGTAGGACTAAAAAGCGGAACGTCCGTCCCATACAAAAAATGTTACATGATTAATAAAAAAGAATTACAGTAGTCGTTAAGTGACGCGACACATTGTCACGTGATAAGAAGGTGCAAAACAGAAACATTTTGCAGGAAAAAAGTGTTTCGGAACACATAAAAAAAAAGTTGTTCTGAGGTTAGATTTACAACAGTCTTGTGCTTATATATTCATTAGTTAGTTCTAATTGCCGAAACGTCAGTGGAGGCCCTCTGTTGAGACTCAAAACGGTTTTGGGCTGTGTCTGTCTGTTTGTCTGTCGCGCGATAGCGGCCGCAAAAATAGCGCTATTGACTTGAAATTTGGTACACGTGTTCATGAGCCCCACGAAATCAGCTGTATAGTTTTTGGTATGTACTCCATTTGTAGTTCGTATACAGGGATACGCCAAAGTTTTTCTTATCATTACGGCCTATGGGAGGAATTTGTATGTATCGCGATAGCGGCCGCAAAAATAGCGCTATTGACTTGAAATTTGGTACACGTGTTGATGAGCCCAACGAAACCAGCTGTATAGTTTGTGGTATGTACTCCATTTGTAGTTCGTATACAGGGACACGCCAAAGTTTTTCTTATCATTACGGCCTATGGGAGGAATTTGTATGTATCACGATAGCGGCCACAAAAATCACGCTATTGACTTGCAATTTGGTACACGTGTTCATGAGCCCCACGAAATCAGCTGTATAGTTTTTGGTATGTACTCCATTTGTAGTTCGTATACAGGGACACGTCAAAGATTTTCTTATCATTACGGCCTACGGGAGGAATTTGTATGTATCACGATAGCGGCCACAAAAATCACGCTATTGACTTGCAATTTGGTACACGTGTTCATGTGCCCCACGAAATCAGCTGTATAGTTTTGGATGTGTATTGCATTTGTAATTCGTGTACAGGGATAACGCCAAAGTTTTTCTTATCATTACGGCCTATGGGAGGAATTTGTATGTACCGCGATAGCAGCCACAAAAATCACGCTTTCGACTTGCAATTTGGTACACATGTTCATAAGCCCAACGGAATCAGCTGTTTAGTTTTAGGTGTGTATTCCATTTGTAGTTCGTGTACAGGGACACGCCAAAGATTTTCTATCATTACGTCCTATGGGAAGAATCTGTATGTACCGCGATAGCCGCCTCAAAAATCAAGCTATTGACTTCAATTTTTGCCGAAACGTCAGTGGAGGCCCTCTGTTGAGACTCAATAGGATTTTGGGTTCCGTCGGTCCGTCCGTCTGTCTGTCTGTCTGTCTGTCGTGCGATAGCGGCCGTAAAAACCACGCTATTGACTTGAAACTTTGTACACATGTTCATGATCCCCACGAAATTAGCTGTATAGTTTTGGGTGTGCATTCCATTTGTAGTTCGTGTACAGGGACACGCCAAAGTTTTTTTTATCATTACGGCCTATGTGAAGAATTTGTATGTACCGCGATAGCGGCCCCAAAAATAACGCTATAGACTTGCAATTTGGTACACATATTCACGAGCCCAACGGAATCAGCTGTATAGTGTTAGGTGTGTATTCCCTTTGTTGTTCGTGTACAGGGACACGCCAAAAATTTTCTTATCCTTACGGCCTATGGGAAGAATTTGTATGTACCGCAATAGCGGCCGCAAAAATCCTTCGATTGACTTGCAAATTGTTCGCACACATTCCAGCTTTCCATATAAGTAGCTGTATAATTTTCATTGCTATATTTTTTATAAACTGTGTACAGGGACACGCCAAAATTCTTAACATTACGCCGTATGGGGTGAATTTCGTTTAAACGCATTTTAATATCATTACTTTGCAATGAAGAAAATGAAACTAGAGTACGTGAGTAAGATGCTTAAACTTATGTTGCTTGAAGAAAATATGTGCTCTTAAGCTTTCTAATTAATGTACAGGACCTTACAAAAGTGTTCTGACAATGTCACTTAGTCATCCAAACGATGTTAAATTTGGAACAATTATTAATTTTAAACGCAAAATAAGCTGAATAGTTTTTACTGGTGTATACTATGTTTATGGTTCGTTTACAAAGACACACGAAAGAATTTCGTAACATTAGAGCCTATGGACGAATTTTTAATTTAAGCGCGCACTTTAATGCGTTTATGCTGAATTGAACTTAATAAAGTTAACATACATTATAAAGATGCTTAAAATCATGTTTACTCTAAACAAAGGTTATGTATAGACTAAATAATTTATGGGACCACACAAAATAATTCCGAGTATGTACTGTAATCATCCAAATGATGTCAAATTAGTTTGAAAGATTAATGTGTTATAATTAATTAGATTTATTCTTATTATTGGCGTTTATAATGACTGTGGCTACTTTTCCGGGATACATAAAGGAATTTCGTACTTTTATGGTGTATAGTCGGTATTTCTTAAAAGTGTATTTTAACATGGTTACACCCCATCAAATATAATGAAATTTTATTAGAATTTTAAAAGCCTGTTTTCATGTTGAAAATTGTGGGCATAGAATTGATAATTAGTTTTAAGGTTACGCAAAAGATTTCCGATATGCTATGTAATTTTTTTTGTATGAAATTCGGTATTTATGAATTTCCGGGAAATAATACAAGACCGTCGTTTAATAAGAATGCATATTGTTGCGTACTTGGGGTTTGTAAGTTGTCCGAGAATGAAAGGCGAAACTTGCAAAAATTCAGTGATTTATTCACAGAAAGTTCCAGAAGAATACAGGTCTATAAACCAAGTATCAGCTTCAATTCAACCAGTAAACATATCTTAAACAACAACCGTTAACAGCAAAACAACAGTACAAACTGTTTAGCAATGACACATAAAGCAAGTCTCATTCAAAGAGGCTCAAAGCAAAGCAAGCATTTGACGAAACCGACACAGATCTGAGATTGGAAGCCTTGGCTAAAAAAATGCTCCTTTTATACTATTCTATCGAACACAGACTGTTCTGGAAAATTATCGTATCTCATCAGCCAATGAGATTAGAGCTTCCATATTTGGTATATCCCTAATAAGGATTTTCTCGCCAAGGTCGCCAAAAAAATCGCCAAGGAGGGAAACAGTCGCCAAATTTGGCGCCAAATCCATTTCTTCCCTTATTGGAGCATTTATATTCGTTTTTAAAGGAAAATTACGCTATTTTAACGCTAAAACGACTAGAAATGCACAAAATTAGCATTTTATCGACTTACTCCGCCCCCCTCAGGAATGTATCTGATTATGGTAATAAGTCGATCGAATCAATATATACTATTATATAATAAGAAATAAATAAAAATGACCTATTGAAAAATGTCTGATGCAAATAGGACGTTGAGGCTCCTGATCTGCAGATCCACTAGTTAGTTTAGTTAATTAATATGGAGGTTGCAACAACGCAAATATCATAACGGACATCACGGTATATCTTTTTTTTTTTTTTTGTCCATAAATCCAAAACATGTTTAGATATTTAGCTAGATTAGAAGAAAATAAATGTAAGTCATTAAAATTATTATAATATATTATGAAAGTAATATATTTTTTAAATAAATCTTATAGATTATCTGAAAATAAATCCAATTTTAATTTTTAACTAAATAATTTAAAGTGTAATTGATTATGATATTATCTACAAATGGTTTATGAATTACATGAGCGGTAAGAATTTTAAAAGAATCTAAAATAAAATATAATTTAAAGTATATTTACGGGGGGGGAGGGGGGTGTTATTCCCTCAAATTGAATATATAATTGGTAAATAATGCTATTAATAAGCAAAAAAATATTATTCATGCACCCCTTACGTAAAAATACTTTAAATGATAGGTTTTTAAGTTATCCAAAAAAACGAATAATGTTTATAAGGAATATTAATAGATCTGATGATTTATTAGAATGCTACGGTGCGGAAAAGCATAATTATGTAAATTTTAATGGCACATCTTCATCAAGCGAGACTTGGAGTTTCTATAATTTATTAGTGGTGGAAAATTCAGATATCAATGTCTCTCTCTCTCTCTCTCTCTTTTTTTTTTCTTGCCTAAGTAATATAGCAGGCTTTTACGTGCTGAATGTTTTTAAAAATAATATGTATTTTAATTAGATTTGTTCTTTTGTAGCATCTAGGTCTTTAAATACATGTTCTATTTTTGATAAAAAACAGCTTTGCATTCACTGCAATTAAATCTATTCCTGAACACTTTAATTGAATAATACGTTTCACTAATCGTACCATCGAATCAATCATATGTTTTTTTTATAGTGTCAAAAATGTTTTACCGATGTCATTTTACATCATATAATACACATTACATAACGTTATGCTATTTTTTACGACAGATAGTGTCCCACATTCTGTTGTTAAATAAAGTTTTTTTTTTTTTTTTTTTTTGCATAAACATCTTTAAAAAGAGTCTCCTCTACATATATTTCTTCTGTAAAAAATAGCATAAGTTTTTACAGTGTATAGCATTACGTTTGACTCGTGGCATTTTAGTATGCTTTTTACAAATTCTTTGGTAATATAATTATCACAGAAAAACAATTGCAGTTCAGCATTGCCGGACTTTGCGACTTTTTTATTTAATTGTCACCAATAATTTTAAGAAATGATATTTGATATACATAATAGTCAATTCTTCGATTCCATTCGTCTTTTATGTATATCAAATATCACTTCTCAAAATTATTGGTGACTATTGAATAAAAAAGTCGCAAAATCTGGCAACACTCTTTCTGTTGGGTTCTATGTTTGGAATCGGTAATCGAGTTGGTTTACGAAAAGGGTATTCGAAAAGTATGCTCTAGAAACATTTACTAAATATTATTTTTCACAAGATCTCTGAACAGTTTTTCAGCAACAATTCTATAAGGTGACTTTAGGTTTATTCTTAGATTCTTTAGATTCTTGTAGTCTAACAACTCCTTTTTTTTAAATCTCTGTTTTATTCGGCCATGCTTTATAAAAAAGAACAGAAATGTGATATTTACTTTTGGACTAAATTTTTCTAACTGTCCACTATATTAAGCATGTATAAAATTTAAAAATATATATATAATAGTAAAATGTAACTATTTGAATGGAAACATATAAACGCGGTTTCTTATTACCATGCCAAATTTTCAATAACTGAAATTATTTATAATGGTCAAAGAACAATTTTCTAGCTTACCCCATGAATCTCACCGCCACTTTTGATGCTTAAAAAATGCAAAATTAATAAACAAGCTATATTTATTTTAAAAATCAAGTTCAAACTTAATCATTAACAATATTGAAATGTAAATATTCAGAAGAATCTTTCAAAATTTGTAAACTGAGTTATGCACAGAAAGTGACATAAAAAAAAAAAAAAAAACATAAATAAATGTTCAATATCATTAAACTTATATTAGATAAGAAACTCATTCCTTAAATCTTTATAACTCAAAGAATCAAAGCTTTTCTTAATATTTTACTTTTTAGCTGTAGAGAAAATTTATTAATGTTTAATATATATGTCGGTTGCAAAATAAATATATTTATTTAGTTTCCTTCTTAGAGATGAACCATAATGAAATAGGAATATCCAGGGAGAATATTCTAATCACGATAATTAGTCAAGCATAGAAAAAAGAAGTTTTGACAACGATAATTAAATGTTTTATTTGAAAAGATCTCATGTATAATATTAGTGTAGTGTAAAGTTATTAATACTTGAAGAAAATTAAATTAATTCTTATAGGTTTTAGAAGTGATATAGCAATGATTATGTTTAGATTTTTATATTTTGTGATTTGATATAACAAAGTAAATTCGCCTTGAATATTTAAAGTACATTTCAATAGAAAATTTAACTGAATTTATTTTATTATTTTTAGGTCAAATTTAATTATGTTTAATTTTTATATAAGAAAAAAAAATGATTTTGTAAGATTTAGAAATATACAAATGCAACATAAAACTTTAGGTCTGAAAACCTATTTTGTTTGGTAGTAAAATATAACAATAAATATTAAAAATGCTTTTTAACGAAAATTAAGAAAAATAAATGCAACGTTCAGCTTGACATTACATCGGTCACAGCCAAAATATTTTATGTATACGTACAGCTTTCATACGCTATTTTTGTCAAGAAACACATTTTTAATTTTTTCTCGAAGAATAAATAACCTTCAAACCTTTACATTTAATCATCTGTATGAATTTTAAGCAAACTTTGTTTCTAGAGCAAACAGAACAGGAGTTATGACGTTTTAAAAAATAAACGACAGCACAAAATAGAAAATTTTTTGAAGCAAAACTTACATCAAAACATGATGTTTTCTAGATTCTTACCTTAAAAGTTATAAAATTTGGCATTTTGGTTTAGAGTGTTATTATCTAGGTTTTGAACTATTGGTATAAAAATATATTAATACTTGTTTATTGTCTGGAGTTAAAATATTAGAAAAATATGTCGAAAATTTCAGGAAATTTTCAATACAATTAATTTGATAGCACATAACTCTTAACTATCATATAAAAACTTATAATAGTAGTTCAAATCCTATAACATACTTTTCTGAGAAAAATACTTTTTTTCCTTAAGTATTAATTATATTTTGATATTTTATAAAAAAAAGATAAATCTTCAAAATAAATAAGGACAAAATTGATTCTTACCATTTTGTGTTATTTCCCACAACACAACATAATCCTTTGGAAGAATTACAACAATGTTTCCTTTATTCTCAAAATTTAAAGAAAATTATGATAATATACCGGTATAGTATGTCCTTATTTCTAGAGAAATAAATGTGGTGAACTTTTTTTTTTTTCGGCCTTATAAACACACAATCAACGAGGATATTTTTTTTCTTATGTTTTATGGATATTAAATTTTTTTATTCTATATTAAGTGTAAATACTTATCTGTACTAAATGGTACATATATACTTATCTTTTATTCGAATCTTCAAAGAAGATTATGTTTAAAATTTAGACATAATTTTTCATCAAATATCAATTTTATCTTTATTTTTAATCTCTATTTTATTTTTATTTTTATTTTTATTTTTATTTTTTATTTTTATTTATTTATTTTTGTAAGCATTGGTGCTTTTAAAATTTATAATATAAATCCGTGTGTTTTATTTTTTAAAAATAAATTAACTATTCTTTTAATATAATAAGGCTTTTTATGCAAAGATTTTTCTATAAAAAAAAAAAAAAAAAAAAAAAAAAAAAATCAGTCATATAAATAAAATAAAGTAAGAGAAGTCGTTAATAAATAAAAGTGAAAAATATAATAGAGTGTTTGAATATGTTTCTCCACATAGTTTTTTTTTTTTTTTACGCTATTCCACTACAAATAATTTTTGCCCATAAATAATAATGATAAAGAACTTTTTCGCTGTATCCCTGTAAATACCTATAAGTGCTACATTCACCAATATCTGTACAGTTCGTGAGGCAGTGAGCTGTAACATAAGTATAAATTTTCAGCGCTAACGCACTTTAAATAATTGGGCCAACAGGTCATATTGATAAAGAATTCTCCTTTTTGTCCCTGTAAAAATACTATAAGTTCTGGATTCACTAAAATACATAAGGTATGTGCTACGGTAACCTATAACATACGTACCGAAGATTATCTCATTCGAACAAAGCTTTTAGATACAATATTATTCACACACACACACACACACACGCATGCATACATTAAACTAAAAATAGCAAAAATGGACTTAGGTGACATCAAAACCTATAAAATCACCAAAATATCAGAGTCGGATTTTTGACATGATTACAATACATTCCTTACAAATGTATATTCAGAAAATAGAAAAAAAAAAAAAAAAACTGCTTTGTGTAAAATCAAAGTCAGCTCAATTTACGCTTCATTTTTTTCTTAATATTTTTTTCACTTGGCGTGGAAAGAATAATTAAATATCTATCAGCAATTTTATATATCTGATCCATTTTTTTAGCTTCTTGTTTTTATGTTTAAAGCTCAGTTTTATTTATTTATTTATTTTATAACAATTGAAAATATTTATGTCTTCCTGTAATTAGATTTTCATATACTATGTTTTTAATTGACATTATTAATTATAATTGTTTTTGATTCGCACAATGTGCTTTTTAATTCAGAATATTATACTCGTATGTAAAGAAAGTATTATCGTCATAATTTGCAAAATGGATATTGTATCTCATATAGCTCATTAATGTATGGTCGTAGAATGTTGAAAAATTATATTTGTCACTGTCATGATATCAAGAACAACACTTCCAGTTTTATTTTTGACACGAACTCTTTTTTTAGAGATAGCTACGATTTTACACGATTATTCATGATTTATGTATGTTTGTGTCTACAAGTAAATGAGTGAAGACGGTAGTGAATAAATCCTTTGTCCGAACGCGCTGAAAGTTGATACGCATGTTATAGGTCACCATAACTTGAACCCTATGGAGTTTCGTGAATCTAGAACTTATAGTTTTTTTACAGGGACACAGCAAAATGTATTTTTTTTTTAAATTATTATAGCCTATGGGCTGAAATTATTTGAAATACAACAGCGTCTAAATGCCCTATCCAACAGAGCTGAAAATTTATATAGATATTATAGGTTACCATTGCACGAATTGTGTAGCTTTTTGGGAATTTCGTACTAATAGATTTTAACAAGGACACAACAAAAAATTCTTTATCATTTTAACCGATTGAGCTGAAAATTTATATATGTGTTATAGGTCTTCGTCGCTCTAACTTTTTGATAAATCTAGCTCTTACAGTTTTTTACAGTGACACAACGAAATATGCTTTATCTTAATGAACTGTTGATTCAAACTATTTGAAGTTCTATATTTAATTGATTGCAAACTTCTGCTAATTTAATTTATTGTAAAAAGATCAGTGGAGGTCTGAATCTGGAGACTCTTAAAGTTTTTGGGCTTTGAGTGCCTGTCTACTTGTCTGTATGTGTGTATTGCAGTAGCGGTCGCAAAAATCACACGACTGATTCGCCAACTGGAATATAAGTTCATGAAGCATACGGAATTAGCTGTATAGATTTGGATGTTGCTTCTGTTTGTAGTTCGTGTACAGGGACCCACCAGAGTTTTTCCTATTATTACGGTTTTTAAACGGAATTTGTATGTACGACGCTAAGCGGCCACAAATTTTCCCCCGATTCATTTGCTAGTTCGCACACGTGTTCAGGTGCTATACAGAAATAGCTGTATAGTTTTTCTATGCTTATATTGTTTATGGTTCATGTACAGTGACCAGCAAAATATTTCTTACCATTACGGCTAATGGATAAAATACCTTTTAAACAAATTTTAACGTGGTTACACTGGATTCAAGAAAAATAATTAAACATGCATTATTGAAATACTTGAAGGTTTGTTTTCTGTAGAAAAATGTGTTATTAAACAAAGTAATTAATGTACAGAGCCTTTCAAAAATTTTCAGACAATATTTACGTAACCATCTAAATTATGTGAAGTTTCATACAAATATTCTTGAGATATGTAGAATAAGTTGCATAGTTTTTACTGACGTATATAATGTTTATGCGGCTGGCTTACAGGGGCACACAAAAGAATTCTGTAACATTAGAGTCCATGGATTTTTATTTAAGAGTATTTTAAACGTTTGTGTTGTATTCAACTTAATGTAAATAATATATATTATTAATATACTTAAAGTACGTTTTATCTTGAAAAAATGTACCTCTAAACTAAACTAAGTAATTTATTTACTAGACCACACAAGAAATTCCGATGACATTCTATAATCACATAAGTGACGTCAAATATAGTTTATATATTAATGAGTTACAAGGAAATTGGTTGTAGTTTTTATTGCTGAATGTAATTTTTATGGCTCGTACAGGGATACGTAAAATAATTTAGTACCATTATAGTGTGTAGACGGTATTTCTTATTAATTCGTTTAAGCATGGTTACTCGCCAATAAATATACCGAAATATACATAGGTTACTAGAATATTTAAAATTATGCTTTTTGTAGAAAATAGTAGGCATATAATTGGTAATTAGTTTACAAAGCTACGCAAAATTATTCATTATGAAATTTGTTACGTGTGTTTTAAGTTACAGGAATTTAACATAAATCTATGATTGACAATGCAGGATTTAATGTGGAGAAGGGGGGTAGAACACTCAGAAACTTATCTGGTTATGTAGAGTGTTAATCATATATGTATATATATAGGCTTGTCAGTAAAATAAGGATCCCAAGGAGCCACTGACGTGTAGCTTGGCCCAGTTTCTCTCAGTCCTCGCCCCGGCGAGCTGTCAGCGACGTTCATCCTCGTCTTGGTGGCAGTGAAATATGGAGCTTCCACTCGCTTCTCACAGCAGCTGAGAATTACGCTCTGTGATTTGTTTTTTGAGTGCAAATAAACGCTGCGCCGGTGGATATTCATTGTAACTGTGTTAAGTGTTCGGGGTAAAGTGTATGAGCGTGCAACATGTGCGCAAATGGCGCAGAGAAGACGGACGTGTCCATGACGAAAAACGATCTGGTCGGCCATCGGTTTCGGACGAAACGATTGTGAAAGTGGAAGAAGCAATGCTGAAAGGTCGAAGGGTGACAGTTCAGAACCTCAGCGAGATGATCCCTGATGTCAGAAAGTCCTGCATTCACAATAATTTGTCAGACCGCTAGGACCGCGGTGGCAGAGTTCAGTTCTAAGATTCAAGCATAAAGAAGATGGTACACCGCATTCCAGAAATGCATTCATATGAACGGCGATTATGTCGAAAAATAGGGGAAAATCTAAGCTTTCCAAATATGTATTATTAAATGCCAATAAAAATGTTTTTTATTGTGAAAATTCGTTGGCAACCTTATTTTAAGACAAACTTCGTGTATAATATATATATATACATACATATATTATTAATAATATATATATATATATATATTAATAATTATTGTAAATAATGTGGAATAAATAAAAATTATCTTCTGAGTAATGAGTGATGAAATTAGGATGTTGAGGATCCTGGTTTGCAGATCGAATGATGCTAACTGTAGATCCACTGGTGTGCAGATTTACTAGTTTAAACCATTAATTACCTAAAATTCAGATATTAGAGTGGAATAAACCCAGATTTTTTTTCTGTACAATCTGAATAAGAATAATACTATTAAATTAACATTCTGTAGCCGCGACTTGGTCAGTCAGCATAGTACGGAAAAATCAAATTAAATTGAACGAGTAGATGGGAAATGTAAACTTGCATGATAAGCAGCATTTAATAAACATTAGAAAAAAACTGGACCTGTTTCAACACAAAATGCAAAAGAATAAGATATATATATATATATATATATATATATATATATATATGTATATATATATATATATATATATATATATATATATATATACATATATGTATATATAGAGATAGATAGATATACTCTATGACAAAAAAAAAGTGATGCACCAAGAAGGAGTAATGCAAACTGGACACAAAGTGACATACATACAGGTTTTCATGGAATCAAGCACCAATTCATCATTATCGTCGATTCTACATGCAACAACTGGTACTTCAGTGACTTCAAATACCCTTAATAGGCGACTCAGTGAAATGGGATTGAGCTCAGTCCCCGGTTATCTCTTCCACTGAGGACGTTTGGAGCATCATAAAAAAGGTCCTACAACCAGCTCGAGATTTTACCAATCCAACGCAACAATTGGACAGAATTTGGCATTATACTTCACAAAAGCACATCTGCCAATTCTATCAATAAATACCAAGCCTAATAACTGCGTACATAAGGGCCAGAGTGGACCAACGCATTATTGGCTTGTTTAATTTGTGAGGCCCTTTCTCTTGATTAAATCCTTCAAATTTTCTGAAACTGTAATCAATTGTTTTTCTCCACATGTACATCACATCTACCAATTTTTGTCACAAACTGACAACCCATTCCACCCCATCTACCAATTTTTGTCCCCACTGCTTCTTAGTGCGTCTCTTTTTCTCTCTCTCTCTCTCTCTCCTTTTTTTTTTTTTTTTTTTTTTTTGTTATGGGAGTGTAGATAGACATAATGATAGATAGATTCTATTAGTTATACTGAAGAAAACAGTTTAATTTACATATAGTAGCTACTTCTTTAAAATAATCTGGATGCATTTGATACCATACTACCTAAACAACAGTGATATTGTTATTCTGATAAAATTTTTTACTAGATTATTTCAGAGATCGTCTCTGCTCTGATGCACAAATAACCTAATGTCAAAAAAAAAGAGGAAAAAATGACATCGGCTTATTAGAATAGAATAGAGAACAATAATTTTAAGAGGGTATCGATTTGCTCATTTTATGGCTACTTTATGATTTGGTTGTATTCATCCAAAATTCATTTCAAAACTAAATTTTTCGTCTGAGATGATTTGTAAAGTAAAGTGTTACTGTATGCGGTGATCTGGCGATTATTTCCCACTGTGGACGGTACATAACATGTAAAGTTTTCTTTTGTACTTAGGTATGGGTTTATCAACTTCTAAGCTACTTTAAGATCTCATAAGTATGTTTAAAAATATCAAGTATTGCATATTAAAATATATATATATACAAGGAGAATTGAAAGAAGAAAATAAAAAGTTTCAATAAAAATAACATAATGGTAAATTACCATCATTTATATATTTAGATTTGCTACGGAAATTTATTTATTGTCTCTATTCTCGTAAAAATTCAACTAAAATAAATTATTGTTATGAAAAGTGAAGAAAATATTTTAATAATAAATATTCGTTTTTTTTTTTTTTTTTTTTTTTTTTTAAATAATTTAAAACTACATATATGGCATAATCTGTAAGTAATACTCTCTTACAGAAATAAAACACACAAAAATAGTAATACTCAATTTAATTTCATGAAAAATATGTATTCTTGCTACTAAATACGATAATAAAATATACTACTGTTTAAAAATATATTTTTAAAATGTATATATCATTATCCGTTTAAACGCCGAATTAAGAAAGAATAGTCCCAATGACTTGAAATTTGGTTATTATATTAATTAAGAGTATATAAATACAATAAAGTTTTAAAATTAGGTGAAAAAAATTTTTGAGTGTGTTTTTAGCCATGTTCCATTATTGGAACATTGGCGTGTTACATGATTATTTTTTGCATATTTTTAAAAGTTCATGAAAATAGTTAATTTAAAGTCTAATAATTATAATATCTTCTTAATATTAACTGTTTTGTTTATTTATCTTTAAATAATGAACAATTAATAAATATTATGACACTATAGATACATTAAAAGATAATTATAAATGATACTCACATAATTTCAGCGACTGTGATACGACAGAAAACATTTTTCATGCAGTCGCTTTTCACAATGAAAACATTTTTTTGTAGTGTTCTTTTTGCAAACAACACAACGACCTTGAGACGTAGATATTATATAATGACCATCAGATTGTCTTAATTCAACTTTTAAATGACTGCGAGGTCCAGGATGTTTGGTAAGACGCTCTTTTTTCCGCAAAAGATTCATCGTTAACTGTCTTCTAAATTCCAAATGTGATAGTTTTTTAGAGTTTGCATGCACTTCGCAGTGCAAATTCCAACTAGCTACAACTGCCATGTTTAATGCGTTACTAAATAGATTCCACCACTATTTCTTACTTCGCAACTGAGGCCTGTAACTAGATAAAAGCTTATCTAAAACATCTACTCCGCCCATTCCTTCGTTGTATTTTTTTATTAGATTTGGCCGAGGTACTTCAATATTACCTTTTTTTGCACATGAATAGCGTTTCACACTACCTATAGGCTCATGTGTGTAGCAGTTTGATGCTACAGTCACTACCGCGTTATCGTTCCAGCTGCAGATATAAACAGATCCGTCAGATCGGAAATCAAAACTTCCTCTGTCTTCTTTGGTAAGTTCTTTTTTAGATTTCAACGGGCATTTTTGTGTACGATTTTCACGAATTGTTCCCGTTGCTCGCATTCCTTTATGGGATAATTCCAACAATAAATTATAAGACGTAAAAAAGTTATCAAAATATACTTCATGATGTGAGTTATCTCCAACAACAGATAAAAGCTCATTAACAACTCTCGGTCCGAGCTGTCCAGAAATACTATTATCTGATTCTGATTTTTTCCCGGAATATATATCCATTGCATATGGATAACCTGTTGAAGAACATAACATCCATACTTTAAAACCAAATCTGATCGGTTTTCCTCTTATGAACATTTTGCATGAGTGACGACCGTAGTAAGGAACCATTGATTCATCGATACTTAACTTCTCATGCCATATTCCAAATTGTTGGAAATTTTTGGACAACTCTTTATAAATCGGGGCTATTTTACCTAATTTATCACCATTTTCCAACTTATTGTTATCCATTACATGAAAAAATTTCTTGATATTTCTGAAACGAGTGCGGGGCATAACAGTTGGAACTATTGGAACACATGTATCTTCCGCAGAATTCCAATACATATCTTCAGTAGGAACTGAATGGTATCCACTTAGAAGAAGAAGACCAAAAAATTGTAAGATATCATTCTTGCAAACATCAATTGTTTCACCTTTTTGCAAAGCATAAAGTGACGTCATATCCGCAAGATATTCGACATATTCTTCATTAAAAAAATTATGAAATATATCAAGAGGAGTGCAGTCCATGAGTTCTGGAAATTTATGCAATATTGGTACCGGTTTTTCAAATTCTGTTGGATTATCGAATTTCACTTTTTTTTTCCACTTTACTACAGGGTTTTCAGTTTTTCGTTTCTTCTTGGCACTTGGACCCGGTTTCTGAAATTCCTCTTCATTTGGAGTACTTACATCTTTTTTTAAAGTGACGTCGACCATTCCACACACATCAAATGGCGTAACAGCATCTAAATTATTGTCATCAATATCTTCTTCATCGGTTATATCACCACGTTCATCCGGCTCTAACTGGCAAATATCTACATCTTCCAAATCAGAATCCGAAAGAGTTTCTAGAAAGGCCACAGCTTCTTGTACCGTGAGGCATCTTTTGGACATGATGTTAAATTTATGAAAACTTTATAAATGAAACACATAGAAAGCACACATGCACCTTTTTCACTGTCATCGAACAAAACTAATAAGAAAAACGCTATCTGAAAGGAAACTGATAACTATTTCAGCAAACATATGGAATAAGACACCTTTTATGTGAAACTGCACTTGTCTCCAAAGGCACAGGTGAAATCCCCCCTCCCCCCCAACACACACACATATTCAGCCACCTTATCAAAAATAATTTCTTTCTATTGTTATGACTTTACTAAACTGAACATCAATGTCAAGGGCCAATACTATAATCCTTTCGAAGTTTTGCAGCTTCCATTTGAAAACAGTATTATCTTGTACCTGCTTATTTTTCGAATTTTAGAGGACAAAAGAAGTCTAAATAATCCCTCACTTTCCCCCTATTATCTCTTTTATCTGTTTACTTTCTTTAGAAAAGTTGCTATTCTTATCAGAATGCAAAAGAAAATAATGTTTGCAATATCATACAATGCTTTGCACATAAATGAAAAATGAACTCTCGAAACGCCAATGTTCCAATAATGGAACAGAGACATAAAAACGTAAATTTTACCATTAAAATTTAAAAATAAAATTTTGCTTTTGTTGTATTCCCGTAGGATATGTTTTCTAATGAAATATTTTAAAGTATTGCGTTTTTTCAATTTAAACTGGAATTTTGGTAAATTTAATTGTAAGAGAGAGTAAAATTGACAAAATATAGTAAAATTCAAAAAATCGTAAAAAAATAAATTATTATCTAAACAGAATAAAACTTATTGTAAAAAATACTTTATAATGTCATATTCAATTGTATGTAAAAGTGATATTAATAAGAGTTTTTTTACATGTAAATTTTTTATTTTAAAAATCATGTTCCATTATTGGAACATTGGCGGGTAAACGGTTAATGAACTGTTGATTCAAATTATTTGAAGTTCTATATTTAATTGATTGCAAACTTCTGCTAATTTAATTTATTGTAAAAAGATCAGTGGAGGTCTGAATCTGGAGACTCTTAAAGTTTTTGGGCTTTGAGTGCCTGTCTACTTGTCTGTATGTGTGTATTGCAGTAGCGGTCGCAAAAATCACACGACAGATTCGCCAACTGGAATATATGTTCATGAGGCATACGGAATTAGCTGTATAGATTTGGATGTTGCTTCTGTTTGTAGTTAGTGTACAGGGACCCACCAGAGTTTCTCCTATTATTACGGTTTTTAAACGGAATTTGTATGTACGACGCTAAGCGGACACAAATTTACCCCCGATTCATTTGCTAGTTCGCACACGTGTTCAGGCGCTATACAGAAATAGCTGTATAGTTTTTCTATGCTTATATTGTTTATGGTTCATGTACTGTGACCAGCAAAATATTTCTTACCATTACGGCTAATGGATAAAATACCTTTTAAACAAATTTTAACGTGGTTACACTGGATTCAAGAAAAATAATTAAACATGCATTATTGAAATACTTGAAGGTGTGTTTTCTGTAGAAAAATGTGTTATTAAACAAAGTAATTAATGTACAGAGCCTTTCAAAATTTTTCAGACAATATTTATGTAACTATCTAAATTATGTGAAATTTCATACAAATATTCTTGAGCTATGTAGAATAAGTTACATAGTTTTTACTGACGTATATAATGTTTATGCGGCTGGCTTACAGGGGCACACAAAAGAATTCTGTAACATTAGAGTCCATGGATTTTTATTTAAGAGTATTTTAAACGTTTGTGTTGTATTCAACTTAATGTAAATAATATATATTATTAATATACTTAAAGTACGTTTTATCTTGAAAAAATGTACCTCTAAACTAAACTAAGTAATTTATTTACTAGACCACACAAGAAATTCCGATGACATTCTATAATCACCTAAGTGACGTCAAATATAGTTTATATATTAATGAGTTACAAGGAAATTGGTTGTAGTTTTTATTGCTGAATGTAATTTTTATGGCTCGTACAGGGATACGTAAAATAATTTAGTACCATTATAGTGTGTAGACGGTATTTCTTATTAATTCGTTTAAGCATGGTTACTCGCCAATAAATATACCGAAATATACATAGGTTACTAGAATATTTAAAATTATGCTTTTTGTAGAAAATAGTAGGCATATAATTGGTAATTAGTTTACAAAGCTACGCAAAATTATTCATTATGAAATTTGTTACGTGTGTTTTAAGTTACAGGAATTTAACATAAATCTATGATTGACAATGCAGGATTTAATGTGGAGAAGGGGGGTAGAACACTCAGAAACTTATCTGGTTATGTAGAGTGTTAATCATATATGTATATATATAGGCTTGTCAGTAAAATAAGGATCCCAAGGAGCCACTGACGTGTAGCTTGGCCCAGTTTCTCTCAGTCCTCGCCCCGGCGAGCTGTCAGCGACGTTCATCCTCGTCTTGGTGGCAGTGAAATATGGAGCTTCCACTCGCTTCTCACAGCAGCTGAGAATTACGCTCTGTGATTTGTTTTTTGAGTGCAAATAAACGCTGCGCCGGTGGATATTCATTGTAACTGTGTTAAGTGTTCGGGGTAAAGTGTATGAGCGTGCAACATGTGCGCAAATGGCGCAGAGAAGACGGACGTGTCCATGACGAAAAACGCTCTGGTCGGCCATCGGTTTCGGACGAAACGATTGTGAAAGTGGAAGAAGCAATGCTGAAAGGTCGAAGGGTGACAGTTCAGAACCTCAGCGAGATGATCCCTGATGTCAGAAAGTCCTGCATTCACAATAATTTGTCAGACCGCTAGGACCGCGGTGGCAGAGTTCAGTTCTAAGATTCAAGCATAAAGAAGATGGTACACCGCATTCCAGAAATGCATTCATATGAACGGCGATTATGTCGAAAAATAGGGGAAAATCTAAGCTTTCCAAATATGTATTATTAAATGCCAATAAAAATGTTTTTTATTGTGAAAATTCGTTGGCAACCTTATTTTAAGACAAACTTCGTGTATAATATATATATATATATATATATACATATATTATTAATAATATATATATATATATATATTAATAATTATTGTAAATAATGTGGAATAAATAAAAATTATCTTCTGAGTAATGAGTGATGAAATTAGGATGTTGAGGATCCTGGTTTGCAGATCGAATGATGCTAACTGTAGATCCACTGGTGTGCAGATTTACTAGTTTAAACCATTAATTACCTAAAATTCAGATATTAGAGTGGAATAAACCCAGATTTTTTTTCTGTACAATCTGAATAAGAATAATACTATTAAATTAACATTCTGTAGCCGCGACTTGGTCAGTCAGCATAGTACGGAAAAATCAAATTAAATTGAACGAGTAGATGGGAAATGTAAACTTGCATGATAAGCAGCATTTAATAAACATTAGAAAAAAACTGGACCTGTTTCAACACAAAATGCAAAACAATAAGATATATATATATATATATATATATATATACATATATGTATATATAGAGATAGATAGATATACTCTATGACAAAAAAAAAGTGATGCACCAAGAAGGAGTAATGCAAACTGGACACAAAGTGACATACATACAGGTTTTCATGGAATCAAGCACCAATTCATCATTATCGTCGATTCTAAATGCAACAACTGGTACTTCAGTGACTTCAAATACCCTTAATAGGCGACTCAGTGAAATGGGATTGAGCTCAGTCCCCGGTTATCTCTTCCACTGAGGACGTTTGGAGCATCATAAAAAAGGTCCTACAACCAGCTCGAGATTTTACCAATCCAACGCAACAATTGGACAGAATTTGGCATTATACTTCACAAAAGCACATCTGCCAATTCTATCAATTAATACCAAGCCTAATAACTGCGTACATAAGGGCCAGAGTGGACCAACGCGTTATTGGCTTGTTTAATTTGTGAGCCCTTTCTCTTGATTAAATCCTTCAAATTTTCTGAAACTGTAATCAATTGTTTTTCTCCACATGTACATCACATCTACCAATTTTTGTCCCAAACTGACAACCCATTCCACCCCATCTACCAATTTTTGTCCCCACTGCTTCTTAGTGCGTCTCTTTCTCTCTCTCTCTCTCTCTCTCTCTCTCTCCTTTTTTTTTTTTTTTTTTTTGTTATGGGAGTGTAGATAGACATAATAATAGATAGATTGTATTAGTTATACTGAAGAAAACAGTTTAATTTACATATAGTAGCTACTTCTTTAAAATAATCTGGATGCATTTGATACCATACTACCTAAACAACAGTGATATTGTTATTCTGATAAAATTTTTTACTAGATTATTTCAGAGATCGTCTCTGCTCTGATGCACACATAACCTAATGTCAAAAAAAAAGAGGAAAAAATGACATCGGCTTATTAGAATAGAATAGAGAACAATAATTTTAAGAAGGTATCGATTTGCTCATTTTATGGCTACTTTATGATTTGGTTGTATTCATCCAAAATTCATTTCAAAACTAAATTTTTCGTCTGAGATGATTTGTAAAGTAAAGTGTTACTGTATGCGGTGATCTGGCGATTATTTCCCACTGTGGACGGTACATAACATGTAAAGTTTTCTTTTGTAATTAGGTATGGGTTTATCAACTTCTAAGCTACTTTAAGATCTCATAAGTATGTTTAAAAATATCAAGTATTGCATATTAAAATATATATATATACAAGGAGAATTGAAAGAAGAAAATAAAAAGTTTCAATAAAAATAACATAATGGTAAATTACCATCATTTATATATTTAGATTTGCTACGGAAATTTATTTATTGTCTCTATTCTCGTAAAAATTCAACTAAAATAAATTATTGTTATGAAAAGTGAAGAAAATATTTTAATAATAAATATTCGTTTTTTTTTTTTTTTTTTTTTTTTTTTTTTTTTTTAATAATTTAAAACTACATATATGGCATAATCTGTAAGTAATACTCTCTTACAGAAATAAAACACACAAAAATAGTAATACTCAATTTAATTTCATGAAAAATATGTATTCTTGCTACTAAATACGATAATAAAATATACTACTGTTTAAAAATATATTTTTAAAATGTATATATCATTATCCGTTTAAACGCCGAATTAAGAAAGAATAGTCCCAATGACTTGAAATTTGGTTATTATATTAATTAAGAGTATATAAATACAATAAAGTTTTAAAATTAGGTGAAAAAAATTTTTGAGTGTGTTTTTAGCCATGTTCCATTATTGGAACATTGGCGTGTTACATGATTATTTTTTGCATATTTTTAAAAGTTCATGAAAATAGTTAATTTAAAGTCTAATAATTATAATATCTTCTTAATATTAACTGTTTTGTTTATTTATCTTTAAATAATGAACAATTAATAAATATTATGACACTATAGATACATTAAAAGATAATTATAAATGATACTCACATAATTTCAGCGACTGTGATACGACAGAAAACATTTTTCATGCAGTCGCTTTTCACAATGAAAACATTTTTTTGTAGTGTTCTTTTTGCAAACAACACAACGACCTTGAGACGTAGATATTATATAATGACCATCAGATTGTCTTAATTCAACTTTTAAATGACTGCGAGGTCCAGGATGTTTGGTAAGACGCTCTTTTTTCCGCAAAAGATTCATCGTTAACTGTCTTCTAAATTCCAAATGTGATAGTTTTTTAGAGTTTGCATGCACTTCGCAGTGCAAATTCCGACTAGCTACAACTGCCATGTTTAATGCGTTACTAAATAGATTCCACCACTATTTCTTACTTCGCAACTGAGGCCTGTAACTAGATAAAAGCTTATCTAAAACATCTACTCCGCCCATTCCTTCGTTGTATTTTTTTATTAGATTTGGCCGAGGTACTTCAATATTACCTTTTTTGCACATGAATAGCGTTTCACACTACCTATAGGCTCATGTGTGTAGCAGTTTGATGCTACAGTCACTACCGCGTTATCGTTCCAGCTGCAGATATAAACAGATCCGTCAGATCGGAAATCAAAACTTCCTCTGTCTTCTTTGGTAAGTTCTTTTTTAGATTTCAACGGGCATTTTTGTGTACGATTTTAACGAATTGTTCCCGTTGCTCGCATTCCTTTATGGGATAATTCCAACAATAAATTATAAGACGTAAAAAAGTTATCAAAATATACTTCATGATGTGAGTTATCTCCAACAACAGATAAAAGCTCATTAACAACTCTCGGTCCGAGCTGTCCAGAAATACTATTATCTGATTCTGATTTTTTCCCGGAATATATATCCATTGCATATGGATAACCTGTTGAAGAACATAACATCCATACTTTAAAAACAAATCTGATCGGTTTTCCTCTTATGAACATTTTGCATGAGTGACGACCGTAGTAAGGAACCATTGATTCATCGATACTTAACTTCTCATGCCATATTCCAAATTGTTGGAAATTTTTGGACAACACTTTATAAATCGGGGCTATTTTACCTAATTTATCACCATTTTCCAACTTATTGTTATCCATTACATGAAAAAATTTCTTGATATTTCTGAAACGAGTGCGGGGCATAACAGTTGGAACTATTGGAACACATGTATCTTCCGCAGAATTCCAATACATATCTTCAGTAGGAACTGAATGGTATCCACTTAGAAGAAGAAGACCAAAAAATTGTAAGATATCATTCTTGCAAACATCAATTGTTTCACCTTTTTGCAAAGCATAAAGTGACGTCATATCCGCAAGATATTCGACATATTCTTCAGGAAAAAATTTATGAAATATATCAAGAGGAGTGCAGTCCATGAGTTCTGGAAATTTATGCAATATTGGTACCGGTTTTTCAAATTCTGTTGGATTATCGAATTTCACTTTTTTTTTCCATTTTAATACAGGGTTTTCAGTTTTTCGTTTCTTCTTGGCACTTGGACCCGGTTTCTGAAATTCCTCTTCATTTGGAGTACTTACATCTTTTTTTAAAGTGACGTCGACCATTCCACACACATCAAATGGCGTAACAGCGTCTAAATTATTGTCATCAATATCTTCTTCATCGGTTATATCACCACGTTCATCCGGCTCTAACTGGCAAATATCTACATCTTCCAAATCAGAATCCGAAAGAGTTTCTAGAAAGGCCACAGCTTCTTGTACCGTGAGGCATCTTTTGGACATGATGTTAAATTTATGAAAACTTTATAAATGAAACACATAGAAAGCACACATGCACCTTTTTCACTGTCATCGAACAAAACTAATAAGAAAAACGCTATCTGAAAGGAAACTGATAACTATTTCAGCAAACATATGGAATAAGACACCTTTTATGTGAAACTGCACTTGTCTCCAAAGGCACGGGTGAAATCCCCCCTCCCCCCAACACACACACATATTCAGCCACCTTATCAAAAATAATTTCTTTCTATTGTTATGACTTTACTAAACTGAACATCAATGTCAAGGGCCAATACTATAATCCTTTCGAAGTTTTGCAGCTTCCATTTGAAAACAGTATTATCTTGTACCTGCTTATTTTTCGAATTTTAGAGGACAAAAGAAGTCTAAATAATCCCTCACTTTCCCCCTACTATCTCTTTTATCTGTTTACTTTCTTTAGAAAAGTTACTATTCTTATCAGAATGCAAAAGAAAATAATGTTTGCAATATCATACAATGCTTTGCACATAAATGAAAAATGAACTCTCGAAACGCCAATGTTCCAATAATGGAACAGAGACATAAAAACGTAAATTTTACCATTAAAATTTAAAAATAAAATTTTGCTTTTGTTGTATTCTCGTAGGATATGTTTTCTAATGAAATATTTTAAAGTATTGCGTTTTTTCAATTTAAACTGGAATTTTGGTAAATTTAATTGTAAGAGAGAGTAAAATTGACAAAATATAGTAAAATTCAAAAAATCGTAAAAAAATAAATAATTATCTAAACAGAATAAAACTTATTGTAAAAAATACTTTATAATGTCATATTCAATTGTATGTAAAAGTGATATTAATAAGAGTTTTTTTACATGTAAATTTTTTATTTTAAAAATCATGTTCCATTATTGGAACATTGGCGGGTAAACGGTTATACAAAATTATAATATAATTTTCGCTTTATAAATAGCGTCTTTTTAAAAAATGTTTACAAATAATAACAATAATAATAATAATAATAATAGCGAGAGAGAGAGAGAGAGAAAAGAAAAAAAAAGTTTTTTTTCTTCTTTGATTGATTGATCTTATTTTTACTGGATTTATAAACCCCTCTATGTAACAACAATTTTTCATGAAAAGAAGCTTTGAATTTGCATTGAAAGCGTTTTTGAATAGAATGTGTTAATAAAATATTTTAAAGGGAGCAGTGATGGATGGAAAAAACATTCCATTAAAATCAATGTTACTGACCTTAAATAATGGCGGAAAAAAAAAAAAAAACTAAATTGTTTATAAACCTTAAAATGATTAAAAAGAAAAAAAGAAAAGAAAAAAAAGTCACATTAAAACCTACAACAAAATTAAAGCTAAAAAAAAAAAAAAAACATAGTTTTTTTTTATTAGGAAAAAAAAAATAATAATAATAAAAATTACTATCAAAAATATGCTGTAGAGTAGCAATTTATAAAGGAAGAAAGACAATAATATTCAAAATGTTATAATATATAACTTTTCTTCAAAATAATATTAAAAATTTTTGCCATAAAAAATATAATAATAATAAAAACTTTTGTAAAACTCAAAAATTTAAATACCTAGAACACTAATATCAAACAAATTATGTTTTATATCTTATTTGAATCTTAAGACAGTTAGTACTTTTTAATGAAATTTTCTAGTCATAATGTCTATAATAACTATATAATACAACACCAATGAGATTAATAATAAAAATGAATGAGTATACACATTTTTTTTAGTTATTGTTGTTATGTAGAAAAAAATAATCACCGTTGTAGAAATGATAGAAATTATTAATAAATATTTAAAAACAAATACTATGATTTCAGATAAATTAGAGAGAAAGGCTGATCTTTTTTTTTTTTTTTTTTTTTTTTTAACCAACTACGTGAAAAACACCAGACACGGAAATCGAACCCGGGCCCTCCGCCTAACGAGCGGATGCTCTACGACTAAAGTATCCTGAATTATAACGATTTCGGCATTTCTCAAAAAAAAAAAAAAAAAATCCAATGAAACGAGACTTTACTTATGAATCAAAATTTATTTCAGAATGAACAAAGGCACGAAGAAATCTAGCAGTCGGTTGACGAATAACTGAACGAACGATTAGGCATTTAAACATTAAGGACACACATATGTTGCTGAATCACCTCTTTACCTCTTTTAGAAATCGATGATGCGATCACTGGAACTTTCTTGATGTCTTTAGAGTTAATTGGAGAAATTGTTTGCTAAACTTGTCCACTTGACGATAGTTGATCAGATACCATGAAATTTTCCCCAATTGGGGGAGTGAGGGTTTAAGAAATGGTGGAAGAAAATAGGTTCATGCTACTTCTCAACATGGCGGAGCCTCAGTTCTCGTAAAATTAACTGAACATAAAAAGACTCACTGTATGCTACTATTAGCATCTTACCAACATAGAATTCATGCAATGCATGAGAAAAAAAATCTTTCAGTACACTAAACATCATTCTACAAAATATAGAGCAATGACACACCTCTAATAAAGATAGGAAATGCAAAGTATATAAAAGATGCATGTGTCTTGGTGAACGAAACTTTCACTACACAGACTCGGTATACAGTCGGCAGCAAAAATATAATACACTCCCTGTCTAAAAACAGTACACTTAAGTTGTGCTTTGTTAAATAAATCCTTGTCGAGTCATGGTCTTAGTCAGTCGAAGAATATAATTCGACAAAGATTTATTTAACAAAACAGTTTTAAGTGTTCTTTTTTTATATCGGATTTATTGGCTAGAGCTCGTACACTTTTGCTGCTAACTGTATCTTCTGCTTATTCTGTCTTGCTTGACTAGTGGCGCCACTCTGGGAAAGGCAGAGAAATAAAGGGGAGAGGTTGAAATTAGAGAAGACAGAGAAATTCGGACACTTATCCTTATGTATATACTCTCACACACACAGATATATATATATATATATATATATATATATAGAGAGAGAGAGAGAGATGTATATTGAAATAAGCCAAATATTTTTTTTTCGTTACATAAACATGGCAAAAAGATTGAAAAAAAAATGATGTGTTGTTTTACAAAGAATGAGTGATTAAAAATCAAAACTACTGTCTTTAAATTACACACATCTGTGTTGAAATCTCAAAGCTGATGTTGGTGTGTTTGCTAATAAAAAAATATTAATATAATAACAAGAGAAAAAAAAAATAATAACACAAGTAACGAAATATTATAAATTAGTTTTATCACCAATATGAAAATTATATACCGTTACAGATTTATTGTTTAACTACCTATGAATGATCAACAGTTAAACTATTAATATAAAATAATATTCATATGTTTAAAAATAAAATATTACTAAAACGTATATAAATAAGTTACTATTTAAATTTTAGGTAATTTGCTTATTTTACACCATCCAAATATTTATTTACTTTATAAAATAAAATATATTTATTAACTTATTACACCAAGTTACAAACGATGCAATGTTTAGAAGTTATCGCAAAAAAAAAAAAAAAAAAAAAAAAATTACCGATATTTTTCTATTACATAAAAATGTAAGCACATAGGTGTATATCAGGTGACAGGTAGTGCAGCTACTGTCATAATTTAGATTTTTGCTACAATGTTTTCAGACTTTAAATGGTGATATATTTACTAAGTTTACTCAAACCTTAATGTACATTGTGTTTTTAGTTACCACCCATTTACCTGTACATAACCCAGGAACTTGTTAAGGTGTTAAAGTGAGCCGAAGCTCACTAGGGTGAATACAGTTACTCTGCTGCAATAGCTTAATAATCAAATAACTAATTACCAAAGGAAAACACTTCTTGCAGTTTCTATTACCCAATTAACTTTATTTTAAGGCCGTGAAAGTTTACATTGCAACAACCGAAACTACCATAAGTTATTAAAACCCGAATAAACTACTACGTCAGAAACGCCAAAGAAAAATATTGGAAATGGATACAGCTGTTTCGGTAGCCTTAAGCGTACCGTCTTCAGTCCAAAAATAATTCTAAATCAAGAGAAGTGCTCGTATATATAGGAGAGGGGCCGGATTTAGTTCAACCAATAGGATTACGGGAAAGGTGGGGAGAGTGGCAAATAGAAATTTAGAAATGTTAGCTGTGTAAACAGTAGAAAAATTAAGAAAATGTGGGCTGAATATAAAATTTAAAACAGTCTGATAACTAGGGAATAGCGAAATCACAATTTACAAGGTTTTTAAAATTTTTATAAATCTGAAAAGCTTCAAAGAAATCGAGTTCATGAATGGATTTAGGTCTGCAAATTATTTTAGCTGAATTAAATTTAAAATTATGATTTTCTTCCCAGCAATGTTTAGAAATAGCCGATTTATTGGTTTCTTGTTTGCGGACGTAATTCATATGTTCTTTTAGACGAAATTTAAGACTGCGTTTAGTTTGGCCAATATATGATAAACCACACTGACAGGAAATACTATAAATACCCCAAGAATTATGCATATCAATGGGATCTTTACGCTGAGAAAAGGTGAGTTTATTGGAAGGCGAAAATAATATTTTAAAATCATATTGTCTGAGAATTTTAGCTATGGTTTGACTGGATTTAGGAAAATAGGGTAAGACAATACTGATATTAGAAGAGGCTGATTTAGTAGACGAAATACGAGGGAGTTGTAATTTTTGGATAGCTTTGTCTATAATGGAAGGATCATAACCTCTGTCAATTGCAATGGCTTTCAGGTATTTAATTTCAGATTTTAATAAAATAGGATTTGAACAAATATTAAGTGCATGGTTTACAAAAGTATAGAAAGCAGACATTTTTTGGCTAGGTGGGTGACATGAACGCGCATGGAGAGGATGGGAAAGAGCAAAATTTTTTCGATAGACGGTGGTTGAAAATCCATTTACAGTGCGAGAGACGATTGTATCAAGAAATGGAAGGGAGCCATTGTTTTCTATTTCATATGTAAACTGGATATTACTGTCAATTGAATTTAAAGTTCCTAAGACATGGTCAATATTGTGATGAGATATGTCGATAACCGTGAAGGTGTCGTCAACGTAACAGGTCTAAAAATGAAAAGATATTTTCTTAAAACGCTTGCTTTCGAAATAGTGCATGTAAATATCTGCGAGAATTGGGGAGAGAGGGGAACCCATGGCTAAACCTTCAGACTGACGATAGAATTTATTTTGGAAAAAAAAAAAGCTGTTTGTGATAAACAAATGCGGGTAAGAGAGATTAATTCTTGTATTTCAAAAGATGTGAAATGAAACTCTTTTAATCTATTTTCGAGAAAGCAGAGGGCGACACTTATTGGAACATTAGTGAAAAGAGATGTTACATCAAAAGAAACCATAGTGAGATTAGTGTGAGGGCAGTTTTGAATGTTTTTTGCAAATTTTACGGAACTCTTAACAATATAACTATTAGCAGCAAGAAGGGGAGCAAAAATTTTGGTGAAAAATTTAGCTAAATTATAGGAAGCAGTACCGATATTAGATACTATGGGACGAAATGGTATATTGGGTTTGTGAACCATATGCCCAGCCCGGGTACAATATTTGTGGCCATATACAACCTTCATAGCTTTCCTCAAAACACCAACGATTACATCTTTTCATCTTCATTCGATGATCTCCAGAGTCCTAAAATACAAATATAAATCCATCATATCCACTAAGTATCTCAAATGACAAAACTACGGTATCTTCATGACGCAGTTAAGGATTTTATGCTTCCGAAAACGTCACACCATTTGGCCATATCTTCCTTTGTAAGAGAAAACTCCAGACTTCCCTAAAAATGAATCAGCGACTGACAAACATTTCTTCATAAGTGCACGAATATATATTCATATGAGGCCAAACGAGCCCCCAAAAGCAGCTGTAGCTTTTTTTTATCTCTGTCTACACCATGCGACATCAGTTGCAAGCGACGCTTCAATTAAAAATTTTCGCCCGCTCTTACCCACGCTATCCTTTTTTGTTGCCAGGCCGACGAGAGAAACGCTGGATGAAAAACGAGACACCTCAGCTAATGCTAACACTGGACGCGCAAACACAGAAGAATCCCGCTCGCACCTCTCGCCCCTTAAGCTGACCTTAACGTGACCGCTGAGAGAGTTCAAGGGTAAAACATACCCGAAGTCACGTTATACCAACGTTTTTACACCAGATATTAAACGTTTCAGCAAATGATGGATAAACGTTGCCTGAATTTGAACCGATAACAGAAAAACTAAGAGGAAATGAGATGAAAAATATAAAAAAACTGATACTAATATTTAAAGAGGAATTTTAGAACTTAGATGTAAAAAAAAAAAAAAAAAAAAAAAAAAACTAGTCTATTTCAACTGTTATAATATCATTTTAACACTGCGCTGAGATGAGACTTTGACGTCATTCGAGTATTTCCATTTCTATTCTCCCATAATCAGTAGGACTAAAGTCAATTCAGATAAATAAATAAATAGATATCGGAAATTGGTCCCACAAACTCAAAATAACACTTCATACAGCTCAATGAATGTTTTGATCTATGATATTTGGTGCATAATACCGTAAAGTTTTATAATACACAAAAAAGAAAAAATAGGAATAATCAAAGAAATATCTGTTATACTTAAATAGTGTGTGTTTTTTTTTTTTTTTTTTTTTTTTTAATAGAGTCACGTATTTTTCAGTAAATCGGATAAAATCAAACCTTCTTCGGTCTTAATGTTGACCGGTTTCAAACAAGAAATATTTAGTAGTAATTTAAACAATTTCTTATGTGCTTACAAATGTACGTGTCAGAGAACATGTTACAACTATTTTTATTGTTAAAATTTCAAAAAAAAAGTCTCCGTAAATACATTTTGTAGCATTTATTCCTTATGTAATTTATTATATATATATATATATATATATGTGTGTGTGTGTGTGTGTGTGTGTGTGTATATTATTATTATTATTATTATTTTTTTTAATTAAACAATTAATTTTGAACATTCTGAAAAAAAAAATCACAAACATACGCAGATATAGATAAATGTTCTTTTTTTTCCTATTGCAATTTTTGAAGAAATATATTTTTGTATGCTTGAAACAAGATTATTCATTTTTATACGCAGAATATTATGTTAGACGGAGAAATTATTTAAAGTTTCATATTTTTATTCAATTTTTATTAATTTATTTTTTGATTAATTAAAACTTAAGTAATAGAGTTATCGCAGAGTTCTTAAAATTTTAGGCTCATTTTATTATACTGTCCCCACAATTTTAAAACAATACATTTTAATATAAAAAATTAACATTGAAACAGTAAAAAAAATGTAAGAAAAATTCTTTATTGACGGTACTGGTGGCAATATAATAAAATAAAGGTAAACTTTTAACGATTCATATAACGATTAAAAATCAAAACTTTTTATTCTTTTCATATTTCTACTTATGATTCATATCTAAAATCACAAAAGTCAAGCCCATATTTAGATTATTCTTAAAATAAATTGTACGTGTACTTTCAAGCAAAGTTCATTAGTCTTGAAAATTACCTATTTTTGAAATAGCATCACTGCAGTACTTATTTATTATTATTATTATTATTATTATTATTATTTTTTTTGTTACAGGACAGTGTATTGACGAACGTTCTGAATTCTTTCTACTAACATTAAACTGTCAAATCCTTTTTCTGAAATTAATTATTACTTCTTAGACTTGTTTAAATATGAATAGGATAAGTTATATAACTGTCAGTAAATTACTTTGATATTTAAATATAATATACATTATTACCTCAAAAAAGAATTAGATTACATAAAGGTTTCCTTAAAGCACAAATCTTTATTTCTCTCTCTGAATATATATATATATATATATATATATATGTATGTATGTTTTTCAGGACCTTTTCATTATTTTTTTAACGTATATATATATATTTGTGTGTGTGTGTGTACACTACTTTTTTTTAGATGAACAGTCACTTTCTGCTTCAGACGTTTTGTGAAATATATCAAAAAGTACATGATAAATAATCTTGAAACATTATGATCATTAAGAACATGTAAAATCTCCTCATATATTTCAGCGAAATTTTTGCCCCGAAAGGAAAAGTCGAATTAACAAAAAAAAAAAAAAAAAAAAAAAAAAAAAAAAAAAAAAATTGAAATCTATGCGTAAAATGTAATGCTAGAAATGAGTTCTGGCTTTAATATGCGATTATGGGCATCTTCCAACTATTTGTGTTCGTTTGTATGAGACTAGCGTATGCATTTATGACGATACTAAGGTTTATTTATTAATGGAAAAATAATTGCTCTTTTTTTTTCTTCTCATGAATAGAAGGATAACAAATCAAATGTTGCTGTGTGTGTAGGAATCTCGACATTGCACATTAGATACAACGTTGCAATCAAACTACAAAATTTTAAATACATAATGTATTGTGAGCACATTTATTAAATAATTTTTAACTGCACCTGCAACAAGCAATATTTTTATTTACATCATTTATTAGCTCAATGTATTAATTTACTAATATAAATTCAGGAAGTTACGATACATTGAATTGAATTTCAATTTCTATGTCTATCTCTCAAAAAAGAAAAGAAAAGGTTCGAATACGATAGGGGCTTATCAGTATTGATTTACAATCAATGAGAAAGAGAAAATACTAAGCACTGATTTAATCAAAATAAAAATTTGTTTAAAACCCATTATAAATTTTATTCTTTTTATGCGGAACTGAAATTCAGTTAATTCTATAGATATCAAGTTTTATTATTTTCATAATAGTTTCTTTGGGTTTTTATATACGCAGTATAATACATTTGGCTGATAAATTATCCAAATGAAACTTGTTAACGCATACGCTGGCGCAGTTAAAAATTATTAAGATAAAATGCCCATGTTTTATTCTACATTTAACATTTTTATTACAGATAACATTCTGATTGTAGTATATTTGTCTAATCTAGAATGACATTTTTGTTAAGCATGTCTTTGAATTGTATTTAATACTCTGCATGTTATGAATAATCTTTTTTTTCCCTTTTCCAGTTTTAAAGAAAAGTTTTCCAAAAAGATACGTAGCAACCTCATGCAAATGAATAGAGAAATTTAGGATTATTCCAATAGTAATATGCTACAGCCAGAACGCTTTTCATATATTAATTTTTACAGCGGGTTTCACAAACATTAGTTTTACTCCAAGTTTTTTCTTTTCCTATTTCTGCTGTTTGGCAAACGTTTCACTCACATATATGAGTTTTAACATGTTCTTAAGTTTCCAGATAGTTCCTAAAATATTGTTTGAGATATATTATTAAATGTTCAAATTGTAAGCTTCCGGTCATTTATTGAATTGTAGTGCATATTAAAATAATGTGGTTATACTTTTTGAGATTTTTTACAAGAATATATTTTTTCATACTGTAATCACAATATAGATACATTTAAAAACTTCAGAACTATAAAAAAAAAATTCTACTGCGTAAGCGCGAGCGTAAACAGAATTATCACCAACGTTTTTAAACTAGAGGTATGTCCTTTTCAATCCTGAGATCCAAAAAACGCTCTTCCCTCTTCTTTGCTTTGTAGAATCTAAACCAATTAATATTTTTAAATTTAGAGTATACTACTAAAAAACTGAACTATGTATTTTAAAAATATATTAATTTACTGAATCACAAGAGTAAATTTACAATTGCAAGTCTTTAAAATGTAAAATGTAAGTCACTAAAATGTCTTTTTCATAACGACCTAAATTCTTTACAGTGTGATAAGTTATAGCATTGAGAATTATTAACCTATTTAAAGCCATAAAATCTTAAATTGTGCTGTGATAGACAGATTTAAGTAGTTTAATAATTTAAAGTTCAATAAATTATGGTCGATACATTCTAATTAACCCCCCAATGTACTAATTACTAACTCATTAAAATACCATTTTCAGAAAACTACGAAAACTGCAACTTTTGATAGACTTTAATAACAATCCATATGTCTAGGAATCATGATTTTTTTATGTTGTTATTATAACTGCTTGGTGTGAAAATTGGTCTTGTTAGACCTTTCCAACCCAATCCATGTCTATTGTGTATTAAATTAATGAAATGCAGAGACTAGTTTAAACTTAAAAAATCAATTTATTTAAAGCTTTAAAATTGGGGCGTGTGACTACTATCTACAGTAGGTAACAAAAGCATCCGAACACTAGCAAAATTCCTATGTAAAAAAGTAGAGTTATTGCTGTTTCGTTAAATAAATCCTCGTCGAATGACGTTCTTAGTCAGTCTTAGAATATGATTCGACAAGGATTTATTTAACAAAACAGCATTACTCTACTTTTTTAATATAGGAATTTTTGCTAGTGATCGGATACTTTTGTTACCTACTGTATCAAAATAACAGAAATCTGTGACCTCTATTTTCATTTAAATATAAAACAATGAGTTGATTCATATTAAAAGTAAAGTTGTCGGCGACCTAAATGGCGTCAAGATTTGATTTACTCCTTAGAACCGCACTCTAGCTAAGATGAACTCAAAGTGATGTAACTAACAGAATAGTGAGAACAATTTTATTATGTTTTTTATAGGTCGGAAAATTAATTTGCATTCATGTTCAAACTTGTTAAAGTCAAATTTATTCAAAAATAATTTACTGTTAATTTCTTCAAAACCAAAATCTTTCCTTCTAAACTCGTCTACCCCTCGCAAAATATTTTCTAAATCAGAGTTACTAACCCAACTCGACTTCTTCGAAAATTCCGCTTTACGAAATTCCTAAGGAAAATCTGTCAGACCTCACACGCGTACCAAAAAGATATAGTCACTTTAAAAAACTCCAAGCAAAAGTTGAAAATTCATGAAGATATAGCCAAAAAAAAAAAAAAAAAAGTATCACTAAGCAGATGTACAAGTATTTTTATGGAAAAAAAAAAATAAAATATTTTCTACAATTTGTTTCGTTTTCTGAACAATGAGGTTTTTTCATTAATACGCACACACATAATTAAAATCAATTTTAAAGCAGTGCCACATTGTGTGCGTCGATAAGTATATAACTTAGGTTTAGTTATTTTAAAACAATAAGAAAAATATTGTACTTGTCTCTAAGCGGCGACTTGATCTTCATGCAAGCAAAAGTTTTGAATACTATAATAGTCAACCCTTTACCATGGTCAACCAGTCATGTGAGATAACCATTGCGAAAGCGAATTTTGGCTTAGTTTGGACAACTTACGTGGATGTCGGCCTTTTTATTACTTACCTTCTGGGAATTTGTGCAAGACTACATACCAATATTTATTGGTTAAAATTGCATCAAACTGCATATGAAAAATCTTTACTTGGAGAACATATGGCTAAATTTCGTGCAAATTAACCAGTGTGCGTCATTATAATTTCGAATGATATAAAAGGCAAGTGATGGCAAGGCCCGCCAGTGTTATTATTAATATTATTATTATTTTTTTTTTATTATTTCATTTTTTTTTCTATTAAATTTTATTTAATAATAAATAAATAATATATATATATATATATAACTGTTTAATAACGATAAAAATTCATGATATTATTCTCTGTTTCTAAAGGGGAAAAAAAAAAAAGAAAATAAATTCTGCTTTGAGCTTCGAAAATTTTAATATATTTACACTTCGTGCATACTAAAAGAAACACGTTTTATCTTGAATATCTTTTCATAACTACAAATTCAACATTTCGTTTCATTGAAAGCTAAAAGCAATAACAAACAAGAATGAAATTGTTTTTTTTTTTTTTTTTTTTTTTACTTATTATGCCTGCACTTAAAATTTAAATTTAAATTTTTAATATTTCAGAAACACAAAGAAAAATAAAATACGTATGTAGAAAGGAGAAGAAATATAATAGCTAGAATATAAATAAATTGAAATTGTTTTACTTAACTAGTTTTGCAAGCATTATTTCAAGAAGAATTTTATTTAAAGCAATACTTATATAAGTAAAGTGTAATACGTATGAATAAACGTTTTGTAATTTTCATTTATTGCTCGTCTTCAACATTTATCTTTTGAATAATTATATTGAGAGTTTTGAAAAATAATACTAGAACATAATCACTTCTGAAGTATAAACGAATGAAAGAATCTGCTTATTCAGCTGAAAAGAAGACATACATTTATTTTTATTTTTTTTATTTATTTATTATTTTTTTTTTAAGTAAGATTATAGTCAAACCTTCAGAAATTTTACAAATAAAGATGAAGGTTTTTTTTTTTTTTTTATGAATTAATTTATATATATATTATAATTTAGAATGATTATATAAAAACTTACATAAATAAGAGACAAAAATATGTTATTTTATTCTTCTTCAGTTTACATTTCATATTATAATGATTTCATTACATATAGTAGTGTAGCATGTTTTTAGTACATAGCTTTATGGCAATTATATACATAAAATTTTTACTTGCTACAACATGTATGTTAAAAGCTATTCTTGTGGAAATCACATTACTTAGCTTTTAACTCATTTTCGTTGAGTTTTTCAAAATTTAAATAGGTTCAATGAAGCCTGAAAACAAGACAAGAAACAAATTTAATATTTGACTAACGAATCAGAGACATGTGTTTAATTTGAAAAATGATTTTTGAGAACAGCCCAAATAATTTGAAATAGAATCTTTTAATTTCTAAAGCTGAATTTAAATATAATAATATTGCAAAAATAAGACTAATTCCTAATTAAAAAATGAAGTTTTCAGCATGAGTACTTGAACGAGATTTTCCGAAAAATATTTGTCACACAAAAATCGACAAACAGGCAGGCAGGCATCTTCTAAAAATGGTCAAATTGTATTCTGAACCTCTCAAAACATTTAAATCCTTTAAAAACTGCCCATACGTCGCAATAAAGACATCACATATACATTCCAATGTCTGATTTTCATCATGTATTAGCATATATATTTCATATATAGTTTCATTACATATATCTGTAATAATACAGCTGATTGTCATTGAAATATGCTTTCTGAGACATTTTGACTACACAAAAACTCATAGACGTTTGAACGGTATTTCTGGCGCTATGTCTCTGGGCCTAGGAATTTCGCATTTCTTCAAAGCCGTCCGGAAAACATTTTGAGATTTTCCAATAAAGAATAGGACGTCTGTGGGACATCACAAAGTGACAGTGTATATTCTTAATACGTTTTAGAGATTAAGTAAGCAGTATGAACGAAAGTCGAAATTTTTAAGAATGCAGTTTTTTCTTCTATTGGATTTAGAAAAAATTCAAAATAAGGTAATATTATTTCTTTTTGTCGCATATTATTTCTTATTGCCACATGCAGCATCGTGTTTAATTTTTTTGTCATTAAATAAACTTTTCTTTTTTTTTTTTTCTTTATAGACGCACACACGCACTAGACACACATACGCAAACACACGCACACGGAGACATACACACACACAAACACACTTGACACATATACGCAAACACACAGATAAAAACATGCATATATATATAAATATTCATTCACAGGTTACAAAGTTTTATGCTTATGATCATTCGTTTTAGTGAGTGATTCTGGATCATTAGTTCCACGGGATGAATTTCTTTGACACTGAACAAGTTTCTTTTTCTTTTTCCAAAAAAAGTTACGAATGAAACTCTAACATATACACCTTTATCTAATTCAACTTCAGTTATTATCTGGAAAACAAAACAGATCTTAGCTCTAATCAACGTTTTTGTTTTTAACATTTATTATCTGCCTGCATTATATTGATCTAAACATTGTTTTGTTTGTCTCCGTCTAGTTTTAAGCTAAAAAGTTTTTGTAAAAAAAAAAAAAAGTATTAAATATTTATTTATTTATTTTCTAAACTTCTAACACAAAACCGATAAATGGTTAATTTTTGACTCCTACGACTTTGTTTCATTCCTTTGCATCAAACCTTTGTTTAATTATTTTACTTAATTAGTTATTATAATAACGAATTTTGCTTTAATACAACACTAAACGTAACATAAATGGTAAGAATAATGAAATGGTATATCCGTCCAAATATGGCATTACATTTTCGTTATGAATTAAATTTTATAATTTGTCGTCAAATGTAGCAAACCTACGTTTTTGATATAATCAGAGTTTCATAGATTTCAATTAAATATTAAAACTTAGTGAATTTAATATTATTTTTTACAAAAGCAATTCAGTGGTACATTTTGTTCATAGACATATATATATATATATACATAGGGTGTGCAAAAAGTCCGTAAAAACTTGAAAAATTTATAAAACCCGAAAAAATAACCAAAATAAAAAACCGTTTCAGATTTATCATCGATAAGTCATGGGATTTTTTTTTTTTTTAAAATAAGAAAAATAAATAAATAAAAAGCAGATAGGTTGCGTTTCGTACATAAGTGAAAGAAAAGACACGTAAATAACAAAAATAACGTTACCTAATCATTTATTATAGCATTATGTGTTTCACTTGTCCATATACATGAGAGCTCTTGGCGGATTGCATCTTTCAGTTTCGAGAGATTCGATGGACGGGAACTTTATTCACTTTCATGGGATGCAACGGAGAACTGGTTCTGGATTAAGTGTAATTAAGTATTTATAATCGCCATTTGCATATTGCCAAGTAAGTCGTTCGTACCAGATCCATCTGTCGGTTGTTTTTGAATTATTATTTTTTTCTTATCTAAAAAAAAAAAAAAATACCGTGACCTGACAATTCTATATCTGCGAACTGTTTTTTATTTCGGTTATTTTTTCGGGTTCTATGAATTCTTACATTTTTTGCGAAATTTTTGCTCACTCTGTATTTCTATCATATGCAATCAAATACTTTTTTAAGTGTGAACTCTTTTTTTTTTTTTTCGGTACATTAAGTAAATTCTTTCGTCAACCATTAAATAACTCTTTACACAAAAAACTTAGATTAGCAAAACATTTTATTTTCTATTATATTCATCAATAGAAAGCTATATAGAAAATATATTATCTTCTACATTAAATAGGAGAAAGAATTTGATTTGTAAAAAATTATGGCCTTCGGTTTTCATGGATTTATACGTTTTGAGTTCTATAAAATAAATTGCGATCATTTTTAGAAAATGCCCGTCTGTGTGTTTAAGCGCGATCTTGATCTTAAAAGAAATGCAAGTAATGCACAATATTTAATATAAGTTTACATTTAGTTTTACCTTGAAATAAATTGGCATTTATATAATGTAGATGCTAATTTCCTAACACATATCCTTCTATAAAAGGTAACAAAACCACTTTAAAACACGTATATACAATATTTTTATTAAAAACTACACAAAGCTTTTCGCTATCATAATAATAGCATCATCAGGTGTAATTACGTTACATAGAAACTAGCAATATGTAATTCCAGTTTAACGAAAATAAAGAAATTAATAAAATTATTCACTTAGGTATTAACGCTGGGTATAGTAAAAACACTGTTTTAAAAATAATCAATGGGGTCAAAAATAAAACCTATAATAATACTAGTATTAACCATAATCCTAAAATTAAATATACCAATAGTCTACCTTTCTGTAATGAATTTAAAAATTTTAAGCATTTTATTTTACGTAAATTTAATCTATGCATTCCTTTCTCCTCCTCCTGTACCATTAAAAACTTAGTTGTTAATGACAGAGATATCAACAGACCTTCTGGAGGGGTTTATAAAATCCCTATCAAATATAATGATGAACTGTTTTACTACATTGGGCAAACACGTCGCACACTTAAAGCAAGAATTACTGAACACATTCGTAATGTTAAAGAGAGAAAAAGTTCAATTTTAGTAGACTTTCTTTACGAACACCCTGATGCTATTCCTATGTGGACCCAGTCCGAAATTATTTCAGCCCCTCGAGACTTTCAAGACCTGCTAATAACAGAAGCCGTAAATATTATTAAATAGAATAAAGTTATTAACTCCAAGGACGCTGCATCACTTCATAAAATTTGGCACGCATTGTGCTCATAGAGAAAAAAAAAAAAAAAAAAAAAAAAATATACTGAAAATAATAATTATTATTGTAACTGTAAATTAAAATTTTTATTGTAACCGTAACTTTAAACCATTTGAACTTCTTTATTGATATATTGCTAGTTTCTATGCAACGTAATTACACCTGATGATGCTATTATTATGATAGCGAAAAGCTTTGTGTAGTTTTTAATAAAAAAATTGTATATACGTGTTTTAAAGTGGTTTTGTTACCTTTTATATTATTTATACACGTGAAATGTTTTATAATTTTAAACTTTTAATAGTTTTTAATCTTAAACATATCCTTCTGTAATGTGATTTCTAAGAGAAGACAATATCTCAGCTTCTATTGTGTGTGATTACACATAACTTCCGTATGTGAAAGAATTGTTTTGAAAATCTATGCTGAATTAAAACTGGTATATATCGATGAACTGCTCCCATGAATATGGAGGGCTATAACAGTTTAGATGCTATGATGTTGTTGTCCATTATATAATTAGTTATAGTTTCCATTACACCATATTCTTGACCGTAGAGGCGTTGTACCTCAAAGAAAGAATTGAAAGTCTTGTAAAAGCAAACAGTCTTTATTTATTTCGGAAAAAGTCACATTTTAATTATTTATCAGGTTCGTATTTAAACATAAAGTACTTGAATATCCAAAGTTATTTCGAGGAGCCAGGAAGAGAGAGAGGGGGGAGAACCAAAAAATTACGTGTTTAGTGCACTGGAAAAAGAGCAAATCTGGGGATTCTCGTTTTAATCACACGGACATGTCAGTGAAGTAGGGGAGTCATCTACCTCAGTTATCAGTGTTTTAAGTCAAATGTATGCCAATTTCATTTCTGTGTTTCTAAGTATAAAATAATGTTAATTTTTTGAATTATTAAAGACGGTTTATAAAATCAATAACCCTGCAGTTGGCTGGCTTTTGCCAAGCGCCTGACTGTCCACATGACAGCAGGTGGAAATCTGAAATATCACTAATATTGCGCAATTTCAAATAAATTATTACATCCGCTATTGATTCACATTAATTCAGACAATGAGTTTTCTTGTTTAGAAATATTTGAGAACACTTTTTTTTTTCTAATTATACTTAATGTCAGAATTTCCGTTATATTTTATTTCTTTATTTAATTTTTTATCTTATTAAATGAAATACATTTATATTCAAAAATATATAAACAATTATATTTATGATTTTAGATTTTCAGTTATGAAACATATAAAATTTAGATCTATGAATGATGTCTGTTACCGTTTTATGTTATTATATAGTGTAGGTCGTATGTATCATTAAAATTGTGTAATATCCGATGGCATTTAAAAACAATTCTTTCCTCAAATGCCTGAGAACAAATTATTTGAATAATACATAATATCTAATTTGAAATTTAGTTACTTTTTTTTTAATTGCGATAATGCATTAAATTATTATTCAGTTTTTTTGTTTTATTTAAAAATTCAATTAAAAGTTAACAATATATGTGAACACATTCACAGATGCTATCGTGTAGAACTGCACAAATATTGAAATGTAAGAAATCAAATAAGAAATAATATGCTGATTCAATTTGGGGCATATCGTTTGAGAGGTCGCGCTTTTATTCTTCATTTTCCCCCGTGAATGAGAAAGGATATATTTTAGCTTCTGTAGTATGTAAATGCAACAAATATGATGCGTATGATAACAGTTATGGAAATTATAGCTGACGTAATTTGGACAACTTATTCGACGACAAGTTGCGCTGAAGTTTTTCACCTTACATTTCTACATACTTTCATATTAGAATTGGTTGTTTATAAATGTACAAATCGGCATATGTAAACATTTTATTGGGAGAATTTATGATTACATTTTGTGCATGTTAATGTATATATATATATATATAGCATTACTTTATAGAGTATGACATGAAAAAAATTATGATAGCTACAACAGATCAGTTATTTGTAAAAAATAGATTTGGGTATACAATCTATATAATATTTCACTAACGGGGACAAATGACGATTATATTTTGTAGAAACGATGCTATAATAATAATAAAATACGCGAGAATCTATATAATATTTCTCTATTGTTGACCAACTACGATTACATTTTGTAGAAACGATACGGTAATAATAAAATACGCGAGAAAAAAAAAAAAAAAAAATACACAAGCAATATTTAAACACGCGAATTCAGTTCAGTAATCTAATAATAATAATAATAATAATAAATGATGACATTTGTCTGATGAGATAATTTTATAGAACAATTTATTTTTAAAATTCGCATCTTTACAATCTTTGCAAATATCATTTTAAACCTAGAAATACTTTAAAGTTATAAACAAAATATGCACTTTTGTGTCATAAATTGACTAAAAAATGCAATTATAACCAAACTAGATATTAAGTATTTTAACAAAAAAATACGCCAAAAATAATCGATATAATATTTCTCTAACATGGACCAATTACCTGTAATTTTGTCGAAACGATACGATATTGGTGTAATTAATAAATTATGCAAGGATAAAAAATAATATTTAAAAATGGGCTATATTTAAGCACGTGGACTCAGCTCAATGAACTAATAAGAAAAAATGGCGACATTTGTCTGATGATATTATTTTATGGAAAACTGTATTTTTAAGAGTTTCATCTTCAGAATCTTTAAAAGCGTTATTTTAAAACAAGCAATATTTTAAAGATATATGCAGAATACGAATTATTGTCATAAATTGGCTAAAAAAAGCAACCATTAAAAGCATTATAAAAATAGGAATTAGCTTTGTTTTAAGCAAAAACTATGCAAAAATAAATAAATAAAAAGTCATCGCCAACATGGCGACAAAAATTTAAAAGTCGTCATGGGGGTCCTACACTGCCTGCAGAAGTATGAAAACTGGGTCGCCAACCATGAATTTTATTTTCAACATTTCTTTGATTGATATTGGCTTCACTAATCTTCAATATTTATTGCACAATAAAATTTTAATTAGCTGATGAAACTGGTGTAATATGATATTTATGTGTTTCAGATTTTAAAGGTAAATAAAAAAAAAAAAAAAAAAAAAAAAAAAAGTGTGAAAATTTCGCACTGGTTTGTTATTATATATTATTTTAAGTATTTAATAAATATTACACTGTAAACGTAAATGTCTTAAATTCAGTTTAAAAAGTGTCTTAAATGGATGGTCATTTTTTAAGCGAAAAAAAAATGTCTTACTTTTTAAGACACCTTTTTGCATCAGAAATTAAGATATTGCAAGTGTCTTAAAACGCCGCCATGTTAGGCTTAAAAATACTACCCTTTTTAAGGCTTTTTAATAAATATATAAATAAATAAATATGGCGTGCGATTATGTTTTTCTGTTAAAAATATATTTTCGAATTGTTTAGAGCATTAATGAAATATTTATTTAAAAAAAAAAAAAAAAGTCCCATTTTCCGGCGTTGGAATTCGAACTCACACTGTCTAAGGAAACCGAAACCTCGAGCTAAGCATCGTCGGAGTGAAGCATTTACCAATCACGCTACCGTCGAATACAGCAGTGCGTGTTTTTATGATATAATATACTGCTGTATTCGTGAAACTAATCGCAGTGTTATGTTTTATTTCTAATTTTTTGCCATAAAACTATTAATAGTATGGTATCTTAATCTTATCTTAAATATTATCTTAAATTTCATAAGTAGAGGACCAGAATTTTTTATAATGCGTAACAAGTATATGAAGGTTTCATCCCTCGATGATAACGATTCCTTTCCTTAAAGCGATATTTAAATAAAAACACACTATAATCATAAATCCTGTTAATAGGAATACAGGAAAAATTCTAGTTTTGCATTTAGATGTAGGTGAATTTGAGAAAGAAAAAAGTTTTTAAATGAATAATAATAAGAAGAAAGAAAGAAAGAAAGAAAAATATGCACAAATTATTAATGATTGTTCACTTATAAATTCGCTTTCTTCTCCACAAATTACTTGCTACATCCGTCTTCACACTTTTTCTTTTAATATAAGAAAGATTTAAAGACAAAGATTTTTTTTTTTTTTTTTTTTTTAACAAAATAAGCTTTGTGTCTAAATATGTTGTTTATGAATTTTGTTAAAAATAATAGCATGCAAATATCATTCACATCCCTAAAGTATTATTCCATAAAAATATAATTTCATAAAGCTACCATAATTTAAGTAGTTTAACTGCTTATTATATAAAATAATAATATATTTATTGAATGTGGAAAGAAGTAGGATAAGCTTATTTTCTTAAAGTAGATTCCATATGAAAAATTTCTAAGTAATGCAAGTGTCTGAATTTCTAAATTGTCTAAAAATTCAAACGCGTTTTGCTGTCTGAAAATTCGCGTATTTTCGTGTTTCAGTCATTTTTGTGTCTGAATTGATATTTCAGACACATTTCTGTCTTAAATTAAAATATCTATAACGTCTAAGATACAATTTAAGACATTTACGTATCTTAAATGCCTTTTCAGTTGTTTTTATGTCTTACTTTAAGATCCTTTTATTTGCAGTGTAGGTATATAATAAATATAATAAATAAATTTAGGTATATAAAAAATATTACTTATAGTCAAAGCCTGTTTAAAAATAAATCCTTAATAAAGAATAAAAATTCTGGATATTCTCTGTTTTCAAAGAAATACCAAAATAAAGAAAATCGTACTTTCAACTTTGAAAACTTTAATATATTTATAGTTTATGCATGACAAAAGAAAAAAAAATATATTGTATATCCGTTCATAAATACAGATTCAATTTTTCATTTCTTCTAGAGCTTAAGGTAATAGCATTAGAGAACGATATTGATTTTTTTTTTTTTTTTTTTTATGTCTGAATTTAAACTTTAAATTTTTAATAGTTCTGAAACAGAAAAAAAGAGAGTAAAATACTCATATAGGAAATGAAAAGAATGAAAACAGATTAAAAATTTAAAAAGTTGTTTTATACTGGTAGTTTAAAGCATTATTTTAAGACGAGAATTATTAAAAGAAACGTTCAAGTATGTAAAATATCATATGTAAGTAATAAAATTTTATCATTTGTATTTATTGCACGTCTTTATGAAATAATAATTTATTGAATAAACATATTGTGAATTTCGGATAAATAATATTGAATCATTGGTTTTCAAAGAGTAAACGAATAAAGGAATATGCGTCTTTTGTTTAAGAAAAAGAAGAAGAACGATAAACTATGCGGTGTCCATAGATTATTAGCACCTTCCAACTGTACATTCTCGTCGTATCGTTCAATTTTCAGTGTACGTTAAATATGTGATACCACATCGGACATACAATAGGACAATAATACAGACCGATAAATTACTGAATTCATAATCCCTCAAAACTTTGTTCTAAAGTGTGGTGTTAAGACTATTAACAAAAACGAAAAGTCGATTCCAGGAATCTCCAAACGTAGATTTTAATGTATCTGAATATTTTACTGTATCTATCTAAACCTTAATTCTAAACATATAAAACTCTTTTGAAAACATATGAACAAGAGATGTTAATTTCATTTACATTTGTGCAATATGAAGTTACTTCAGTATGATTTATGAAAATGCTTCTCATAAAAACAATGCAGTGACATACCTTTTGGATGTCCTTGTGAGCAAAACAGTTGTGCTATATATATCATTTAAACAGGAAATATGCTATAGTGAACAGGAATAATACATATCATTTTGAAGAGATTTCGGAAATATGTACGGACGCTAGAGATGGACGGTAGAGGTAGGCGATAAAAAAAAAAAAAAGGAAGTCACATTAACATAAACACAGGTAGACAGACGAATTCAAGTCGTAATCATTCTTCAACATCGTTTTCGTTAGAAAATGTCAAACGCGATTAATTCAAATGAACATACATTCCTAGGAATTTCCTGTTATAATCGTTAATGTAACTGAATTTTTTTATGTGGTCCTGTAAATCTTAATGCTAATCATTATATATATATATATATATATATATATATATATATATATATATATGTTAACGCTTATGGGCACAAATCAGTTAATCTGCTGATTATCTAGGTAATCTGCACAAGGGTGATCCGCTAAAGTGAGGAAAATTGTTTCATTTCTCAAATTATTTAGGTAATCTGCAAATTACCTAAATAATCTGCATATTACCCACTAAGCACTCGTTAAAGTGAAAATAAGATCTTTGGTGTTGTAATTTTACAGCACGCTGTTTGTTTGTTTTTTATTTTGAAAAACAAAGAGAAAAAATTAGTTTTCTTTCCTTTTCTTTCTTTCTTTACTTATTTTAATCTGTATAATCTTTTATTTTTTATGTCTTTTAAAGTTATATTTGTTTTTATTGATTTTTTTTTTCATCTTTTCCTTTATTCTGTCAATATAAGTTTGACGATATTATGCATTTTTAATATGAAATATAATATCTTTAATAGCTTTCAATAAATTCTATTTTATAAATGGATTTTAGAATATAATATTAAAATATTGAACGCCATACAGTAACGATTTCTTTTCAAAATAAACGTATTTTACCATTTAAATTTAAAAAAGAAAAAAATGTTGTATTAACAAGTTATTATTACTATTTTTTTTTTTTTTTTTTTTTTTATGCACCAATTTTTAATTCCCTAAAAATATATTAAATTTAAGAAATCAGAAGCATTATTTAAGAAGTACTTCAAAGAATTAAAACTGCTTTAATATTTTTTAGAACGCATGGAAATTAAAATGACAGTTTTCCGATGATTGTTTAAACTATATTTTGCAGCATACATATATCTGCACAAATTTAGCAAATATATTAATTTGACAATAAAAAAAAAAGAAAATAAAAACTTTATTAACACATTTTTTATGATAAACTACAACGAAATTATCTGAAAAAGCGAACAAAAATAAATAAATAAATAAATACATAAAAATATAATCATGATATATAAAATATATAAAGGAAATTGAAATTAAAAGAAACAAAATATATACATAAATATATTGTAATGAAATTCTAAAATATGCCCAAAATTTCATATTAAGTATTTATTAAATAATGCCATAATATTGATTGCCATAATACTTTTCAGAGTTAAAATTAATACATATATATATATATATATATATATATATATATAGTGATTTAAATCAATTTTAAAATAAATCAGTTTAAAAAAATTGTGGTTTAATAGTTTTATTTCGGGAGGAAATAATTACTGTGTTGTAAATCTAATATTCATAATTAAAAATGGAGTTTTCCGAGAGAGAGCTTTTAATTAAGAATAGATTACCTCAATAAAATGCAGACCCTTATCATACTTATATTGACAGAATTAAAAAAGAGAAGAAATTAAATCAAAATTAAAACAATTATAACTTACTTGCTACTTTCAATTTCGTGTTGGTCATAATAAGAAACCTAATCATGGCTTAAATCCTCCACGTTTTGCGTTCACCGTTTATGATAGCGGAGCGGAAGGGGTAAAAGTTTTAATTTATGTTGCTCATTCGCGTATCTGTATTACATGACTGTTTGACGTCATAGTGAATGTAAAAAAACTAAGGCTAGAAACAAACATTTGAACGTAAACGATACAGAACACGAGAATATGCAGATTTACCTAGTTAAAATGCGGAAAACGCTTGATACCGCACTTTAACCGGTCATTTTAGTTAATCTGAGGATTAGTTAGTAATTATTTTGTATATAAATGACCATTGTCTATCTTTATAATAAAATCAGATTTTTGTCTGTAAATTTGTCAGAATTAAAAAATTTTGCGATATCTTCATTTTTCACACACGATGAAAGCCGAAAATGACTTCAGGAAATTTTGCCTGTGTGTGTGTTTGCGTATGTCATGGTGTCCGCATGCCTGTCCGATATTTTTGTCGGGGCATCACTTGAGAACGGCTGGGCGGAATTCAACGGCGCTTGGAAGAAACTTAGATCTTTCCCCAATTTAAAATTATATATATCAATATTTTCGAAATGTCCCTCCGTCCCCTCCTGGGGGAATGGAGGAGACGTGTTTTATCATTGTGCCGCTCTGGGGGGGGGGGGGGGGGCAAACGTCAAAAACACGTTCCTAAGCATAACTCGGCTTCGTATTCCTTCAGAGTAAAGAAATTGCACATAAGGAGACTAGACTTGAGTAGAAATAAAACACTATCTGTGATTTTGGACTTTTTTATTTTTAAATGGGGAGAGGGGGGAAATTTATTTTTGGCTGCGACTTTCGCAAATTCCGGATGGCTGATTTTTGTTTGGGCATCACTTGAGAACGGCTGGACGGGATACAGCGGCACGTGGCAGAAACTTAGATCTTTACCCAACTTAAAATTATGTTTATGGATATTTTTAAAATTCCCCTCCAAGCATTACTTGGCTCCAAATTACTTCACAGAAAATAAATTGCACATGGGGAAAAAGCCATTTTGAAAAAAGCTATGCGACTTACTTAGGATATTTATAAAAACATATTTTTGTTTTTTATTGTTTGAGATTTTTTTTTTTTTTTTTTTTTTTTTTGAGGTGGGTTGGATGGTGGAGTGGGGGTTAAGTTACGAGGAGGCAAAATCGAGACATCCCTTTTAGAGCTAAATTTGTCCTGAAAAATCTATGCTAGCTTCGGTCACGAATATAGGTGCTTGGTTTGTCCATATGTATCCGACACATAAAGTAACTGGTTTTATCGAAATTATCCCCGTTCATCCCTTCGGGGGGACATAATGTATAATCCCCTTTGTAAGCATAACTCGGCTCCAATTTACTTCAGAGTGAATAAAATTTAACATGGGAAGACATGAATACAAATAAACCATTATCTACGATTCAGGAAATTTCCATTTTTAAGGGGAGGGAGAAGAAAAATCGATTTTGGTGGGAAATTTAGTAAATTCCGCATTTTTGAGTAAAACTCTACCAAAAATGTATGAAGGATGTTAAAAATAGCCATGCGTCTTTTTTTAGGTTATTTCTAAAACACGTTTCTGATTTCTTTGTATCTGTCATCTTTGGTGGAGTGGGTATGTGTTACGAAGAGCAAATTCGACACACACCTTTTAGTGCTAAATTTATCCTGGGAAATGTATGAGCGCTGCAGTCACAAAGTTTGGTGCTTGGATTATTATACGTATCCGACCTCTAAAGGGACGGGATTTATCGAAATTTCCCCCCTTTCCCCCTGGGGGTTAGGAAAAAATAGTTTGTAAGAATAACTCGGCCTCAAATTGCTTCATGGTAAAGAAATTGCACATGAGGAGACTAGACTTCAATATAGATAAAATGTTATCTGCGATTTTGGAATTTTCGATTCTAACAGGATAGAGGGGAAAAATCGTTTTTCGGGAGTAAATTTGAGACAGTTCGAATTTTTTAATAGAATTCTAATAAAAATGGTACAAAGTTATTGATGAAAACCATGTGTCTTCTTTAGAAGAATTCTAGAAACACATTTTCTTTCTTTTTTTTTTTTCGATTTTCGATTTTTTTCTTTTGGGTGAAGGAGGGGGGGGGGTAAGAAGGAAACTCCTATCTTAGCGCTAAATTTGTCTTGGGAAATCTATGGAATCTGTGGTCACGAAATTTGGTGCGTAAATTATTTGTATGTATCCGACACTTATTGTAACGGGATTTTACGAAATTCGAAATTCCCCTTCTCGGGGTCGGAGGGCAATAAACATTAGTAAAAACATGTTTTCCCGTTTGAATTCGCTTTAAATTGTCTTAGAATGGCGAATTTTGATGTGTGGATATTGATTAAGTGTACGCATTACGTACATTGGTGGGATTTTGCAAAGTTTCGAACTTACACGCTGAGGAAGGTGTAGTAAGAACTGGGTATGTTTCTGCCGAAGGCAGTGGGGACTCAGACTCCTCATGTTGCGAGCGAGAAATACTTCTACCGATCACAGCGAGAACGTAGGTTATTAATAAATTCAGTGAAACCTCCCGTAAGGGAAACCTCTATTTAAGGGACGATTTCACTGGTACCAGACCCTTTGCATAGGAATGTTAATGTAATTACCTCTGGCTAAGTGACACTCTAATTACGGGACATCCAAAGATTACGAAAGAACAATTTTGAGACTTTAGTGACAATTTTCTAATACGCGGAAGAAAATTTTGGGATAAAGATAACATAAAAAAGTGAAATTTACTAAACTTTCTAATTTGGAGAATAGTTTTCAGTGTAAAAAAGGAACAATACAGGAAGAAAAAGCCAGGCCATTATCAGCAACCCCTGAATGTGTTACTTTGTTGTAACACAGTAAAAGAATTCGAGCAACTACTTGTGATTGGGAAGACCAAGAAGCCTAGATGCTTCAAAAGCATCATCCCAAAAGCTTTATCAGTACACTTGTATTCCAATAAAAAATCATGGATCATTCAAGACACTATTTCATAATGTCTGATAGACTTAGATAAAAACCCCCCTTTTTTTTTTTTTTTTCTTTTTTTTTCTTTAGAATGATTTTGCTTTTCCTTTTTGAAATTAGCGTTCTTCCCATCAATGTAATTTCATAACTGCAAATTTTAGATTAAGGAATAAATTTGAGCTTCAAGGTTCAACATAGAAAAACTTTCTGTAACATGAAATTTCACAATCTACATCTGAAAACGTTGATAAATTTGCAACATACTTGTGTCTTTGTTTTGGATGGCTACGGCTGTTAAATGTGTATCCTAAATTTCAAAATGTAGGTTTTGATACATCTGTTTTAACTATGTCTCATGAAAACATTGAAGAAAAAGAATTGTGTGAACTGAACTTCCCGAAATAAGTTGCCTAAATGTTAAAATAAATGAATATCTGTGTGATGATGAAAATTTGTGCACTGATGAGACAAATGAGGATATCAGAGCTTTGGTGTCGTCTATAGAACCATGAAAGCATTGAAAAAAATTGCTTAGAAAAATTCTTAAAGTAATAAGATAATAGCGAAGAAGAGGATATAGAGAAGAAAAAGTGGGAATTTCAAAGCTATGAAGATGCCTTAAAATACAATATATATAAATAACTTTCAATTCAAGCAGTTTTTAAACTTGGAAATTTCGAAGGTGAATTAAAAACAGCATTATTATCATTTGCTTGATGTAAGAGTTCAATGCTAGCAAAACCTCATTTTGTAAATAATTTTGTAAATAATATAAATTTTAGAAAATATAACAAAAAAAAAAAAAAAAAAAAAAAAAAAAAAAAAGATTTCTCTTGTTCACCGTACTTATCTACAAAAAATGACGGAAAGTCGTGTACTACTACTATGTAAAGAAGATCTGTGTAAATTACTTGCTTCTATGTAAAAATTATTATATTATCGGTATAAATATTATAAACACAAATCTTACAAATTTTGAATTTAAAACGATTTGCCCTCATAGGAACAAACCTTTTAAAATAATTCTGGGCTTATTATGTATAAAAATATTTTATCAGTCAGCACTAAGCTAGGCGCAAAAAAAAAAAAAAAAAAAAAAAAGTCTCAATGAATTTCTCATTTAATTAAATATAAAGAGGTTGCATTTTATCCTAATTCATCCTTAAATGTTTAGTTATTTCACGTGAAAGAAATTTTACCGCCACGTATAATGAGAATAGGCCAACGCTATCAGTTTGAAAGGTGAAAGTTTAATGAATCAATTCAAATATATTTCTAAAACTGAATTAAATACTTTGTATCTTTCTATTATTTCAATACTTGAACTGATTTTTAGAAAAATTGTGGTACTTTTGACATTTGTGTATGAAAGGTTATGCTATGCAGTTTAAAAAAGGTTGAAAAAAGTTAATTTTTATAATTTTCTTTATTTCTTCTTTTACAATAAAAATATGGCTTCTATTCAGAAATATTAAGCAATTTTCAAATTATTTAAACAAATTTAATCAATGTTTGTAAATTGGAATATTATCCTCCTTAAAGGTTAAGTGAATATTTCATAAATATGAAAATAAGTAGAAAAACAAATACCTATGGGAATACTTTTAACCTGTAAAAAACGATCGCTAAAGGTGTGTAAAACATTCTCGTATATGGAATAATTAACTAATTTAATAGAATAATTCTTATAAAAAATAAAACCCTTATGGTTATTCATAGGTATCTTAATAACGTCATAATCTTTGGATAAACATTTCTTTGGATAAACATTTTAAATTAAAGGTATTAAACAAAAATAACAACAACAAAAAAAAAAAACTATTTCTACCGATATATTATAAAACCGTATTCTCTTAAAAGCAGTTTTCGATTTTATAAGCAGTAATATGTCTATACGTAGACACATACATATTCATTTGTAGTAAATAATAAGTTATTGTACTTATTTCATACATAAGAAAATTAGAAATTTCGTAAAAATATTAATCGTTTATATGACATAACTTTTTATATAAATGCCTAATACTTTTATTTAACACAAACTTTATAATAAAAACTAGACAAGAACCTTTTAAAAATTAATTTCCTCGTGAATTTTTAATTTTTTTAAACTTTTGAAATTATTTGCTTCACTGTTGTAAAATGAAATAAAACTCAGTTGAAAAACAAGTTTTACCTACCTTTCTTTACTCAAACTTACAGCAGCTCTAGTTATAATGCAATCTAAATTAAACAAAACCTAAGTAAAATACTATTTGAAAAATATTTATAATTTCCTATAAAACTATTATAAAATATATAAAACTGTATTCGTAATATGATAAAAAAATATATATATATATACAATAATAAATTATTTTACAACCTTATTAGTCATGAAACAAAGAGATAAACAAATAACGTCAAATGAATTATATTATTTATGATAATATTATGTAATTTTACAATTAAATGTTTTACATTCATATAAATATTGTTTATGAAAGCAAATATTTGTTTAAACAATTGTATTTTGCCATTTTGTATTTAAAATACTTTTTTTTTTTTTTTTTTTTTTTTTGCTAAAATAACATTAATTGTAAAATATGATAAGCAAATTCGTCTAGATTATAAAACTTTAGCTTAGAAATTAAATTATTGCAATATTAAAATTAATGTTTTAACGGATTATACTTTGTATTATATGTTATTCAAAATTCTAATATGCAATAATCTAAAGTGTTGCTCACACAGCTCCCAATTACCCAGTAGTTGAATACTATAAAGACTTATTTTAGATTGAGAAATAACGTCAGAAGTTACTAAGGTAAGTTTTAAGAACAACATTATTTGAAATGCATACTGCTCTATGAGAATGGGGCTGCACAACCTTAACACCTTTTTGAAAATAACATCTGGCTTCACAAAAAAGACTTACTTTTAATTTAAATGTATATTCCAAATTATTCAGATTTCACACACACCATTTTTTGAAACTTACAAATCGCAGTCAAACTTTCCAAATGGCATCCTTATTTGATATTCAAAATACCAAATTTTAATTTTCTCTAATTAATTGTTTTTAAATTATACTGAAAAACAACCTACATACGTAACAACTACCAGGCAACACATAATAAATGAAGTGGTAAAATTTAGTAAAGCACTGTCATGAATTCCATTCAGTAGAAAAGAATTCATTTGCTTAATTTTCTGTGTATATCCCCTGTATATTGTCTATAAATTATATTCGCGCTGCATAGCTTGTTCCCCTCTAAGCGTTTGAACCGGATTTTTGTAACTCAAACAGACAACTTTCAAACTTTTTGACCTAGAATTATGTAAAGCCCGAAATCGATCTCGAAATGGTGCGAGACGGAAAATTGCCTCTTAAAATAATGAAGATATGATTATTTTTTTAGACAAAAAGCTTATTTTTTGTGTGGAAATGTCATTTGAGGCAACAAGCTGAGAGGGTTCATAAGTTGGGGACATGCACTGCTCGACATTGAAAATGCAACACCAAGAAGGAATGATAATAACGGAATGAAATTTGTTGGACACATACATTATGGTAGGTAGAACAATTGATTAAAATTTCAGGAAATTTGGAGTAATATGTACTGAGAAAACAGTACATAAAGCAGCGACCTCTGTGAGCAATAACAGCACATTTCTGCCTTGGCATTGAATCGAACAGCAATTGGATGACATGTACGGGTAGAGTACTTCATGAAGCTTCAACACGATGCCACAATTCATCAATCGAAGTTACTGGTGAGTGGTGGGGGGCCAGTCGCTTTTCAATGAATAAACAGTCATTTTCATTGGTGCGAGATCAGGAGAACGCGCTGGCCAGAGCAACAGTCGAATACATTCTGTATCAAAGAAGGTCAGGACAATACAATCAACCTGCGGTTGTGCATTATCTTGCTTAAATTTTGCGCTACGTAGGCCTCGAATACAGGGCAGAGGGGCGGGTTTCACCAAGGTTTTTTCACCAAAGGTTTTTTCACCAGGTCGAGGTGCGATAAAGTCGCCAAGTTCATCGCCAAGTCCATTACGTGCCCTGATAAAGTGTGTTTTTAACGGAGAAGGATCTTTTTTAACGCGGAAACAAGCTAGAAATGCGAAAAATTTAAATTTTTTAATGTGACTAAACCACTTAAAAAGAAATCACATAAAAATAACTAGTACTATTTAGAAATCTGTAACACTATATTTACATCTATGCATAACACGCACAATTTTTATTACACAAATATATTCATTATGCATACGTATTATATTTATAAAATTACATACATAACCTGCAAAAAGAAGTGATATCTCATAAAAAAACAATACTATTGTAAAAGTCACCCCACCCAGCAAAAACTCTTACCTTTCTTATGCATACGTATTATATTTATAAAAGCACACACATAACCTGCAAAAAGAAGGGTATCTGATAAAAAACAATACTATTGTAAAAGTTACCCCGCCCAGCAAAAACTCTTACCTTTCGTAAGCAGCCAAAAAAAAGGATTGATATCAAATTTCGCCGCCGCTATTGAATACCGGGTACTCAATGCCTAGCTTAATGAAGATCTGGAAATAACACTGCATGGATCTTTCTAATAAATCCTAATCTCTTTCAACATTCTTTGTTATTTGTGTTAGTTTTTTCGCTGAATTATAAAGTTATAATTTAAAGTATTTTTACGGCGGGGTGCGTGATAATTTTTTAATCTTTACTAACTAAAGATTCACCCGGGATTCAATAGCGGCGGCGAAATTTGATATCAATCTTTATTTTTTTCTGCTTAAGAAAGGTAAGAGATTTTAGCTTTAATATTGTTCTCTCTGGCGACTTTTGAATTTTTGTCACAATTTTAGTCTTAATCCTTTGTAACAATATGCTATGAGCGCTATTTCTGCCGTATTTTAGACAACCAATCTTTTATGGTTTTATATATTTCCCATTAAACATATTTTTATTTTTATTTTTATTTTTTTATTTAAATATTAATTTGAATAAATCAAATATTTCTGTTCGAGAGGGTGCAAGCGCAGTTACACACAGAGACTCAGTTATTTGTATATTTATTAGCATAGTGATTAGTATATAAAAAAATAAATAAATCGGTAAACATTATCGTTCTACACAGCTGTATTATGTTGCTCCATTGGCGGCTTTTGAATTTTTGTCGCCATATTAGAGATAGATTTTTTTTTTTTTTTTTTTTTTTTTTTGTATGAAAAAGGGAAGACTATTTTGCTGATAATTTTATGAGATACCTTTTTGTTTATATATAAGAATCCTTCCTATTCTGTTTATATTTTTAATGGTTTTTAGGTTTAAAGTATAGTGCTTGCTGAAATGAATTTGCTATCTTTAAATCTGCATTTTTTCCGTAAGATTTCTATAAAAGTAAATCATTACTATTTTGGTTTAATATATTTTCTTTTCTTTTTGTAATACTTTAAAACTTTTTTTTTATATTTTTGATGCGCTGCTTAGATTAAAAAAATTTTGCTATATTAGACTTCTTGTCGAAAAACATTCGGTGTACTTCAACACCAAAATTTAAAAACTCACAAAGGAGGATCTATTAATGAAACGGATAAAATAAAAATATGGTTCATAGAGTTTAAGTAATCTATTTAAAACAGAAATCGGTTTCCATACAATCTTCTGCTGTTGCCACCTAATATTCCTACTTTAGTTAATTTTAAAAATTGTATTTGTCAGATCGATAAGCTGTTTAATCCGTTGGATTCTCAAAAATTACCTCTTTCGTTTGGTTCCTTATTTTGTAACGATACGACTGATATTTCTAATTTATTTTCAAATTTATCTAATTTATTTTCCTCATTTTAAGTAAATGTATTTTTATTTATTTATTTATTTTTTATTCTGTCGAAAACATTGACAACAATTAAATTATGGATAAAGTATAAATTACTAATTTATCAGAAATTAGAAGATTATTATTTTCACATTTTAATTAATTTTAAAAAGACTAATCGGAAATTTGAAAATCTGGCTTCGAAGTGCATCAGGAGAGGTCATTACGAACCTCCATGCAAGTGTGTGTAGCTCTGCGATCAGCCGTTTTCCTAAAATCTCTGTCAATTTGTTTTTGCATTTCAGTAATCGTTTCTTACTTTTGACAATCTGGATGGGAGCCCCCATACAGATACTTTTTTTTATCTCCCTTTTTAATTTCTATTATACGTTTGTTACAGCATATCCTCTTCTGGATCTTGTGCCATAAACATCTAAAAAGCTCTGGATATACATACACAATGACACACACACACACAAACATCTTATTTTATTATATGTATAGGTTTAATAGGTATGTAAATTTATTACACTCTGCAATTTTTAATTAAAAATATAACCCTGCTAAATACACAGATTTTAAATTATAGTTCATATATATTTATCAATTCCGTTACTGAAAATTAAAAGCATTTTAAAATCGCGGTTAAACCTTAAAAAAAAATATTTTTTTTTTTTTTTTTTTTCTGATTTTGAGGAATAAATGTATTTTTTTTTTAAATATAATTTAGAATAATTACAGCTTTTTTTTATAGCTTTATAATTTTTAAAGCTACCTAAAATTGCATTTTACAGCTTTATAATATTTTATTATAGCAATACCAAAGATAATGCATAAAGTAGACTGCTTTTATGAATACCAGTCAAAATAGTTATCACGAATCCCAAAGTGTGCTACAGATTTAATACAGCAGAAATTGAAATACTTCCAAATAACACATTTTAAAAGGCTGCAATTTCCTCGTATCTTGAATTATGTATATATGCAGCCTTGCAAAAGAATCATCAAAGCTAACCGTAACATATTCTGTAGGCAGCAAACTTTTGTTCCCTCTAAAAGTCATCTAAGAGGAACCTTAATTGGGAATTAATTTATTTATTTTTGTACAGTGCGATAATAAAACGTGATTTAAAGAAATACCTCATAATTCTTTATGTATTAGAATGTATAATTATAGTTCAGTAATTCAATTTACTTCATTTTAAATAATATTTAAAAAAAACGTTATATAGTAAATTGTAAATATGTTAATAATAGGATATTAAAAATTAATTTTTAAGTGTGGAAGTCAAATTTCTTGAACGATGTGCTTCTATTTGTTTTGGAATATTAGAAAACTCTGGACGGCCCATACCTACCTGCACTAGGCCAAGTTTAATGGGTTTGATACCATCCAAAGGGAGGAATAGCACGAAATTACCGCACGATAGGATAATTTGTTAGTCTGAATTTTGACACATAAGTTCGAGCTCGATTTTCCATAAATATAACTTTTTAGTAACATTTTAGTGCAGAGTTTTTCAAACATTCAGTGCTGAATAATTATTAAACTTGTTTTTATTTAGTACTGGCAGGCGTTACGCTGATTGTTATATTTAAATGAATTCTCAAAATTACATATAACTTACTAATAAAAGTATTATAGAATAAAAAATTGTAAAAGGAAGTCAATAAAATCTATCAAAAACTTAGTTTTTTTTTCTCCTACTGCTATAGGGCGTAAATTTAGCAGAATTCTTTTATAGTATGTTTTGGGTACGCATAATAAATTAACACAAAAATCGCCTTTCTGATTTAATTTAAGTTGTAATATGAAATTGGAATATAGGATTTGCAACTGGAATAGTCGTTTTACACTGAGAAAAGAAATATACCGCTTTCATCTAGAACGAATAGGTGGTACTTTTCTAAATCCCTAAACTAGAAATATAGATTTTTGAGCTATAAGTATAAGGCACGCCAATACACCAAGAAAAAATTCTATAACTGACATATAGAAACTAATTGGGGCTCTAGAAAAAATAGTTCCATGTCATCCTTATAAATTTTTCAGAAATTTCTTTCTAGTCCCCTTCGAAAGCGAGTTCTAGAGACCTCTATTAGAATTCTTAAGCCTTTGCCTATACTATTGGGGACAAACCTATTTGAAAATATCTCCAAATAAATGTGAATACAAGAGACGGGTTTCAGCATTTATAATCTTAGTTTATGACCCAATGCTAGAAAATCAAGCGAGAATTTCTCGTTATACAAAAGATTCAGATTTTTGTTTCACCATCTAGAAATGTATAGATTAGAAATTCTCGACTATTTCGTCTATTCAGTTTATTGGCCTGCCTTATGCGCATAGCTCGGAAATCTATATTTCTAGTTTAAGGATTTAGAAAATGACCATTTATTCACTGTAGATGAAGGCGGTATATATTTTTTTTCTCAGTGTAGACTCTATACACCCCAAAACAGGGAAAGGGTATAATTCAAAAAAAAACCTTTATAGTGCGTGTTCGTCAAACATAGCAAACCCACATACCAAAAAATTGACTTCCCGAGATAATTTTGTATAGATTTACGCTTTGAAAAGCGTTGCCCTTCCCCCTCGCAAAGGGGGAAGGGGGATATCGAAAATTCAATTTATAGCGTGTTTTAGGCACATAACTAATTCAAACACTATAAATCGCTTTTCTGATATAACTTAAAAGTTAATTCCAATTAGAAACGTGTTTTTTGTCTTTCCCTACGTCACTGAAAGAATGAATAGTGTACAATTTGCAAGAGTCTTTTGTAATACGTATTGGATACACACACATTTACCAAAATTTCTCAGCCTGAAAAAAAAAAAAAAAAAAAAAAGTTTTATGTTTGAAAATATGTTCTTGTCATCATCCTCATAAGCGAGAGAAGACGGTAAAAATCTCGTCACAGTTTATGTTTGATGCAAATAACCAACTTATACACCTCAATTTGTGAATGCAGCTCCCATAGATCTACCATGACAAATTTAGTGTAAAAATGGGAGCTTCCGAATTTGTTCCCAAGTAAATCCACCTGTCTCCAAGCTAAAAATCACAACACATCCAAAATGATTTTAAGTAAAAAAAAAAAAAAATGCTCTAGTAGACGGATGCACAGCCAATTTGTACATATATGTGCCTTTTAGGGCAGAATTCTACAAGAAATTTCGGATTTTGCGAATTCCCCTCCCCCCCTAAAAAAAGATTTCCCCTTTTCCTTCCTTAGAGAAAAAAAAAATCGAAAATCGACGAATTTGGTATTTTTGTACTTCAGGCTAGAATCCCAGTGTGTAATTCCTTATCTGTAAAGAAATTTGGAGCTTAATTATGCTCATAAAAATGTTTTTGCCGCCTACCTCCCCACCAAGAAGAAATGGGAGGAATTTTGTAAAAGCCCCTCTTAGTGAGATCAGGGCTCTAGAAGCATATTTCACACCAAACATTTAATGCACACTCAATCGCACACTATCGTCACGGTGTTGACTGAGTGGGTGAATATACACTTTTATATGTAGAGATGAGGATTATGTGCAATCACGTTTTGCTCGTCTTCCCCCTCTTGAGGAACTAATTTCTAAAATTCCAGAAATTTATTTTTAGGTATTTGTGTTTGCTATATTTAAAGCAAAATTCTTATGGATATTTGTTTGTTTGTTTGAGTTATGAAATGTTATGTGAAATCGCGTTTTGTCCCATCCCACTTGGGGCCCAAATTTCTAAAATTCCAGAAATTAATTTTTACGTATTTGTGTTAGCTACAGATTATAAAGAAAAAAAAATACGGATGCCTGTTTTCATTTTAAGACAAGAAGATTTTTTTAATTACCTTTTGCCACCCCCCCCACCCCTCCTTGGGGCCGATAATAAGGGACGCGTGATGCAGGTTGGGGTAATTTTATTTAGTAATTTTAGTAATTTTATCCCATATTTATAGTTTAATTGTTTATGAATTTTTTCTTATTATTTTTCTTATGATTTATGTTAGTTTCCGTTTATGATTGTTTTCTTAATTTGAAAGATATAGTGTCCATAAGAAATTCATTGTATAATATTATGGATATTTTATTAAATGGGATTCGTTTTATTGCTGTTTCTAATTTTATCTGCCTTTAATAAACAGAAGTTTACTCAGATTTGTAAGTAAAAATTTTGTTCATATGAACTTCAGTTTTAAGCGAAAATGAAAACAAATCGTAGAAAATTATATGGGAATCATGTCGCTGCTGATGAAACAAAATCTGTGATAATAAAGCAATGAGGAGTGAAAGTAATTAAAAAAATTAATTATAAATATATATATACAATGAAACTATATAAAAAAACTATATAACTATAAAACTATTTGAAACTATTTAAAATATATTTATTATTGAACAAAAAAGATTCTAAAAAAGGCAAAATGTCAGGTGAAAAATTTGGCTACAACAATAATAAAAATCAAAACGAAGTTTCATGTTAGATAAAATTAATTGATATTGATTTTAGTCAAGACTTTTTACAACATTTGAAAAATAAACTTCATCACTATACGGAAATAATATCAATAACATTGCTCATAATAATGCTTAAATCTCTATTTAGACGTAGAATCCAATTACTGGCAATAAAAGACAAGTAATAACGAGCAAAAAAGTATATATATTCTACAGAAAAATGCATATAAAATTATAGGACGATTTCATTAAGTGCTTTATCACATTTTTTGTTTAAATTTGACCCTTACGTAATTGAAATTCAAGAACATCGAACTAATGAAATTAAAAAGAATAAGAAATGTGTGATAAACTTAACACAACAATATTACGAATAAAAAAGTTTTATTGATCATTCGAGCTAAACGTTCTAATTAAGAACCATTGCGATCAAATTGAAATAAATCTTTAGATTAAATCTCTTTTTATACGTAAACAATAACTTTCAAAATCATTTCCACTAATCAAAACACATTCTGTAATAAATCAAAATAACATTAATCAGTTTCAAGTTATTTTATATGTATTTACAGAAGTATTAATGACAGTCTGAAGACAAACTAATGCAGGCATCTGTCATAAATGTTTTTCAACATTTTTAGGAAAATGTTATTCAAAAGTTTGGTCTGGATAATCTATAAAATATTAGTTGAGAATATGTGACAACCCAGATTTTTCTGCAAATCATTGCACTACACAATATTTCTAAGTATCTTCAGAAAACTGCGGCCATTAGATGTAACAATGCAACTACTTGCTTCACAATATTGTGCAATTTATATTGCACGGGCTGTAAAACCTAATATTAATATTTAAATTTTATGCACTCGGTTGCGCTTTCTGCGCTAATCAAATAGAATGAAAGTAATTATTCATTTGTTCAAAAAACAGAAGTAATGAAAATTATGAGCTTACCATTTTCTGTTCTGAGGAGTCGGCTGTCCACTTAGCTGAATATTTTATTCTATATTACCATTATTAACTTCTCTGTAAAGTAATTGTATTATTAATATAACGAAGAAATTAATCTTGACATGTTCTTTGTTTTTTTAAAACGTACATTTAATGGAAAAAGAAAGTAAAAGTAAAATAAAAAAAGGGAGCGAGAATTAATCTCACTCTACATTACAAAGTATAAACACTAACTAAAAGTATCAGAATCTATTCCGATGAAAAACATACAGGTGTGGAGTCACGTGGTACAGTTCTAAAAATAGATCTTCACCCCTTCAAACCACGGAGGGGATGAAAAGTTGGGAGGGTGAAAACAGACACACTTTTGTTCTTATTACAATGTTCGTTTTTCTTCACGGAACACATTTTTGGAATAAATAAGTCTTTTCGAGTTTGTAGTTTTCTGTCAGCCCTCCTCAAACGAGGAATAGTGTCTTACTTCCAAATTGTCTCGGTGTTTCAGAAAAATCGGCTTAGGAGTAGGTTTGGTCAACACATCTGACCGACACCATCTAATGGCCGCAGAAAACTGCGGCCATTAGATGTAACAATGCAACTACTTGCTTCACAATATTGTGCAATTTATATTGCACGGGCTGTAAAACCTAATATTAATATTTAAATTTTATGCACTCGGTTGCGCTTTCTGCGCTAATCAAATAGAATGAAAGTAATTATTCATTTGTTCAAAAAACAGAAGTAATGAAAATTATGAGCTTACCATTTTCTGTTCTGAGGAGTCGGCTGTCCACTTAGCTGAATATTTTATTCTATATTACCATTATTAACTTCTCTGTAAAGTAATTGTATTATTAATATAACGAAGAAATTAATCTTGACATGTTCTTTGTTTTTTTAAAACGTACATTTAATGGAAAAAGAAAGTAAAAGTAAAATAAAAAAAGGGAGCGAGAATTAATCTCACTCTACATTACAAAGTATAAACACTAACTAAAAGTATCAGAATCTATTCCGATGAAAAACATACAGGTGTGGAGTCACGTGGTACAGTTCTAAAAATAGATCTTCACCCCTTCAAACCACGGAGGGGATGAAAAGTTGGGAGGGTGAAAACAGACACACTTTTGTTCTTATTACAATGTTCGTTTTTCTTCACGGAACACATTTTTGGAATAAATAAGTCTTTTCGAGTTTGTAGTTTTCTGTCAGCCCTCCTCAAACGAGGAATAGTGTCTTACTTCCAAATTGTCTCGGTGTTTCAGAAAAATCGGCTTAGGAGTAGGTTTGGTCAACACATCTGCAGTCATGAATTTACTCTGCAGATATTGTAGAGAAATTGTTCCATTTTCACACAAGTTTTTCACGCAGTGAAAACGAATATCGATGTGCTTGGAGCGTGCTGTGTGTTTGGGCGATTCAATCATTTTGATGGTTGACTGATTGTCTTCGAATAATTTTATGGGCAGTTCCTGTGGTAAATCAAGGTCGTCTAGTACCCTGGTGAGCCATAATATCTCTTGTCCAGCATTTGCGGCTGATACGAACTCTGCTTCTGCAGAAGACAGAGCTACACACGTTTGCTTTTTCGATATCCACTGAATTGGTGTTTTTCCTACTAAGAATAGATTTCCTGTCATCGATTTGCGATCAGAGTTATCACCGGCCCAATCGGCATCGGCGTAGCAGGTCAGGATAGGTTTTTCCTTTCCACTTATAACCAAATTTAATTCTTCGGTCGTTTTTAAATAACATATGATCTTCTTTGCAGCATCCCAGTCTTGCTGCCTGGGCTTCTCGTTGCGTCTACTCAGAATATTGACAGCTGCTGCAATGTCAGGTCTAGAGATAGTAGCTATATATAATAGGGATCCGATGGCTTGTCTGTATTTTGTATTGTTGTTTAGTAGATTATCATCTGAGGTATTATCCAGGTAGCCAGGATTCATAGGTATATTCGTGGGCTTAGCGTTTTGAAGATTGAATTTTTCCACTAGTTCTTTAATTTTAGATCTTTGGTTTATAAAGTATTCTCCTTGTTTAGATTTTTGTATATTAATGCCGAGGTAGTAGCTTATTTCCCCGAGATTTTTGAGCTCGTATTTTTCACTAAGTTTCTCGATAGTTTCTTCTATTTGTTGGTCCGACCCTGATATTAAAAGGTCGTCCACGTAAATAATTATATGTATGGGGTTTGTTTCATTTTTCCTAAACAGGCAGGCCTCTGCTGTGCTTTGTGCAAAACCCAATTCTTTTAGAGTTTCACCGATTTTCAAATGCCATGATCTGGCGGCTTGCTTAAGACCATAAAGGGCCTTTTCAAGTTTCCAAACTTTGTTTTCGTTTCCTGGTGAAATATAGCCTTTAGGCTGTTCCATGTATACTATTTCATCTAGGTCTCCATGCAGGAAGGCAGTTTTAATATCAATATGGTGAACCTGTCTGTTTCTGTGAGCAGCACTGGCTAAAAAACCTCTAATTGTGCTATGGGATACCACCGGGGCAAAAGTTTCGTGAAAGTCTTCGCCATATTTTTGGCTGAAGCCCTTCGCAACCAATCTTGCTTTATATTTGGCTATTTTGCCTGAGGAGTCATATTTGACCTTATAAGTCCATTTGGACCCAATTACTTTTCTTCCTGGTGGAGGTTCTACCAAAGTGAATGTTTTGTTTTGGATTAAGGAATTCATTTCTTCCTGCATTGCGTTTAACCAGTTCTTTTTTTCTTGTGGGTTTGTTATGTTGAGAAAATCATTATAATCTTTAGGTTCATTTGCCTCAAAATTTTCTGCTAAGTAAATAAGCCTTTCGGGAGGTACACCTTTATTGTGTCTATTTGATCTTCTCAAGGTGTCATTTGTGTTGTGTTCACTAGTGATATTTTGATCTGGTGAACTTATGTCAATTTTGACAATTTCGCGCCCTATATGCGATTCTGTGTCGGAGTGTTCATTTGTATTATTTTCTGAGAGTAATTTTATTTCATTGTTTTCTCCTGAATTGTTTATAGTATTTTCAATGAATTTAACTGTTCTTGCAAGTATTACGTGGTCATTTTTCAAGTAGATTCTATACGCTTTAGCGCTGTTATCATAGCCGACAAAAATGCCTTCTTGGGCTTTGTCATCTAATTTACCCCGTTTACTTTTATGAATGTAAGCATAGGCTTTACAGCCGAAAGTTTTTAAGTGATTTAAATTTGGTTTGCTACCATGCCATAATTCGTAAGGAGTTTTTGTAGTGGCTTTTGTAGGTAGTCTGTTTTGGAGGTAATTGGCGGTGTTTAAAGCTTCTCCCCACAAATTTTTGTCTAAGTTAGCTTCTGATAAAAGTGTACGTGTCATTTCGATTAGTGTACGATTCTTTCTTTCCGCAACCCCATTTTGGGCTGGGCAATGTGGTACGGTGAGCTGATGGTGAATACCATTTTCTTTAAGAAACTCTTCTACATTTTTGCTCATGTACTCACCACCATTATCTGACCTTATTGTTTCTGGTTTCTTTCCAAATTTGTTTGTGGTAAAGTTGACGTATTCTTTTAATTTCTCGATTACTTCACTCCTTTTACTTAGAAAATAAATCATTGTATACCTAGAATAATCGTCAACAAAAGTTAAGAAATATGATTTACCACCTATTGTTGGTACCTGAATAGGTCCGCAAACATCGCTATGTACTAATTCTAGTATTTGTTTTCCCCTATTTTCTGCAGTTTTTGGATACGGGGTGTCAGTCAGTTTTGTTTTGATGCAAGTTTCGCATGTTATCTCGTGTTTGCAGTTATTGATTTTTATTCCCAGAACTAACTGATTTTTGTTTAGTTCTTTAATGGAGTTGAAATTTTTATGTCCCATGCGTTTATGCCATAGAGTAATACAGTTGGGATTTTGGCATTCTTCAGTCAGGTATGTGTTATATTTGTTTATTGGCATGGGCAAATTTAACTCATATAAGTTGTTATTTTTTGTACCCTCTAAAATTGTTTCATTTTTCATAGAGATGTAACACTTTTGTTTAGTGAATGTTACTTTACAGCCATTTTGGGTGGCTTTGTGTACAGATATTAAGTTTGCCTTTAATTCTGGAACATATAAAACATCCTTTAGTGTTAGTTCCCTTTTTTGTTTATTTGGATCTAGGTATTCAATTTTTATTTCTCCTGAACCAAGTGAAGTGAGGGTGTTACCGTTTGCTACACATACTTGCGATTTTTGTGACTCATCTAAATTAACGAAAACGTCTATATTGTTGCTTATGTGCGATGAGGAACCACTGTCAATTATGAAGTTGTTCGTCATTGTGTTTTGAGTCGTGAAAGCCATTTGTTTTGTTTGTGATGTTATTTGCTTCATTTGTTTTGAATGGCTTTGTTGTTGTGTATGTGTGTGTGGCAACTCATCATTGTGTGTCACTAACTGTGAGGAAATGTTTGTTCTGAATTTATTTCTAAATTGTTTGTTTTTAGTGTTATCAGCATTTCTGTTTTTCAGATGCGAGCACTCCGATTTATTGTGGTTTGTTTTCCTGCAGTACGTGCAGTATTTATTTTCCTTTTTGAAGTTACTGTTATACTGTTGTTTTTTATTTATGTGAAAAGCTTTAGAAGAATTTGAATTGTTTTCGGAGGCTTCTTTTCGACGATTGAATTCATCTAGCAATTTGCTGCTAACATAGTTAGGTGTGAGTTCATTTTCAGGGCGAGCTTCAAGGGCTATAATTAAGGTTTCATAGCTTTTGGGTACGGAGCATAGTAACAGTGCAGAAATGTGCGCGAATTTTATTTCTTCCCCGATTGATTTCAATTTATCTATGATTTCCAACATTTTATTTATGTGGATTTGCATATCGCCACCTTCTTCTAGCTTCGTGCTATATAATTTTCTCAATAAGTATAATTTACTACTCAAATTCGTTCGTTCGTGGATATCACGCAATTTATTCCATGTTTCTAGAGCTGTTTGGCATTGTTTGATGTGGATGATTTGAGCGTCATCAATGAACAAATTTATGATTGCTCGCGCTTTATTGTCTTTTTTTCGCCATACATCTGTTATAGGATTTGGCGGGTCATCTGTAATAACCTCATATAATTCATCCTTCATGAGATACATTTGCATTTTAAATTTCCAAACAGAATAATTTTCAGAATTTAGTTTCTCAATTGTTGGACTCTCCTTAAAGGATGCCATTTTCTGATTTCTTTTTATTTATAGTAAATACTATATCCTTGAGGAGAATTTATTTTGTTTTGTTTTTATGATATTATTAATTCTTCAATTTTTCAGAAAACAGGGTTTCTTAATTTTCTTAATTCAAAAAAATGTATAAATGCATTTAATTTTTATTTTGCATTTTCTTAATATGATTTCAAACACTGAATATACTTTTGTTTTACTTTAAACAAAATACTTTTGTTTTGTTAAATAATAATATTATTTAATATTCATGTTTTATTTTCATATTAATTTACTTTTATATACTTTTCCCTTTATCTTTGGGACAGCCATTCAATTTATAAAATACTTATATTTTAAAGGTAAGCTTTAATATGTTCATTTAAGAACAATGATACATTTTTCATCTATTTAATATTCTATCAGGCGCATAATCTAATATTAATATTTAAATTTTATGCACTCGGTTGCGCTTTCTGCGCTAATCAAATAGAATGAAAGTAATTATTCATTTGTTCAAAAAACAGAAGTAATGAAAATTATGAGCTTACCATTTTCTGTTCTGAGGAGTCGGCTGTCCACTTAGCTGAATATTTTATTCCATATTACCATTAATAACTTCTCTGTAAAGTAATTGTATTATTAATATAACGAAGAAATTAATCTTGACATGTTCTTTGTTTTTTTTAAACGTACATTTAATGGAAAAAGAAAGTAAAAGTAAAATAAAAAAAGGGAGTGAGAATTAATCTCACTCTACATTACAAAGCATAAACACTAACTAAAAGTATCAGAATCGATTCCGATGAAAAACATACAGGTGTGGAGTCACGTGGTACAGTTCTAAAAATAGATCTTCACCCCTTCAAACCACGGAGGGGATGAAAAGTTGGGAGGGTGAAAACAGACACACTTTTGTTCTTATTACAATGTTCGTTTTTCTTCACGGAACACATTTTTGGAATAAATAAGTCTTTTCGAGTTTGTAGTTTTCTGTCAAAACCACCTTCTAGATAGAAGCATGATTATTTTTCACTGCTTAAAATTAACCCTTAGGCAAATGGTATTCAACAATATCGAGCTAACTTAAAAAATAACAATAATAAATGTGGGATAAACTTAACACAACAAAATTTTTTTTAATAAAATCACACAATCAACTGTGGAAGAAAATCATATTTATTGAAATTTTTTTTAATTTTTTTTTTTTTTTCCGACTGAGTGAAAGTAATGCCTGGACCGGGAGTCGAACCCCAGGTCTTTGACTTACAAGGTCAAGGCTGTACCAATTGAGCTATCCAGGCCGACGCCCGATCGACATTACTCACTCAGACAACCTTTAGGCAGAAACAATCTGGTCTATCATTTAGATAGCTCAACAGAAATAAGCCCAGGTGATGGAAAACACAATTAAACAATGGGAGAAAGAAATACAATTTTTTTAATAAAATCACACAATCAACTGTGGAAGAAAATCATATTTATTGAAATTTTTTTTATTTTTATTTTTCCGACTGAGTGAAAATAATGCCTGGACCGGGAGTCGAACCCCGGATCTTTGACTTACAAGGTCAAGGCTCTACCAATTGAGCTATCCAGGCCGACACCCGATCGACATTACTCACTCAGACAACCTTTAGGCGGAAAGATCCGGGGTTCGACTCCCGGAAAAGCATTATTTTCACTCAGTCGGGAAAAAAAAAAAATCTATAAATATTAACACAACAATATTACGAAAAAAAAATTATTGATCATTCGAGCTAGAAGTTATCATTAAAAACCATAGCAAAAAGTGGAAACAAATATTTGCATGAAATATCTTTTTATACGTAAAAATTAATTTTCAAAATCATTTCCATGAAGTATAAACCACGTTCTGTAATAAATGAAAATAACATGCATAACATACATCAGATTCAAGGTATTTTATATGATTTATAGAAATATTAATGACAATCTGAAGACATACTAATTTCAATCTTGAGTCATAAACATTTTTCATAATCATAAACAGGAATGTTTTATGCAAAAGTCTGGTCTTGATAATCTACAAAGTATTAGCTGAGATCATGTTACAACCCAGATTCTTCTACAAATCATTGTTCTACACAATATTCCTAAATATCTTCAAAAAATTGCAGCAATTATGTGTACCAATGCAACTGCTTGATTCACAACTTTGTGCAATTTATATTGCATGGGCTAAACAATCACCTTCTAGATAGAAGCATGATTATTTTTCGCAGAATATTCTCGTACAGTTATATCAGTAACAGTAATAAAGGATTGCTCATTCTAAAATGTTTCAAAAAGTTAAATTGGTTTGAAAATAAACAGTTAAATTGAACTTTTATATATTTTTCGTCTTTATTTAATTATTAATCAAAAGAAAACAAGATATTGTGATTAAAGAAAAAAAAAGACACAGAAATATAATGTTTTTAAATGTCAGTATTTCTTGTTTCTAAATGTCATTATTATTATGAAAGAATTCATAATTCACGATCTTTCTATTATGTTATAACCGCATTAACAATAGAGTTTTGAAATTTTCAGTCGAGATTATAAAGAGGTAAAACTCGTTGTTTGTAAAATTAATTTGAATAAAGTTTCAATCTTTCTTTTTAATATAAAAGGTCATTCTATTCAAATATAATACTGTGAATTCAAAATGAACTTTACATTCACGTTATTGTGTTATATCTCTTTCAATATCAGAGTTTAGATTTAAATTGTTCAGTTAAAAATCTCAGTCGAGAATAACAATGTATACAATAGATATGGTTTACATTGTTCAGAATCTATTGTTATAAGTTCACTCATTATTTTCTAGTGAAACTTTGATAAATGAAATGTTCTTATTTAAAGAATCAAAAAATTCAGTATTTACATTTTATTAAAAGAATAACTGTATTTCAGAATATAAATTTACTTTATAATTTTTCTAAAGAATTTATATAGGGATTTTTTGTAGAATAAAACTTTTTAAATCGCAATTACTGTTAACAAAAATGAATATTAAGAAACTTTCAAGTGCATTTATTATTGAGTAATATGTAAAACTAATGCTATTGCATAATATGTTTATGCAAGGAAATTTTTTATGATATTTGATAAGAATGTAAACAAAATATTTCGTTATTCTAACTTTTACATACAAAATGTAGTTAAAATTAAAAACTACTGAAAGTTTAAAATTTGTAATGACTTCACGTGTAAACATATTAAAATAATATTATAGTTTTAAAAAATTAAAGAATACACTTTTATAGAAAAGTGAACTAAAAAGCACAAAATGTCTATCTTAGTATTAAAATGCAGGGTAAGAGAAAATCGTGTGAGTGACACACCATAATATTTACATACATTTAAATCTTTAATAAAAATAATTTAGAATTAAATAAAAACCATTTTTTTTAAAAACTCCCCTGACTGGGCTCGAACGTTAGACCTTTAGGTTCGTAGCACGGAGCTTTACCTCAGAGCTACAGCGTTCACGTAGGGGAAGTTTTTTTTTTTTGTAAAATATAGATTTTTTGTTTGCTTCCAGAGCGGTTACAAACAAACATACAAACATACGTACAGGTGATGCTAATAAAAGCGTGTTAAAAAGGCATAACATCACTTTTAAAACACCCACATAATTTTTTTTATTAAAATCAAACACAAACCTTTTCGCTATTATTAAAATAGCATCTTCAGGTGTTGTTAATTAACAGCAGAGTAGACAGCATTATATACAGGAGAAGCGCAAAATCCCCTGGATTTACTTGAAAATTGCACACGTGTTCAGACGCTAAACAGAAATAGCTGTATAGATTTAGGGCCTATATTGTTTATGGATCGTGTACAGCGACAAACCAAATGTTTTCTTATCGTTACGGTCTGTAAGAAGGATTTAATTAAAACTCATTTTAACATAGTTACACGGCATTCAACAAAATGAAATTAACATGCATTATTGAGATGCTTAAAAGCATGTTTCCTGTACTTAGACTTAAAATTAATGTACAGGACCTCACAAAAGTTAGAATAAGTCGTATATTTTTTATTGGTTTGTGTAATGTTTATGATTCATTGACAAAGATGCAGAAAAGAATTTTGCAACATTAGAGCCAATGGATGATTTTCATCAAGCTCATTTTAACACATTTTTGCTGCGTTTAAGAAAATAGAATTAACATACATTATTTAAGAGGCTTGAAAACATGTTTTCTCTAGAAAAAAGGTATGTAGATTCTAAACAATTTATTTAGAGGACCACACAAAAGAATTCCAGTGACATTCTGTAATCATCTAGTGATATCAAGTTTTGTTCAATGTTAATGAGTTCAAATGAATTAGTTTAAACTTTTATTACTGTGTATAACTGGAGTAGTTCATGTACAGGAACATTCAAAAGGATTTTCTACCATTACGGTCTATAACGGTATTTCTTATAAGCGCTTTTAACATGATTACACTCCATAAAACTTAATTAAATAAACAAACATTAATAGAATACTAAAAAGGAAAGTATCTTCATAGAATAGTCTACAGGGCTACACAAAATAATTCCGATAATTTAAACAATCATTTTGCATGAAATTCAGTACAATTGGTTAATAGTTAAAAAGGATTAACACAAGGCCATGTGTTACAAGGAAATATATATATATATGTATAAACAGATAGATCAAAACAGACGGATATAACGAAGAACTGGGGGGGCTACCGTCCTCCTGAAAATTATATCTATTTATGTACTGAGTTGATCATATATATAATTGTTTTAAATAGTATATAATAAGTAAAAGTGTTTTGCTAGGTAATGAATGATGCAAATAGGACGTTGATACCCCGGATCTGCAGATCCACTAGTTAAATAAGCAGTTAAAATATTTAGTATTAACCAAACAAAAATAAATGGAATGTATAAAGTAAATATTTTTTTAATTAGAACGATTTATCTTTTAATTTACAACTATATTTGATTAAAGTAGAGTGTTACACATATTGGCCGTGAATGAATAGCAGATCTTGCAGAGACTCAGAACTTTATTTACGGAATATTCCTGGAAAATAACCCCTTAACTGCTCTGGGTTATTTACAGGTTTTTTTAAGTACCATCTTTTGTATTATATATCTATCACTGAAACTACTGACACGGTTTGTCAATGCAACAAAATAAAATTGAAATGAATCTTGACAATGTATTCGAAGAATTTACTCATTTCAGAGTTCAGTGTGAACGGTGGCTCTGGTAAGTGAATCTCATAGATATTCGTCGACAGGTAAGGGGTTAATAGTATGTCACCCATGTATCCGTTCCAGGTGCATCATTAACAAAGCTTAAATATTAGCTGACAACATAATCATCACAACATAAACTGTATCATAAGTATAACACGCAGCATAAGCTGTATTCAGTAACAGACTAAAAGTCTCAGCGAGTTCTTAATACTTCTTAGTTTCAACTAAACTCTAAACATCTGAAATACAATCGTATTTGTAGTATGGTATATTTTCAGAAATTTTGTGAAATATTCGATTTAGAGCTTTGATGATCCATATATCTGTACTGATAAGTATAAAGGATTTAAGTCCATATTCTTGATTTTTCAGGAGACAAAAAATAAAATTAAACTAACTAAAAACGAATCAGAAGAATCGATTAGGAAAAAGGGATTATGTTGATTTATACGCTTTATACCGTTCAGGGATTGTTAACCTTCATTTAATAAAGGAAGAAAGTTGAATTAAATGTTTTATACAAAGATTAATACTAAATTTCTGACTTGAATCTTTTTTTATGAACGCATTTTCTCAAAGACTAAATGACATGGATTTAAATCCTTTATACCAATAAATAGAGAATTTTTTTCTGGGTCTGACTATGTACTTAACTCAAAATCGACATTTTTGGTCTTAAACCCTTTATACTTATCAGTACAGATATATATAATAAGGATTTTCTCGCCGAGCAAAATATCATTTCCGCCTTTGTGTAGATTTTTAACGGCTGTTTTATGTAGGCTGACCATATGTCCTCGGATCTCGAGGTCAGTCCTCGAAAACTACCTTCGTCCCCAAAAACTTACAACACATTTGTGGACGCCGATTATAAAATTATTAATGTTTTATTATAATAATTTAATATATGTATAATATATAAGCTGAAATAAGTTCTTTTAGGTTCTTTCTACATAAAAATTACTAAAAATTTACAATTTAAGGAGATTTATTTATTTATTTATTTATTGTCCTCGAAATTCGAGGACACCGCCATCTTTGTCCCCAAATTCAATGAAATAAATATGGTCACTATAGTTTTAAGAGATACGACCTATTTCACTGACCTAACAAGGCAAATTTAAAGTTTTATAACCTTACTAAGCCTTTTTAAATATAATTAAATAAAAAGTAAATAAATAGATTAAAAACTATTATTTAAAAGCTTATAACATGATATATACATTTATTTACATAGGATAAACTATATATAATTTAACAAGAAAACTATATAGTAGAAAAAACCAAGAGGAGCACGAAAAACTATAATCATCAAGTTCATCTATTTCTTTTAACACAAGTATAAGATAAATAGTGTATTTTCTTCTGTTTTTGAAAATTCTGAAATTATTAGGTTTATATTAGATCTGCATGAAAATTCGAGCAAGTCACGAAGAAGTGGGAAAAACATCGAGGCAAACGCGGGAAAATATCATATTTTTCTCCTACTCCCGCAAGCGATTAATGAAGTGACGGAATGATCACAGATGGTCCTATTATAACTTAGTGCTTTTATCTTAGCAGTTTGATAACATCAATTTTCCCATTTTTATATATAATTCCTGCCTTTTGGCTTTTTTTTTAAAACGTTACATTATTTAAAAATATTATTTTACATAATTGTGTTTAAATCACTTAAATTTTGTCCTCAGTAGTCGATAAGGCAATTATGATTGAAAAATGTAGACCTGATAGGACTTAATAAATTAAAAATTAATGCTCAAAATTCTTAAAGAAAAAAAAAAGAAATATATATATATATATATGTATAATTTTAGAGAAATCCTAGTTGTAAGGTTAGTATTTTTGTTGAAATGTGTCAACTGGTGATTGGATGATGGTGTTTTTAATGGTGTTGGGGAGCCTGAGTTTGGGAGCAATCCGTGGGAGGTCCTTTAAAAGGTCCTAGACCGTATTTACTTGAGATTCGGAGTAAACCACAGAAAACTCCGAACAGCTAGGTCAAAGTGCTCTTCCTGGACTGGAAAACCGCACTTCCCGCTTACCAGCTTCGAACGCAAAACCACTCGGCTACTAATTGGTCAAACACGTGATCGGGCAACACAGTATTAAAATGTATATCCTTTAAAGTTTACCTAATATCAATTTAAAAATAATACTAGTTGGAACCCGTCGAATTCGACGGTCACATTATTGACCGTAATGTTTCGAAAATCGTCGCATCATTATTTAAATGTTTTTTACTTTAAAACATGTAATATAATTTACGACATTTTACTTAAAAAAAAAAAAAAAGAAATTTGGAAAAACGCTTATAAATAGAAATACTATATATGACATCACTTTCTATAAATTACTGTCAATGGGACGTCAAACTGACTCCAAATAAACAATTGCTATCTTTTATTTTTTACTAGCAGGCTACGCCCGCTACGCTGGTCACTATTTTTAAATGAATCACAATAGTTAATGAATTCTCAAAATTGCATTAATTTTTATCATGTGATAAAAAAAGAGAAAAAAAAAATTCTGATCGGGAAAATGTCGCACCGGGCCCCACAGCCTTCGGCAGCGTAGACCCGTGGGCTACGCACACGTATTCCTTCACCATGCTTGTGACTTCTCGAAATTCCATGTTATTACTCATAAACTTTCATTCTTAAGAAAAGGAATTAAAAAATATATCATTTAGCATCGGGTAAAAACTCACACCGGGACCCCACTGCTTTCGGTAGCGCAAACCCATGCGCGCTGCGCGCGCACGTTTGAGGATATACGTGCGCTGTACACGCATATTCCTTCTCAACTCAAAATTTTATTATTAAGAAAAAAATAAAAATAAAAAATAAAAAATCTTTTATCATCGGGTAAAAACTCGCACCGGGGCCCAAACCCATGCGGGCTGAGCGCCTATTCCTTCCCCACCCTTCCAGCCCCTCCTAATTAACTTACATATACCAATTTTGAACGGTCCTACTCAATTAGCTGATATGCAAAAGAAAATCTGATCAGGACACCTTAAAATTGTAAATCAGGTGAAATCTCGAATTCCACTTTCGATAATATAAAAGAAGTTTAAAATATCTTTTGAATGATGTATTAGAAATAATTTAATCATAAATAAAATTTGAAACATTGAAATTTAAATATATTACAGCGCCATCTGGCGGTAGAAATTTCTGTAATCTATTGTTCCATTCCAGATCAACAAAGCTTTCAAATGATGTATTACTCATGAAATTATTTTAATTAGTAGATGAGATACAAAAGAAAACCTAATCAGGACACCTCAAAACGTGTAAATCGGGTGAAATCTCGAATTCCATTTTCGATAATGTAAAAGTACTTTAAAATGTGTATCAACTCAACAAAGCTTTCGAATGATGTATTACTTATGAAATTTTTTTAATTAATAACTGAGATATAAAAGAAAACTGATTCAGGACACCTCAAAACGTGTAAATCTGGTGAAAACTTTCGATAATTTAAAAGAACTTTAAAATATCTTTCAAATGATGTATTAAAAATAATTTAATCATAATTAGAAATTGAAATATTGAAATTTTGAAATATTACTGCGCCATCTGGCGGTAGAAATTCCTGTAATCTATTGTTCAATTCAAATCAGAAAAGCTTTCTAATGATGCATTACTTATAAAATTATTTTAATTAGTAGCTGAGATACAAAAGAAAACCTCATCAGGAAACCTCAAAACGTGTAAATCGGGTGAAATATCGAATTCCGTTTTCGATAATGTAAAAGTACTTTAAAATGTGTATCGAATGACGTATTAAAAAAATAATAATAATCATAATTAGAATTTGAAATACACGTATTAGAATAAAATTTTATTTGCAATTAAATGTTTTTTTTTTTTTTTTTTTTTATTCTCCGAAATTTCTCTCAGTAATCCGACTTATCCCTGGTTTTCTCCGAAACTTGCATAATTCCGGGCTATATAACGTTATAAATCCTTAGTATGATATGTGAGCAGACATTCGAATTCTAAACTCTGCAAAATATTAAAAAATAAAGGTGTTCTGGGTATTCCGTTGTTTTCTCCAAAACTCCCGTTCCTTTTCTACATCTTTGCCCCTTCGCTCTCCCCCCTCCCCTTTCCGCCGATAATAATAATTTTACACTCGAAAATATTCGCATTCGATTTACCCTGCCTTAAAATCTAAATATACCAACCAATTACAGACGCAGTAACTCTTTTTTTTTTAATTTTTGCCCCTTTTCCGCTTCCCTCAAGCCCTTCCTAATAATCGTAGTCTTTCAAAAATATTCACAATCGAATTATCGGGCATTAAAACCAAATACTACGAAATTTCAACGGCATATCTCAATTTAAAATACTGCAAAGTTTTAAAGAAAATTTAATCTTTTTCCAATGAATACGTCATTTTTTTATTTATTCATATATTTTCATGAAAATTGAACAGTAGCTTTATAGTATGCTGTCTAGGCCAAATATTAATTTAAATGTAACGTGAATGAAAATTTGAAAAAGTTTGAAAATTGCAATTTTTATCCCCACTACAAAACAAGTGATATCTTAAATGGTTACATTCATTTCCTTTTTTATCGCAGACAATTGTCTCGCATTTGTTTTGTTTCCGATCGAGACAGCTTAAAAAATCGTCCGCTGATAGAATGTTTCTTTTTTGATCATTTTTCGATCGACATGGGTCTACATTTTAATTAATATCTCCGGAACTAATTAAAATTTTTAAATTCTGTTTTCACTATCAACTCGGGAAGGCTTCTGAGCACACGTATGTCAAATTTTAAACTTCTGCGTTCAGTAGGGGCTGAACGTATAGATGCTCAGACAGAGAGACAGACAGACAGACAAACAGACAGACATCTTCTTTTATTATTATAGATTTCGTTTAATACTAAGACTACACGTTAGCTGACCCGCCTGGCTTTGCCCGGGCCCATGATAATAACCTTAAATGAACCTTAAATTTGTATGATTTTATATCTTTAACTCGATTTAGTTTGAATTTCTATTTTTAAATAAAAGCACCGCGAAAAAAATAATCACCTGTAACAGAAAAATAACCTCGAACCAAACGAAACTCTGCCTTGTGAGACCGGCGCCTCTGGCAGCGCATACAAAGGCCGCTAATAACATAAAAAAAAATTCCCAAAAATTAACCTGGAACCAAACAAACCCGACCGGTCTTGCCCGGGCCCATGATACCTTAAACAAACCTTAAATTTGTATGATTTTATATATTTAATTCGATTTTGTTTGAATTCCTATTTTTAAATAAAAGCATCGCGAAAAAAGTAATCAGCTGTAACCAAAAAATTTCCCCGAACCGAACGAAACTCTGCCTTGTGACCCCGGTGCTTGCGGCAGCACATACGCGGGTCGCTAATTACATGAAAAAATTCCTAAAAATTAACCTGGAACCGAACGAACCCGTCCAGCGTTCCCGGACCCATGATAATAACCTTAAATGAACCTTAAATTTGTATGATTTTATATCTTTAACTCGATTTTGTTTGAAATTCTATTTTTAAATGAAAGCATCACGAAAAAAAAAAAAATCAGCTGTAATAAAAAAATTACCTCGAACCGAATAAAACTCTGCTTTGTGACCCCGGTGCCTGCGGCAGCGCATACACGGACCGCTAATCGCTAATAACATGAAAAAATTCAAAAATATTAACCTCGAACCGAACGAATCCGCCCCGCGTTCCCCGGGCCCATGATAATATTAACCATAAATGAAACTTGAATTTGCATGATTTTATATCTTTAACTCGATTTTTTTTTTTGAATTTCTATTTTTAAATAAAAGCATCGCGAAAAAAATCAGCTGTAACAAAAAAGTTACCTGGAACCGAACGAAACTCTGTCTTGTACCCCCGGTGCCTTCGGCAGCGTATACACGAACCGCGAATAACATGAAAAAATTCAAAAATATTAACCTGGTACCAAACGAACCCGACCGGCGTTGCCCGGGCCCATGATAATAACCTTAAATGAACCTTAAATTTTTAGAATTTTATACCTTTAACTTTATTTTATTTAAATTTCATTTTGTTTCTGCGGCACCCTATACCAAGCGTGCTACGCACGCGCTACAAAATCCACTTTCCTCCACCAGGGGGCGCATGTATGTTGTATAGAAACATCACCAATCGCCTTCAATTTCCAAGATATTTCAAATAAGTGTCACATGGTGGTGTCTACTGCAAAATCCTTTAGTTGCACTTTCCTCCACAGTGTGGCGCAGTATGTTGTATACGAACGTCACTAATCGCCATCAATTTCCAAGACATTTCAAATAAGGTGTCACATGGTGGTGTGTACTGCAAAATCCTTTAGTTGCAATTTCCACCGCCAGGGACACAGTGTGTTCTGTGCGAACATCACCAATGGTCAGGAAATACCACGACCTTTAAAATAAGGTGTAACATGATAGGGCTTACTACAAAATCACCTGGTACTATTTCTCACCATCAGGAGGCGCACTATATTGTATACAAAAATCCCCATTCAACAAGAAATTTCAAGACCTTTGAAATGAGGTGCTACATGTGTAGGTCTAGAACGGATTTCCCTCTTAAACTAATTTATTTCTCCCCCCGCCCCAAATCTACTTTGCACCTTTTTTCCCCTTTAAAATCGAAAATTCCAAAATCGCTGATATTGATTTTTTAGTATTGGAGTCAAGTCCCCCCATGTAAAATATCTTCAGCGTGAAGTAATTTGGAGCTGAGTTAAGCTCACAAAAGTGCTCTTAGGGGACCGTTCGACATTTTTTATTTTTCTCTTTTGATGACACATCTGCAGACCAAGACCATTTTTTGCACACCTCAACCAAATTTTTACACCTAGCCATTCTCTCAATTTCGTGGACACAGACAAAACACGTTTCAAATTAATATATAGATTCTTAAGAAGAAAAAACATCACTAGAATTTATATTAGAATTTTATTTAATAGGAAAAAAAAATATATTTTTTATAACACGATTATATTTAAATAATGTATCGGAATTATTAAATTTTTATATATAAATGAACATTTCGCGTGATTTCCTTTTACAAAATCCTTTGACAAAATAAAAAATATAATTTTTTATAAAAGATCTAGACAATTTTATGAATTTTAGAAATGTAGATACAAAAGATCATTTTGCATTTTTACTCAAAAAAATACAATAATTGTGTAATAAATTTATTAAAAAATGTCTTTGTATATGTTCTTTCCATAAATATTCAGTATGTTGTTTTATTAAGCAGTCCTTGGAAATGATGAAATATTCAAAATATTCACAAACTTTAAACTTTCACTTGAGCGAAAAATATCGCAGAATCATTAATATTGTTTGGAAGCAGTTAAAATTAGTTTAAAAGTCATTATTTTATTTTCTTCATGGTTCAATGTGCTGATGTTAGAAATTTAAGAGGCATGTTAATGGAAACAATCAATTTGGAGTTTGTTAAAATAAATTTAGTTTTATAATAAATAACGTTTGCTTGAAGGGCCATATTTTTTTTTGGAAATTTAATTTATTTATGCTTGCATTTTATACAGGCTTTAGTTTACTATAAATTATCATTTGGTCTACTTAAACATATTTAACACTAATGATATTAAAATTTGGAAATAAATTCTAGGTGATAAACTATTTCTAACGTAAAGTTTTTTACTTGCTCTTGCCCATATATATGATAGAGAAGATATTGTTTTTGGGTCAAATTTTAAAAAATTGAGTTTTTGCTATATTTACACGTTTTGATGTTCCCTGAATCCAAAAGTCATGCTTTTTGCGGCTGATCTGTGTGTGTGTGTATGTGTGTGTCTTTGTGTATGTGTGTCTTATTGTTATCAGCATATCTCATGAACGAATAATACCAGAAAGTCCAAACTTGGAATTCTGAATGTGTATCATACAGGGATGCTACACTAAATTTTTCGTTGAGATCAAGCGAATGGTTCGTGTACAGGGACATCCAAGATAATTCAAATGCATTACGTCTATGGGAGGAATTGCAGGTAAGTAGAGTTTGACATCTACTGAATGTGCTAAACAGAATATAACAAATATATATATATATATTTATTTATTTATTAATTTATTTATATGAGTAAAAACATGCTTCATGTAGAATATGGCATGGAAAACATTTATAGTTTGTTTACAGGGCTACACAAAAGAAGTGAACAAAGTGCGACAATACTTGAAAATTGATGAAAGTGTATTTCAGGTTTTGTCGTTTGTTATAAATATAAGATTATATTTATGTGAACCATGTGATTTGTATATATCCTTCAGAAGATATACAGGGCTACCAAAATTTAAGCCATAACCTTCTTTTTTATTGTTAGTGGAAGTGTTTTACTATGTTATTTTACCATGTCTAGGAAAGCTGCTCAGGAATTGAAAATAATTCCTCATAGGCAAATGTTAAATAATGTATTCCTTTAAGTGAAATATTCATTTATTTTTTATTTTTTTTTTAATATTTAAACTTTTTGAGTCTTCCTGAAAACCAAAGTCAAGTCTTTAATGTTTTCATCTTTGTCTGTTTGTGTTAGAGAAAATTAAAATTAAATAATTTCAGGCGATTCAAATGTTCTATTTTGAAGTTAATACAAATAATAGTTTAAAAAGTAGACAAAACAAAAAGAAAGTTAAATTATTAAAAAAGAAACAGAAGTGTAAAACTGCAGGTGTGCTTAATCTTGATTGAAACTTCCTGATATGGTTTTAATATGTATGAATTACTTAACCGTTTTGAGATGGTACTGAGATTTCAATGTGGGTTTTGTTTTAAGTCATAGGGACAAATCAGACAGATATATTAAAAGAAAGAAAAAAAAAAAAAAAAAAAAAAAAAGATAAACATGAACTAAAAAGATAAAAAAAAAAAAATTATCATCAACATTTTATTAAACCTTGATACTTGTAATGAGCACAGTTGATTAAATATTGGACTACTCACATTTTTAAATTTTAAAATAAAATCATTATAATTGAAAGAAAAGTAATTTATGTACATATACATACATGGTTAACATAATTAAATATCACGGGCAAACAAACATGCATTTTATTATTATGATAAATATAACACAGATTTTGAAATGAATTCTTCTTAGATTAATGATAAAAATTAAATTATAATCAAATCAAATCAAATGTAACGTATCTCTCTCTCTCTCACAAACATACATATATATATGAATAAATTCATATATAAATTCAGAAATTTCCTAAATGTTCACAAGTTTATGCTGATGAAGAGGAGTCTACGATGGGTGCAGGTCAATAATTAGTTCTTTGAAAGAAATAGCGTACTGTCAATAAACGCAAATTATATTTAATATCCTAAGGTTTTCTTTCTTTCTCCTTTCTTTTTTTTTTAAACAAAATTTTTCTATATTTTATTATTTTTAAATTAATTCAGACTTTATCCATAAATATATTCAAATAGGGATTCCTTTTTACTAAGAAGGTATTGTTGCTATTGTTAACAATACTTCTAAAAACACAATACTTTATCACTAATTGTAAATTTAACAGGGAAGAGTTTAACCGCTCTAGGACCAGTGTCGAGCGATTCCAGCTATGCTAGGGCCCTCTTCCGGAGTTTATTTAAATTCTTAAAAAACAAATAAATAAATAAATAAATAAAATTACAAAGGCCGCTAGAGACAGGTCTCCCATGCGACAAGGAGCGGAATGTTCTATGCTGGGAGATAAAGAGACAAGTGGCTTAAAGATATTTGGTAGCAAGGTATTGTTGAGAGTTCATGAAAAAAAATTGGTGCTCGGAAAGTCTTTATAAATTTTTGTGCTGTGAAAGTCTTATTGAAATCCTTCTCGAGAATGGGCAACGTTGTTGTTAATTTAAGCAAGAAAACTAAGTGTTATATGTGCCGGGCTGTGCCCCACGCAACAAGTGGCACCATAATAACTATTAAAAGCTGGGGTCAATTAACTGGGAGGTTCTTTTATGTTGATTTTGAGAAACAAGACAATAGGCTGCAGTTGTTGATGGCGATATTTTATGTTGTGTTGAAATCTCCCACGGCACAAGATTGATGAAAAGATGATTTTGTGAAGGTTCGATGGCATATAGAGCAAGCAGATGTGAGATTAATCTGTGAGATTAGTCATATTCATGAGAAATTCAAATATACTATTTAGTTTAGAAAGCAGGCTTTTTCTATTGAGGATATTAAAGAGCCAATCGGCTGGCCTGGGATTGGATTTCTTGAGTGGAAGGCAGAAGTTAAACTACAGTAGTAATAATAGTGATTAGGAGTTCCTTCCTCCCCGCAAGGACACAGAGGAGAGCGTCGGCAATGAAATCTGTATAAATAGGATGGAAATGGGCCATGACCTGTCAGAAAAGCAGTCACGGGGGGGGGGAATACAGCAAGAAATTAAGTTTACGAGTGGGATATGATTAAAGGTGTATCATCCCTTTGGAGAAGCATCCCACAGTTCCTGCCAATCTCTAAGTAATTGTTGTTTTAATACGTGTTTAACGTATGAGGGAGGGACAGGGAGTGAAAAATCTATTGAATTGTTTTCGGTGGCTGCCTTGGCCAGTGAATCAGCAAGTTCGTTGCCGAGAACTCCCCTGTGGGCAGAAACATGTGCCAAGGAGAGATGTTTAGCCAGATTAATAAGTTTTGATTTAATTGAGATAACCTGTGGATGTTTACTCCTGTGGCTAGCAATGGCTTGCAGACCTGACAGACTATCACTGAAAATATTATTGGAGGGATAGTTATTAATATTAGCCATAACCCAGTCTATGGCCATTTGAATCGCGAATAATTCCGCTTGGAAAACAGAGTTATTGTCGGCCAGTCTGCCCGCCCACTGATGGACAACCGAACCATCGGTTATCACACAAAAGGCCGCAGCCACACCGTGGTCCGTTTTGGAGCCATCAGTATAGATAGCCACAGGAGCAGAAGGAGAAAGCTATTTTTGTTACAATTTACTATTTGTGAAGCAACATCTTTGCGGGATGAATATTCCAACTATTGACTGTGGATTGTATTTCTGTCTTTGGAAAAAGGGTTTTTGCCAAAGAAGTATTTTTTAATTGAAGAATGTTTGTTTTTAAGTATGTCTGTTGAATCTGAAGATGGACGTGGGGAATGCCCGTAACAGCAGTGAGGGCGTCAATGCAGATTGTTCTATATCCTCTTGATAATTGGAGGAGGAAGTTCATCAGGATTGAGTTTAAGTTTGTCTGAGCAGCAACCGACAGGTGACCCCCCCCCCAAATGCCAGCACCGTAAGTTAATATTTTTTCTATTATTGTTGAGTAGCATATTTTAAGAAACTTCCAACCATTTTAGCTGCAATGTAAATTAAAAAATAAATTACAATTGAAGTAAGTTAAATTGAAATCAAATTAAAAAAATCTCAATTAAAAGGGAAAAAAAAAAAGAAACGGCAATTGCATAAAAAAAAAAAAATCTTTATACATATTTAATAAAAAAAAAGAAAGAAAATCAGTTGGAACAAAATTCCCAGAATCTTAATGGCTAGGGAGCAATCGTAATGTTGAAAATTTATATATTTACCTATAAGATATTCCATAATTAAAGATATTCTAAAAGCACTTCAATTTTACCGTATCAACAAATATGCTATCATACTAAAAACTAATATACATTTAAAAGATAGCAAAAAAAAAAAAAAAAAAAAAATAGCGGGACAAAAACGTCTCGGAAGCAAAACGGAAGGACAATGGCGGGACCAAAGTTTCGGGACCAAAACGGCAGGACCCTGTCTTTCCTGACACTTACCCCGTGTCAGGAAGTGTCCTGCTTCGGGGTAGTATACTGCTTATTATCTACTAGCGAATTCATGTGAAATTATCGCACTTTATTTATTTATTTTCTTCTTTTTTACATTTAAATCTTGAAACTCATAAATCTTATACCAATTTCCCCACCCAATTTGAATTGTAATTTACCAGAAGTTAAATTATTATTAGAACCAAACTAACATTGTGCGACTAGCTGGTCACTTTATTGACCGTAATGTTTCAAAAATCGTCGCATCATTATTTAAATGTATTTCAAGTTAAAACATCTAATATAATTTACGACATTTCACTTAAAAAAAAAAAAGAAATTCGGAAAAATGCTTATAAATAGAAATACTATATACGACACCACTTTCTACAAAGTACTGTCAATGGTGACGTCAAACTGACTCCAAATAAACAGTTGCTATCTTTTATTTTCTATTTCGTTTAATACTATGACTGCATGTTAGCTGACCGCCCGGGGTTTTCCGGGCCTATGATAATAACCTTAAATGAACCTTAAATCTGTGTGATTTTAAATCCTAAACTCGATTTTGTTTGAATTTTTATTTTTAAATAAAAGAATCGCGAAAAAAATAATCAGATGTAACAAAAAAATTACCTTGAACCGAACGAAACTCTGCCTTGTGACCCCGGGGCCTGCGGCAGCGCATACGCCGGCAGCTAATAACATAATAATTTCCTAAAAATTAATCTGGAACCAAATGAACCCGACCGGTGTTGCCCGGGCCCATGATAATAACCTTAAATGAACCTTAAATTTGTATGATTTTATATCTTTAACTCGATTTTGTTTGAATTTCTATTTTTAAATAAAAGCATAGCATCGCAAAAAAAGAAAAAAAAAATCTGCTGTAACAAAAAAATTACATCGAACCGAATGAAACTCTGCCTTGTGACCCCGGTGCCTGCGGCAGCGCATACGCGGACCGCTAATAACATGAAAAAATTCCCAAAAGTTAACCTGGAACCAAACGAACCCGACCGGCGTCGCCAGGGCCCATGATAATAACCTTAAATGAACTTTAAATTTGTATGATTTAATATCTTTAACTCTATTTTGTTTGAATTTCTATATTTAAATGAAAGCATCGCGAAACAAATAATCATATGTAACAAAATAATTACCTCAAACCGAACGGAACTCGGGCTCGTGGCCCCGGTGCCTGCGGCATCGTATATGCGGATCACTAATAACATGAAAAAATTCTTAGAAATTAATCTTGAACCGAACGAACCTCTGAATCGTGTTTCTGCCGCCTGTGGCTGCGGCACCGTATAGCAGGCATGCTTCGCACGCGCTGCAAAATTCAATTTCCTCCATCAGGGGGCGCAGTGTGTTGCATACGAATATCACCAATCACCTTGAATTTCCAAGACCTTTCAAATAAGGTGTCACATGGTGGTGTCAACTGCAAAATCCTTTAGTTGCACTTTCTCCCGCCAGGGGGCACAGTGTGTTATGTCCGAACATCACCAACGGTCAGGAAATACCAAGACCTTCAAATAAGATATAACATGATAGGGTCTACTACAAAATCACCTAGTTCCTTTTTTCACCACAAGGGGGCGCACTGTATTGTATACAAACATCCCCAATCAACATGAAATTTCAAGACCTCTATCACCAATCGCCTCGGATTTCCAAGACCTTTAAAATAAGGTGTCACATGGTGGTGTCAACTGCAAAATCCTTCAGTTGCACTTTCCACCGCCAAGGGGCGCAGTGTGTTCTGTACGAACATCACCAACGGTCAGGAAATAGCAAGACCTTTAAAATAAGATGCAACATGATAGGGTCTACAGCAAAATCACCTAGTTCCATTTTTCACCGCCAGGGGTCGCACTATATTGTATACGAGCATCCCCAATCAACATGAAATTTCAAGACCTTTAAAATGAGTTGCTACATGTGTGGGTCTAGAACGGATTTACCTCTCAAACTAATTTCCCCCCTTTCCCCCCCTCAAATCTATTTTCCCCCCTTTTTCCCCTTTAAAATCGAAAATTCCAAATTCGCAGAAAGCGATTTTTTAGTATTCGACTCTAGTCCCCATATGTACAATTTCTTTACTGTGAAGTAATTTGGAGCTTAGTTAAGCTCGTATACGTGTCTTTAACCCGTTTCCCCCCTGGGGGGAAACCGTTTAACTTTTTTCTATTTTTCTCTTTTCATAGCACATCTACAGACCAAGACCTTTTTTTAGACACCTCAACCAAATTTTTACACCTAGTAGTTCTCTCAATATAGTGGAGACAGACAAAACATGTTTTAAATTAATATATAGATAGTGAAAATAAAATCATTCAAAGAAAGGTTTCAAAATTAAATTCATGTTTGATGACCTAATTTTCATACTTGTGCAGGCAGTACAGTTTTAGTATAAGACCCTCATGTCGAACATTATAGTATAGGGCCTCCATGGCGATTTTTGTTGCCATATTGGTAATGCTTTTTTACATATTTATTTATTTTTACATAATTTTATGTTAAAAGAAACTAGTACCTATTTTGATTTTACTTTTGATTATTGCGTTTTTTTAATCAATGTTTGACAATCATTCCTATTATGTTTATGTATTTAAAGTATTGTTCTTTAAAATGACGCGTGCAAAGATTGTAAAGATCTAATTTTTAAAATACATTTTCCTATAAAAAGATCTCATCAGACAAATGTTGTCATTTCTCTGATTAAATAATACAACTAAATCCGTGTGCTTAATTATTACCTATAAAAATAATTTTTTTCCTCGCGTGTTTTATTACTTATGTTACTGTCGTATCGTTTCAACAAAATTTAATCGTAACTGGACCACATTGGAGAAATATTATATAGATAGTTAATAATGAAAAAAAAAAAAAAAAAAAAAAAAAAACATAATCTGTGCCACTGGTTTGTATACAATGACCTATAAAATAATTTACGTATATTATGACCAAAGAGCTTATTATTATTATTTTTTTTAAATATTATATAAGCATTCATTTAATCTCTTAATTTGCATCTCTATACTAAACAAATAGTAACGATTATAATATTATTCTAGTCAAAGGCGAAAAATATGTTTCCTACAAATTGCTTTATGGTTAACATTAAAGGTTTGTGTACTCGGCCACACAAAAGATTTATTTTTTTGTAAATTCCTTGATTATAAATGGAAAATTGTTGAAGTATTTATTTGTTTATTTACTTATTTATTTTTGAATTAAGAGCTTTGTTGTTTTTATGACACAGTCTCTCAAATGTCATGCAAACGTATATAATATATATATATATATATGTATGAGTGTGTGTCTCTGTGTGTGTGTGTGTGTGAATGAGTTGTAGTTCTTCACTTTTCTAATGTTTTTAACAGTTTACAACAAGGTTGAAAAGTGTTAATGTCGTCGGTTTGATTGTCTGTCAGTCCGTCTGTCTGTCTGCATGTCCATGCTCTAACTCCAGTAAATATTTATGAAATTACTTGAAAATGGTATATGTTATTCAAGTTCACTATCGGATAATCCCTATTGAAATCAGAGTTACTATCTCTACTGGTTTGTGTACAGGAACACCCAACAGTATTCAAAAGTATTGTTTTCTATGGGAAGAATTTTTATAAACCATACTTTAATACCTTTACTGTACTCGAATCTTAATGTAATTAAAATACATTATTCAAGTTAACTATCGGATGTTTCCTATGTAAAATGGAGTAAATATTATCAATGCTTTGTGTACATGGACACTCGAAAGTATTCCAAAGCATTGCGTTCTATGGCAAGTATTTCTATAAAACAAATTTTAATAACTTTACTTTGCACAAAGCCTAATAAAATTGAAATATGTTATTCATATGCGCAAAAGAATGCATCCTATAGAATATAGTGTGATCAGTATTACACGTACAGAGCCACACAAAAATATTTAGTTACATTTAGAGCTATAAATTAAAATTTGCTGGAATTGCACTTCCGTTTACATTAACTTTTTAACATTTTCTAAAAAAAATTATGTGTGAATATGATTTCAATTTGTGTATCTGTCTGTCTGTCCATCTGTCTGCCTGTTCACGCTTTAACTCCCTTAAATATTTATGGAATACCTTGAAATTGATATATGTTATTCAAGTTCACTTGCGAATGTTTCCTTTTGAAAATGGTGTGAATAACCCTATTTATTTGTATCCAGGGACACCCCGAAAATATTCTTAAGCAATGTGTTCTATGCGAAGTAATTTTATAAACCATATTTTAATACATTTACTGTACACAAATCTTAACGAAATTGAAATATCATATTCAAGTTCACTATCTTATGTTTCCTATGTAAAATGGAGTAAATACTATGACTGGTTTGTGCTCAGGGACACTAGAAAGTATTCTAAAGCATTGCGTTCGACGAGAGGTATTTCTACAAAACAAATTTTAATAACTTTATTTTGCACAAAGCTTAATGGAATTGAAATGAGTTATTCATATGCACAAAAGACTGATTTCTACAGAATATAGTTGGATTAGTATTAGATTTACAGGGCCACTAAAAATATTCAGTAACATCAAGAGCTATTAATAAAAAAATTCAGGGGTTGCGCTTACGTTTGCATTGAGCGTTTTTAACGTTTTTTAACACTTTTTAAGTGTGAGTATGATATCCGTTTGTGCGTCTGTCTGTCAGTCTGCGATCTAACTTTCGTAAATTTTTATGAAATACCTTGAGAAACTGGTATATGTTATTCAAGTTCACTATCGTATAATCCCTATTAAAAATGGAGTGAATATCTCAACTGGTTTGTTTACAGGATCACCTGAAAGTATTCCGAAGCATTCAGTTCTATGAGAAATATTTCTACCAATCATATTCTAATAACTTTACTGTACATAAATCTTAATGAAACTGAAATATGTTATTTAAGTTCATTCTCGGATTTTTCCTGCGTAAAATGGAGCAAATACTATCAAGGGTTTCTGTACAGGCACACTTGATATTATTCCAAAGCATTGCGTTCTGTGAGAGGTATTTCTATAAACCAAATTTTAATAACTTTGCCCAAAACTTAACGAAATTCAAATATGTTATTCATATTCACAAAAGAATGCTTTCTATGGGATATAATGTGATTAGTATTAGTTTACAAGGCCTGAAAGACTGAGTTAAAGTTCTCAAGCCTGCAAGACCATTCGTAAATTGATTCATTGTTGAAATATACACAGTAGGCTGCCGCAACTATATAATCTGTTTTGGAGCCGTCCGTGTAGATTGCCACAGTGGCGTCGGGATTGAAACTATTAATGTTACAGTATATTAGTTCTGGTGCAGCGTCCTTTACTGGGCGGATTTCCCAGCTTTTAGAACAGATTTGAATCGGAATATTTGGGAAGAGGGAATTCGATAGTTCTGTATTACAAAGTTGAAGTATATTTGATTTTTGAAAAGTTGGAATTCTGCGTGCGGAATTCCCGTGACGACGGTCTATGCGTCAGTGGAGATAGTTTTATAGCCCCTTGACATCTGTAAGATAAACGGTCTCTGAACAGAGTTAAGCTTTGTTTTGACAGCTGCCGACAGATGGCCTCCCCAGATGCCCGCACCATACGTTATGATTTTTTTCAATTATGGTGTTGTACCATGTCTTGAGGAGAGAGGTAGAGATACCCCACCTCTTTCCTACCATTTTAGTTGCATTATGATAACGAGATGAAGTTTTTAATTTTAAATCGTTGATGTGGGCAGTCCATTTGTGTTTTCTGTCGACAGTCACTCCCAGAATTTTTAGTTGGTCAACGTGTCTAACACTGACGCCATTGATTCTCATCTTAGGAGACATTTGAAGAGCTTTGAGGATAGCTAAAGTTAAGGCTTATGTTTCAGATGGGGATAAGGAAAGGTCTAGTTCCGTTAACAAATTGTAAAAGAGAGAGAAGGGCCCTTTGGCCTGGTCCTCCAGATCAATCCTCCGTTTCCCGGAGAGAATGACGGTCAGCGTAGGCATATGTCTTAGAACCCTCAGAGTTCATTCCGATCAAGAATTTGTTGGCAATTATATTCCAGAGGATAGGTACTAGGCATGAACCCTGAGGGCAGCATTTCGTTTGAGGCAAGTCGGTTGAGCAATTATCTCATTTTATATGGATTTTTCTGTTTGAGAGGTATGAACTGATGACTCCAGCAAGATTCCTCTGGCAGTTAAATTCTTGAATGCTTACTGCATTATATTTCGTTTTTGTTTTATTTGAATCTGTCAAATTATCATATATGCAATAAAAAGTGAACGATTTTACAGACATTTTATTTAATGCCGAATAAATGTTAAATAGTATATTTTATGTTAAATACAATTTATTGTGATAAAATGAGTCTAATACTAGTAAATAGTTTTTTTTTTTTTTTTATTTAATATATATTTATTGAAATGTTGCTCAGAACAAAAACAGCTATGTATAAATAATCTTTCATTAAGAAAATTTCTTCTTAGGATTGAGCGAATTTGCAGTAATGAGATAGTTTATAGGAGCTAATTTAATTGAAACTGCGAAAGATAACGATTATTCTATTGATGTCTTAACAAGCATTCGTATCGAGTAATTTGTTTCTGATAATGTTTCTTATGTTTTGTTACTGTTTCCCGTTTTCTTAGTTTTTTTTTTTTTTTTTTTTTATAAGATTGTGTGATTTTTCAGTTTATGAAATTTATTTCTAAAGTTGAATTTTATTTTTTCAAAAATTTACATATTCAGAAATTTATTTTTGGGGGTATTAATTTTCCTGCATTATTATTTTCCATATTTTATGCTATTTATTATAAAGTTTTTTTTTTTCTTTTTTTCGCATATATTTTTGACTCGTAGGATTTCTGTTAGACACTTATTTTCTATTGGTAAGATATAGGGAACTTTACTGCATTTTTGAGTTTTACTAGCAGTTCGCGAAACATGTTAATGGTTATTTAAAATATTTAAAAATCATTACGTCTCGTAGTTAAATTAAATTTTAATCACATTAAAAACTGAGACAGACAATATACACTAAAAATATGCAATTTAAAACATTAAAAACACAAAACAAAAATTCTTAAACGTTTCGAGCCTTTTACAGGCTCCTCATCAGTAAAAAACATCAAATGCAAATGCTGAGAAGAACAACATACTTTCATTAAGTGAGTACAACGTATTCATTGGTAACTAAGCATGCGCAGTTCCCAATGAATACGTTGTACTCAATACTAATGAATACGTTGTTAATGAAAGTCTGTTGTTCTTCTCAGCATTTGCATTTGATGTTTTTTACTGATGAGGAGCCTGTAAAAGGCTCGAAACGTTTAAAAATTTTTGTTTTGTGTTTTAATGTTTTAAATTGTATATTTTTAGTCTATATTGTCTGTCTCAGTTTTTAATGTTAATGGTTACATCCTACACAGAGATGGCCTCTGGTGATGCTTCTTATTCTTATTTATTTATTTATTTTATTATAATGATTAGTAATTTCTATTCACTTCCATTAACCTTTATCTTATTTTACGTTAATATTTTTTATGCTTTCTTTTTCTTACTCAGAAGTGTTCTAATTCTTTTTTTTTTCGCTTCTAACATATAAATTACATTTGTTATGTGTAAACTAGCAATTGTGCCCTTTTATCGTATATAAAGGTTACTATAAATTACATTTTATATCAAAGAAATTTCATTAAAATAAGTATACAGAGATATAGGAATACTGAAAGTAATATGTATGCAAATAAGTATGAATGAAATTAATATATATATTTTTTTAAGATTTTTCTTTAAAGAACCAGAAGAAAATTTCGTTGTTATTAATACTATTAAATTATATATATATATATATATATATATATAAATTCATTACAATAATTTTAAATATTTTTTCGCATTGTTTCTATTTTCAACGAACATAATTAGGTTGCAAAAAGCTTATAATCTTTCAAGAACGTAACAGATTTATGTATGCTCTCTGATAATTTTCTGTAACATTCGTACTTTACGATGTTCCATTTGTTAAGTAATTAAAGCGTTTCTGTTACGCATCCAATTTTTGGTTACGATCGTGGACATTCCTGCGTTTTTGTAACTAATCAGAAAGCAAACTGAACGTATCGAAACGTTTCTGAAATAATTCTATATAATGTTTCGATATCATGTGACTGTTACATGTCTGGAACATTTTGTGCTGTTAAGGTAATAACTAGTATTATCATGATTTTTCTTTTTACTTTTTGAACATTATGATGCTGAAATATTATTATGTCATTTATTTGCATTAAAAAGTGCTGATAATGTGGTATTAAGATGAAGTGTTTTTCTCTATCTAATTCTATCCCAGGTAGCGCATAACGTTGTTATAGCGTTGCAAATAAGTCTGACCAGTCAGAAATTAGTTATAACAACGTTATAACATCGTTATGTGCTACCAGGGATGTGAATTCTTTTAATTTTAAAATCTTCTCTTTCATTTTTAATTTATTCGAATAGTACACGAATAATATTTAACAATTCCCAACTTGCATTAGCATTTGTTTTTTTAATATTATAATGCAGAAATATTATACATATATGAATGTACATCATGTATGTATATTTAATGAATTAGAAAAAAAAAATACCATCACCTTCATAACTTCATTTAATTTTCCATTTTTACAGACAAAAGTATATACCAAATGTGTCTGGAATATAAACAGTTTTAGATATATTACTGTTTAGATTTTTACAAATATTAATCATGCTTATTGAATTGAATTCTTGGAATACGACGCATAAAATATAAACATCCATAACACTTTATATAATTTTTTTGTTTCAGTAATAACTTCTTCAAGAAACTGTTTATTGAATAATTATTAGAATATAATTATGGAACTGAAATTGCTTGTTTGATCACAAATTTCTGAGATGAAATGTACGCATGCATAATTTTATTCGTGTATTGCTAAGTTATAAATATTAATATTTTAAAATTGCTTCAATATAACTTTAAAACAAAGTATTCAATTTTATTGAAAGTAACACGTGAAGAAAAGTTAAAAACCATATATTTAGATTTTTTTTTTTTTTTTTTTTTTTAAGTCTTATTTCTATTTAAGAAATGTTTCAATTTTGACAAATTGCAAAATTTTAATTCGATTATCATTATTTATTATTATTATTATTATTATTTTTTTTTTTTTGAAAGAAAATATTTACGGAAAATTTTAAACCGTTTAAAAAAAAATTCAACAAAATATCAAACTGAAATTTCAGTTGCATTTGGTTTCTTACTCTAACATAAAAGCAATTTCTGCGCTTAATGTAAATTGATATTATTTACTTTTTTATATTATAAACAAAAAAAGTAAACAAAAGTTTTGCATTTTTGTAATGTTAAAAATTACTTTTCTATAAATACTTTCAAAAGCATTCCATCTAGCCAGTCCCAAATAATAATATTTTTTATAAATAGCAATTACTGCATGTATTATTTTAGAGTTTTGAACTTATAATAAAGATGTTAAAAAGAAAAAAAAAAAAAAACATAATCACTATACTCTTCATTAAAGACTTGTAGTATTTTTCATCAATTTACAATTCATTCACTTTTATTTTCATTTATCATAGCTTTAAACACCACAAATACATATAACATTTTAATACTACTAAAATATTCGACAGTACATAATATGTTTCCACCTAATGATAAAAATCTGTATATCTCTATTATACAAACACATACATTCATATGTATACATACATACATACATATATATGTATATATAGTCGGTAACAAAAGTTTCCGAACACTAGTTCCTATAAAAAAAAAAAAAAAAAAAAAAAAAAAAAAAAGGACACTTAATACAGTTTTGTTAAATAAATCCTTGTCGAATCCTGTTTTAAGACTGACTAAGAATATGATTCGACAGGATTTATTTAACAAAACTGTATTAAGTGTACTTTTTTATATAGGAATTTTTGCTAGTGTTCGGAGACTTTTGTTACCGACGGTATATACAAGTATATATACATATATATATATATATATATATATATATATATATGTGTGTGTGTGTGTGTGTGTGTGTGTGTGTGTGTGTGTGTGTGTGTGTGTATGCCAAGTCTCCCGTTTTTAAAGGGAGACTTCAAAACGGAAAGATTTTACAGCTGTTTTCGGTAATATTAATCGTCAAAAATATATATAACATATTCCATTTAAAAATACTGGTGTCAATTCTGATTCAATTCTCAAAATTTAAAATGCTGGCAGCTATGTATATATATATATATATATATATATATATATGTGGAACGTAAATATATTTTACTTTTGGAGAAGAAAATATTTAAAATAATGCATTAACCGGAAAATATTATTGTCTCCAATTACACTTTTTTACACTAAACTAAATCACAAGTTGTTTTTATTAACTTTTACAAATAAATAAATGCTAATTATGCAAAAAAATTATAAGAAACAAGAAATAAGAAAAATGATCTGTATGGATTGAATTCACAAATGAATAGAATGTTATAAACACTTACTGTATATGTTTTGGCAAAATCATATAATTTTACATGTGTGTCAAAGGAAATAAAATACAGGCAACATTAAAAAAGATTCATTTGTCAGCGTTTTAATGCACAGACAGTAAAGATAAAAAAAAAAAAAAGCTATTTAAAGAACAGAACATGACATAAGATATTTTAAGAGTTAATTTATTATTGTAAAACAACAGCACACATAAAAGCATTATTACCAACAAACACTGCAACAGCGCATCTAATTTCATTGTAACAAAAATGCAATCGTTTTTTAAAATTGCAAAGTGAAGCAAGAATATTCTGGATTACTTCCAAAAGCGATTCTCAACTCATTATTAGAAATTTCATTGATTGTAGACAAGCAAAATATGGGATCCATTAACTTTAATGGAATTCTTGATCAGTGACAAATTTTAAAAGTAAAATACTCTAGAGAAAGAGTTAAGGTAATTTAAGAAAATATTGTTCAGATACATTTTATTTTTCTTTTTTTAGCCTGTCAATATTTTTACATTTTGTTACCATTATATCGGAGGGAAAGCATTTTTTTTAGTTAAATTTTCAATACTGAGTTTTTCTTATATTTAAATGCTTGGAGCTTCTGTTGGGATGAATTAGGCTAATTTAACATAAAACAAAATGAAACAGAAATTCAGCCCCACCAGATATCATTGCGTTGTTAAAATTTGCATAATTGTGCTAAATGGCCAGTGATAAAATGACTAAAAGCCCAGATTCGTGATATTTTTTTAACACCCTTTCTGAACTTTCAATAACAACCCAAATCCTAACACAATTTTATAGCAGTACTGTTAATCAAGTCTTAAAGTTATTACTATTATTTTGACACTATTGCAAATACTTCTATTAATCTACCTTTAAAACAGACCTATTTTCTCCCAAAATATATAGTAATTTAATCTTGCTCTCATAAATATCTAAAATCATCATTACATAAAATAAATCACTAGAAGAGCAAAATAAAACAGATACTTTAAACAGTAAAAAAATATTTATTTAGATTTGATACTTTGCTGTAACAAGATAGACAATTTTACTAGTTTAAATATTAAATTATTGAGCATGGATATTTTTTTTACATAACATAAATATAATATTAGAATAGCTTTTGATAACAATATTCATAGCGATGTGATACCATTTTTTTTACGACATAGTCCCTACTTATGTCTTCTTGACATTTTAAAAGTCTTCATTATTATTTGATTTTTGTAGTCATGCTCTAGAAGAAATAAGAAAATTATATTACTTGCAAAGGGGGGGAGAGAAGTATGGAGAATATCACCATTCCAATTGTTCTGCCAGCGCTGATAGTCGGCCGGAGATAGATCTCGGAGAAGACGCAGCTAGGTTTCATCGAAGAGATCTGCTTCTTCAGGTTCGGTGTCAGGCTCCAAGGAGAGTCAGGGAAGCAAAAGGCCCCAGTCCTTATCATCTTGGCTCCTTCATTTTTTGTATTAGTATATGCTAATTCTTTGTTACTGGGAGTGTTCAAAGACACCTTTTCCATTGGCAGTTGGTTCCCCCTCACTTTATTATGCACTTATTTCTCATTGGTCGTTCTGCTCCATTATTCCTTTTCATAGAATCCTTGCTTTTTATTTTTGGTTATTTATTCATTTTCCATGGCTCCTTCATTTTTTGTATTAGCATATGCTAATTCTTTGTTACTGGGAGTGTTCAAAGACACCTTTTCCATTGGCAGTTGGTTCCCCCTCACTTTATTATGCACTTATTTCTCATTGGTCGTTCTGCTCCATTATTCCTTTTCATAGAATCCTTGCTTTTTATCTTTGGTTATTTATTCATTTTCCATTTCTGTTTGTTTTATTATACATTTATTTTCAATGTGATTAATTTTTGTGTAATTCATCACAACAGCTTCCCTGAACCCGAAAAAAAAATTCTATGGGCTCTTCCCACCGTCGTCTGCTCAATCACGTGATAGAGGGAAACGAATAATCGAATTCTGAGAATCGAATTCAATTAAATATTGTTCTTAAGAACAAAAATTTTAATATTTAATATAAAATAAAATAAAAGTAATATTGTGCATTTGTAAACAGTAGAATAATTGTATTTGTAAATTTAATATTTTTTGAAAAACATTTTATGTGTTTATTTATTTTTACCTATAAGAATAAATTTTTGTATATTGTAGTGTAACTGTAACATTAATTGATCTAGCAATAAATAATAGCTTCTTGTGGAATATTTACGGATTATAAATTGAAATTTTAAAATGTTTTCATTTAATTAATTGCATAAAGGTGTTACAACAAGTTAATTAACTTAATTACTGGTCTAAATCGATTTACGTAGTACGATATTGCACTGTCACAGATTTAAGTACCAAAAATCAGAGTATTTAAACATGTCTTCATGAACATCAATAACAGGTATAAACTATATGATGATTGTGAATGTATACAGCAAACAAAAGATAATGAATAATGATATAAAATTGATTAAAAATAATGATGTATAAAAAATAGCACAGATAAAATACGATTGATCAAAAATAAGAATAGAAAATATGTTATTTCAGCAATCGCTCTAGATAAACAAGACTTCGTCTGCTATTTGTTTTTCCTCTATCATGTGACCTCTGACGTCAGGTGGGAAGAGCCCATTGCGATTGGTCTGTGAGTTTTTTATCAGCATATCTGTAGAAAAAATAGTATGAGGAAATCAAAACTCAGTATTCAAAATTGTTTTCAAACAGGAAAGCGGCAATAAAATTTTCGTTGAATTTCAAAAAGAAATAGTTCGTGTACAGGGACATTCAATGTTATTTAAATACATTACGTTTAAGAGCGAGTTTTCCGGAGCAGGTCCATTTAATTATCTATAGGCTGTACTAACAAAATGGAATGAGCATATAATTTATATATGGATTAAAGCGTGTTTTATGTGAAATGTGGTGTAAAATTCATTCGCATTTCGTATACAGAGCTACCTAAAAATAATCTTAAATATTGGAGTTAAACATGGATATTAACAGGGAAGAGGTGCCGCTCACCGCTCTAGGAGCAGTGTCGAGCGATTCCAGCTATGCTAGGCCCCTCTTCCGGAGTTTATTTAAACTCTTAAAAAAAAAAAAAAAATTACAAAAGCCGCTAGAGACAGGTCTCCCACACGACAAGGAGCGGCATGTTCTATGCTGGTGGAAAAGTGAAAAAAAAAAAAAAAAAAAATTACAAAAGCCGCTAGAGACAGGTCTCCCACACGACAAGGAGCGGCATGTTCTATGCTGGTGGAAAAGTGACAAGTGTCTTAAGGCTTGTAAAAGTGACAAGCAAGTAGAGCAAGGCAGAGCAAGTGGCTTAAAGCAAGAGCAAGCAGATGTGAGATTAATCTGTGAGATTAGTCATATTCATAAGGAATTCAAATATATTATTGTTAAATGTGCATTTCAGGTTGTAATACGTGTTTTACATTTAGGACAGATTGTGGTTTTTAAAAAAATTGTAAACAATATACTGGGCCACACAAAATTATATGAAATGATTTATTTCTAATGAATATAATGATGCAAGTTCTTTAGTTCATTTACCAGGTCCAAATGAACTGTTCAAGAATGAAAATTAATTTATCATATCCATACGATGGATAATGTATTTTAAAAAGTTAGCGTTGGTTTTCTTGTATAATTAAGCATTTCTTGGTCCTCTAATTGCGAAAATTAAATTATTATTTGTTTACATGTGTGTATGAATGTTATCAGCATAACGTAAAAACATATATATTCAGGCACATTAAATGTTGTGCTTTAAAGTTCATATAAGGTTGTTATTTGAAATTTTGATCAAGATTCATAAGTTTATACGATTTGTGTGGATAAAATTTGGGTGAATAATTTGGAAGAAAACATATTAACAGCCTTTAATTCTATAGAAATTTACGTACTCTATTCAAAGAAGTATTGTAGTGGTACTCTATTCAAAGAAATATTGTATTGTCTATATTATATGCGAAATAAAACTGCATTTGCAGTACTTTTTTAGCCAAATCTTATCTTTAATCTGTCTTTTAATATTTAAAAGCAAGATAAAAGATAGTCGTTCGACTTCTAAACCCTATTATATCTTTTTATTCATGTCTTGTAAGATATTTAACAATTTTTGCATTCTGATTGTAGGATTTAATGTCTAATATTGTACACGAAGTTTTCTAAAAATAGCTTTACACTGAGTCTACTAACATATGCGTTACAATTAATTAAAAGACTTTTTTTTAATAAAAAAAAAGTTATATCTAGATGAATATGTGTGGTAGTCTCATAAATCTTTACACATAGGTTAAGTGCACCAGTGATTGACACTTTTAGAACAATCTCTGATGTTTTTAATGTACTAGTCATCAGAAAATATTTTTAGAAATCTTAAATTAATACATATGGCATGAAAGACATTCAGAACCACATATATGTTAAAATATATACATTTGATAAATAAATATATATATATATATATATATATATATATATATGATTTTTTATTTGAAACCCACTCAATTTTTCCAGTAATTGACACTGCCAGTTTTTCCTTTTATTAGTAATGGGCACCCTATGTTCAGTGTTTGACACTGCTTTTTATTCATTTTACCAGATATTAGCACCCTATGCTCCAGTGTTTGACATAAAATGTTAAAATTCTTATATGTAAAATATATGAATTTTTCGAATTATAACTCCAGTATAGCCTAATACTTTGAGTACCCTTGTAAACAAACGATGGATGATGTCCGCACCACAATCTACACAAAAAATGCTTTTATGCATATAAAAAATATATCCATTCCATTTTCTTTAGCGGAGACTACAGATGTTACACTGTACATACCAGAAATTTCCCCGATAGACTTATTTGAATTCTCTTGGATATCCCTTCGCACGTTGAATTCTCTTGGATATCCCTGCGCACGAAACATCTGCTTGATCTCAACGAAAACTTTAGTGTAGCATCATTACATAATATATATTTAGAATACCGAGTTCAGACATTCTGCTACTATTTGTTCGTGATATATGCTGATAACAGACAGACGAACAGACACATAGAAACAGAGATAGACGCACAGACACACACAGAGAAGGACCACCCGCTAAAAATATGATTTTTAGATTCAGAGGAAACCAAAACGTGTAAATGTAACAAAAACACAATTTTCAAAGATTCGACCAAAATTCAGTGCTTTCTCAACCATATATGTAGGTAAGATGATGTACGAAATTCTTTTCATTGAGCCTTTATGAAAAGAAAAATAATTTCTTTTGTCATTATATATACTAAAGATATAACTTTTTATAATAGAATTTGCAAGAACACTACATTTATTAGTACAGTTACTTGTTGTAACTTTACAGATATATAGCATTTCAGATTTAAAATTCGATAATTTTCACATACGAAATTCAAATTTTGTAATTTTTAAGATACAATTCTGAAAATTATAAATATCAGATAACAATGGAATAGTATGACAAAAATTTGAAACACACTAGATTTTAAAAACTTTGAATTTTTTCTGAACTATTGTTTCAACATGATTAAATCGTACTATTGAGCTAAGCATTGTATAAAAAATTAGAATTTTTTTTCTATCGTTACAAAAATATGAAGAAGGGTACCGATAGTACCGAAGAGAGAGAGTGAAGAAGTATCTTCACTTATACACCATATCGTTAAAAAATATTTATTTATTGTTTTGGTATTTTTAAAGTATAATCTCAGCATGGAAGTCCAGAAAAAAGTGTTAAAGTATATATATATATATATATATATATATATATATATACATATATATATAATCTCAATCAAAAAAATTGAATATGAAAACTGTTTCCGAGACTATAACTTCAACAGATTAAATCTTACGGCCGTATTAAGCATTAACTCTTACTCCCGGTTCAACGCAAAAACTTAAAAAGCATCTAATTTGTAACTTTCCAACAAAATTAGGCAACCTGCGCCAGTCATCTAGCGTCGAAGATTTCATATAATCTTTCATTGGCTATTTTCAGCTAAAAAATCTGAAAATAACACTGCTGCTATATGGCAGACGCAACGCGTCAAATTTTGCTAAAATGTTTAATCATTATTTTATAAGCTTTTCAAATTTTCCTGTTCAACCAAGAGTTGAAGCTAACGATGAATACAGCCGTTAATATTGTGCCAAGCATTGCAATACAGAATTAGGGAACTTAGACAACATTTTGTACGTTTAGTGAAAACAAAAAAAATGAATAGTTCAAGTTTTAATACACAAATGAACACAAAAAAAGTTCCAAAATAAATTGCTAGTTTTAATTTAATGCATGGGATATTCTGTGCCAAAATAACATAAATAATAATAAAAAAGAAATTGAGTAGAAGTACACTTAAAAAATGCTATGTAATAATTTGCAGAATAAATTAGCGATTAAACAATACTAATTATAAATGCAATACTATTATTTGGCAAAAATTGTAAATTGTAAGAACCATTGAGAGAGAATATCATCATTGGTAAGCTCTATTTGTGAATTTCTTTTAACTTTAAATAATTATTTTGTATAAATTTTTACACTAATTTTAAACTATTCTAAATAAAAGGTCGGTAGTAATAGTTGTAAGAAAGATCTTTTTATTAATCATTTTGAAACAACAACATATTTTAAAATCAGTTACTTTTAAAGCCTAAATTAACATAGTCGTGATTTATTTGAGATTCAGGTACTTCCGGTAAATAAAGTGCATAAAATCTAACTAATAATGCCTAGACTACAAACAATTTCTTAAACCTGACATACTACATATCTATAGAAATGGGAAAGTATATTTTACTTTCAAATAGCAATATCTGTTTACTTCTCTAGATGGTCTTTAAAACTGCCTTTGCGCAAGCTGTGAGATTTTGAATTTATGCTTTAATTCTGTGCAACAAAGTTCGATTTTATAATTTTTGTTTTGGTGTTTATACATATGCCGTCTAACTGCAAACTCAGCCAAACCTTTAAAATCAGAAAATGCATTATTTTTTTCCAGTTTTTAAAATTCTGAGTAAACGTTCCCCACCATCTGGAAACAAGAAACCATACAAAAGCTCACACATTGCTGTGTTATTTACGTTTGAAAATTACGACGCTCTTTAAATCCGGGCAAATCCTAATAATGGCAAAACCGATCAACTTCCAATCCGCGTGGTCGTGATTCCGATTACACTAGCACACTTGTTGACTAGATTAGTGTTAATGTGTTTTTTCTCACCTATGATGTGCTCTTTCTTAAATCACACAAAGTTACTAATAATTGAATTTCATGTTTCTTTCGACTATGGAGAAGTTTACAGAATAAGTATCTTCTAATCAATGAAGGAAGAGGAAATGTAACCTTGCAGCATGGAAAAGCAATAAAGCGAAATTTCAAATGTAATATTCTAATTATTTTTACTAACATAGTTTTAAATGATAATATAATTGCACCATAGTTAGCATATTATGATAAATTAATCGTATGTTATTAATTTAATAACATACCTGTGATTTTTTAGGTTATTACGACATGTTTATGTAAGTTTGCTTACTAACTGAATGGTTTCTTAATGCATAAAATAATAGCTCTTCATTAATGAATTTAGGACCGTTTGTAATACATTTTCATAATTTTTTAGAGTTTTTTTAAGTTATATATATATATCAGTTTTTTTTTTTTTTTTTTTTTTTTTTTTTTTTTTTACTAGATAACAGAAATCTATTAATTTAACCCTCTAAGCATTTAATTCGGATTTTTGTAACTCAAATAGACACCTTTCAAATGGTTTGAGGCTGGTTCTTGTAAAGCAAGAAATCTGTCTCCAACTCGTGCGAGACGTAAAATTGTAACTTAAAATGATGAAGCTAGAGTAGTCAACAAGATTATTTTTGGAGACAATAAAATTACTTTTTAAGTAGAAATGTCATTTGTGATGACAAGCTGAGAGGGTTAAAATCAAATTTAATTGAATAAAACCTAAATTTGCAACCTAAAGATTCAATATTCATGGTAAATTTAGCAAAATGGAGCTCTGGTTTGTTGCAAAACCGGCCAACTCCAAAGTAAGTTGTTATAAAGGAGGCCAAATCCTCTCTCCTCCCAAAACAAAATTATAAAAATAACCTCTCCCTTACGTGCTCTTTCTACTTTATTTCGAGTTTTCAAACACACTGCCATAATTACTATAAAACGAAAGAGCTTTGGTTCCAATACCAGAACACTTTAGAAACAAAATTTCCAGTTTTGCCACACTTTCTGCGGCTAAGTGTGGCAAAAAATCAGTTTTTTCCCAAAAAATTTTAATTTTTGGAGATGATCAATATTGCAACTAGACAATATGAATGTAGTATACAACTACTTAAAATAACTGTTAGTAATGAAACATTTTATTGAAATATTTTCTCTTACTTACACAAATTCTTCAGTCTAGTGTGTCACGATTGTGATGCACATACATTATGATGTAAGTTCATTGTATCTGCATGTCAAGATTTGTGATGTTTTGCACTAAAGAAGCTAGGTATAGCTTTCTATTAAAGAAGAAAAAGTTTGCATAGCAACGGCAGTTAGCCTAACAATATATCTTCTCCGTAAGCCATCCTCAGGATGACCTGTGGACCTCCTAAGAATATTCTGTGAACAAGTGTGTTGTCAGGGTAGTAGGTAATAATGCACTAAAAGTAAAGAAACATAATTATGTATCACAAAGAAAGAAGACAAAAAGTTTATGAAATTATGTGCATATTTTCTTTTATCTAGAACTTTCACAAAATGGTTGTCACTCCTAGGGGAACCAAAAGATATATACTCAGTTACTTTTTTCAAAAAGGTCAATATGTGTTTAAAACATATCAAATTGTGTAAATCCATTAAAATCAAGAATTCTGATTTTTTTTTTCCTTTTCCAATGCTTTTTCTAAAGAATATACAAGACAATATATATGTAACCTATTTTTCATTAAGATATAATTTTAAAAAGAAGTACTTTTATGATAATTTAAAAATAATTATAATTTACGCCCCTGCTCAAGCGTTTAGTAAGATTTGCAAACGATCAGTTTTTTCCAATTTAAAAATTTATCTCTCAGTGAAATTGTTTCAAACATTGGGTATTTAAAGAATTGAGTCTTTTTCATGTTTTTCAGTGAAGATTGCTTTAAGACAGCATTTAGGGGCCAGCAATAAATTGTGAAAATCAATAATGTTTGTGATCACTCTGTATCATTAAGTGAATGAAATGATGTGTAACTTTAAGATATGTTAATATTTACTCGGTACAATTTGTGGAAGAATTTGTGTGACGGTAATATGTAAATAAGGGATATATAAGCATTTACTTTAAAATTACAAACAAAATAAGCATGTTTTTTATTTATAATTTACAGAGTTTAAAACAAAAATTATCCCCACTTTCAGACAAATTGACAAGACATTTTTGAAACAACATACTGCAATCGAAATACAAATATCTTAAATATCTCATGAAACATGAGTATTTTTATGAAAAATATTTACTCTGCGCATGTGCGAATGATAGAAATATTTTTAGTATATAGACTCAAAGCTAGATATATTGGACAACTTTTGTCAAAAATTCATTTGAATAAAGTAAAATTTAAGCAAATATTCGTCAAAAGAACGGGCTAGATTTTAGGTATTTTTCCAGAGTTAAAAATTCATAAGGGGTTGTTCAGTTGTCGTGTAACTAATTTGTAGATTCATTTATTTTAACAATTCATTTATTTTTAAGTACTTTTTTGCGAAAAATCCCTTATTAGCTTGTGGATCTAACATGATTTTATTTATTTACAAAGATTTGTGAGATCAAAAGGGTTTTTTTCCCAAAAAAAAACTTTTGCAATTAGGTTGAAATAGTTAGAAAAAAAATTGTTTCAAAACATTTCATCGACAGATGAGTTTTTTATTTAAAAAAAAAACTGATCTTGTGCAAATCTTGCTACACTTTTGAGTAGGAGAGTAGCAATTTATTTACTTGAAATATTGTATTTTAGCTCCATGCGAAATGACAGTAATTTAAAAATTTATTTAAATAATATGTATATACATATATATACAATTTATTTAAAGTATTTTTATTTCGTTATAACTTAGATGCAAAATTCACGAAGGTTAAATATTTATCTTAGTATCCCTTTCAATGTTATAAATAAATTCTCAATTAGATCTCAGTAATATTACAAAGTTTATAAATATAAGATACAAAATAATTAATTTTTCCAGGTTAAAATTATAAATAAGTATACCAGTAATTTATCTTGTTTTGCAAATAATGTTTATTTTTCCTACATTTTCAAATAGGTTTCGAATAATTAAATTAACGAACGTTTCATATTACTTTTTTTTCTTTCGATAATGAAAGTATTTTTTCTATTTTTTCTTCGTTTTATTTTTCTTTATCAGATAATTATCAATAAATTTATTATAATTTAAATACTTTTTTTTTCTTTCAATAAATGCAAATTATTGAATTAAGAAATATATTTAATTATATTTTTCCGTAGTTTTAATGTGAAGTAGATAATAAAGAAAAAATATCTTTTGAAGAATTAGAAAATATTTCTTAGATTTAATGAATCTAATTAATTAGCGTAATTTTAATGAATTAAGAATAAGATTTTCTGGAATTTTTCTTTGAAGATGGAAATAATTGATTCATTACTTTCTTATATATTAATAAATCTAGAAGTATTAGATTCGTTAAAAAATTCAACTTCCAAATTTTTCTTCTTGAGATTTCATACGGTAGTATTGCACAATTTTTTGTAATAATGACTATTTGTGTATAATCCCAGAACTTTTGTATTTTTTAATTACCTACAAGTTTTATTTCGCTGTGTCATCCATCATTTTGTTTAGAATACGCACATACACACGCAAGAGAAAAAGCAAATCCGGTTAAAGTGGGAAGAAATTTATAAACCTTTCTTCTGATCCTAATATTTAGTTTGCGATTCCTGTGTTAGCAAAATATGTTTTTAGAGACTTTAAGAAAAATAATAATGAAAATAAGACATATCCTAATACATATAAAAATTAATTTTTTACTGAGTGCATATTGAAATTTAAAATATCATATGAGATGTAGATTTAAATATTTCATGTAATTCCATTTTTTTAGTTATTTATCATATACTTCTATATATATACATATATATATGTATGACGTAAAAAAAAATAAACACAAGGCATTTTGAATGGAAATTTTTAAATTCAATAACTAATTAGAATCGTGTTTTCAAAAACAAAGTTAAAAAACAAAAGAAAGAAATATGTTTGACATATTTAACGATTTAATATAAGCGATAAAATTAACTATTTCTTGTAATTTATGTTATACATAAAAGGCCGCATTTTAGTATAAAAATACATATAAATGATATACATAATTTACAATTAAAAATCTGCTCTGGAGGCCATTAAAGGAGGTAAAACGAGACTCGCCCAAGATATCAACGCGCTTCTGTCCACCATTGTTGCCAGGGAACAAGCCTGCACCATCCAATGGGTCCCCGCTCATGTCAACATCGAGGGGAATGAACAAGCGGACTCCCTCGCCAAGGAGGCTAGGAATATAAATCCCCCTCCCATGCAAACCACTTGCTTTGATGCAAATGCCGTCGCAAAACATCAGCTCTGCGGCGGACCTTGGAAGAAATAGTGCCTTCCGGAGCTTAACCTCGACCGTGAAATCGCCACTACCATCAGCAGATTACGGACGGGGCACATGAGAGATATAAAGATCATGCCCGACGGCTCTAGAACCTATGCAGAATGCAGGCACTGCCCAGGAACTCAGCTGGATCCGAGGCATCTCTTCATTTGCATCTCTGTTACCTCGACCCTCTTCAACATCGACCTCAACTGCTGCCATGACACCCTTTACATCGAAAAAGTCGGAGATGTGGCCAAGGCTGTGCTCCATGCCTTTGGTCCCATTTGACTTGCCTATACACTTTTTTTTCTGCACTTGTCACACGACAACAACAACAATTAAAAACTAGTTGGCATAGGTGGACTCTGCTCAGTTCCCCATCATATTTATGTTCTCAGAAATTTATAGTGCGAGACATATTACTATGGATCTGCAGATCAGGAGCCTCAACGTCCTATTTGCATCAGACATTATTCAATAGGTCATTTTTATTTATTCCTTATTATATAATAGTATATATTGATTCGATCGACTTATTACCAAAATCAAAAACATTCCTGAGGGGGGCGGCAGCCCCCCTCAACCCCCCGTTGTATCTCTCTTTGTATACCTATTTGTATATGATATAAAGTGTTACGAAATTGTAAATAATTGCATTTATTTTTGTATAAATTCTTTCAAAGAGGTTTAGTAAGTTGATAAAATGCTAATTTTGTGCCTTTATAGTCGTTTTAGCGTTAAAATAGCCAAATTTCCCTTTAAAAACGCATTAAAAAGCTCCTATAAGGGAAGAAATAAATTTGGCGCCAAATTTGGCGACTATTTCCCTCCTTGGCGATTTTTTTGGCGATCTTGGCGAGAAAATCCTTATTAAGGATATACCAAATATGGAAGCTCTAATCTCATTGGCTGATGTGATACGAGAATTTTCCAGAACAGTCTGTTTCCGATAGAAAAGTATAAAAGGAGCATTATTTTCGCCAAGGCGGTCAGTCTCAGATCTATATCAGTTTCGTCAAATGCTTGCTCAATGGGCTCATGAATATGTGTACCAAATTGCAAGTCAATAGCGTTATTTTGGGGGCCGCTATCGCGGTACATACAAATTCTTCCCATAGGCCGTAATGATAAAAAAAACTTTGGCGTGTCCCTGTACACGAACTTACAAATGGAATGCACACCGAAAACTATACAGCTAATTTCGTGGGCATCATGAACATGTGTACAAAATTTCAAGTCAATAGCGTGTTTTTTGCGGCCGCTATCGCATGACAGACAGACAGACAGACGGAATCCAAAATCCTTTTGAGTCTCAACAGAGGGGCTCCATTCACATTTCGGCAAAAATTGGAAGTCAATAGCTTGATTTTTGCGGTGGCTATCGCGGTACATACAGATTCTTCCCATAGGCCGTAATCATAAAAAATCTTTGGCGTGTCCCTGTACACGAACTACAAATGGAATACATACCAAAAACTATACAGCTGATTTCCTAGGGCTCATGAACATGTGTACCAAATTTCAAATAAATAGCGCTTTTTTGGCGGCCGCTATCGCGCGACAGACAGACACAGCCCAAAACCGTTTTCAGTCTCAAGAGAGGGCCTCCACTGACGTTTCGGCAATAATGTTAAAAGAAATCAATTTGACCAAAGCTTCATACAGTGACAGAATGAAATCCCCGCCTAATAGGCTATCCACCGTTCACTTCGATATATTTATCTTATTCTAATCTATTAATTTATTTTATCGGGGTCAATTCCGTTGTTTAGTTTTCATGCTACTATTTCCAATGCAATAATCCTCAAATTCATATTTATATGAAAAATTTACAATTTCGCTATGTTGATAAAATCGTAAATTACGAATAATTTACGAAATTTTCCTATTAGAATATTTGTATTCAATCATGTTCAAACAAATATCATAAACGTAATTTTGAAGTTGTCTAACGTATTTAGGATCCTCAAAATGGAAGTTTATGCTCAATTTTGCTTTATTCTGACATGTCAAGTAAATCGTAAATTCCATATAACTTACGAATTTCTTAAATTGGAAAAATCATAGTCTATGATATTCATGCCAGTATCCTAAATATTATTTCGAAAGTGGTTTGACATCTTTACGATGAAAATATCCCTCAAGATTGACTTTTATGTGAAATTTTGCTCTATTCAGCCATGTTAAGAAATTCGTAAATTTCCAATAACTTACGAAATCTTTATATTGGAAAATTCATAGTCATTAATATTCATGCCAGTGTCCTAAATAATGTTTCAAAAGTAGGGTGACATCTTTACGATGAAAATATCTCTCAAAATTGACGTTTATGTGAAATTTTCCCCTATACTGCCATGTTAAGAAATTCGTAAATTTCCAGTAACTTGCGAAATTTTCAAAGTAGCATATTTATAGTTACTGATGTTCATTCCGGCATCAAAACTGATATTTTAAAACTGGTCTGATATTTTTACAGTAAAAAGTTTTCATTTAATGCACGTTTAAGTGATTTTTTGTCCTATTCTCCCATGTTAAGAAAATCGTAAATTTCGAATAACTTACGAAGTTTTTAAAATCGAATGTTGCAAATGAATAGGGTTCTTGCCAGTGTCGAAAGTAATATTTTAAAACTGATCTGACCTCTCTGCGACAATTTGTTCTTGAGATATCGTGTACACAGACTAACAAACTAACGGACTGACCCACTAACAGACTAACAGACTAATAGACTAACAGACTAACAGACACCCTACAGACAGACACCATAGAAATTTTGTCATTTTCGGATTCCTCACACCTGAAAACGTGTAGGAAAGTCAAAAAACCGAGGTCGAAAATTTTCACGATTACCTAAGTTCCCCATACCTATAGTATGATGGGGAACTAATAAATAAATCTATTTAATACTGCATCAAATTCTCTTATTTCTTAATGAAGTGAACTTGGTGGTTTCGTATATTTCTAGTTATCATTTCTAGTTATGCATTTGCGATTTCAGTTTAATCTAGGGATGAAACCTTTAAAGGTAATATACAAATTTATTTAACATTAGAACGATATAAAATACACCTCTTTTTTGTATACTTCGGATCATTTCAAAAAAGAATAAATCAAACAGTACGGATTTTCTATATAAATACTAATTCTTCAACATGTATATTTTTTTCGTACTTGTATACTTTACTTGTATATATTTTATTGCATTCCAGTAAGCAATCCTTAATGGTTTTAACCAGCGCATTAAAATCCAGTTTTTTTTTTTTTTTTTTTTTTTTTTTTTTTTTGATTGGTTGATTCTTTTGGGGTTAACATGGCTACAAATGCGTAAAAATACTAATAAGGTACATTATATTGACATAAATGAACATATTTGACAATTTGTAATTCAAACACATCATTTAAATAAAAACAAACAAAACAAAAATGCCCACAACCAGGAAAATGACAGCCCTTTTCATAATGACAGAAAAACTTGTATCGCAAAACATAATGAATATACTGCATTAATGTACATTTCACTCACATTTTTTAATTCATTTACTTCAGTGTGTCGCACTCTCAAAGCATTTACAGATATTGCTTTTTTATTATTATTTTTTTCATGCTTGCATTTACTAAGCAAGTACGTCTTTTCACTTCGGTATTAACGTAAGAATTGTGTACTGTCAAAATACAAGTATGACAGTACTCACAATCACTATATTTGCTTTCTGTTAAAAAATATGGTGGGGTGCTCATAACCAGAGAGTGCCCAGCACAGGAGCCATTACACTATTTTATTACATTACATATATATATGATAGATATCATAATAAATTCAACATTGAAATTCTAGTAATTAATAGATACATGCCAATACCAACACAACAAAAATAATATATATATATATATATATATATATATATATATATATATATATATGCATGTATATAATGTAATGAAATTGCAGAATTCGAACTATACAAATGACCACATGCAAACGAATCATAGTTACTTAGTTTTCAGTCAATAATTTCACACCTTATAATTGCATTAATTGAATTTTTTGAGATTATAATATTACCATTGGCTATTATTACGATGGAGGCTGCAGTATTTTTCATTTCTATTAAGAAAAAAAAAATCTGGTGTGTCACTCACACGACTTTCTCTTACCCTGAAATTTAATATTATAAATACAGGTTGCAGATTAAGAGGTAAGATAACGAGAACTGTCATGTAAACCTATGCTAAATAATTCAAATTAGGCTTAAGAAGAGTTTTATACTATAATTAGTCCTGTGAGAGGAGGGCTACCGCCCACCTCAACCCCCGTTTCATGAATGCACCTACATTTATAATATATAGAATTTAATTCGGTTATTAAAGAATAATTCTGTTTTAAAATATATATATATATATATATTAAAATTATTATTTTTAAAAAAATATCTTTTATGATAATGCAAACGATTTCCATATTAGAGAAGTAGTGTAACACTAAATATCCAAAGTCCATTTTACTCTCAATATTAAAAAAAAAAAAAGGTTTTTTTTTTTTTCTTTAAAAGTAAAAAAACCGATAACTTTGTTTTAAATTATCACATATTTCTTGTTCAACCAGTCGTTTTAAAGATACTGGTGAGCTATTTTGAATGACACCCATCATAAAAATTTACTCCCTCCAAGGGTAGACTTCCCCCCCAGGGGGTGGAGGCGAGGCTCCTACATACACAAAAAATTTTCCCCGGTTGATTAACTCTATTACAAAAAATATATATTTCTTTCATTTGGTTTAGTGAAGTCTATAGATGTTAAACTCTACTTACCTGCAATTTCCTCCCAAAGAAGTAATTTATTTGAATACTTTTAAGTGCCCCTGTACACAAACCATTTGCTTCATCTCAACGAAACGCTTACTGTAGCATCCCTATATGATACACATGTAGAATACCGAGTTTGGATTTTTTGCTACTATTTGTTCTTGAGATATGCTGATAACATGCATACGGACAGACATACACACAGACACACAGACACACAGACCATTCGCTAAAAACATGATTTTCGTATTCAGGAGACCTCAGAACATGTAAATATAACAATAACACGTGTCATTCTTTCTCAATGGTTGAGATTTAGTTTTAAAATAAAGAGAAGAATCATAACTTTTATTTTTAGAACTCTTTTGATTATATGTTACTGATGATATATTAACTCTTTGTTTTTTAGGTGCCAGTATTCAAGATTATAATCAACTTTCATATAACATTAAGTACAATATTTGTTAGCACATGTTATGTAGATAGAGCCTTTGTATATGTTTTATTTTATATTCTACAGCGCTGTCTTGAGATATAGATGTGTTATTATTACTTAAACGGCGAATATAAGTGTTTACATATGTCGATGTGAGATCTTCATCTAAATTTGCTTCTAACGTTGTTATTAAAGGACCATAGAAAGCTGGTATAGAAACTAATGATAACGTAGATAGGTGTGAATTGTGTTTCTCCAATTGATGTCAATTTATTTTTAACTTATTTAATTTTCATGACATGCTTAATCATGTTTCCACCTTCAGATAGTTTGCAAGTATAAAAACTTCTAAGTAACTATAATTTACTTGATAACTTACATTTATGATATCAATTTCTCAAAGTTTGCCATGTTTGTTTCGCTAAATGTAAGTTTTCGACGTGCATTATCGTATTATCTTACATAATTTATTAAAGATGTTGTTTTTCTGATCTTTCTTAGACAATTCATTTATAAATGGTTCTAGTGGAGTATCAATAATGACATAAATAAATCTACTTCAGTCACTAGTCTTTCTAAAATAAATGACCAAGTTGAATTATTTTGTGAATTTAATTTAGCTGTGATTGTATTATTCTTAAACGATGTCATCGTTCAAATTTATTTAGTTTCACTATAAATGGAGTTTTAACTGAAATTGATTTTCATTTCACTTACAATGAAAAAAGAAAAAAAAAAAAAAACTCTTTCATTTTAGAACGAAAAATTTATTCAATTTTTATTAAAATCACACAATCAACTGTGGAAGAAAATCATATTTATTGAAATTTTATTTTTCCGACTGAGTGTCGGCTTGGATAGCTCAATTGGTAGAGCCTTGACCTTGTTAGTCAAAGATCCGTGGTTCGTGTCCCGGTCCAAGCATTTTTCTAACTCAGTAGGAAAAATAAAATTTAAATGAATAAATATTCATTTTCTGAAACCCTAAATTAGATATATAAATTTACGAGTATGCCTATAAGGTAATCAAATAACTTGAGTAGACGAAATGACTGAGGATTTATAGTCTATAGTTTTCTAGACGGCAAAATAATATCATGAATATTACGAATCCTTTTTATTGTGAGAAATTCTCGCTTGATTTACTAGAATAAGACCATAAACCAAGATTCTAGTTATTAAAACTCGCCTTATGAGTTCACATTTATTTGGAGAGACTGTTGAATAAGTTTGATCACAATAATATAGAATAATGATCTAGAATTCTAATAGCGGTTTTTAGAACTCGACAGCAAAGTTAACTAGAATTTATAACGAAAAAATGGAACTGTATGTACCAGCGACACACTTTAGTTTGAAGATGTCCGTCACAGAATTTTTTCTCAGTGTGTGACCTCAGTCTCAGATTTTATATTGTGAAATATGCCAATCTTGGTAACGCTTGTCGCGTGAGTACTCTGTACTGGCGAATTTTACCTTTGTGTATTATTATTATTATTATTATTAAGTTTGCTAATAATTATTACATATTTGTAATACTTCGCCCTATGTCACGCGGGAATATTGTTCGGACGAATTTTACCCTCTGCTAATATCCTACCCTCTCTCTCTGTACATATTCAAATATGTTGAAATTAGAGTGACTGTAAACATTCAAATTACTATGCTTTTCTTCGCCATATATCGTGACAGAATGTTGTTTCGGAGGCTTATATGTCGCCACTTGTCGTGTGTTAACTTCATTCTGGTGAACCTTGTAATTTACACGAAAACTAAATGCAAAACTGGTGTACAAACGATAAATAGACAATGAGACTTCTTTACACACCATAAATTTTAAGCCAGCACAACCGATTTTGAAAGGACATAGCCTTCCTTCATCAGGTACAAAAAAACACGTGCTGCTGCCTTGGAGGCAAAAGCAAGACTGAGCAAGTGTCTCGCTTTTGCCTCCAAGGCAGCAGCACGTGTGTGTTTTTTTGCACATGATGAAGGTCACGTCCTTTCGAAACCGGTTGTGCTGGCTTTAAATTTATGGTGTGTCAAGAAGTCTTATTGCCTATTTATCTTGTAATTTTCTTTCTTTCTTTCTTTTTTTTTTTTTTTTTTTTAGTTTAAATAAACGTTCCGGAGTAGGGGCCTAGCATAGCTAGGAGCGTTCGACACCACTCTTAGAGTGGTGAGCGACACCTCCTCCTTGTCAAATCCTTGTTAAATCATGGTAAAGCTTAAATAATATTTTCCATTTAAGGAGCTTAAAATTAGTAATGTCAAGTATTTATTTAAAAATCTATGATAATACTAATTTACATTTATATGGCATTTTCTTTCTTTCTCTTGAATTTATAACCTTTTTATCTAAAATTATCTTTTTATCTGAATTTATCTGAATTTGTATCTGAATTTAGAAACTATTCTACAAATTAGTAAGATATTAGACACCAATGCAGAAAAAGCAATTTTTTTTCTATGTTTTTAATCCATGTTAACAGCGCTATCTTTATGATTTTTTATATTTTCGATGGAGGTAAGAATTTTTATTGACCACATGCAGATACTCTGAATCATACATATTAACGTTGACAAATTACGGAGCTAAACGACTCATTTTTATCTTTAAATCAATTATAAACACCGAAAAGTTATATAAAATGTAAATTAAAGTAATAAAAATATTATTATTTAAACAGCCTTGAATTGTTTTTTAGAAAAACAAGGGTCAAACATTCATCTCTAAATTGCTTTTCACAGTTATAACAGATTAGTTAGATTGTCTGTAACATTCATTAAGTTCTTATCGAATCGCTTTATAAATATTAATTTTTTTTCTATACATTATAAATAAGTCTAGAAAATATACTGAAAAAGCAATTATTGTTGGATTTACGAATGTTCTCTATCACCTCTCTCAAATGTTCAAAAATTTTAGATTAAAATTATTTTAGCCATTCATATTTTTAACATTAATAGCTGAGGCATTAAAATTAATTATCATCAAATATTTTAACAAAAGATGTTTTTCCATTTTTAATTATTGAAAAAAAATTACGAATAGTTCAAATTTATTTAATTGCAGATTTCTTAAAGTTTTCTAATACTTTGAATTTATATAATAATTAATGGTGAATACGAATGATAAATTCTTCATGATTCGAAAATCTCTATACCTTTTATATAATCTATATTAATAAATGGAAAGGTTTGTCTGTCTGTCTGTCTGTCTGTCTGTCTGTCTGTCTATCTGTCTGTCTGTCTGTCTGTCTGTCTGTCTGTCTGTCTGTTTTTTTATACGTTCAGCCCCTATTGAACGCAGAAGTACAAGAATTGACACACGGATGCTCTGGAGCCTTTCCGATGTTTTCTTCGAAACAGAATTTAAAAATCTTAATTAGTTTCGGAGATATTAATTAAAATGCTGACCCATATCGATCGTGAAAATGACCAAAAATCCTTATTGCTTAAAAAGAGGATTCTATCAGCATTCAGCAGACGATTTAAACGGCTGTCTCTAACCGCAAAAAAAACATGTGCAAGTCATTAATGTCACATGATCTTTAACTGGGGTTAAAAATTGCAAATTTCAAAGTGCTTCAAATTTTCTTTTTCGTACACAACACTTAATATACAACCTATTCAGCACAAAAGCAACCTGCAGTTAAAATTTCATCAAATTTCATTAATAAACAAAGCAGTTACATTTTAATTGCTAATTAAATCTTATTCTAACACGTAATCTATCTTTCAATAGACGATAGGAGTTTCCATAGCAACAAAATACATTTGTAGGAACTAAAAAATACTTTTTTTTTTTTTTTACTTCCATTACCCGACTACCGTGGTATATATATATAGGTTTTGGCGAAATAAAAAATATTTATTTTTCTTTTTACTTCCATTAATAAAACTACCGTAGATAATGGAATTAAAGATTTCACGTGATTTACATGTTTTAGAATGTCCTGATTAGGTTTTCTTTTGTATCACAGCTACTAATTAAAATTATTTCATAAGTAACACATTATTTGAAAGCTTTGTTGATTTGGAATTGAACAGTATATCTTTTAAATTATCGAAAGTTTTCACCAGATTTACACGCTTTGAGGTCTCCTGAATCAGTTTTCTTTTGTATCTCAGCTACTAATTAAAATAATTTCATGAGTAATACATCATTAGAAAGCTTTTTTAGATTTGGAATCGAACAGTGTAATACAGAAATTTGTACCGCCAGATGGCGCTGTAATATTTTAAAATTTCAAAATTTCAATTTCTAATTATGATTAAATTAATTTTAATACATCATTCGAAAGATATTTTAAAGTTCTTTTAAATTATCGAAAGTTTTCACCAGATTTACACATTTTGAGGTGTCCTGAATCAGTTTTTTTTTTTTTTTTTTTTTTTATCTCAACTATTAATTAAAAAAAGTTCATAAGTAATACATCATTTGAAAGCTTATTTTAGTTGATACACATTTTAAAGTACTTTTACATTATCGAAAATGGAATTCGAGATTTCACCCGATTTACACGTTTTGAGGTGTCCTGATTAGGTTTTCCTTTGTATCTCAGCTACTAATTAAAATAATTTTATAAGTAATACATCATTAGAAAGCTTTTTTGATTTGAAATCGAACAGTGGATTACAGATTTCTCTACCGCCAGATGGCGCTGTAATATTTTAAAATTTCAATATTTCAATTTCTAATTATGATTAAATTATTTTTAATGCATCATTCGAAAGATATTTTAAAGTTCTTTTATATTATCGACAGTTTTCACCAGATTTACACGTTTTGAGGTCTCCTGAATTAGTTTTCTTTTGTATCTCAGCTACTAATTTAAATAATTTCGTAAGTAGTACATCATTAGAAAGCTTTTTTGATTAGGAATCGAACAGTGGAATACAGAAATTTGTACCGCCAGATGGCGCTGTAATATTTTCAAATTTCAATATTTCAATTTCTAATTATGATTAAATTATTTTTAATACATCATTCGAAAGATATTTTAAAGTTCTTTTAAATTATCGAAAGTTTTCACCAGATTTACATGTTTTGAGGTTTCCTGAATCAGTTTTCTTTTGTATCTCAGCTACTAATTAAAATAATTTCATGAGTAATACATCATTAGAAAGCTTTTTTAGATTTGGAATCGAACAGTGTAATACAGAAATTTGTACCGCCAGATGGCGCTGTAATATTTTAAAATTTCAAAATTTCAATTTCTAATTATGATTAAATTAATTTTAATACATCATTCGAAAGATATTTTAAAGTTCTTTTAAATTATCGAAAGTTTTCACCAGATTTACACGTTTTGAGGTGTCCTGAATCAGTTTTTTTTTTTTTTTTTTTTATCTCAACTATTAATTAAAAAAAGTTCATAAGTAATACATCATTTGAAAGCTTATTTTAGTTGATACACATTTTAAAGTACTTTTACATTATCGAAAATGGAATTCGAGATTTCACCCGATTTACACGTTTTGAGGTGTCCTGATTAGGTTTTCCTTTGTATCTCAGCTACTAATTAAAATAATTTTATAAGTAATACATCATTAGAAAGCTTTTTTGATTTGAAATCGAACAGTGGATTACAGATTTCTCTACCGCCAGATGGCGCTGTAATATTTTAAAATTTCAATATTTCAATTTCTAATTATGATTAAATTATTTTTAATGCATCATTCGAAAGATATTTTAAAGTTCTTTTATATTATCGACAGTTTTCACCAGATTTACACGTTTTGAGGTCTCCTGAATTAGTTTTCTTTTGTATCTCAGCTACTAATTAAAATAATTTCGTAAGTAGTACATCATTAGAAAGCTTTTTTGATTAGGAATCGAACAGTGGAATACAGAAATTTGTACCGCCAGATGGCACTGTAATATTTTCAAATTTCAATATTTCAATTTCTAATTATGATTAAATTATTTTTAATACATCATTCGAAAGATATTTTAAAGTTCTTTTAAATTATCGAAAGTTTTCACCAGATTTACATGTTTTGAGGTTTCCTGAATCAGTTTTCTTTTGTATCTCAGCTACTAATTAAAATAATTTCATAAGTAATACATCATTAGAAAGCTTTTTTGATTTGGAATCGAACAGTGGAATACAGAAATTTGTACCGCCAGATGGCGCTGTAATATTTTAAAATTTCAATATTTCAATTTCTAATTATGATTAAATTATTTGTAATACATCATTCGAAAGATATTTTAAAGTTCTTTTAAATTATCGAAAGTTTTCACCAGATTTACACGTTTTGAGGTGTCCCGAATCAGTTTTTTTTTTTTTTTTTGTATCTCAGTTATTAATTAAAAAAAGTTTATAAGTAATACATCATTTGAAAGCTTATTTTAGTTGATACACATTTTAAAGTACTTTTATATTATCGAAAATGGAATTCGAGATTTCACCCGATTTACACGTTTTGAGGTGTCCTGATTAGGTTTTCTTTCTTAGGTTCTATCTCATCTACTAATTAAAATAATTTCATGAGTAATACATCATTTGAAAGCTTTGTTGATCTGGAATGGAACAATAGATTACAGAAATTTCTACCGCCAGATGGCGCTGTAATATTTTTAAATTTCAATATTTCATATTGTAATTATGATTAAATTATTTCTAATACATCATTCGAAAGATATTTTAAAGTTCTTTTACATTATCGAAAGTGGAATTCGAGATTTCACCTGATTTACAATTTAAAGTGTCCTGATCAGGTTTTCTTTTGCATCTCAGCTAATTGAGCAAGACCGTTCAAAATTGGTATATGCAAGTTAATTAGGAGGGGCTGGAACGGTGGGGGAAGGAATAGGCGCGCAGCGCGCATGGGTTTGGGACCCGGTGCGAGTTTTTACCCGATGATAAAAGATTTTTTTTTAATTTTATTTTCTTAATAAAAGTTTGAGTTGAGAAGGAATATGCGTGTACAGCGCACGTATATCCTCAAACGTGCGCGCGCAGCGCTGCCGAAGGCAGTGGCGTCCCGGTGTGAGTTTTTACCCGATGCTAAATGATATATTTTTAAATTCCTTTTCTTGAGAATGAAAGTTTATGAGTAATAACATGGAATTTTGAGAAGTCATAAGGATGGTGAAGGAATACGTGCGGGCAGTGCACGGGTCTACGCTGCCGAAGGCAGTAGGGACCCGGTGCGACATTTTTCCTGATCAGATTTTTTTTCCTTTTTTTATCACATGATAAAAATTAATGCAATTTTGAGAATTCATTAATTATTGTGATTCATTTAAAAATAGTGACCAGCGAAGCGGGCGTAGCCTGCTAGATTACGGAAAAAAAACATGTGCAAGTCATTAATGTCACATGATCTTTAACTGGGGTTAAAAATTGCAAATTTCAAAGTGCTTCAAATTTTCTTTTTCGTACACAACACTTAATATACAACCTATTCAGCACAAAAGCAACCTGCAGTTAAAATTTCATCAAATTTCATTAATAAACAAAGCAGTTACATTTTAATTGCTAATTAAATTTTATTCTAACACGTAATCTATCTTTCAATAGGCAATAGGAGTTTCCATAGCAACAAAATACATTTGAAGGAACTAAAAAATACTTTTTCTTTTTCTTTTTATTTCCATTACCCGACTACCGTGGTATAGGTTTTGGCGAAATAAAAAATATTTATTTTTCTTTTTACTTCCATTAATAAAACTACCGTAGATAATGGAATTAGAGATTACACGTGATTTACATGTTTTATAATATCCTGATTAGGTTTTCTTTTGTATCACAGCTACTAATTAAAATAATTTCATAAGTAACACATTATTTGAAAGCTTTGTTGATTTGGAATTGAACAGTAGATTACAGAAATTTCTACCGCCAGATATTTTAAAATTTCGATATTTCAAATTCCAATTAAATTATTTTTGATACATCATTCGAAAGATATTTTAAAGTTCTTTTAAATTATCGAAAGTTTTCACCAGATTTACACGCTTTAAGGTTTCTTGAATTAGTTTTGTATCTCAGCTACTAATTAAAATAATTTCATTTAATACATCATTCGAAAGATATTTTAAAGTTCTTTTAAATTATCGAAAGTTTTCACCAGATTTACACGTTTTGAGGTGTCCTGAATCAGTTTTCTTTTATATCTCAGTTATTAATTAAAAAAATTTCATAAGTAATACATCATTTGAAAGCTTTGTTGACTTGATACACATTTTAAAGTACTTTTACATTATCGAAAATGGAATTCGAGATTTCACCCGATTTACACGTTTTGAGGTGTCCTGATTACGTTTTCTTTTGTATCTCAGCTACGAATTAAAATAATTTTATAAGTAATACATCATTAGAAAGCTTTTTTGATTTGGAATCGAACGGTGGATTACAGAAATTTCTACCGCCAGATGGCGCTGTAATATTTTAAAATTTCAATATTTCAATTTCTAATTATGATTAAATTGTTTTTAATGCATCATTCGAAAGATATTTTAAAGTTCTTTTATATTATCGACAGTTTTCACCAAATTTACACGTTTTGAGGTCTCCTGAATTAGTTTTCTTTTGTATCTCACCTACTAATTAAAATAATTTCGTAATTAGTACATCATTAGAAAGCTTTTTTGATTTGGAATCGAACAGTGGAATACAGAAATTTGTACCGCCAGATGGCGCTGTAATATTTTAAAATTTCAATATTTCAATTTCTAATTATGATTAAATTATTTTTAATACATCATTCGAAAGATATTTTAAAGTTCTTTTATATTATCGAAAGTTTTCACCAGATTTACACGTTTTGAGGTGTCCTGAATCAGTTTTCTTTTGTATCTCAGCTACTAATTAAAATAATTTCATAAGTAATACATCATTAGAAAGCTTTTTTGATTTGGAATCGAACAGTGGAATACAGAAATTTGTACCGCCAGATGGCGCTGTAATATTTTAAAATTTCAATATTTCAATTTCTAATTATGATTAAATTATTTGTAATACATCATTCGAAAGATATTTTAAAGTTCTTTTAAATTATCGAAAGTTTTCACCAGAATTACACGTTTTGAGGTGTCATGAATCAGTTTTTTTTTTTTTTTTTTTTTTTTTTTTTTTGTATCTCAGTTATTAATTAAAAAAAGTTCATAAGTAATACATCATTTGAAAGCTTATTTTAGTTGATACAAATTTTAAAGTACTTTTACATTATCGAAAAATGGAATTCAAGATTTCACCCGATTTACACGTTTTGAGGTGTCCTGATTAGGTTTTCTTTGGAACAATAGATTACAGAAATTTCTACCGCCAGATGGCGCTGTAATATTCATCTAATATTCTAATTATGATTAAATTATTTCTAATACATCATTCGAAAGATATTTTAAAGTTTTTTTACATTATCGAAAGTGGAATTCGAGATTTCACCTGATTTACAATTTAAAGTGTCCTGATCAGGTTTTCTTTTGCATCTTAGCTAATTGAGTAAGAATAAGTAACTGGAATGGAACAATAGATTACAGAAATTTCTACCGCCAGATGGCGCTGTAATATTTTTAAATTTCAATATTTCATATTCTAATTATGATTAAATTATTTCTAATACATCATTCGAAAGATATTTTAAAGTTCTTTTACATTATCGAAAGTGGAATTCAAGATTTCACCTGATTTACAATTTAAAGTGTCCTGATCAGGTTTTCTTTTGCATCTCAGCTAATTGAGTAAGACCGTTCAAAATTGGTATATGCAAGTTAATTAGGAGGGGCTGGAACGGTGGGGAAGGAATAGGCGCGCAGCGCGCATGGGTTTGGGTCACGGTGCGAGTTTTTACCCGATGATAAAAGATTTTTTTTTAATTTTATTTTTTTAATAATAAAAGTTTGAGTTGAGAAGGAATATGCGTGTACAGCGCACGTATATCCTCAAGCGTGCGCGCGCAGCGCGCATGGGTCTGCGTTGCCGAAGGCAGTGGCGTCCCGGTGTGAGTTTTTACCCGATGCTAAATGATATATTTTTTAATTCCTTTTCTTGAGAATGAAAGTTTATGAGTAATAACATTGAATTTTGAGAAGTCATAAGAATAGTGAAGAAATACGTGCGCGCAGCGCACGGGTCTACGCTGCCAAAGGCAGTGGGGACCCGGTGCGACATTTTTCCCGATCAGATTTTTTTTTTCTCTTTTTTTATCACATGATACAAATTAATGCAATTTTGAGAATTCATTAATTATTGTGATTCATTTAAAAATAGTGACCAGCGAAGCGGGCGTAGCCTGCTAGTATTTAATGGAAATTATTTAGATATAACTATAATAATTAAAAAAAGGTATAAAATCAATTTTAAAACACATATATAAAATTTAACAACACCTGAAGAGGCTATTTTAATAATAGCGAAAAGCTTTGTGTTTGATTTTAATAAAACATTTTATAAACGTGTTTTAAAAGTGATTTTACACCTATTTTTAATATGTTTACACGTGAAGTCCTTACAAATTTTAAACTTTCAGTAGTTTTTAATTTTACCTACAACTATAATCGTCATTTAAGTATTAGTTAAAATCAAATTTAAAATTTTGTCTGGAGTAACAATCATCCAAATTGCCCTGAATTTAAACAATATATGGACAGATTACATATTAAGTTGTAAGATAAGAAGTACTGCAATTTGAAATATGTTCAAGAAACCGATTAATTTACATACATTATTGTGTGGGGTGGCTACAATCCCCTAATTAATCAATCATGCTATTTAGCATCGTACCAACATTCATAAAATGTTTAAGGCTGTCATTAAATTTCAAAGTTTATTTTGAATATATAAGAAAACAAACTACTACTCATACTACACTTTGAAACCTCATTTTAGGATTCAGGAAATTTGAAATCTTGTAAATATAGCAATAACTCAATTTTAAAAATGTGTCTTAAATACAGAGCTAATTTTGTATGCGTAAAAAAAAAAAAAAAAAAAAAAAAGGAATTGTTTGTTTCTATTTATTTTAATTACGTATTTTCAATGTATATATTTAACCTGTTAACGTCCGAATTAATTTTGCAAAATATTATTAGCTGATTATTTCACTTTTAAATTAATATAGAGAACAAACAGTAAAATATATTAAATTAAACAATTTTTCTGATAGTTTTAAATTTAAAGTTCTTCATTTATTGACGTTTAGTGTTCTAGCGAGAAAACTTCGATATAGAAAACTTTGAGATAACAGATTAATTTCATATTAGATGTTGACAAAGATCTCGAAAATAAAGTATTATATTATATATTATTATTCAACTTGATTTAAGTTAGTATACCCGCGCAAAAAGCAAAGATATGTACCACGAATGAAAATCGTAAAATGACTATCCAAATTATGAAATAATATTAATAGTAGGCACATGAAACTTTCAGGGATAATTTAGAGTGACGCTATAAACTGTCACTAAAAAGCAGAAATCTTTCCAAGAAGCCACAAAAAATATGCGTGCCATTTTATTAGCTGTCATCAAATGAGGACACTGGGCGATAACGGGTTAGGAAAATCATTGTTATTACTTATAATGATTGTTATTGTTATTCGAAATAAGTCATTTTGACTGCTTCTTAATTTTGTTGAAGTATAAACATACATATGTATAATGATATGATTTCTTAAAATTTATCTGTCTTTGTAATGGCGAAAATTTATTAATATAGAATATATTTCTATTTGATCTCCCCATAATAAACTGAAAATTTTTGGATTGTAGTAAATTCGACTATTCCAAACTTCCAATTGTTGGAAGTGTGTTTTGATGATTTTATGTTACAGAAAAATAGAGTTTATGTATTTTTTTTCCCGGATAATATGGACAAAACGAGTAATATGTAATAGTTATGAAGGGAAATATTGAATACCAATTTCTTTAAAGGACGATATTAAATAGGGTATTCTTTTTCCAGAGAATCATGAATAATTGAAATATAGACATTTTAGTTTGATATTATTATTGAAAATAATTAATATTGAGGGAAAAAAAAATACCAACATTCAAGTTTTACAAAATTTGCAAATTATATAGAATAATTGGTATTCTATAGGTATTACCCGAGTTGCCATTTTGGACAATATATTAACCTTAACCACTTGTTGGTACAATTAAGTTCATTGGAACGCAACTCCTCTACCGGATATGACACTAGGTTTTTCACTTATTTTACCGATTCGTAATCAGATTGAAGTTTTCGTGATACCAAATATGTCTGAATCATGATAAACTAAAGAGGTTGTATGGCACAACAATCTACACTGTAAAAAAACTAGTTGGCATGGGTGGACTCTGCTCAGTTCCCCATCATATTTATGTTCTCATAAATTTCTAGTGCGAGACATATTATAATCATGTTAAAAGAAATGAATTTGACCAAAGCTTGATACAGTGACAGAATGAAATCCCCGCCTAATAGGCTATCCACCGATCACTTCGATATATTTATCTTATTCTAATCTATTAATTTATTTTATCAGGGTCAATTCCGTTGTTTAGATTTCATGCTACAATTTCCAATGCAATAATCCTCAAAATTCATATTTATATGAAAGATTTACAATTTCGCTGTGTTGATAAAATTGTAAATTTCGAATGATTTACAGTCGGCTGCAAAATTATTCGAGCACTAGCCAATAATTCCTATATTAAAAAAGTACACTTAAGACTGTTTTGTTAAATAAATCCTTGTCGAATCATATTCTTAGACTGACTAAGAACATGACTCGATAAGGATTTATTTAACAAAGCAGTATTAAGTGTACTTTTTTTAGACAGGGATTATTGCTAGTGCTCGAATAATTTTGCAGCCGACTGTACGAAATTTTCCTATTAGAATATTTGTATTCAATCATGTTCAAACAAATATCATAAATGTAATTTTGAAGTTCTCTAATGTATTTATGATCCTCCAAATGGAAGTTTATGCTCAATTTTGCCTTATTCTGACATGTTAAGTAAATCGTAAATTCCAAATAACTTACGAAATTTTTAAATTGGAAAAATCATAGTCTACGATATTCATGTCAGTATTCTAAATAATATTTCGAAAGTGGTTTGACATCTTAACGATGAAAATATCCCTCAAAATTGACGTTTAGGTGAAATTTTGTTCTATTCTGCCACGTTAAGAAATTCGTAAATTTCCAATAACTTACAAAATTTTTATATTGGAAAATTCATAGTCTCTAATATTCGTGCCAATGTCCTAACTAATAGTTCAAAAGTAATCTGACATCTTTACGATGAAAATATCTCTAAAAATTGGCGTTTATGTGAAATTTTGCCCTATATTGCCATGTTAAGAAATTCGTAAATTTCCAATAACTTGCGAAATTTTCAAAGTAGCATATTTATGGATACTGATGTTCATTCCGGCATCAAAACTGATATTTTAAAACTGGTCTGACATTTTTACAATAAAAAGTTTCCTTTTAATGCACGTTTAAGTGAATTTTTGTCCTATTCTTCCATGTTAAAAAAATCGTAAATTTCTAATAACTTACGAAGTTTTTTAATTCAAATGTTGCAAATGAATAGGTTTCTTGCCAGTTTCGAAATTAATATTTTAAAACTGATCTGACCTCTCTGCGATCATTTGTTCGTGAGATATCGTGTAAACAGACTAACAAACTAACGGACTAACACACTAATATACACCCTACAGACAGACACCATACAAATTTTGTCATTTTCGGATTCCTCACACCTGAAAATGTGTAAAAAAGTCAAAAAACCGAAGTCGAAATTTTTCACGATTACCTGATTTCCCCATACCTATAGTATGATGGGAACTAATATGTCCTATTTGCTGCCAGACATTCTCTGTCATTTGAGAAAATACTCTTAATTTACGGAAAAATTACGTTGTCAAAACGTATTTTCTCAAATGACAGAGAATTTCTGGCAGCAAATATTACATATTTTCTACAGTGTACTCTTCTCAGTGACACATGATGAATTGCTGTTCATATTTGAGATTCATAGTTGTATTCCCCTCCCCCTCCTCTTTTTTTTTTAATATCAACATTATATAAAATTATTATTTGGACTACTAGGGCAATCCCGTATTAAAATATTATCATTAAAAAATAATAATAATAATTTTTTTTTCTCTTCTTTCAATTAAAAATTAAATTAAAACTTCAGAGATTACGAAATTTATTTACACCCATGTGATTTTAATATGAATTAATAGATAATTATACATATAAAGATATTAAATGTGCTTTCTTTAATAAAATGTAAGAGGTTATTAAATATTTTTACTGTTGAATGACGCTGCAGAAATATTATAGTTAAAAATATATATCTTTTCTAAATTAAATATGTTTAACCAAGTGTAGTCTGAATGATTAATGATGTTGAAATATGAAAATTCAGGCAGAAGCTTTTAATTACAATAATTAGTCAAGTACAGAAAATCAAAGTTTAGAATATTATAATTAATTGCACCATATGAATAAATCTTTTGGAAAATATTATTTAAAGCTAAAGCTATCAATACTTAGGTAAAATGTGTTGAATTATTAGAATATTGTTAAGAGATTTAAAAGTGAATCACTATATTGTTTAGGTTTTTATCGTTTTATACATTATTATCTGTAGTAAATACTTTTCATGAAAAAATCTATAAGACTTTTTTTTTTTTTTTTTTCCCATGATAGAATAAAATAATGTTGAGAAAAGGATGAATGCATGCGTAATTTTTTGTTTTTACACACTTCATGGGAAAGCATTGGGTACAGAATATACAAATTATAGTTATTATTATTTCTTTTTTATTTCCTTATTTTTTAAGTGATGTGTAAATGGTTAAATCGAAAATTTTTTAAATTATAAACCTTCTTCTAATCATTAAAGAATATCCGGTTGAATGGTTGAGTAAAAGTTTACTATAAACAACTTCATTCTGGTTAATATATTTTTTTAAAAGTAGATTGCAATTCTGTACCATTAATTTCCAAGTAAATTTAAATAATATTATGGACAAATATACATATTTTTAAAATAACAGAATTTAAATATTTAACGTTTTGTTGGTAGTTCTGTTTAGTTAGAAATCTTGTACTCTAATATTGCATTTGGACTTAGTAACTATATCCAGCCGTTTTAACATTAATTAAAAATATTTATTTAACGATTTTTTTTTAACATCGAATTCGAACTTGTTATATGTCTGTGTTTTTGCAATTATACCAATCATTTCTGGTTTGTACGATATTGAAGAAAGTTTTCTGAATTAGTATTTTAAATTTTCTTACTTTTTGGTTTCTTTCATTATTTTTCTTCTCTCTCTCTCTCTCTCTTTTTTTTTTTTTTTTTTTTGTCATTTATCCTTTAAACTCATCTCCATAGATGCGTATCTCCTTAGCATTAGAGTGAAAAAAAAATCATGCCATGATTTCCTAGATACCTCGTCATTCGGTAGTAAAAACTTTGGTAAAAAGTTTATTCTGGTCATATATATTTATTTTGTGATATTTCCATAATTTTCATATAATCCTCTTCAACAATTTGGTATAACAGAAAATGTAACGTTTCTCTTCCTTTTTTTTTTTTTTTTTTTTTTTTTGAGGGGTTGGGTGTGAAGACCGCTTTCATACATAGGTGACGTAAATAAGCAGGTTTTACGGAGTATTATACTTTCTAGAAATGTACCAGTCTCTGCTGAGCTTTGAAAATTGGTCTGATTTCCGCTTTGTTTGAGGGATTTGTTCTGTCTTGATAAAAACTTGATGATTTCACAATATCTTTATTATAGGTTTTGTTAGTTCTCGATAATTAGATTTAAACTGACAGCTTAGTAATTTCTTTATGAAAAAAAGATTTGTTAATTTAATAAATTTAAACACAATTTATATGTCTCATTAATATATTAAAACCAATGTAACATTTAAAATGAGATAAAAAATACAAAAATTTAAAACTGCAAAAATACATTTTAATTAAAAACATTAAAACACAAGACAGACGTTTCGGCTAAAACACCAGCCCTTCTCAGTGTCAAACATACAAGAAAACATTTACAAAAATTCTAAATGCACCTTTCTAATACATCATATTCTAAATATTTAATCTTGCTATGATGTATTTAGAATTTTTGTAAATGTTGTGCTTGTATGTTTGAAACTGAGGAGGGCTAGTGTTGTAGCCGAAATGTCTGTCTTGTGTTTTAATGTTTTTAATTAAAATGTATTTTTAAAGTTTTAAATGTTTGTATTTTTTATCTCATTTTAAATGTTACATTGGTTTTAATTAGTTCCCCATCATACTATAGGTATGGGGAACTTAGGTAATCGTGAAAAATTTCGACCTCGGTTTTTTGACTTTTTTATACGTTTTCAGGTGTGAAGAAGCCGAAAATGACAAAATTTGTATGGTGTCTGTCTGTAGGGTGTATGTTAGTGGGTCAGTGGGTCAGTCCGTTAGTTTATTAGTCTGTTAACACGATATCTCATGAACAAATAATCGCAGAGAGGTCAGATCAGTTTTAAAATATTACTTTTGATACTGCGAAGAACCCTATTTATTTGGAACATTCGAATTAAAAAACTTTGCAAGTTATTAGAAATTTACGATTTTCTTAACATGGGAGAATAGGACAAAAATTCGATTAAATGTGCATTGTATGGAACCTTTTTACTGTAAAAATGTCAGACCAGTTTTAAAATATCCGTTTTGGTGCCGGAATGAACATCCGTAACTATAAACATGCTACTTTGAAAATTTCGCAAGTTATTGGAAATTTACGAATTTCTTAACATGGCGGTATAGGGCAAAATTTCACATAAACGTCAGTTTTGAGCGATATTTTCATGGTAAAGACGTCAGACTACTTTTGAAATATTATTTAGGACACTGTCATGAATATTAATGACTATGAATTTTCCAATATAAAATTTTCGTAAGTTATTGGAAATTTACGAATTTCTTAACATGGCAGAATAGAGTAAAATTTCACATAAACGTCAATCTTGAGGGATAATATCATCGTAAAGATGTCAAACCACTTTCGAAATGTTATTTAGGATACTGGCATGAATATCATAGACTATGATTTTTCCAATTTAAAAAATTCGTAAGTTATTTGGAATTTAAAATTTACTTAACGTATCAGAATAAGGCAAAATTGTGCATAAATTTCCATTTTGGGGATTATAAATGCATTAGACAACTTCAAAATTACATTTATGATATTTGTTTGAACATGATTGAATACAAATATTCTAATAGAAAAATTTCGTAATTTATTCGTAATTTACGATTTTATCAGCATAGCGAAATTGTAAATTTTTCATATAAATAGGAATTTTGAGGATTATTGCATTGGAAACAGTAGCATGAAAACTAAACAACGGAATCTACCCTGATAAAATAAATTAATAGATTAGAATAAGATAAATATATTGAAGTGAATGGTGGATAGCCTATTAGGCGGGGATTTCATTCTGTCACTGTATCAAGCTTTGGTCAAATTCATTTCTTTTAACAGGGTTATAATATGTCTTGCACTAGAATTTATGAGAACATATATATGATGGGGAACTGAGCAGAGTCCACCTATGCCAACTAGTTGTTAATTGGAAAACCATTATTCATACATTTTTAAGCACGTAATGTTTTTTAAAGTTCATTTCTTAGTTTTGTATTTGTTAAATATTACAGTCTTATATCAGTTACATTGTTGTCTTGTAATTGTTACATGATATTTGTCTTGTATAGAAAATTATAGTATTATATTTATTGAAGTTTAAGTTATATTTATTAAATATAACTAAATACAAAGAAATTGAATAAATAGTCTTAACGTTAGGCTATTCCATAAGATATAGCAAAAATATTATTAAAATTTCATTATGCATGTATTCTACGAAATATAAAATTACTTCTCTGTGTTTGTATGTCAAAAACATATAATAAATAAAATTTGTATACTAAGAAAAATTTTAAAGGCGCAATTGAAAATTATTTGTGCATACAATTAAAGGAAATCGTATGCCATACTCCATAATTTTGCAAATAAAGTATTACATAATCATATAATGAATTAAAAAAAAAAAATACATTGAAGAAGAATTATATTACATGCTCGATAATATATATATATATATATATATATAATATTTCGACAACTTTTATTATTTATTGGAAAAAATAATCAATTTACAATTCATACTTCATTTTGTCTTCTTTCTTTTTGTGTGGAATAAAGCATTTTAAATATTTATCAGCATTTGTTATTTTTCGACTTCGTTTTTTAGACATCGCGTTTCCATTTACAAATTTAATGCCTATAACTTTTTTTTTCTTACGAAGGAAAAACGTATGTTCTTATATACATATTTTTATAAGATACATTTTTCATAAAACATTTCTTTAAATTGACACGAGAATTGTATTTATTTATTTTATTTTATTTTTATTTATTTATTTATTTATTTAAACGATTGAATTCCTTATTTATAGCCATAACTTTTAAAATAAGTTTATTATTATTATTATTATTATCATTTATTTATTTATTTATTTATAATTTTAATTAAATTAGATTTTGCACTGCATTAAACATTCAGGTTTGCTTTTTAGTAAAAGTAACGTTGTATATGCTAAGAATCGCAAAAATTACATAAACAATTCTGATAAAAATATCTACCAAATTATATTTTCTATTATGTAATAATAATAATAATAATAATAATAAAAAAGCTATATTTTTATTTTTATTTTGTTAGTGTCTTATTGTAGTTTAATTTTTGTATTAAAATATGAAACGAACCGCGCTGTAAAAAATGTGATATCAAAAGTAATATTATTCTTATATACAGTGTTCCCAGACATTGCGACTTTTTTATCCAGTAGTCACCAATTATTTCAACCACAAAATCGAATCGAATCAAAGAATAACCTATTATGTATATCAAATATCACTTCGCAAAATTATTGGTGACTATTGAATAAAAAAGTCGCAAAATCTGGCAACACTGATTATATATAGAAAAGGGTGTGTATAAAAAAATTCTTTTCAAAAATTAATAAAAAAAAAAAAAAAAAAAAAAGAAAAGAAAAGATAATTTTTTTTATTCTTTTTTTAGACATATTACTGGAATATATATATATATACACATATATATATATATATATATATATATACACATATATATATATATATATATATATATATATATATATATATATATATATATATAATTTTGAAAATATGTAGTTACTTGAAGACAAGTGGGCATGTTCAACAAGAAGAAAAATCGTTAATAAAAACAAAGAAATAACGATATAAAATAACGAAGAGCAATTGTAAAAACAACACTACATATAAAAAACTTCCTCCCACTTCCTCTTCAGTAGGTGGGAGCAGCAGAACAGGCAATAAATTAAATTAAAAAAGGCCTAACAGGTTTCGGAAACATGGTGAAAATAGCATACTCCCAACAAAAATCTATGAAATTCTAAAACAAGATTAAATTACTGGTAAATTATATATAACAATACATCAATGCTTCATAAAAGCAACATAACTAAATAAATTTAATAGTCCATAACTATATCAATTTAATAATCCAAAAAATACAAAGTCGATATTTGTGATAAGAATAATTCAATAAAAGGACATGCTAGATTGTCATGTTCCCACCCAGACCTGAAAGGCAAAAATATATTGTAATGAACTGAAATATATTGGACTTACTGCATTGTAGAAATAGGTCTTTAAAAAGAAAGAAGCAAGTTCACATGTAGTAGCTCAATGCTGGCGCTGTCTTGTCCGATGTTCCAATATCATAATCCAGACTCTCCGAGTCGCTCAGTACCAAGTAGCTGCAGTCCGACAGAAGGCGTTCCACAAGTTTACACTTATATATATATATATATATGTCTGTGTGACTGACATCTAGAACATAAATTCTGGCTCCAGTAAAAATAATTCCATGTCATCTTTATAAATGCTAGTTTCCTCTACTAGCGATTTCTAGAAACAATTCTAGAGTGCTTTTCCTTATCTTCGCGTTCAAACTAATTTAAAAATCTCTGCAAATAAATGCGAGCACATGAGGAAAAGTTTTAACGACTATAAATTTCATCTATGACACATTTCTAGGAAATCATGTAATAATTCCTCGCAATACAAACGATTTATAATATTTAGAATTTTCAAAACATTGTTTCACCGTCTAGGAAAGTATAGACTAGAAATTCTCGATAATTTCGTCTATACAGTTTATTTTTTCACATTAAACACTAAAACAAAGGTACAAAAGTACACAAAAATGTTTAAAATTCTGTGAAATTTGAGAATGTCACGTATTCAATGTATTTCTGATGCAGATATACTCAAATTTAAAAATCTCATGTACTTGTTGAATATATTAAAATGCTCCAAAAATGGCATCGACCACCGTGTATCCCAATATCCCAAACAGAGGTATTTTCATTGGTGTATTCTTCCGTAAACCAGTAAGAAACCCCCATGAAATATAGTTCTGGAGATTTGAAAGAATGGAGGTTTGAGGAGGTTTGAACTCTTTCTGTTTAATTTTTTTGAAGTTCTATAAAAGAAAATCTTTCAGTTCAACAAATTTAAAATAAATTATAAAATGAAAGGATATTTATTTAAAAACTTGTGATATTTCATAAGTGATATATATATAAATATATAGTCCTGTTTGAAACAAGCTCACCAGCACTGCGGAACAAAAATATACCGCCTTCATCTCGAATGAAAAATAGTCATTTTCTAAATCCTTAAACTAGAAATATAGATTTCTGAGCTATGCGCATAAGGCATGCCAATAAACTGAATGGACGAAATTATCGAGAATTTCTAATCTACACATTTCCAGATGGTGAAATTATATTCTGAACATTCTGAATATTCTGTATTACGAGAATGATTTTCTAGAATTGGGTCATAAACCAAGATTATAACTGCTGAAACTCGCCTCTTGTACTCACATTTAATTGGATATATTTTCAAATAGATTTATCCTGGACAGTATCGGCAAATTCTCAAGAATTCTAATAGAGGTCTTTAGAATTCGCTTTCGAAGGGGACTAGAAAAAAATTTATAAGGATGACATGGAACTATTTTTTCGAGAGCCACAATTTAGATTCTAGATGTCAGTTATAGAATTATTTCTCAGTGTATTGGCGTGCCTTATGTAGCTTGGAAATCTATATTTCTAGTTTACGGATTTAGGAAAGGACCGCCTATTCGTTCTAGATAAAAGCGGTATATATATATATATATATATATATATATATTTTCCCCCAGTGAGGGGCCGAGCGGTTCTGCGCTGAAAGCTGGAAGACGTGAGTTGCTGTATTCGATCGCAGGTCGTGCTCGTCGGCCGAGCCGTTTGGATTTTTTTCTGTAGTTTTCTCCAAAACTTGGGTAAATACGGGCAAGGACCCCTTCGAAAGACTCCCATGGAGGTACCCCGCACAAGCCTAAGACCCAAGAGTAGTCAATTGGCCATACTTCCAAAGCACCAAACACACCTGCTTGAAACAAAATTACTCATTTCAAAATGAGTATATCCATTTACTCATTTTTGAGCACCTCATTTTTAACAGTGTAAACTTAACTCTGAAACCTATACTTATAGTTTAGGTATTCAGAAAATGACTACCTATTATTTCTAAATGAAGGCGGTACATTTTTTTAAACTAATTTTTTTAATTAAAGAAATGTGTTCTTAAAAGAAAAAAAAACCTATATTTATTTATTTATTTATTTATTTGGATATTTTTTAACTGTCATTCTTAAAATCCTTTACGCAAAAATATTTTTTTATATAGATAATTTCTATTTGCATTAACAATATTTTATGCATAGAAAATGTGTAGTGATGGATGGAAAACCATTAAAAAAATATTGAAGCTACTCACCTAAAACAATGGATCAGAAAAGAGAAGGAAAAAATGAAAAAATAAAATAAGTTATAAAAATTAAATATTAAAAAGGATTTTAAATTAATAATAAAACTACAAAAATTTTGCATAAATGGTTAAAATTAAAGTGGCATTTGATGTTGTATTTATATTTACACGCTTCCAAAATTTCAGTTAGCTAATAAAACTTCATTATCATGTCGTTTTAGCTGTAATGGCGCACGCATTGATACATTTTAATGAATTTCTTAAATTAATGCTCTGGATTAAGCTGTGGATGATATTACTTTAGACACATTAGGCCATTGTTACACTGCGATTAAGAAAATGAATTTAACATACATTATTAAAATACATAAAATTATGGTTTCCATGAAATAACAGAAATAATAATAACTATGTTAAAATCTGGAGTGATTCTATTCGACTTTCCAAACATTAAGTAATTAACGGTTCTATAAATAAACTAAAATAAGAATAGTCTTTAATTAAAAAAAGTTAAAATTATAATAGAGTGTTTTTTTTCTCTATGTAGAATGCTGTTTATTTTAACGCTATTGCACTACAAGTATTTTTAGCCCTTAGATCATTACGATAAACTTTCGTTGTGTACCTGTAAAAATCGGTAAGTGATAGATTCACCAAAATTTATGCTGTTCGTGCAACGGCGACCTATAAAATGTATGCAAATTTCCCGTTCATTCGAATAAGGCACATTGGCACTATCTCCCTTTGAATAATTTGAGCCTAAAAGCCACAATTATGTAGATTATTTTATTGTGTTCCTGTAAAACATTGTAAGTGATAGATATACCAAAATCTGTACCGTTTTGGTGATGACGACCTGTAACATGCATATAAATTTTCAGCTGAATGCAATGAGGTAATTAGATGCTATCGCATTTTAAATAGTTTTAGCCTAAAAGCCATAATGATAAAGATTATTTCATTGTGTCCCTGTAAAAAAAAAATGTTAGTGATAGATTTAGCAAAATCTATACCGTTTTGGTGATGGCGACCTATAACATGCATATACATTTTCAGCTTAATGCAATGAGATATTTAGATGCTATCGCAATTCAAATTGTTTGAGCCCGTAGGCCATGATGAAAAATACTTTTTCTTTATCTCCCTATAAAAAAGTACGAGTGCCAAATTCACCAAAATCAATAAAGTTCGCGTGACCGTGACCTTTAATATACGTATCAACGTACAGCAGAATTGAACAAATCGAATATACGTTATCGTGGTCATTCCATGTATATACACAAACATACATATACATACATCACGAGAAATCGTATAAAATCGTATATATCTCTAGAATAGGAGCTCCTTTCAACATCAGTATTGAAGGTGTATAACTAGACATCATGGCAGTCACAAAAATATATTTGCAGCATTCTATGACCATTCATTTTTGAGCAGTGTATGGTAAAATATACATTTCACAAATCATGATTACATTGCACTCCTTATATATAATGTGCGGAAATCAATAATGAATTTCGATGAATAATTTGTTAATATAGGTATATAAAATGTATTCTGATAAGTTTGTATTATCCTTTTCTACTAATAGATGTGATTTTGCTATATTCATTTTCTTAAGAAAATTGAACATAATTATACATAATGAAGTGTAAGTAGATCTTCATTATAATTTTATCTCCTTCCTTAATCGAGATGACTGTATTTAAATATATACACATACAAAATATAGAATAAATAAAAATTATTATAATAATTACTAAGAACAGTTAGATGACATTATAAAGAGCCTATTGTAATACAAGGAAAGCAAGTTTTCAGACCGAAAATTTACGGCTTATTTATAGCATGAAATGTCATCCTTTTCAAACTGAAAGCTGGTATTTCAAAAATTTCTTTCAAAAAATATGTGTGTTATATCTCTTTCTATTTCATAGTTTTAATTTCGATTATTTAATGAAAGTCATCTTTTGAAATTAAATACATTTACATACAACGAATTATGCTTATAATGTTTAGAATACATTCTTATGGATTTCCTCATTATTTTTGAGTGAAGCTTTTCTAGGTATGTTTTTCTGATTTGAAATATCAAAAAAGGCTTGTATTGTGTATTTTTAGGGCAATAGATATATTTTAGAGGACGGATTTCTTTCACATTGTATTTTATGTTAATTTAAAAAATTAATAGTAGTACACAAATTTTCATTTATAATTGCTGTTATGAGAGTTTATTTTTAAGGAAGTTTTAAAAGTATTTTTATTGGGTAATATAAAGTAATAATAATAATATTATTATTATCTTAAGATTTATATGCTTTTAAAATTTTGAGATATTATAAGTTTTTGAGCTCTATATTTCAGTATTATATGTTACTAAAAGTTTAATTAGTTTGAAATTTATGTTGTTATTTCGAAAAGTGTAATCATTAAAATAAAGTAAAACAAAATAATTTTCTAATTCGATTAAAATACCTTTATAAGTGTTTTACGTCAGGCCAGACTCAATTTAAGGACTCCATGTTATATGCGTTTTTTCTCTTTCTTAATCTGCTATAAACAACTAAAGTTTTGAATTCACTTGATAAACTCCACGTGAGTGCAGTTGCCTCGTCCTGTGAGTATTTTTTTTTTCTAAATTCTTGAACTCAATAGTTTTTTCTACTTCTTTCTTCTTCATATTTAACTTCAATATTTAATGTACGACCGGGTGCCAGCTAGTAAGTTGCTACTATAGCCACTAGCGTAAAAAAAATCTTACATTGGTGCTCAAGGGTGAAAAAGGTTTCCTTGATGAGGGATTTTTTTTCATCTTTCTGAGCTTCTCTTACATGGAATTTGTCTAAAGTAATGTTGTTATTGTTTATTTTCTCATTGATTGTTTGTATCATTTGTTTCGGGATCATTAAGTTAAAATTAATTGTTTCAACAATTAAACATTAGTCTTCTAAGGTAATTTTAATCTGATGGATATATATATATATATATATATATATACTAGCTGACCCGACAAACGTTGTTTTGTCATATAAATTATTTCTAGAGAATATTTTGCTAGAAAAAAATAACTAACTTATTGTAAGTGTGTAAGGATGTGGTATATAAGTGGAAGATGTATGGAGCGCTGTGAACGGTGAAAGAATATAAAAATAACAAAACACCAATCATTTATCTTTTTAATTTATTAAAATTGATTCTTTAAAATTATATACATATCGCTACTTATAACACTATTGCTAAAAAACAATATCAATCCCTTAATGCAACAGAGTGTACAATATTTTTTGTTATCCCATCTTTCGCCAATACAAACAAACTGGATGGTTTGCCCACTCGAGAGCCACGTATAATTGTCCGTGTGAAAAACATGATGTGCTCAAAACTAAGCCACAGACAGACATCGATTAGCCCTGAGACTTATTGATAGTCATTGCAAATGCCAATCTAATTGGAAATTGAGGGCGTTTAAATTGAATTGGCACATCTGTGGGTATAATAGGGATTCGCAGTAGTAATATATTTTCACCTCGGAATTTGTCATTTAAAATGATGGCTTCGATAACATTTTTCATTAATTTTTTTATGACTAATCGCGTGCCGTTGCACAACCGTGGTGGGTTCAAATTACGAAGCAAAATAACCGGAGATCCAACCTTCAGTTGTAAAATATGCGGTGGCATGCCTGGTAAATCCAATGAGTTTAAAAACTTTGTTGGATAATTTACAGCTTCGGTGGCATCGCAAACTGTATCATTAGATTTGTATGACACCAAGTCTCCTGGTAACAAATGTTGTATCTTGAGATTCAATTCGTTGACGTCCACATATTTTGCTGCTAAAATTGCTCTTTCTGCCAGCCACTCATGATTTGTGTATCGTCTGTGTACATCGGGAAATATCTGGTCAATAAGAGCATCTTGAGAATCAATGATTGTGCAAAAATCGGTCGGTAATTTTATGCATCCAGTTTCATCCGTAGTAACTTTTCCATCGCCGATATCTAACAATTGTTTTGAGAATGTTTCAGCGGATGGATCTTGAAGCTTTTGAACGCACAAATTTACTTTCAGTTGTACTTTTTCAACATTACGCCACAATGACAATGATTTTAAGCACGCGTTGATCTCATCAGCATATGTTGAACGCGGAATAACGGGAAGTGCTTGTCTGAAATCATCTGAAAAGAGTAACAGAGTGCTGCCAAATAGTTTGTCGTTGTTTTTTATATCTTTCAATGTCCTGTTCGACGCCTCAATCGAATGTTTGTGTGCCATAGTGCATTCATCCCAGATAAGAATTTTACACTATTTCAGCACTGTGGCCATGGACGATTGTTTTTTTTATGTTGCACACTGCGTCTGGGTTATTTTGAATATTTAGTGGCAGTTTAAATAATGAATGAGCTGTTTGCCTCCATCCAATAAAGTTTTCGCAATGCAAGATGATGCAACAGCCAATGCGATGCCATTATTTGATCGTATTTTGGCGAGAATTAGCGAAATAAGGAATGTTTTGCCAGTTCCACCTGGTGCACCCCCCAAAAAAAAAGAATCCACCTTGTCCTGCCAAAACTGCGAGCATGATGCGGTCGTAAATGGTTCTTTGTTCTTCATTCATTAGTGGGACATTGCGAGCAACAATCGCTGCAATTTCTATAGTATTGTATTGTAGTTCACGATTCAATTCAGTGCTTATTAAATCAGATGCATTTCGATTTGTTGAATTCATACCGAAATGACTGAGTGGTAAGTTGGCAATGATAATGCAAAGATCTTCAATAGCAATCAATGCTTCATTGTACATAGCGTCACTGAATACTATCGTTAGATTGTTGCACCGTGAACGATGTCGATGCAATATATCATCAGTCATTGAATCTTTGTGATTATCCCATAATGTCTCTGCTCGGGCCGGGAAACATGTAGTCAATACTATAGCGAATAGTAGACGAATTTGTTTTGCTGTACAGTTCAGTCCTACTTCAGCAAGCATACACTCCCACTGGTTGTCGTCTTCCAGCAAGCCGAGTGCAAGGCATGCATCTTTATACGTTGGATACTGTTGTCCATTCACTTTACGTAAATCTTGAAATGACAAAGGGCCGATGACATTAACCAACAACAGTCGAAGATAAAAGCACTCAGTCTGCCTTGGATTGACTGTAAATACTCGTCCCAAGGCGTTTGATTTGAATAAAACGGGACCTGCATCAATCGGCGTGCCTTGCTTGCGGGGCATCCATTTTTTGTTGGAGCCCATGTGAAATAGCGTGGTAATTCTGAATAGAGTAATGTCCGTGCAAAAGCACCAAAAGCATCCGCACGATTACACAATTCAAAAAATTCGGTGAGTGTAGTTTTTGGTGGATATATAGCACGATCAATCGCTGTCACGCTCGTGAAATATACGCGCTGGCCATTTTCAAGATGGACGGCTAAATGAAGAACTGCTGGATCCCGTTCATGAATTGGGAAACCAAAGATACGCCAAACAGCTTCATTGGAGCTGACGTACCGGCCAATTTGGTAAAGTGTTATTTCATCGTTGTTATTCACCGGAGGAGCATTCACATTGGTATTTTCAACTCGAAATACAGCCATATTACTGCCTTTATTCACATACTTATAAATGTATTTGATGCTCTTCACTGAACTGCAGAACTGAACATTAATATGAGCATTGAATGTTTTGCTCAGCAGAGGCGAATATGGGACCACCCAACAGTTATCAATGTCAATATCTATGTTGTTGACATAGATTACCGCCATAGATGATAAGATTATCCGCCATTATCGGGATTTCTTCGACGATATATTGGATATTCGTCAACATTTGTGATCGTGAAATTTTTCGGAAAACTTTTAGTACATTTTCCATCTGCTCAAATAATAATGGCCTAAAAATTCATTTTTCATTTTAACATAAAATAACTCCGTCGGATATTGACGAATTTTTTAAAAGAATATACCATTTTAACTAATTTTAACATTTTAACAATATTAACGTTGAAAAAATATTTTAAACACTTACGGTTAAAAATTCATTTTTCATTTCAACATGAAATAAATTCTGACATCGTGTTTACGATTATAAAATATTAACTTTGAAAAAATATTTTAAACACTTCGTAAGATACGGTTACGATTCTAAAAATATTAATTTTGAAAAAATATTTTAAACACTTCGTAAGATACGGTTAAAAATTCATTTTTCATTTCAACATTAAATAAATTCTGACATCGTGTTTACGACAACTCACGCCATCTAGGTGGAAAAGTTGTTGAAAGAGTTGGTTAAAAATTAATTTAGAAAGAACTAATTAAGTTACAACTTTCATTTGTAAATCTAAACCATTCTCGAATCCACCTGAGGACACACAAAAAATTTCATTAAACTCAGTCCAGCCGTTTAGGAGGAGTTCAGTGACATACACACGCACAAAAGAAATATATATATAAAGATATATGTATATATATAACAAGATATGAAAAAATATTTAAAATGAAATAAAAGCTACCGAAAAAAATTAATAATTGCCAAATCATACTACATATTGCTTTTTGCTTTTTTAAAAAATTAATTTTTTTACTAAATATAGATATGCGTAAGTAATTCTAGTAAGTTAAATTTAGGAAAAAATCAGATTTCTTTTTCACGGCGAAATTTTGAGCTGTACAGAGTCACATCTGAATTATTAACCTTATGTTCGGTTTTACGTAAGTACGTTGCTGCATTAGTAAAGCAAAAATAACATTAAGTTGTGTGATTTTTTTTTCACACCAAAGTACTGGAATATCAGCGTACTTTTGTGGTTACACCACGATTCATCACGTCTTTTTTTTTTTTTTTTTTTATTATATTTTGTTTATCTTTAGATTACTTTTAATACTATTTTTTCCCTATTTAGTAGATTAAAATAAATATTAAGTTTTATAAAGATTAAGTTTACATTTACGTGAACAATTTACTACAGCAAAAAATAATCGACATTTTTATGTAGATGAAACATTAAAATAATTACTATGCATTCATTGATTGGTCCAAAATCACTTCAAAAATGAAATTTAAGCCCTACTAGTAGCCTTCATGATTATTCTCTAAAATTTAAAATGTACATTCAGTGTCATATATTTATTCTGCTATATTTTTGAGAAATAATAGAGAAATCTAAAAAATAAAGAAAGTAAAATGTTTATCCAAAGTTTTTTTTATTTTTTGTGAAACATTAAGCATCTAAAATTAAATCTGAGTAAAAGCGTATGTTATACCCGTAATAGAGAAACTAAAATGATTATTATTATTATTATTATATAAAATAAAAATATTAAAGATAATTTCTATTTTGGTCATATAGTAATATTTTTCAAAACAATTTCATTTCACGTTTTTTATGCCAATTTATTTTGTTATAAAGAAAGGAATACTTTCTGTACATAATATATATATTTCCCAGAGAATTATTTTTTGATAAATAAATTGGTAAATGTTTTTATTCAATTAATTTTATTTTTGAAGGTATAAAGGTTTCAGTTGAAGATAAAATTTAATTTATTTGGGAATCAGTTCTTAGAAGAAAAAAATTAATTTAATTTAAATCAAGAAAAGCTTGACTGTAAAGCAAATGGGAAAGAGGGAAGAGTAAAGAATTGACTGTCAGAAAAAAGGCGACAGATTGTATCCCCAATAAATGCTGTAAAAATCGGCGTCTAAGTTTATGCTTATTAACCGCTATTATATAAAAAAATATAGAAAAAAGTTTTGTGATGGCCAAAACACACTTTTTTTTTTTTTTTTTTTTTTAAATTTTGGATGATAAATAAAGCTCGTTAGTAATTTGACTTAAAAGATACTAATGTGAAATTCCGAAAATTCCATAATTTACTTCCGGAGACGCTTTTTTAAGAGGGCACGTTTTTCCAGGGGCCATTTTTCCCTTCGGGCGTTCTTCCCAGGGGACTTCTCAAACCAAAAAATAAGCCTTTAATTCATCTTTTTCTAACATTATATGTTGTAAAATATCTTCAGATTGAATACAAATTAAATAATTAAAATGTAATACTATATTTTAATAATTAATTATATTAGATATCAAAGAATCTGTTTTTATTTCTTAAATTTCATGAACGCGTTTTTTACTTACCAGAAAAATAAAAGAAAACAGGAGGAAAAATATTTCTGTCGCTAGTCCATAGAAAGATAAATTATGTTTCTCGACGATGATTTTTTTCTTCTCTGAAAACAACATAGTATTAGATTTCAAGTGATAGATTGCCAGCTAGTAATTGTTCGTGACTAATAATTTTGTTCACGCTTGACCTATATGTCAATAGATCTTATTACTCAAAAAAAGTTCTTTAAAAACAACACTGTTTTATATATCGAGTGATAAATTGTATTAACTATTTTATCTTTAAAGATTTTCTTTTTAGAGCATACTCCTCCAGTTGTTTTATGCGTTTTAAAATTATAAAATTATTTTTTCCCTCCAGATTGCTGATTTTGTAATCGCAAAAGGAAATATATTAAGCAATATAAGTACAATATTAATTGAAAGTATTTTAAAAGAACGATAACGTTTAATTAGACAAAACTGACACAAATGCATTTTGAATATAAGATCACATTTGTTTTTTAAACAAAAATAATCTCAAAGTCTAACGATTCATAATAATTTTGAAAACTATGCATTTAGGGAAATTTATCTATCCTATTAATATTATTATTATTATTATTATTATTTTACTAAATTTAACGAAATTGATTAGAAGTTCTCGCAATTGTTTTAGAAAAAAAAAAAAAAAAAAAAAAAAAAAAACTAGTGTGTTGTGGCCACCACATGACTTTCTTCTATATTTTCATACACAAATTCACTCAGTAAAAATAATTTATTAAAATTATTATTTAAAAAAAATTATCTTTCATGATAATTCAGACGATTTCCATATTAGAGAAGAAGATCCAAAAAATGTCGAATTTATTCTCAAAATTACATTAAAAAAATATTTTTGGTTAAAAAAAATATATATAACTTCACTTTAAATTATCGCAGATCGATGGTTCAACCATTCGTTTTAAAGGTATTGGCGAGCTCTTTTGAAAGATACCCATCATGAAAATTTACTCCCCTCGAGGAGGGACTTTCCCCCCAGGAGGTGAAGCGAGGCTCCTACATACACAATTTTTAGTAAAAGTTGATAGGCACTAATTTATGTCAGTGTGTAACTACATACCAATTTGTATGAAATTCTGTGCAGTAGTACATGAGATATAGTCACCACAAAATTCTGTCACACACAGAGACAGACATTTTCTAAAAAGGGTCAAATCATGTTCTACAGCTCTCAAAACATGTAAATCCATCAAAAACCCGAAGTTGAAAATTTTTACGAATCCAATACTTTCTTCTATTGAATATAGAAGAAAGTAAAAAAAAAAAAAAAAAAAAAACAGAGACGTTTCAAATAATATTTTAAAGATATTAGAGCAATAAGTATTTTTAAAAAATTCCAATTTAATATATATATATATATATATATATATAATAATGGAAAATTAAATTTTTGAGACTATGTTGTATTTTATTTAAATGCCAATTAGTTAATTTGAATAACTTATATAGCTGAATTACATATTGAATGGTTATAATAATATTTTTTTCCGCATTTACACATGGGCGAACAAAGTATTACATAATTGGCGGAAAGCCACATACACCACAACTCAATGAGTTTATCGTAAATAACATTCGTGAACAGTTTATCCGGAGCCTGTTGCTCGCTTTCTTTTTAACCCTATGCAACAAAGTTGAAAATTGTTAACGACTTCGGTATGTCTGTCTGTCCACGCTCTAACACCCGTAAATAGTTATGGAAAAATCTTGAAATTGTTTTGTTATTCAAGTTCACTATCGAATGTTCCCTATCGAAAATTTAGTGAATATCTCCATTGGTTTGTGTACAGGGACACACGAAAGTATTCCAAAGCATTGTGAGAGGAATTTCTTTAAACCATGTTTTCATATCTTTACTTTAGACAAATCTTAATGAAATTCAAATATTTTATTTAAATTCACAATCGAATGTTTTCTGTAGAAAATGGAGTACGTACCGTACCTGATTTATGTACAGGAACACCCAAAAATATTCCAAAGCAATACGTTCTATGGCAGATATTTCTAGACACCAAATTTTAATAATTTTACTTCGCACAAAACTTAATGAAATTAAAATATTTTATTCGTATTCACAAAAGAATGCTTTCTAAAGAATATAGAATCATTAGCATTGAGATCTACAGAGGCACACAAAAATATTCAGTTACATTAAGGGGTATAATTGGAAATTTAGTATAATTGCATTTTCGTTTACCTTTTGCGTTTATAGCACTTTCTAATCATATTTAATTGTGAATATGTTTTGAATTTCTGTATGTATGTGTCCGACTGTCCACTGTCTATATGTCGTTTTTCCGCCTCCAGTGTCCGTAAATACTTTCGGAATAATATACATACATACATACATATATATATATATATATGTGCTATTCAAATACACTGGGGAATGTTTCCTTAATAAAATTATATTAATAAGTCCTGTGCAACTGGTTCGTGTAAAGGGACTTCCAAAAGAAAAAAAAATGCAAATGAATTTAGTTTTAGAACAGACATTTAAATAAATCCCATTTAAATAACTTTTTACTGGAAAATTCCTAAAAAAATGACATTTATTGTGAATATTCTAAAGTAATGTTTTGTTTTGAATAATATATAGTTAACGTTCAAATTTACAGGTTTACACTGAAATATTCAGATAGAATAAGGGCTGCAATTTAAATCTAAGGACTGTATTTTCTTTTTCGTTAAGCATTTGTAACATTTTCTAGGGATGTTTAGAAGTGATTATGAATTCAATTAGTCTATCTCTATGTCTTTCAGTCCTTTTGTCTGTATGTTGTGCGATAACATAAGCAAAGAACTTTTTAAGTTATACAACCAACAAGTACGTACATTTCGAAATTGTTAATAATCAATGCGCACCACGTGATTTTTCCTTCTTATTTCTTTTTTCCTACAAATTTGCGATTGTTTGACCTCTTTAACGAAGGTGAAAGAAAAAACGGGTAAAATTAAAGAATAGGAAAGCACAATGAGAAGTGTGAAAAAACAAGAGAACAATGTCGATTAAAAAATGCGTAAATGCAGATTTAGTTAAAACACCGAATTTATTTAATTGAAATAACTATTGAAATTTCTGTTTCCTTTTTCGAAATTAAAAAGAATGTTTACAATCAGAGATTAAAGTTTACTGAATATTCTTTTTAAATTTTTCAGTTATCGAATTTTGAAGTCTTGTTGAAGTCATCCTTTAATTTTCCAAAGTTAATGTTAAACTTTATATTTTGCATAAAAATTTTATAATTTGAAAAAAAAAATTCTATAATGCTTTGATATAACATTATTTTAAACAAATACCTATTTTTCAAATCAAGCAACTTATATTATTTTTTTCTTCTTCTATACAATGTTTATATACATATTATACATAAAAAGTATTCAAGTAATATGTGTTGGGAAAATTACAAAGCTAATAAATATAAGTATATTAAAATAATTATTAAATTTAAAATGTACTATTTAAATTGAAATTTTAAAATTTGGTGTTTATTTTATTTTATGTATTTGAATATTGCCCCCAGTAACCGAGAGGCTCTGATCTCGAATATGGTAGACAGGAAGTGCTGGGTTTGCAACTTTGTCGTGCTCTTTGGACTAAATATTCGAACATTTACATGTTTCTTTCTGAAACTCCTGGGAAAGTGGGCTAGGACCCTTTAAAAAGACACCACGAAAGGCATTTAGACGATGCCCTTGTGCAGTCAATTAGGCTTAGCCTCTAAATATACTTAATTTTTTAGTCATAAAAAAAGTTATTAATATCATTCCATATGCTAAACAGCATATTAAATAGCTTCAGATCTGTTAGATTTCTATTCTGTTAAAGGTTTTTTTCTGTTTGGTGAGAAGTTGGGGGCTAAGGATAGTTATTGGCTAATTGCTACTATCCTTTCTGAAACTTCTCTTTAACTCCAACACGGAAGCGCCTCCCTGATGAAGACTTCTGTGTGTTTTGGGGTTTTATTTCATTTCATTTGTTAAATTATTCCTATATTCAAGTTTTACATTTCCTTTTGCAGCAATTTCGCGCATTGGTTTGTAAATCTCCTGTTGGTTTTTCTAATCTTGAATTTTTATTTTAATTTCATATTTATAAATACTTGTTTTAAAAGTTTCTTATATCTATATTTAAGTTAATTACTAGGCTGAAATTGATCTCTCTGATGAGTCAAGTTTAACTTATTTCAAACTTATAGAAAGAAGCAGGTCTGATTATGAAAATGTGACCAACTTAATAAAAAAATTCTTCTTAAAACAGCGACACCATCTCCGTACATTATGAAACGTAGGTGCATAACTTTTCAAGGTATCAGACAGATTTACATGCCCAGGGCATCAATCAACTCGAAATAAAACATGGAAATTATAAAAGTGGCACCTGACTGACTATTTTGGAGATGATTCAGACTTTTCCGCAAACAGCATTTCAAGATGATAATGTATCTTACTAAAGGGCATCTGTGGTATGTTTATATGATTCAAATAGGTTAAATTACCTATCGATATCCCTGTCTACCTCTAATTCTGTAATGATTGATAACTTTTAACACTTTAAGTTAAATCCCCCAAAGAATATCGTAGAATTTCTACTTTACCAGACATGGAAACAGTCCTAATCTTAATCCGTTCAAAATTGTTTAGGATATAAAAAGGCGGGGGAGAGAAGGAAGTATTCAAAATTTGCATCCTACAAATCTGCAAGCACTAGAAAAAAATATTTATGATATTTTGCGCAGTGATATTTCTGAGATTTATATTTAAACACAGTATAATTATACGCTATTGTGCTAGCAGAAAAACCATATAAAGATTAAAAAACTCCAATGCAGAATGCATATTTTTATTAAGTAATTGTTTAGATCTAACATATAAATAGTTTTATTTCATATATTACAACATAACTTATTTTTTTAACAAAATAAACCATAATAGAATACAAAGTATATGTTTATTACATTACGTTTAAAACAAAAGTGTTATGTAAGTTTTTATTAAATACTTTGTTGAGTGTAACAAAGCAAATCACTATATCGAAAATGTACACAGGTATAATTTCATCTCTTTGATATTATGCAAACATAACAGTTTTATTTGTTTTAACCATTAGTTTTGAAGATATGATAAATAAAAAGGTATAAGTCAATTTTCTGCAAAGTGGCCATTTTTTTTGTCCCTTAGTACATATGTGTATGTATATATATATATATATGTTATATTTTCGGCACATAATTTTATTTAATATCCGTGAACACGACATTATGCAATTACAATTTATTTAAATGATAAACTGTCTATGGTTCCCAATCAAGATATTTTTATGTGCTTTATCAAAACATAATTTTTCTTCATTATAGTAGTGTTATAGAATAATAGTAGAATAGACTTATTCTTCAGTATAGTATATCAAAAATCAATTTTTATAGCATTTTATTTAACAATATCTTATTAATCTTTTTTTAAGCTATGGTTTTAATAAAATAATAATTTAAAAATAAAAATGAATTCCAGTCGTTTAATTTGTAAAATATTTTTCGTTTATTTTGTAAAATATCTGAAAATCTTTTCTTATATGAACAAATGACAATTATTGTTTAACATACAATGATATTTTGTTATCACAAAAGAACTTTATATTTCATTAAACAAAGGGTTAAATTTTTCGAAAATCACATATCTATGCATTTTCATTTACAAAAATAGATATATGATATTTCCCTATTTTAAACGCAGAGTAATATTTCGGAGACGTTGTGTTATATAACTTTTTATTAAATATTTAATAGGGAGGATAAAATAATCAAATTAAAAGAGTTTTTTTTTTTTTTTTTAACCATTTGTTAGAATTATTTCCTTACGTATAGCACTGAAAAACAAAAACAAAATTAATTTAACAATCTTTATTTAAGATTATTAAACAGAGAATAGGTAAACATCAATCCAAATAACTATTTAATAAATAATATCACTCTTTCATAACTCGTACTAGGGGAAAAGAAAAAGTTTTATTTTATCATATATTGCATATATATGTATATACACACACACACACACACATATATGTATATATATATATATATATATATATATATATGTATATATACTAGCAGGTTATGCCCGATTCACTGGTCACTAAATTCAAATGAATTTTCAAAAGAGTTGAATCACTATTTATTTTTTATATCGCATTTTGGGTTTTGTAACATAATTAAAAATTCCTTTTAAAATCAAAAAGTCAACATAACATAATACAAGCTAAATTAAATAAAATTTTCCTTCAGTTTTGCACTCGTTTTGCAACAATTCTTTATAATCTTATGTGAATGGTTCTCAAGAATGAATCAACAATTGTTTACATATTTAATGGATTAATGTATGGGAAATCAATGTTATTTAAAAATTGCAGTTCTTCGGACTTCAAAACTTATAACTTTTAAAAGTTATTCTTTATTCTTTAATATTAGACTGTTTTTTGTTTAATATTAGACTCTTATTTTAAGATAAAAGCAATGGAATGATATCGCGTTCTGAAACTTTGCAGCGTAATATCTTTACAATTTTTATTAAAATCACAATCAACTGATTGGAAGAAAATCATATTTTAATGAATTTTTTTATTTTTCCGACCGAGTGAAAATAATGCCTGGTCCGGGAGTCGAACCCCGGATCTTTGACTTACAAGTTCAAAGCTCTACCAATTGAGCTATCCAGGCCGACAAACCGGTCAGCATTACTCACTCAGACAACCTATAGGCAGAAAACATCTGGTCTATCATTTAGATAGCTCAACAGAAATAAGCCGCAGGTAAAGGAAAACACCATTAAACAATGGGAGAAAGAAATACAATTTTTATTAAAATCACAATCAACTGATTGGAAGAAAATCATATTTTAATGAATTTTTTTTATTTTTCCGACTGAGTGAAAATAATGCCTGGACCGGGAGTCGAACCCCGGCTCTTTGACTTACAAGATCAAGGCTCAACCAATTGAGCTAGCCAGGCCGACCAGCCGGTGAGCATTAAAAAATTTCATTAAAATTTCAGTAATATCTTTAAATCGAATAACTTGATGTATATAGTGTCCTCACATAAAATGAACAGTTTTTAGAGCTCTTTTTAAAAAGTAAAACATCTATACAGTATCTTAAAAGAAAAAAAAATCATCGGTTTTTACTAAAAAAATGACCGACTGTCATCAGCCAAATAGTTAAATATAAACCAATAAAAAATAGGAGTGGTTCGCCCGGATGTGTTCCTCCGACAGACTCTTTGATTCATATATATATATATATATATATATATATATATATATATATATAAGGTTAAAATTAAAACTAAAGATTAAATTAAAATTTCATTGGTTGAAAGTTGGTTTTTAAATAAGTTTTTAAGCAAAGGCTTAACACAACTCAGCACTTTTTGGATAGTCACTTTCTCCTACGATGAACTCTGTTAGCTCGCTATTTTAGTTTTCTGGATCGTCTTTTGATTTTGGTTTTTCTGGATGGTAATAGAAAACATTAGGATATATTATTTCCATATTACATCTCTTTCATTTCAAGGTAATTTTTTCTTGAAGGTTCATGTTATGTTTTTATTTATTTATTTTTAAATATTCTGTCTTTATCTCATTTTATTCATTTCAGGGTGATTTTTTCTTGTCGGTTCGTGCTATCATTTGATATTTTGCTAAAATGCATATCAAATACAGAAAACCTACAATTATTTGCTCAATGCTATGAGGATAGCATTTGAAAACGCCTTATAGCATTTTGAGTCATTTAGTTACAATTCAGTCTTGTTCTGCTTTGATCCTGCTTTGTTCATCTCAAAATAAATATGTTCATTTCAATACATAGTTCTTTTCTCTCTTTTTTTTTTCTTTACAATAATATCCTAGTTTAATCCTTCTTTTCTTTAGCATCAAATTACACGGTCCTGTCTTAATTTTCAGCAGGTTTTGTAGTCTAATAAATTAAAGTAAGTAATATTATTAATCTTAAAAATTAAATCAATTTAAGACAACTAGTTACTTTGTTTTGCCTGTGTATGTTTCTAAGGTGATTTATTTGACTGATTATTCTTAGTTTTATTCTTTTCATTTATTATCAAATGGATTATATATATATATATATATATATATATATATATATATATATATATATATATGCCAGCAAAAATTTTTGGTAGCCAGTAAAAAAAATCCGCCTGTCTTTTTATTTATTTATTTATTTATTTTTTCTTTCTTTTCTTTCTTTCTTTTTTCTTTTTTTTTTTTTTTTTTTTTTTTTTGTTTGTTAAATTTTGAAAATTATTTGAATAAAGAAGTTAAAATTCTATGCACGAAAATCAAGTATTTACTAGGCTAGAATTATACACCAAGAAACATTTTCTGATTTTAAATTTACATCATGAAACCGTTTATACTATTTTTACTAAACATATACACCAACAGCATTAATATATTATTACACCGACACAATGATTCAACACCAGGTCGCTACATAGACGCAAAGAGGAGCAGTGTATACCAATTTCCTAAAACTGCGTACTAATTTAACACCAATTTACGAAACATGCACTGAGAAAAAGGATGCAAATATTCAAGTGCCCTACTGATTCAACACAGTACACAGTTGTCTGGAAGCGTAGTGACAAAAGCGAGAAAAAAAATAGCGAATTAAAATGCATCGAGATGGGAACAGAAGCCCGATTCTTGAACCATAATTTCACCAAAGTTTTAATTTTTCGATTAAATGATGAATTTCCTTAAAGATGAAAAATAATCGCCAGTTGAAATATATTGGTCGCCAATGGCGACCGGACGACAATATTTCACGAGCCTTGTATATCCTTGTATATCCCTTATATATCCTAAATATTATAATTTGTGATATTTCATATCAGATAGTTGTTTTTATGTATTAAAAAATGCTGATAGTTACAAAAATTTGTTAAATACGGTGTTTATAAAATAATTTCTTCAATAAAACATTAACAAAAAAAAAAAAAAAAAAGTAAAAATTCTGTAGGAAATCTTAAATAGTCTTTATTTAAAAAACAATAGACATATTTTTGCAGAAGAAATATTTAAACTTCTGATATTTAATACCAGCAGGATACGCTCGCTTCGTTGGTCACTATATTTAAATGAATTTTCAAAAGAATTGAATCATTATTTAATTTTTACATCTTTCAAAAAAAAAAAAAAAAAAAAAAATGAAATTGTTCTAAAGCTCGCTTCAATTACCCACTGCGTATACACCAACGAGAGGTGGATCTGCTGTTATTTAAAAACTACGATTTGAAAGATGACTGTAACTCAGTATCTATTAACTTTTATTTTTTGAAGCATGTATTATATAGTCCTCGCTCTTTACAATATATTACCGTATGATTCTGACCAATATAATACACAAAGAAAAAAGTTGATTTTCTTTTAAAAGAAATTAAATAAATAAAAAACAATTTTTTTTTCATTAAACTTAAATTTTATTAAACCTTTCAGCTACATACAATCATATTTTTTCTGATAAATATTATGAATAAAAAAAAAAACCCTTTTAAAAGGATTAATTAAAAATAAAATTTGTTATATACTATAAAAATTATACATTATATATATTTAAATAAGTTTTTATTATTATTTTTTTTTATTTAATATACTTATTTTTTTTCTAGTGCCTTAACATTTAATTTTCAATAAATACAGTGATTTAGAATTGATTTTGTATAGATTTTCAATAAATATAGTAAATAAATAAAAAAAAAATGATTTCGCCTTCAAAATGAATGAATTAAATAAACAAAAAATAAATAGTGCAATAGCCGTTGATAAGATACGCAGACGATTGAAATTAATGAATAAATTTTATAATAATGAAACAAAGAAGAAGTCAATGTTTAAAATTGAAGAAAAATTAATTAAAAATGTCAAATTCGAAATTACTGCAAAGTTTTGTAGCTCTGCAATCAGTAGTGGGAGCACCAGATCGCGCACACACACAGAAATATTTCTTTTTATTTATATAGATAAGGTATAACGGCTAAAAGAGTGGTACAAAGGTTGAACATTTAAAATTACATACATATGTTTTAATATCAAATGGTATCTTTTTTTAAAACTAATTAAAAGAACAAAGTTTCATAATTAAAGACTAATTAAAGACAAAGTTTTGTAAAAAAATCATGAAATTAGTACTTCTTTAACAGTTTCTTTAAAAGTTTCAATTAATAGTTTCTATTTCATAAAAAAGAATGTTTTCGTAATTTTATTTTTCTCTGATTTATGTCTAAAATAAGTCGAACCGTATTTTCTGCAAATTAAAGAGTTTATTTCTTTGCACACAGTATTTCACGTTTTCAGATTTCTACTGCTTCTTTTGATATCAGAGTTCCAATGCTTACTCTTATAAAGTAATTTACTTTTATTAACTAATGTCTTATGGACACCAAAAAAAGGTTCTTCTATATTTTCCTCTGAAAGTTCACCAGTAAATAATAAAATTATTATTTACCGAAGCTATTTTCCATATTGAATACAGACGATTTTAGTTACGCTTATAACACTATAAAAAGAAAATTAGTAACGTTACTCTTATGCATCGGATACTTTCCTGGTTTTAATAATTTGGAGCAGGTTCCTGAGAATAACAGATTTTCGCCCACGAAACGTTCTTGATTCCAGGAATGTAGTACTATTTTGTATGTGTGTACATCTGACGGTTATTGTTATTATCAAGGAACATTACTGGTAAATATTGGACACTTTAGCTGCCCAAAATTTTCGAGGAAAGTACTGTTTTTTTTTTTTTTTTTTTTTTTTTTTTTATGCAATAAAGAAAAATAAAAATTGCTTTTTTTTTTTTTTTTTTTTTTTTTTTTTTTTTTACGATTCAACATTTCGTTTTAAATGTATCGAAGAGGTCTTTTGAAATATAAAACATATTGTTAATTTTCTTTTCCTCCGAAAGGCGTTATTTTTCCTATCTATATAATATATCTCTATATAATATATCTATATAATATATCTCTATATAATATATTTCTATAATATATCTCTAACGTGGAGCAGCTACAATTACAATTTGTTGAAACGATACGATAAGCGTAAGGTGCTTTGTGAATGGTTAACACAGACCTAAAGCATACATTCCTATTCTAGAGAAGAAATAAAGTGATTTTCAAAAGCATATTTTCTTAAAAAAAAAAAAAAAAATGTGTTGAAACATATACTTAAAATCTCTTATTTAAAAGTATATTTTTAAAGATTCAAAGCCAGTCGATTGACATTCAATTTTATAATATTAGGTAAATATTCGGCAGCAATCTAATGGCGCAATCTACGATATATATATATAGACAGATTTTTAATTCATTAGAAATAGAATGAATGTTACTTTCTCTCTCTCTCTCTCTCTTCTTCTTCTTCTTTTTTTTTTTTTTGTCGATGTATATAAATGAAATGGTAATGTAACTGAGTCAAATTTATAAAATAATTTATTTTTATTATAACAATAACTTAAATGATTTCTGAGAATTTTTTACCTTTTAGCGCAAGTTATAATGCAAATGTCGAAGATTTAAATCTCTTTTATAAAAAAATAAAATATAAATAAATAAATAAATAAATAAATAAGATGAAATTTTCCATTGATTTTATCTATAAAAAAATTTCTGAAAACCATATTAGGGAATGCGAACCATATTAAATGCGAATAATTTACGTATATTCTAATAATAATAACAATAATAATAATAATAATAAAGGGGAGATACTAAAATTTCCCATTGATTTGATTTATGAGATTTTTTTGAAAATTATATTGGGTATATAGATACAATCACGCAGATATTTTATTCAGGAAAAGCTAGCAAATTTAAATTTGTCACCGTATTACTTGTACATTATTATAATTATTTTTATTGTTGTTGTTGTTGTTGTTGTTGTTTGTATGTATTCATTGTGTATCGGCAAAATTATCGCCAATGCTCTTATTGACACAGAACAGTTTTCCAGAAAATATTACAGCAAATTACAACTTTTAAAATTTTTATTATTTACATTGTTCTTCTACATGCACATATGATTAAGCCTTAAATTTGAAAATAATATTTGAGCATCTCAAAATTAATTGTTAAATATCTAAATTATTAAATAAAGAATAGTTTTGTATATTTTGACATTTTTTTTTCTTTTTTGGTATATAACACACATTAATGAAAAAAAAAACTGTTAAGCTATTGTATTTAAATAAAATCGTTTTAATTTTAAAAAAAATGTAATTATAGTTTTATATCTTTTAGAGTCTAACCATAAACTTTCAAAATTTTTGGAAAGGACCCCTTTTGATACATAGCTGCATAACCTTAACTTATTAATCCATCGAAAAAAAATTTTAACAGCCACCAGCATAATGAAAACTGGAAAATTTCAGTAAAATACCTTCCTTAATATATATTTTTTTTTCTCTAATTTTTTACTTTTCAATATATATATTTGATGAAAATTTATTCTTATTGCTCTATGTAGTTTCAGGGGTCCTAAATATTCTGTTGCTCGGCTTTACTACGTTTAAAAAAATAATATATATATTCATATATCTTTACAAAGAAAATTCCTTTTTCGGAGATATTTCTTAATATTTTAATATCAACATACAAACATGAAATTATAGGATGATCTTTAAAATTATGTCAGAATTAATGTAGTCGTATTTAAATTAATTTTTTTTGTTGAAAGAAATGCCACATCACACATAAAAAAAAAAAAAAAAAAAAAAAAGAATCACGTGTCAGATTCTAATCGATTTCATGCAGTACAATTTCGGTCCTTACTTAAAAAACCGAGTTTGTGAGATAAATAATTTATTTGCCAACATTATCCTATTTCATTTTCATTTAAAATTTGTAAGGAGGATTACTTCTATTTCTAAGAACATGTAATTTCCCTGGAGGAATGCTGTTAAGCCTCCCTAAGATCGAATCCCCAAAGAATGCTATAGGAAGCTCCCGAAAAAGAAACGTCACTCTCAGTTTATCGTTGAGTAGATCTGTCATGATTCATATTAATCTAAGTATTTCCAAAATTTAAATTTAACTTATTCTGAATATTTATTTTTTTTTCTATTATTAAAAAAAAAAAAACAATAAAAATAAAAAAAAAAACACCAAAAGCGTTAGTTTTTTTTTTTTTTTTTTTTTTTTTTTTTAACTTTCTCTTATCCATAAGGTAGAGAAAGTATTGTTTTTGGGTCAAATTTTCGAACACGAGATTTTGTTATATTTACATGTTTTGAGGTCCACTGAATACGAAAATCATGTTTTTAGAAAACGGTCTGTGTGTATGTCTGTGTCTCTGTGTGTCTGTGTCTCTGTGTGTCTGTCTGTTATCAGCATATCTCAAGAACAAATAGTAGCAGACATTCCAAACTTGGTATTCTAAATGTGTATCATATATAGATGCTACAATAAGCTTTTCGTTAAGATCAAGCAAATGGTTCGTGTACAGGGAGAATCAAGAGAATTCTAATACATTACGTCTATGGGGTAAATTGCAGGTGAGCAGAGTTCAGCGTCTATAGACTGCACTAAACCAAATGAAGCGAATATATATATTTTGTAATAGAGATAGTCAACTGGGAAAAAATGTTGTGTATGTAGGAGCCTCATCTCCCCCCTGGGGGGAAGTCCCCCCTCGAGGGGAGTAAATTTTCATGATGGGTATCTTACAAAAGAGCTCGCCAATGCTTTTAAAACGAATGGTTGAACCATCGACCTGCGATAATTTAAAACAAAGTTATCGATTTTTTTTTTTTTTTTTTTTTTTTAATATTGAGAATAATATGGACTTTTTTTGGATATTCAGTGTTATACTACTTCTCTAATATGGAAATCGTCTGCATTATCATATAAGATAATTTTTTTTAATAATAATTTTAATAAATTATTTTTAAAAAAGAGAATTATTTTTAAATAACCAAATTAAATTTTATATGAATCTAGGTGCATTAATGAAACGGGGGGTTGAGGGGGGCGGTAGTCCCCCTCACACAGAATTAATTATCATATAAAACTTTTCCGACGCCTAATTTGAATTGTTTAACACAGGTTTACATAACATTGTTATCTTACCTCTTAATCTCCAACTTGTATTTATAGTATTAATTTCAGGGTAAGCGAAAGTCGTGTGCGTGACACACCAGATTATTTTTCTCTCTTTAACTTTTCCTTTTTATCGTTCTTAAACATTCTTTTACCTTAAGTGTGTTTAGATTTAATTTTTTTTATTAAAAATACATCTTTTTTTTTTTTTTTTTTTTCTTTCTTATAGAAAATTTAAGGAAGTATAGTAATCCCGATTTACGAAATGGGTTTGAATTTCGCATAGCTCAAAAACGAATGATCGTAAAATGTTGCATTTTAAATGTGTGACTTTCAAAATGTCTAGATGTCTCTCTATAACTTTGGTTTTAATACGAGTTCCCATTTCAGAGATATCACTGACTTTACAAGAATTTTCTTGACGTCTGTATGCAAGTATGTGTGCGTGTGTGTGCATCTCGCATAACTCAAAAATTGTTGGATGTAAAACGTTGCAAACTTTTATACAGGTTTTTTATAACATCTAGTTGTGTACGTCCCTTTTCGGACATTCTGTGGTTTTATGCTTTGGAGATATTTAGAAAAATTATATTCATAATAAGCAAAAATTCAAAGCTTTTGTCTGTTATATATGATCGACCGTCATAGAAATTTCAAAAGCAGCTAACGATAGAGCCAGTAATGAAGATAGAGCATGTTATGAAAGTTAAAGACAATTTTTCGTGTACAAAGTTATGCTTAAAGACATAAGCAGGTTCTAGTAGAAGAATGCAGTTTATTTAATGAATATTCAGCCCATAGTTAGAGCCCGTAATGATAGTGTTACGAAAGTTGGTGACGTTTTTGTGTGCAGAAAATAATTCTTAAAAACATAAGCAGGTTCTAGTTGACGAAATCACTTCATTAAATGAATATTCAACCCGTACATTGAGCTTGTAAAGATATTGATAAAAACATTGTCAATAATTTAGCATGTATAGCGCAATTCTTAAAGAAATAATCAGGTTCTAGTCGACGAATCCACTTAATTTTATTAATATTCAGTAAACAGTTGAATAAATCTATTCTTTGTACTAAAAAAATTAATATTCTTTAAACAATTTAATGAAATGGTCATTTTTATCTACTGAAATCAAATAAACATTGTTAAATACACTACAGAACATAAATTTTGTTAAATCAGGAACAACCGAATAATTCGAAGTCTGGATGGAATTTGAATTCATCAAGATTACTGTCAGTAGTTACTGGAATTTTCAAGGTAGTTCTGCGCGAGAAACCGATATATCATTACAAAATTTCACGAACTAGACTCCTATTGACTTTAGAGATTTCAAATTTTGTGAATCCCTTACAAAAAATTTTCGCCACATTTCTATGCAGACTTTGACGCTAAGTCAAAGCCCACCTTCATGAAAATGAAAAATAAAACTTTCATCTGTTTCCACTTTTACTGTAATACCGTATAGAAAGTAGCACGTAAAGATATAGGAACGTTCTTGTCTACAATCATTAAGAATCAACCTTCTTCTGTTTATAGTTATGTGAGTCATTTATGAGCTTTCGGAGAATTTCGTTCTGTGCTATAAACCAATGAATTTTTCAAGAATATTCCAGAATTCTGTTCTTTATTGAACTTAGAGTTTCCAAACTATGGCAACCCTAAACTACAAATTTTCGCCAAATTCGATGTCAAGACCAAATATCTACTCTGTCTACTAATTTAAGGATTGGTGAGATTAGAGAAAGAATTTAATAACATTGTTTCAGGATAGCCAGAAACCCTTTCTCAATTTAATTTACAAGGCAAAATTCAAAAGGTGTCGTCTTCAAAAATATTGAATATATATATATATATATATATATATGATTCTACTTTTCATAAAACACCAAAAAGTGAAAAAGTTGTCTTCTGAAATGAATTACAGCGACAACAAAAAAGTATCAAAATTAAGCATTTTTGGCGATTTAGTGCTATTTGGTGATACGTTCGTTACCACTGAGATTGCCATGTACAAACAGAACCGTCTTTTGCTTCTCCACGAATTACTCAAAATCAATCGCCTAATAGTATGAAATCGCCAAATATGCTTAATTTTGATAATTTTCTGTGGTCGCTGTAATTCATTTTAGCCGATACTTTTTTTCACTTTCTGGAGTTTTATAAAGAGTAGAATCGCATGTATTTATTTTTTTTTTCAATATTTTTTGATGACGACACCACTTGTATGTTTCCTTGTTAGTTAATCATTTTGCTTAAATTCATCGTTTCTCGCCACTTTTATATATATATGTCTCGGAGTATATATAATCGTAATATTGTGACTTTTTTAGTTGTAGTAGTAGATTTGTTTTCTTGTTTTGTTTTTGTTTTAAAGAATGTTCGTGTTATCGGCCTGTTGGTTCGGTCGGTAGGGCTTTGTTTTCTAGATCGAACCCAGGAAACGAATTCCTGGGTTCGAATTCCTGTGCGGGCATGGATATTTGTGATGTCCAATGTCTCCAGAATAATGTGCATTTGTTTCTGTGAATTGTATTATGGAACAATGGAGACAAAAGTTATTGTAACTACAGGTATCAAAGCTTCAAACAAGTGTCAAGGAATGTTTGTGGACTGGAATCTGTCTGTTTATTTACGAATCAATTATCTTACGCAAAACTATCAATATTTTCATAACAATATTTATATTCCTATGGTTGTATAAGAAAGTCATGTGGTGTCCATATCAGTTTTTTTTACTATAATTGTTTGTATTTAACACATTATGGATAATTTCAAATTTTTCTTAAAAAAAAAAAAAAAAAAAAATTCTAATAGCGTTAAATAGTGTTTGTGACTTCGGTTCGTCTTTCTTCTTTGTATTCTGCACTATGAGTTTCGTAGATATTTTCAGAATGACTTAAAACTGATTTATTCTAATCAATTTAACATGTTATGTTACGATTTACCCGGTGTGGGACCGTGTTAGAATTGTGCCACTGTAGCCCCTGCATGTCGTAAAAGGCGACTAAAATGGGTACCCAGTGCCTGGGGGTCTAACCGGGTCAGAAGTCCAACCTCCTCGGAGGATCTGGCATCTTTTCTTTCCAATAGCCAGCCGTAGACTTTCCTCCCAGCCAATCAAGAGGAATTCTATTCCTGACCTAAATTGTAACCGTGCCATTTCATCTACTGTTGCCAGACTGAGGACAAAGCACTTCAGGGGAATGAAAATTTCCCCTGATGGTCAACGAAGTTATACCTACTGCCCTCACTGTACTGACATTCAACTTTCTCCTGACCACCTTTTCGACTGTCCTGCTATATTGGCCAAGATCTTCTGTATCCATCTATCTCCCTCGCATCAACTCATCTATTCTTCAAGGGCCGTTGATGTCGCTACGGCTGTCCTGGATACGTTCGGTCCTATTTGACTCCTCTGCATCAACTTCTTGGACAAGACAACAACAACGTGTTACGATTTAAAATGTTATAATTAACATTACTGTTTGTATGCTAGAATTAGCAAAATTATTATGGATTATTATAATCTATAAGAAGTATTTCTTTAAAGCATTTTTAAATACTTTTATATAGTACAAAATGTAATGAAATTAATATACATTATTAGTATGAAAATAATTGGTTTTGAGAATTGAAAATGTTTTATCTAACTTATGATCGAATTGTAAAAAGTTGTTCTAATTTAAATAACTAGCAAATATTTTCAAAAATCTGAAAGATATAATCGATACAATGAGTTGAAATACAATTGTTCTAAAATGAAGAGAAGATTTTTATCATTTTGTTAAATCAATAAATGATAATTTAAAGCAAGTTAACTGAAAAGAAAAAATTGAATAAAATGTCTTATTGATCTCGTTAATTTTTAGAGTACTTGAAATTTAACTCACTTTACTAAATATATATATTTTTGAATTTTTACGGTAGCTGTTTATCTTATCTTTATTAGATTTTTACAAGAATAACTTTATGAATTCCATTAATAATAATATATATATATATATATATATATATATATATATACATATATATATATATATATATATATATATATATATATATATATTGCTAAACAGAGCTTTTAGTAATAATATAAATGTTTATAAATACTAGCAATTCCAACAATTAAAATGTTGAATATCAAAGACTACCCAATTCAAAACAAAAAGTAAAGATACAACAGGTCAGCGTATAAAATTATTACAGTAGCCAGAAATGGTCGTGAAATTCTAAAAAAACTGCATAATAAATAATAAATAACAATAATAATGATAATAATAATACATTGAATGCGCAAATCGCAGAAATAAAATGATGTATTTGAAAATTTTAAGAAATTTTAAAATCTACTTAAGTAAGAGCAAAAACTGTGCAAACGTATATTATGAAGAAGATAATAGCGTTCAAACATAAACAAGAACATGATTTCCAATTAAAGCACTGTATTCAGCATTTACGTTAGAAATGAGAGAAATATTGATAAACGTAGCTTACAATAATAATATAAAGGTTTATAAATATCACCAGCAATTACAACAGTTATAATGATCAGTATCAAAGACTACCCAATTTAAACCATAAAGTAATGATACAACATGCCAGTGTATAAAATTATTACAGTAGCCAGAATGATCAGGAAATTGTTAAAAAAAAAAAAAAAAAAAAAAAAAAACAAGGCTGCATGATAAATAATAAAATAATAATAATACAACATTAAATGCGCAAATTACAGGAATAAAATAATATAGTTGAAAATTTTAAGAAATTTAAAAAATCTGCTCAAGTAAGAGCAAAAAAAAAGCAGACACATATTATGAAGAAGATAATAGTGTTCAAAGAAAAACAAAAACATCATTTCCAATTAAAGCACTGTATGCAGCATTTACGTTAGAAATGAGAGAACTATTGATAAACATAGCTTACAATAATAATATAAAGGTTTATAAATATCACCAGAAATTCCAACAATTATAATGATCAGTATCAAAGACTACCCAATTCAAACCAAGAATTAAAGATACAACATGTCAGGGTATAAAATTATTACGGTAGCTATAAATGATCATGAAATTGTAAAAAACTGCATAATTATATATATTAGGTCGTTGCAAAAGTTCGTGCAGATTTTTAGTGCTTCATTTCATAAAAATATATCAAATCAAATGACAATTTTTAATCAAAATACTCTCCATTACTTTCTACAACCTTTGCCCCTTTTTCGGGTAACAAATGTATACCACGGCGGTAGAAGCTCTTGTCTTTGGAGGCAATAAAATGATCCGCGTGCGCATGAACTTTTGTAACGACCTAATATATATATATATATATATATATATATATATATATAATATACCGGATGTCTAATAAGTCAGGAGACATTTTAAAAATTCACAAAAAGTAAAGGAATTAGTAGAGTTCAACGCGGTTTTCTAATGCGTTATTCTTGAGAAGGGGGATTTTTTTTAAATAAATAAATGTACTTAATTTTTTTGTTGATACAGTGCGGTATACGAACGCAAAACAAGAAATATGAAAATCAGAGTCTTATAAACTGCACGGTTTTACAATTAAACAGTTTTTTTAGAACTGAGGACTATTAGTCTCAATCTGGGATTTTTGCGGTGTCATTTTTCGATAGTTGGACATTTGTAGAAATCAGTTTTCGATAGTAGGACATTTATCGAAATCCAAAATTTATCGAATATATAATTGAATAAGTTGTATATAATGTTATAATTTGAAAAGAAAAAAAAAAAAAAAAAAAAAAAACCTAATAGTCCTCCGTCCAAAACTAAAATCTGCTTTTGCCAGAATTTCATCAAAATCATTTTTTTAGAAAAAGAAAAGGAAATTAAGAATAATCAGTATCGTTACAAACGATATCGAAAAAGTTCTTTTTTTTTTTTTTTTTTTTTTTTTTTTTTTAACAATTTTGAATTATGAAAAATGCGCGAGCATTATGAAATAAAAATAAGTAAAAAAATGAATTTAATGATTTAATTTTTATATAAAACATGATCGCGTGCTAACTTAAAAAGTAGATGTAAAATTTAAAGTTTAATTTTTTTTGGTAACAATTATAAATTAAAATAAATAATTTAATGAAAGTTTAGAAGTCAGAAATTTTAATTTTATTTATTATTATTATTTTTTTTTTCATGCAAAGAAAGGAACGTTAATTTTAAATATTTATTTTATTATTTATTTTATTTATTTATTTATTTTACATCCTACTTGTGCGTACATAAAGTTTTCATTGCGATACTGACTTGGTGGATAAAGCGTTATTGTTGAAGATGTTTTCCTTCAGCTAAGAACCGGCCGACTGAAGTTACAGTTATCGGTGTTAAAACTCGTTTGCAAACTGAAATTTGTTGTGATGAAGGACACATAAGAAAAGAAATAATATGCCTGAAAAAATTTGCTGAAAATAAATATATTTTTTCATTAAAATGTGTGATTTGTTCAAGTACTGTGCCCTCTATCAACGAAAAGTTTAACAATTATTTCTTTCTTTAAAAATAAATAAAAATAAATAAAAAATATAAATTGTCCTTTAAGAGAAAACCTTTTTCGCAAACCACGTTCAATTCAACAAATCCCTTCATTTTTTATGAATTTTTAAAATATATGTTTTCAGTCATATAAAAGTTGAGAATATCTAACAAAAATAACTAAAGAAAAACTTACGAGAAATTTAATATGTGTGAAACAATTCATAAGTAAAACTTACTGCTAAAACGTAAAATAAATGATTTAAATTGTCTAAAAATGCCCCGTGTGACTTGAGACATACGTGTGTGGTTAAATCATGCTTTTAATTGATCAAAACTCTCCCCATAGGCAGACAGTTTAATAAAAAACACATATATGGCTAAATTCAATATGGATAAAATAAAATGAATAAAATAATATGGAACAGATAGTTTTCAAGTTATATATATATATATATATATATATATATATATATATATATATATACAGTCGATAACAAAAGTGTCCGAACACTAGCAAAAATTCCTATGTAAAAAAAAAAAACTACACTTCATACGGTTTTGTTAAATAAATCCTTGTCGAATCCTGTACTTAATGAGTGTAAGAACATGATTCGACAATGATTTATTTAGCAAAACCGTATGAAGTGCACTTTTTTTACATAGGCATTTTTGCTAGTGTTCGGACACTTTTGTTACCGACTGTATATATACATATATATATATATTCCTCTTTAACGAAATCCGTTATATCTCCATGAATATGTGTGGTAGCTAGCTTCATAAATATTTATACAGATAATAATTAAAAAAAAAAAAAAATCCTCTTTATTACATAATACAGCCAAAACGCATTTAAAGCATCACATTTTACAGGGTGTTCCAAACCATTTCGATTTTGATTTAATTTTTTACTAGACTATTTATCCTCTTCAAGACACAACTTTTGCTCATATATATGAAGGCATAACATATTCTGTACACTACCAAAATATCAAGATGATTCCTAAAGTTATTTGGCAAAAGGTATAAATTTGAAAGTGTCAAATAACTAATTACTGGCAGATAGCGTATGAAGTTTTTTACAGAGAAATTTTCTGAGATATATAATGCTGCTTAAATAGGATCATTTGTAAAATCTATATAATTTCTTTCCATTTTTGAATAAAATATTTTGAATATGAAAACATTTAATAAATGCTCAAGATGCTAACATACATTTTACCTGTTTATAATAGCTTTTTTTCATTGTGTGTTATAATATATATATTTTTTTTTACTAATTTTTGTTGTCATTTGTACTTAAGTATTTGTGGCATTTAATATATATATATATATATATATATATATGTACTCTATATAACTTTACTCTAATAATTCTTATGGAGTAGTAAGAAAAGGATTTTTTATCTGAATTTCTCTATATTAATAGTGAAATATTAAACCAATATATGTTTAGTAATAGATATTTGTTTTAAATAAAACGTTGTACAAAACAGTGATCTTTTATGTTTACTTTCATTGCGGAATATTTATTTTCATTCAGAAAGAGAGGCAATATAGCTGAAACTTCCTTTGATTTTTTTTTTAAGTAAAGTTGCATTCACAGAAAAATAGAAGTATTAACATCATAAAAGAGAAGAAAATATTTACTTAACTGATATAAATATTTACCAGTAATATATCATGATAAAAAGAAAAAAAAAGCATATTTTATAATAAATAGACAGAATATCTAACTGGAATATAATTTTAATAAACGGATAATTTATAACCTGGTTCTTCATCCTAAAAAATAAAAGAAAAAGAATGAAAGAAAGAAGAATTAATCTGCACTATCTTCGCGCATACTGCTCAATAAAAAATAATAAAAATAATAATAAATAAATTATATATATATATAAACATACATAAGGAAAATAAAAGGAAAATGTAACTCGACTTATAAAATTTAACTATCAGAAACTTTTTACTGATTTACATTATATCAGTACTTAATACTTGAAATGTGTGTAATTTTGTACAGGTGACGTGTGAAAATTTTTCCTAGGTAAGGATTTTAGGTTCCAACGAATATAACTTTGATGTACATTTTTGGTATGATTGCATCTTTTGAGTTCAAACCCTCACAGACATCAGTAGGGCGTTAATCTGCCAGAACTGGTCATCTGCCTTTAATAATTTCAGTCCAGAAGACGCGCTGGGATATATTTCTACACCAATATTTCTTTCATTCACATTTTCTAAAATGTTCCGTGAAAATGTTTAGTAAGTGAATCAAGAATGTAATATTAAAAAAAAAGTAAAATGTAACAATAAAAAAAATAATAATAAGTTTTCACAATTATTTTTCTTTATTTTTGAATTTCACGGTTTTCCCATAAAATCTATTGATCTATTGATGATATATACAAACAAACTTTGAGTAGGGAATATTTTTTTTTTCTTTATCTTTTGATACTGAGTAAAAGCACAGCAATTTGCACAGTTTATATTCTCTCCTTCCATTACAAAAATAGAATGTTGCTTTATTTGAACTAAATTTTTTAAACTCATATTCTTAAATGTTGCAGTGTAAAACGCTTACAAACACATTATTATTTTTGAAAATAAAAAATAATCTGGTGTGTCACTCACACGACTTTCTCTTACCCTGAAATTTAATCCTATAAATACATATTGGAGATTAAGAGGTAACATAACGAGCACTGTTATGTAAATCCTATTTTAAAACAATTCAAATTAGGCTTCGGAAGAGTTTTATATGAAATATAGTTCTATATAAGGGGGCTACCTCCCGCCTCAACCCCCCGTTTCATTACTGCACCTTTATTTATATAGAATTTAAATCTGTTATTAAAATTAAAGTTCACTTAAAATTATTCAGACAACTTTTACACGCAACATTCCTTGAAACTTATCAATCTTGACTAAGCTTTTCCAGCAAAAACTTATATTAACTTCAAAATACAACATTTGGATCTCCTAAATTTATTCGTTTTTAAGTCACTCTGAAAGACACAGACAAAGATCAAACGTTAAAACTTGACTACGATAATCAGGAAGCCTCAAAACGTATAAATATACAAAAAACAAGAAGCAATGAATATTTAGGTTAAAGACATACATTATTTACCATATCTCTATGAAGAATTCATTTCAATTCCCGAACAGCTTTCCTGGAAATGGTAAAATATTATCAGTAAAGCACATTCACTAACAACAAAAAAAGAATGTTATCGCTTAAATATTTGCAGCGCTGTATCTCTTTTGAAGATTATATACATACCACATGGTGCACCTAAATATAATCATATAGTAATAATACATGGTTTAGCCTTACAATACACTTCCATCAATTTGCAACTGTTGTCGCACTTTTACCTAGTTCTTTTTTGTAGCCCTGTAAGCGAACACTTAATGCTTTCCCTACCATATTCTACATGAGACATGTTTTTAAGCATATAAAAAGTATATATTCGTATCATTTGGTTTAGTGAAGTGTATAGATGTCAAACTCTACTTATCACCACTTTCCCCCATAGACGTAATGTATTTGAACTCTCTTGGGCGTCCCTGTACATGAACCAATTGCTTCATCTCAACGAAAAGCTTAGTGTAGCATCCTTATATCATACACATTTAAAATACCAAGTTTGGACTTTCTGCTACAATTTGTTCTTGAGCTATGCTGATAACACACACTCAGACAGACACACAGACCATTTGCCAGAAACATGATTTTCGTATTCAGGGGACCTCAAAACATGTAAATATAACAAAACCACACGTTCGAAACTTTGACCCTAAACAATACTTTCTCTACCTTATGGGTAAGAGAAAGGAAAAACAGCTAAGTGAAAGTGGGAATCGTCATCATATTTTAAAGATTGTAACTTATAGAATTAAATATCCCTGCAGTTTTGAAATACCCCAGCGTATAGTCGCGGGTTAGATAGTTAAAGCAGATAAAATATTTATTATAATTTATACTCAGCATATATCTTTTAATCCTTAATTTTAAAGTACTAATATATAAAAAATTCGACATAATAAATGACATGGACAAACGTACGCTAAAATACTTGTTTAAGACCTTGTTTTAAGAAATGCAGATCATATTCAATTTGTTTAAGGGGATACAGGGATTTTGAAAATTAAACAAACTCATATATTCTCAAACTTTTTTTTTATTTTTTTTATTTTTACGTGATAAATAAAATATTTATTTAAAAATTTTGATCACATAAAAGAGTAATTTTTAAATTATATAGGGTAGGTGCTCCAGTGATTGGCATGCTCCAGTAATTGACATCTATCTCGAAATAATTATTATAAAAGAAAATAATAAAATCATATATTTTACACATAAGAATTTTCACATTTTATGTCAAACATTGGAGCATAGGCTGCTAATAACTGGTGAAATGAATAACTAGCAATGTCAATCATTGGAACATAGGGTGAAAATTACTGATAAAATGAAAAACTGGCAGTGTCAATTACTGGAACATTGAGTGGGTCTCAAATAAAAATTCATAAAAAAGTAATAATAATTGTTCTCAAATGCATGTATTTTAATATCAGTACAAAAAACCCTTAACGGCTTAAAAGTTTGTGACGCCGCTACTTTATGACTATACGAATTTGAAATATGAGTCTTAAAAATAATGATATTAAATTTTAAGTGACGCTTTGCAATTAGTTAAAATATACATAGATTTTCTTATTTGATCATTCACTTTTATATTTTATTTATCTTTATAATGCAAACGTAATATTTTTAACTTGAAGATCAGACAGATATATAAAATATACTCACTGATGCTTTTTCATTCGCACTTCAAATTCAAAATAACAGTTTTAAAAGGAAGTATATAAAAATTCCAGTGGCGCCTCGGTGTTATTTTAAAAGATTTGTTTTTAGATTCCAATAAAATTACTTTGTTTTGTCTAATAAAGTATATTTACACATTTAAACAGTGCTTTTAATTTTCAAATATACTGTCAAATAATTATACTTTCACTGAGTTAGCATTATAAATTAAAATTATTTATTTCAATAAATAGATTTATCTTTTGCATCACGCTATCCAAAACATAGTATCATAGTGTCCAACTAAGTGAAAATTTGCTCAAAGAGGTAGAGTGACATAAAGAAAACATTTACACAAATTTTACTTGCAGTTTTGGATAGCGTGACGCAAAAGATAAATCAATTTATTGAAATAAATAATTTTAATTTATAATGCTAACTCAGTGAAAGTATAATTATTTGACAGTATATTTGAAAATTAAAAGCACTGTTTAAATGTGTAAATATACTTTATTAGACAAAACAAAGTAATTTTATTGGAATCTAAAAACAAATCTTTTAAAATAACACCGAGGCGCCACTGGAATTTTTATATACTTCCTTTTAAAACTGTTATTTTGAATTTGAAGTGCGAATGAAAAAGCATCAGTGAGTATATTTTATATATCTGTCTGATCTTCAAGTTAAAAATATTACGTTTGCATTATAAAGATAAATAAAATATAAAAGTGAATGATCAAATAAGAAAATCTATGTATATTTTAACTAATTGCAAAGCGTCACTTAAAATTTAATATCATTATTTTTAAGACTCATATTTCAAATTCGTATAGTCATAAAGTAGCGGCGTCACAAACTTTTAAGCCGTTAAGGGTTTTTTGTACTGATATCATTACTTTTTAGTGGTTATTGATAAAAAAAAATTAAAACAAGTCCTTCTCGCACCTAGGAAGGGTAAACTAATTTATCTTTTCTTATGAAGTTGCCACTATTTTTTTCAAAATGGCAGCTACAATTTATTAATGGACTTAGTGGATTTATAAATGAAGGCTATGTGTACATGGAGTTTTAAGCAAATCGGTTCATAAAACCTTTCTAATGTAAATTTGAAATTTTCAGTGTGCTGGCACAGGGAAACAAGAGGGTGGATTAAGTTGGCAAATGAACATATCAAATACATTTCTGAGATAAATCTACACTACAAATTTAGTGTGAATTAATTCAGTATTTCAAACGTTATCATATTGACAAATTTTCAAGTAGCCTGCCACTTGGAAACAAAATGGAGAAGCTTCGCACTAGGAAAAAATATTGACTGGGATTCTCAAACTCTTAAAAAAAAAAAAAAGAAAAATAAGTGAAAATTTTCAAATTTAAGTTAGAATTACGTAATTTACATTTTGCAAGTTTCTTTTTAGAGAATTACAAATTAAACAGTTAAAGAAAAAATCAAGTAAATGTTAAAAATGGAATTTTATATATTTTCTTTCCCCTTTTGAGGCTAAGTATACTGCTCCAATATTCACAATTTAAATTTTCATCAAAAGTGCAGGTAAAAATTACTTCGTATATATTTTCATATAAAACGTTTGGGGGAAAAATAGACAAAATATAAATTAAGCTTTATATTTCTATAATTTTAAAAATAAGATAAAATCACCTGGAGAAAATTTTTATGGAAAATATAAGTAAAGCTTAAAAAAAAATGAAATTTTTGCATAAAAATACTATTTTATAAATATATGTACAACTAGAATAAACAAAAAACCCTCCTTTAATTTTAAATAATTATTTCTACATGTTTCGAAGCAATTAAAAGTTATTTATTTATTTATTATTTTTTTTTTTTTTAAGAAAAATAAATTAAATGTAGTGGCGCCATCTAGTAGTTTATATTAAAAATCATATACATACTGATTTAACTTTTTTTTTTTTTTTTTACCGAAAATGTTTAGAAACAGGTAGAAATAGTTATTTAAAATTAAAGGAGGATTTTTTTGTTTATTGCAATTGTAAATATATTTATGAAATAGAATTTTTCATGCACAAATTAATTAATTAAAAAAAGAAAAGAAAAGAAAGAATAATTTTTTTGAAATAAATTATTATGGGTTTCAAAGTAAAGATGTTATTTTTTTATTTTGACGTGTTTTTTTATAATTGCTATTTGACACATTTTTCATGAATTTTAATAAAATTCGTGAAAAATGAATTTTACTAAAACACTGTTTAAACACTGTTTATTAAAAACACTGCTTTTTCTAATAAACAGTGTAAGCACTGTTTCATCCCGTAGTGATTATTGCTTTGAATAATAATAAAAAAATTTTGATTATGTTAATATTTAAAATAAGTATTATTTTAAAGTCTGAAACATAAATAAATGAATAAATTCTAACTGTTTTTTCAAAAGAGATTTTTAATTTTTAAAAAGAAAAAAATATATATACATGTATTTAAGAAATAGTATGTTTGAAATAAAAACGATAGATGGCGCCAAAACTCTATTTGCTGTTTTTTTGCATTCCCGGCGCGTAAGGATACATGAATAGGAATTGCAAATCATTGAGTTATTATAAAATCGATGTTCAGGAATGATTAAAAATTTTTTAGCTTTAAAAAATTGTAAATTCATCATTATTATGATAAAATGGAATATCTAAAATTACAAAATACTTCCTTATTTAAAATATCATCTAAATATTTTTTTGACTAAATATGAAATTTTGAAATCAAAAATATTTTTTTCATAACAGAAGAGAAAATATATTTAAGTGAATTTGACTTAGTATACATACAATAAATATTTTAAACATGTAATAAAGTACTTTTGCGTTAAAAAAAAAATTCTAAATAATTCGTTGGCTGCATTCAAGTCGGTCAACAAACCAACCCGCATACCTCACAAGTAAGAACCGGATAACAGCGTTTTCACCCGAAGAAACATATGTAATTGGCGGAGTAATATAGTTCCATATTTAAAGCGATTTATATAAAAAACAAGAGTTTTCCTGAAAAAAACGAAAACGTTACTGGATTCAGAAAACTCCTATTAACAACATATATTAATTATATGAAAATCCTTCGAGCCGTTTTAGAGATATTTTTCAGAATTTCAGTCCATTACACCAACCTTTTTCCCTTTTTGGCTTTAAATTGAGATTCAGATCTCAAAACATACTGCGTGTAAAAATGTAAAATTTTCAGGATAGATTAAGACCGAAGATAAAAGACTATTCTGAAAAGATCAGAACAAAATATGGCATATTTGCTGAGATATTAAGTGTCGGCTTTTACAAATCTCTTTGATGTCAAACTAGCCGTATATTATGAGTTCGCAGCGTCCCGTTTGTCCCTCCGCTTGCGTCACTCAAAAAACTGCCGTTTTTCATGATATATGTGGCTCTGAGTGTCTTTCGTACCATATGTACTAACTTAAGATTTCAAAAAAGTATTTTCTGATGATGAGAACATTAAATACATCAGAAGTTACTCTAAAATTGTCAACCACGGGTGCACTTACCCTATGCAGAAAAACAAAGTATTTACAAACAAAAATATTCCGACAAAAAAAAAAAAAAAAAAATGCAAGAGTAATACGGTGACAAATTAAAAAGCTCCAACCATTGCCAATTTGCAGGAAGGAATAAACAAGAACGAAAAATCATGCGGTGCGCATTGATTGTTAACAATTTACAACTGTACGTAATAGTTGATCGTATAACTTTGAATGTTCTTTGACTACGTTGTAGCACAACGAACAGACAAAATTACTGATAAAATGAAAATTTGGCAGTGCCAATTACTGGAACATTGAGTGGGTGTCAAAAAAAAATTCATAAAAAAATAATTGTTACCAAATGTATATATTTTAGCATCTATGTGGCTCTGAATGTCTTTCATGCCGTGTGTATTAAGATTTTTAAAAATATTTTCTGATGACTAGAACAGCAAAAACATCAGAGATGGCTCTAAAAGTGTGAATTACTGGCGCACTTAACTTATATATATATTTAAGTTTTCATTAAAAATTTGGATACTCCTTGTGGTTCTTTGTTTTAAGTGACCCTCACAAAAGCAGTGGACATGATTTCTCATGAAATAGTGCATTGGCGTTTTTGAAATTCTGCACGCTACTTTAAAATAGAACTGACTAGATATTGAACAAAGGATTGAATAAATAAATAAATAAATAAATAAAAATTTAATCTGAAATCTTGTTATATATGTAAGCGACAACTGTACAATATTTGTTACATTTTACCCAAAGTATCGCCTTGTAAAATTAGCTGTAATCGAAAAAAAGAAAATTCCTTCGTTTAAGCGCTATACACTTGTACTTTAAAGATGTGTGCAAAAGTAAATAAGAAATGAAACAATATATTAAAAATACATAAATAAATAAATAAAAATAAAATAAAATTTAGAATATAATACTTGTTAAAAAAATTTCAGAAATTTATACATTTTATGATGATAATGCAAAACTATGAAAAGAACACTATAAATACATATTCAATTGGGAATTTGTAGCAAATATTATGTATGTAATGCATCCAAAAAAAAAAATGATATTCTTACAATAACTTTAGATAATAACAAAATCTTAATAAACATTATAATTTAGAATTTTTACATTATTATAAATACACTTTAAAAATTATTTGAAAATAATTGAACTTTGTTCAATTGAAAGGATTCTACCCATATGCTATTCTTTCTGTGAATTACTAAAGGAAATATATAACAAAGATAATATCGCTTGAAGCAGAAAATAGTATAAAACGCATTTCAATTTAAAAATCAGAAATATATATGTCGGCTTTGATACTTAAAGAAGCGTAAAACAAAATATTTAATTAGGGATGTTTCATTCTTATTAAACGAGTATTTTGTATGCATACATTCAGAATGCTTTACTTATTATTTCATTTCTTCCATTCTTTGTGATAAAGAATTTCCATCTAATATCCTAAAGGTGAAATAATAATGTATTCTACGTCGTGCATACTTATTTTCTTGTCTTGCAAAGCAATAAGTACACACTTATCTAAAGAATTATAGCTGCTTTGCTACGCCTCGAGTAAAGTAATACTTTTTATGCAAAGAAAAACCTTTTGTATTGTAAATTGTTTGTATGAAAGTTATTCAAAACAATTTATAAATTATTTCTTTCAAACAAACATATTTTATATCTCACTGATTTTTGATAAAAGAGTATTAGTGAGAAACAAATTTAGTTTTGCTTCATTCAATATAATTCAATTGAAATTTTCCACATATTTTGCGTTATTACTCTTATAACAAAATAAATCTTTAATAATTGTGTACTAGTCTTGCAAATATATTTATATATAACATACATATATATATATACATATATATATATACATATATATAGTCTAATATAAAAGTATCCGAACACTAGCAAAAATTCCTATGTAAAAAAGTAGAGTTATACTGTTTTGTTAAATAAATCCTTGTCGAATCATGTTCTTAGACTGAGTAAGAACATAATTCGACAAGGATTTATTTAACAAAACAGTATCAACTTTTTTTTTTTTTTTTTTTTTGTATAGGAATTTTTGCTAGTGTTCGGATACTTTTGTTACCGACTGTTTATATAATTGAATATAAATATTCTATTTACATTTACGTTTAAAATTATTTGTTTGTTTCTGAATTTTTTATATATTTTCTACTTAAATGTTTTTTTATTTTTTTTATTATTTTTTTTTTTTTTTATCAAAAGGTTTGTTTAATCTGAAATACAATTAAATTAGCAATACTTTATAGTTACAATTACAATGCATTACTCAATTAATCACTCTTAATCAACTTAACAATGATTGGGAAATGCAATTGCTTTTACGATTTTATTTTATCTAACTTCAATTTATTTTATTTCTGTATTTTAACCTGTTTATGAAAAAAAGTTCTATTAAACAAGCAAACTAATTCCAAAATTTCTGAAAGTCTGAAATCATTAAAATATATTGAATACATTTATTTTAAAAATATTCTGGTCAATATATATATTCAGGAATAATTTAAATAAAGTATATTGGCAGAAGAAAAATTGAGAGAGATTCTAGAAAATATTACCGGAAGCGAAACGTTCTGTAAAATCACTTTTTATTTAAATATCAGAAGTGCTATTGATGTATTCGATACTTATAGCAGCGTGAGATAAAATACACACATTGGCGATCTTACATTTTTCTTTTTCTTTTTAATTTTATGTGACCTACTTTAAGGATATTCTGTACCATTGTTTATTGATTTCTGATAAAAAGCAATTTTTCTTCAAAATAGCCTCGAGGTATAATGATAAATTTCTCAATGTTAATAATATTTATTTGATTTTTATTTTATTCTTAAAGAAACCAATATTTATTTATGTGCAGAACATAATCTGGATTATATCTCAAAAAAATATATTTTTAAGTCATTTTTAATTTTAGCCATCGCCTTTATAAAATTCATTACATGAACATGTGTAAAGAATATAATCGTACTTAATAATCTCTCATTTAAAATTTTACATCTATGAAATTAACTACTTGAATAAAATTCAGCAATAATGCAGAAAGTTACATTAAACATTGAACCAAAAATGGTATGGGTATAAGTATACAATTGGTTCAAAAATCTCTACTTAATGATTCATTGATTTAATATTACATACTGTATATTTTGCAAATAAAGTTTAAAGTACGAAATTTTATTAACCCATTCCCTGCTGATGGTGCACTTTTGCATCACTTCTTTACGTATGTTTTTCTTCTGTTATTAAAAAAAATTTTGATCAAAATATCTTTGTTTAAAATTATAACATTTGTTTTAACTAACTGACTTTTCCCAACAACAGTCATAATTTTTTTTTTATTGTTAAAAAAAAATTCGTGAATAACTAATTTCTCCAAAAAAAGCTTCATTAGAATTAAACTATGATTACAAGCAAATAAATATTGTGAATGAAGTTTATAGAATTATTTAAATTATAAACAGAATGACTTTTCTGCAAGAGTTGCCTAATTTATAAGAATTACTTAGAGGAAATACGGTAAAAGCTAAACTAAAATATTGTACCATATGTAGCAGTTTTGGAATATATTTAGATTTTAGCTCTTTAAAAAAATATCGGAGTTAAAGAATACGGTTTTGGATATTGCGCAAAATATTTATAAATTTAAAATGTTAAAAAAAAAAAAAGTATTAGCAAAAACGTGATTTAAAAAAAAGCACAGTGGTAAATAGTTTAGTTATCACTTAGAAGTTATCACTTTATAAAGATTAATAGCACTGCTCGGCATGAAAATTGCCCTCAACACCGTTTTGGCAAATCACTATGTAAAATGACCTCCCGAATCCGAATATGACGTTCATTTTGCCCTATCACTCACCGTTTATTTGGGACAGTCCCCTATATTTATCATTTTTCGGTGTTTTATGGCTATAAATTTGAATTTTATGTTATGGGAGGTGGGGGGGGGGGGTTAGCACTGAAATTAGGTATTGCATTTACTATATTTTTAACTATTATTAATGTTATTTATTATTTTTTTTATGTTAAATTAATTCTTTTTCATTCACCAAATCAAATTCAAGGCCATAAAGTTACCGAACAGTGATCAAAATTGAGGGAGGGGGTGGTGTCCCGAGAAAGCGGTGGGTGACTGGGAAAAATGGTATCATATTCGAATTCAGAAGGTCATTTTACATAAGAATCAGCAAGAATGGTATCAGGGCTCGATTTTTTTTTTTCAGCGCAATGTAATGTTTTTCATCAATGGAAGACACTGACATTCACAAAAAACATAAATATGAAATAGTGGGAGAATTTGTTTGAAGAATATGTTAGTTTAAGTATATTCCATGAAATAAACATGATTTAATTATGTCATATTTTGGTTATGTGGCATGATTAACCATATCAATATTGGTGTGAAGTAAAATACAAGAATAAAAAATCAAATATATATATTTTATATCTTTTTTAAAAGATTTATTTTAAAATATGTGATTTAACAAGATAATTTAGCCAACGAGAGGTCTTAAAATATTGAGTGATGTTTAATCGTATACATGCCGCCTTATGAAAGGTTAACAGTAATCCTTTAGTTTTTTGCCTTTAATCTTCCTAAAAAATACTTTCCGTAGAATAATATTTACATTTTTAAATTATGTATATATATATATATATATATATATATATATATATATATATATAATTTAAAAATGTAAATATTATTCTACGGAAAGTAATTATATACCAATATATATATTGGTATGTCCCATTTTTTGAAACATAGGCATCTCTAGTGAAGTTTTTCTTCTTTAAAATAGGTTTTTTATACTAAGTAAATCTCTAATGTAACTTTTATCTCGATTATTTTTTCTTTACAAATTTACTTGTTTAATTATTAATTTAAGCACATGTCTGTGGTAAAGGTTCCACAACATAAAATTTTTACAGCTTCGATATTCGTGATGGGAAAGAAATTATTATTGGTGAACTCATTTTCACACTGAAAACATACAATCGGCAACAAAAGTCTCCGAACACTAGCAAAAATTACTATATAAAAAAAGTTCACTTAATACAGTTTTCTTAAATAAATTCTTGTCGAATCCTATTCTTAGTCAGTGTAAGAACAGGATTTGACAAGGATTTATTTAACAAAACTGTATTAAGTGTACTTATTTTATATGGGAATTTTTTCTAGTGTTCGGAGACTTTTGTTACCGACTGTAGTTCTATTTTCTGTTTCTTTTTACATATCACAAATCGTCCTTGAATGACAGGTCCATCATACATTCTTATAATTTTCTTTATAATTACGAGGTCTTAGAAGATTTTCGAATGCTTTGTTTCACCTTAGAAGATAAAATGTTATATATCTTCGATTGTTATACGTTTATATCTCAAATACATTACGATTTTAGGGAAGTGATTTTTTAAAGCATATTTCTACATATTTCTACAGGCTATATATCGACCAACAAAAGTAAGTCCCTCACCGCCATGTGGTAGTTTAGAATGTTTCTCGGCGAAGCCTAGGCTTGCCTGCGTAGTGTTTTATTTAAAACATAAGACATTAAAAAATAAATAAATAAAAAATCACAGAAAAGCCACTTGAGTGGGAATTCAGACGCGACAGTGGGCGGCTAGAATAAAACATCAGGAGCATATTGGTTTCGGTTGAAGGACTCGTCCTGTGGGCTTAAAATTCTCTTATTTGATGTGTAGTTCTAAAATTCAGGTTGGTAACTGAAGTCTTTGAAACTTTAAGAAATTAAATTAGAGATAAGGGTTAGGTAGTTAAAATTTTTTGTTAGTTTTTGGCTAATGGGTTTTTCTATGGGTAATTATGTTAAAAAGCCATGAAGTTAAGACATACTTTGAACATGATACAATAGAAAATTTCTATAAAAATGGTATAATTAAAATTAATAATTCTTTTATAGGGCCACTCAAAAAAGTATTTGGATAACACCATTATTATTTTACACATTTTTATATTTTTGTGTTGCCCTCTATACTATGAAAAGAAATTTAATAAATTTAATAAATTTGCACATATATTACAAAAAAAAAAAAAAAAAAAAAAAAAAAAGAAAAAAAAAAAAAGAAAAACCCTGATAACACAACTGAAAACTGTCTTATTACAGCTCAAATCAGTGCGTGGCACTGTTAAACAATCAGTACTGATAACACTGCTCGGCATGAAATTTGCCTCTGACACCATTTCAGCATATTCTTATATAAAATGACCTCCTGAATCCGAATATTACGCCCATTTTGCCCTATCGCCAACCTTTTTTAGGAATGACCCCTATTTTTATCATTTTTCGGTGATTTTGTGGCTATAAATTTGATATTAAGGTGGGGGGGAGGATTATTTTAACCATTAAATATCTTCTAATGGGCTACAGAATTGGAAAATTCTAAAACGTAGACATTTGCTGCAAGGGAAAATTTTTAGGGGATTTGCCACTGTAAAGCATTTTTTTTTATCTGTTATTAATGTTATCTTTTAAACTTTATACATATATATTTGTTTTTAGGTGTTATATTAATTATTTTTCATTCTTCAAATCAAATTCATCGTCATAAAATTATGGAACAGGGAAACACATTGAGGGAGGGGGTGGTGTATCTAGAAAACGGCGGGTGACTGGGCAAAATAGGAGTCATATACGGATTCAGGAAGTCATTTTAACTAAGAATCAGCAAGAATGGTATCAGATCTCGAAAAGAGTTTTTTCTTTTCCTTTCTTTTTTTTTTTTTTTTTTTCAGAGCAGTGTAACCAAACACTATTCTACAGAAAACATATGCATATATATATATATATTTTTTTTTATGTTACATATGCATATGCATTAATTATGCATTAATTATGCATAATATATGCATATGCGTTAATATATGCATATATATTTATATTAATTTCGTTATGTTTTTTTATAATAAAAAAAAAAAAATTAAACCAGATTTTAAAAAAATAGCTATTAGAACGCCGTGTATTAGTACTAGTTTGTGAGTATACAAATCAGTATTATAATCTATACCCTTTTCAACACGAATGTGTTTCAATAAACTGAATAGTGTAGTATCAAATTCAAGAGCTTATAAAATTATAAAATACTAAATTTACAAAGCACGAAAAAGTAGATGAACATACGCAATGAAGCCAGAAACACTCTCAACATTCATGGAAATTATTAAAACTATTTATGGTAATATCTATACTAGAAAAAAAAATATTAACTATTATTATATATTGCCTTCATTTGAGAATATTTGCTATATTGTATCCCACACTCCGTTATTGGATTCATCGTCTTGCGGAATGGTCAGTGCGCTAGCCTTCGTGTCGGAGGAGTGGGGTTCAAATCCCGGACAAGTAAAGTAAATACAAGTTAAGTAAATACATTTACTTAATCGTGAACAATAAAAAAATTATAAAAAATAAATACTCATCTCACAAAAATTGACGTTATTATCACTTTGGAAATTTTATACACATTCATAAAGTGCTAATATATTAGATGATACTAGTATTTGTGGTTCTAAAATGCTTATTATTATTATTATTATTACTTTCAAAACACTAATTTAAACCTAAAACTATTAAAAATATAATCAGAATACAAAGAATTTTTATAAATTAACGGAAAAGGTGTCCTATAAAAGTATTATCAATATAGGATTTTACACAAGAAATTATACGAAAAAAAAAAAAAAAATAGAGAAAACCTTGGCTAATATAGCGACAAAAATTCAAAAGCTGCCAAGAGAGAAATTTAATAAAATTTTGTAGCACTATAATGTTTATTCAATTATTTATATTTTTTATATGCCAGTCACAACTCTAAATTATCCCACATATAAATGAGCTGCTGTGTATGACCGCACTTGCGCGCTGTCGGGCAGAAATATTTGATCAATTCAAATTAATATATATATATATATATATATATATATATATATATATATATATATATATATAAATAAAAATATGTTTAACGGGAAATATATATAACCATAAAAACATTAGTTGTCTAAAATACGGCAGAAATAGTTCTTATAGCATATTGTTAACAAGGGATTAAGTCTTTGCCCTGCATGAATTATACCATTGCAATTAAAGTACTAATTTTACGGACAAACTGAAAATGAAAGGGCAGATCATTCATTTTCAGAGGGGTGAGACTTGGCGAGAAATTTGGCGAGTGTGCGACTAAGTCTGTTAAGCTCCCGAAGTTTCGAAGCTCTCTGGCACACGGAAGTATAGCTCTCGAGCTTCCCATGGGATTCCGGATGGAATCATCGCCAACCCCATCGCCAAAAGTTATAAAAAGGAGTGAGTTGATTTCGGCGAGAGAGTAAGCAGCTCTAAGCGACTCAACATTTTTCGTGAGCTAGCGAATATTTTTGATACGGAATATTTAATGTTATTTGTTTTACTCCTGTTAAAGTGACTGTTTTTTAGACTGTTCTGGAACATTCATTGAATAGTGACTTTTGCTGTACGAGAAACACCTTCAACTGTTTCCAGAATATTCGAAGAATTAATACTACTTTTGGAGTGTTTTTGAGAATATTCGTTTTAATAGAGATTCAAGAATTTCAAAAAATATTTCAAAACGCCAAGCAGGTACCATAGTAAAGCTGTAACGAAATTAGTCACCAATCGAAATATATTTATTTAAACATTTCAGTTATTCAATTAAAAAGAAATAATTTAAAAATAGTGACCAGCGAAGCGGTCAAAGCCTGCTAGTATTTGTATATAATGCAAATGTAATCCAAAGAGCGCGTTCACACATCACTAATACCTTTTACTGTAATCAGCCTAAAAACCAAACCCCTGGGTGGATAATTATTCGTCATTTTATAACGCCAGATAAAGTAACCCAAACAATTGCTAGTGATTACTTACCACAAGAATGGCAAATCACAACTGTTGCATGTAGAATGTTACATTCAGATGTAATTGGCGCAGTAACGTGCCTCACTTGCCAAATATCTTGTGCTAGTGGTTATGTTGAACATCATTTACTTAAAAAAAAAAAAAAAAAAAAAAAAAAAAACTAGTTTTGTGTTATTCTAATCTGCTTCACTATCTGTTTGTTTTAGCCCTTTATGCATATAACTTGTCAGATGGACTCTCGGTTATATTTGAGGTTATATTTTACCCTCGATTACATTTTATCCTCTTTCGGCTATATTTGAGAACTTGTTATTATTATTATTTTTTAATAAAAGGAATAAATTCACCATCCCTATGACATTTTTCAAACAAAGCTTTTTTTTTTTTTCGAACTTGCATTTTGAAAAATCGCGCGCATTTATGATACATCCTGCATACAGTTTTATAGTGCATCACATTTTAAACTTTTTTTTTTTTTTTTTTTTAATGCAACTCGTTTTTATGAACAAATTAATAATTTAAAGTGACAGTTACTTAATATTGTTCAAAGCACCACCTGTATCATCGTTATGATAATATGCAACGATAAATTCTGCGTTATACATAAACCTTTGCATTTTTATACATAATATGATTTATTTATTTATTTACACATTCTGAACAAAATAAAATAAAATATAAATTGAAAATTGAAAAATTGTCTTAAAACCATTTTTAAAAGAAAGGCATAGAAAAAATATTGATATTAAAATGAGCTGTCAAATTTGTTTACAATGATTGATGAAAATTCGTTACTACGTATAATAGAAATAACATTTTTTTTTTTTTTTTTTTTTCATAGAATAAAACGTTGAAAAAATGGAAATAAAATGCATAATAATTTTAGAAATTTTATAAAATTGAAAGAAAATTTAGATTTTAGAATAGATAATAAATATAATTACCAGTAAAATGTAAGAAAATAAATCAACATTAATTTATTTAACGATATTTTAGAAAAATTCTTTAAACAATTCAAATGAAAACTTAAGTGATATTACAGGGTGACAAGAAATAAAAGCTCACCAAAAGTAAAAAATATTTTCTGTCGAGCAAACATTTGCATTTGAACCGATTACTGCTCGTGGTGCAGAAAACATTTCATGCTTCAATTAATTATTTGAATATCCGTTTTTAAAATCAATTACGACTTTTTTGTAATACTTTGAGACGATAACAGGTCTTTTTATGTTTTCATAAAACGTTTTTATTACTAAAATAAATGAAAGGATATCTTGTCGATATAGCTAGAAAGAAAAAAAAATCTAAATAAACTTTATTGTTATTTACATAATATAATTAAAAAGTTTGAACATACTATATACAGGGATATCTGAAATGCTACCTTTTCCAACTTGGGATATGCTTATGTATTGTCGCCTTAAATGATTTTATTTCTCTATACATAAAAAAAAAAAAAAAAAACACCTTTATCTACTATTTTATTATCTTTTCTCTAAAATACATCATGTTCCTACTATAAAATTCTTTACCAAACTGTAAACAACAATACACTATTTTTTTTGTAATTTATTGACATGTTGACTTAATTATTCGACAAATTTATCTGAATATGTTGTCATGAAAGTTTGATAAAACATTAATTATGTTTATCGGAAAGCTTTAATGCGATATTTAAATCACAGTCTTCTGAAATGACTGATTGTTTCTCTGAATAATTCGTACTGTTTCCCTAACAGCTTCTCTAGATAGACACTAATTACTACGACTACTTTCAGTGCAATTTGTTGAAATTTCTAATATAGTAATTTAAATGTAAATGTATTAATTTTACAGATGTTAAATATAATTTAGAAGATGGAAAGTTTATTAGACAAAGTAAATTATGAAAACTATATTGGATAAGTGCTCCAGTGATTGGCGTGCTCCAGTAATTGACATCTAACCAGAAATAATTAATCAATAAGAAAAATAATAAAATCATATATTTTACATTTTACGTCAAATTAATTTGAACACTTTAAGTCAAACACTGGAGCATAGGGTGCTAATAACTGGTAAAATGAATAACTAGCAATGTCAAACACTGGAACATAGGGGCAATTACTGATAAAATAAAAAAAATGTGGCATGCCAATTATTGGAACATTGAGTGGTTGTCAAATAAATTTCAAAAAAAAAAAAAAAATTATTATTATTGTTACCAAATGTATATATTTGAAAATATATGTGGTTCTAAATGTCTTTCATAGCATATGTACTAACTTAAGATTTCTAAAAATATTTTCTAGTGACTACAACATTGAAAACATCAGATATTGATCTAAAAGTGTCAATTACTGGTGCACTTACCCTAATAAAATATTCAGAAATATACAATTTTAATGAAAGTTATAGTACTTATGTAGATATTTATTTATTTATATATATATTTAATATCGAATGAAGCTCTGACAATATTTTTTTTTTAATTTTGTGATGCAATGCTTGCTCATAAAATAGTTCAGTAGCTATAAAGACCAAAATAAGGCAATTAAAACAATGTATTTTTGCATATCCTCAACGTAGATCACGTATGGATGACAATTTATTGTGACTTATAGAAAATTTCATACTGCATATAAAGAGAGAGTCGGGTAACATGACAATGGATTTGGCAAAGAATTTTTTTGGGGGGAAACTGACCCTCTTTTAATCGCGACAGTATCAGTTCTTCCACAGTTTCATTTGAAATCAATTTCGGCCATCTTCATCACAACATACCCAACTATCCAGAAACTTCAAATTTAATAATCAAATTTTATCTCCACAGAGGCGTGAACATTCTGCGCAGTGCAAAGGAAAAATGACTGTCGCTATATTTATGCAATTTTATTAGTTAGTCTTGATCTTTCATTTCTAAAGGTATGGCGAAGGACGATATTGTAACAGTATGTGTGCCTGTTATTATCATAAATGAAAACAAATACAAGCAGAAAATCTTAATTCTATACTACAAATTTTTATCACACGAAGATACTATTTGAACTATTTGTTGAAAACTTATAAATATTTCGTGTATCGGTACATTAAAGTAACTTCAAATATATTACGTATATGGGCAAAATATCTTGTACATAACAATTTGACAACTTTAGATATCACTAACGGCCGTATTCACCATTGACTTCAACTTCCGGTTCAACGAAAAAACTTGAAAAGCGTCTAAAAGCAGGGTACAGGTATCTAAAAAAAAAAATGACCGGCTACTTCTGCCATCTAGAGACGAAGATTTCATGTAACCTTTGATTGGTTATTTTTAGCTAAAAAATCGGAAAGTAAATATGATACTAGATGGCGTAAGCAACGCATACAACTTCGCTGAAAAGTTGTATATTGACTTTATGCGCTTTTCACGTTTCCGTGTTAAACCGGGAGTTGAAGTTATTGGTGAATACAGCCGCAAGAAAAACGAAATCAACATATACATTTTTATTGTTTTTACGAAAGAATGCTTCGTATGGAATATGGTGAAAAAATCATTTACCATTCATTTAGACCAATACACAAAAATTGTCCGAATAATTTAATTCTTTACTTTGAAAATGTTAAAATTCACATTCAAGTTATAATACGTATTCTTCATACTATGAAAAACTTAAGTGTGTGGTGCATATACAATTTATAGACAATATACTTGGGCTACCAAAATCAAGCACATTCTTTTTTGTTGAATGCAATTGTACTAAATGTTGTACAAAATTATAATAAGTCCACCGCTTAAGAATGGTAACTAATTTCCCATACAAATATAGTACTGGCTTTTCCATAATACATAAATAACTTTTTTAATGTCAAGTTTTCACTAGAGTTTCCTCTGAACTGTAATTACTTACTTTTAGGTCCCTTAATAGAAAATTAAACTTTTAGCGGTTGATATGCATGCATGGACTTTATGATAAACAAATAATTTCAAATGTAAGCAGAGAATTTATGTTTGATATATATATATATATATATATATATATATATGTATATATATATATATATATATATATATATTTCAAGTCAACGTGACAATTGAATAGTTTGACCAGGATTGACATGTTTTAAGGAATGGGATTTAGGAAATTTATATGAATAATTTTGAATAAACTTCAAAATTGAAAAACAATCTTTATCTTTTTATTAATATAATTTAAGTTTATACTCTTTAATATCCTTTCCTCGGGAAATGTAATTATCTCATTTTTCATGTAGACTGTTTTATTTAAGTCTTATTTCAGAAAAGCTGTTTTGAAGTCAGTGTGGTGTACCTCTTTTTATCTGAGAGGAGCACTAACTAAAAAAGCTCCAATTGTTCTGTGTCACACTATGGAGCTAAACATATTTTAATAATCTTCACCAAACTTCAGTGTAAAGCATTTTTCAACTAATCTCGCTTTGTATTTCGCTACTTTCACAAAAGAATTGTATTTTATTTTATAAGATCATTTCCAGCCAATATTTTTACTTCAATTTAGAGGTTTGACTAATATGAAAGTGTTGTTCTCTTTTAAAGGAACGAATTTCTTAATTCATAGCATTTCTTTTTTTTTTTTTTTTTTTTTTTAATTTAATCATTTTCCTGTAAAATTTTGTTTTATTAATTTTGACATTTTCTGCCAAATAAATTAGTCTGTCTTGTGGTATGTATTTATTGGTTCTGCTCAATCTTATTTTTCTCTTTAAATTATATTTCTTGTAGAATTATTTCCCCTTTGTGTTCAGTACGAAATCTTTAAATGACTTATAGGCAGCAAAAATATTCTGGAGCTAGCAATAATTCCTGTATATTAAAAAAAAAAAAAACTTAATACTACTTTTTAAAAAAAATCTTTGTCGAGTCATGTTCGTAGTTAAGAGCATGATTCGACAAGAATTTATTTAACAAAACAGTTTTAAGAGTACTTTTTCTTACATAGGAAATATTGCTAGAGCTCGAATCATTTTTCTGCCGACTGTATGTCAGTATATTTTACTCTTAGGCAGTAAATAATGACACATGGACTCTTTTTAGAAGTCATAAATCACATAAATCATTCGCAAGATTGAATCTGAAGGCAATAAAACGAAAGGATAGTCGAGAACATAAAAAAATACGTGTTAATCAATAATAAATATTACAAATGAAAAACGCACAATGAAAATCAGACTTTTTCATTAAAACAACTTACTACTATTATCCATGTTTTAAAAATTTTAAATTTTTCGAAAAAGAGGGGAAAAAATAAAGATTTTACTTTTTTATTTATTTTTAGTGAATTTTTTAAAGTGAAATAGGTATAATAAGCATATTCACGATGCTTCTTAAAAAAACATTTTTAAGATCATCATTTACATATAAAACCATTTTTAAGTAGAACATCTCAAAACATGTGGTAAATGAATATATATTAATAATAATTATTTTTATTATTAAAAATAAAAGGTTTTTTTTTTTTTTTTTTTTTTAATAGCGAATTTTAATTCGTTGGGATTCCAGGGACTGTTCTTAAAAAAATTTATAATTGAAAAAAAAAAATAAATAAATAAAAACCGCACAACTGAAAATTTGTTTAAGCCCATTAATATGCAATAAAGGATCACATTAACAATAAAAATCTAATACATTTCCATTATTTTCTTTACATTTGTTTAACATATTTTTTCTTAATGAAATTTAAAATATTTTTAAAAGTTAGAATAAAAATTAATGATAGTTAAAAATATAGAAATTCAGAAAAAATTACTTACTTTTAATTCTAGTTTAAACCTCCAGTTGATTAATTGGGATTCATTCATTAAATATATCTTTATTAAAAATTTTTCCTTTTCTCTTGATTAAATTAATTTATTTTTCTCTTGATCAACACTTCTTTTTCTTTTGATTAAATACGTACTAACAATATTTAAATATTCATAACAACTTTAATGTTTTTATAAAAGTCTTTTACTGTTGTTTGACATGCTGTTTTTTTTTTTTTTTTTTTTTTTTTTTTTTTTTTTTACTACTGCTAATGTGCGAAGCAATATTTATAGAATTTAATTGAAAAAATATTTTCTCTTCCGTCGAATAACACATAAAGTATTTCCTGAGGTTTTCAACACTGTTTAATGCCTCGTTAAATGTTGGAGAAATTAATTCCTCGCTATCGTCTTCATCACTACTTAGAGCACTGTAAAAAAAGCTGCAGTAAATTTACGCAGAAATTCCAGATAAAGCCCGTTAAAAAAAAAAAAAAAAAAAAAAAAAAAAAAAAAAAAACATTTGGACGATGATTGGTGTATCGCCGGTAATTTTACGTTATGGTGAAACATAACAACCAACCCGTAAAAAGAGTTGTATTGACGAATACCTTTAATATCACAAAAAAAAAGACCTTCTGTATTAGATTACAGTGCGTGCAGGGAGAAATCCACAACACTAAGCAACTTATTTATTTATTTTTTACACATATAATTTAGTTTATTATGCAGAGCAAACGATCTTGTGTAGCCCGGAATTCGAACTCACAACCTCCTGTTCACTTTATCAATCGCGCAGTTAGGCTCTCAATGACATTTCTTTTCAGAAGCAGATAAGATAAACAACAGCACTGATTGGTTGATAAATCATGTCATACGCATCAAATGACTTCTGGAAAAAATCTGGTACCGATTAAGAGCACAATTTGAAGTAACCAATCTTCAATTATTTTTTTAGAACTAGCTATAAAAATATAGAGCAACCTATGCTGTATTTATGTTAAAAAGGTGCTTTATTTTTACAGAAATTTATTACAGTGATTAAATATTGTTACTGTTCAAATTATGCATAAAGATCATTTTCTTTTAAAACTATTTTAAAATCTATGTTTCCTACAAAATTAAGACGTCAGTTAATTCTCATATAAGAAAAAGAAAATCTTTTTTTTTTTTTTTTTTTTTTTTTTTTTTTCCTAAAAAGACTAGGATACTGATTTTTGAGAAGGAAAATCTATTATATTTTTCTAAATTATTTTTATTCGAAAACACTAGCACTAAAGAGGTAGTCTTATTTCAAGGTTTTCATTAGAGGAAAATAATGGGTGAGAATTTCTCACCCTTCTTCAAAAACAAAATGAAACTTTTGAAAACTATGCGAGATCTCTGAAAATTAATCGAGACCATAAATTAACTTTGAACAATAATAATAAATCTTTTACATAGTCAGAGAATTTGTATCTTTAATTAATGAGATTATTTTCATGGTTTTCGATCTTTATGGTTTCTGTAGTGGGAGCAAACCAGAAATAACTAGAACCTAATTCTTGCTCATCCAAACAGGTTTCCATTATAGGACCAATTTCAAACTGTGTTTATGAAGTGTTAGGCGTATTTGCGTATTTTATAATAGTATTTTTTTTTTTTTTTTTTTTTTAATTTTTGTGTTGTATCCCATTGAATAGAGAGGAAGGACTGAAGCATTTCGGGAGCAGAACCTGTTAAATATGATGTACATGTGCATATCTGATGGTCATATTCAGATAAAACAGCTTTGTTTTTTAACAGTGAAGTTCATACATAATAATCATAAGACTTATCTTCATATGGCTAATTACATGTTTATCTCATATTGAAATAAACTCTACTTTAAATAAACTTTACTTTGCATATTGTAAAAATTGCATTGTGGAAACAACATTAAAATTTTCCGTTTTCTAAGGCTTAACTAAAGGGTTAAGAGCAATTAGAATGCTTTATGTTAAAAAAAAAAAAAGCGTTTAGTGGATAAAACAAGTATTAGGTTGTAGTTTGTATTTTACAAATTTGGTTTCAAATCAAGAAACCATTTTAGCTTTCTTTTTTAATGTTTTCATGTCAATACACAAATAAAATCAATTTCATGAATATCAATTATTCAGTTTCAGTCAGATGGAAATTCTTTGAATAAAATTAAGAAAACTACAGCTTATTAAAACCAACTGATGTTTCTATGCGTCATGCGTGCATAATTAAACACATTCAATCTGTATAAATAACAATGATAGTTTCAGTTTGAAAATCTAAGCGTTTTCTCATGACGTCACTGAAATGATAGCATTTCAAAGAATTTTCCCGTAAAAAAATGTTTTGGTGGAAGATAAGAGCAATTTGCGTATATCAATGGGTTTTTCGCGTAAAATTTCAAAAAATCATTCAATTTACGGGCTACGACCGTTTAGCTAGCAGAACGGTCATTTTCTGTAAAATTATACGGTCATTTCCTAAATTATGGTTTCAAGACCTTATTTTACGGATAATGACCATATAGGTAGCAAAACGGTCGTTTACCCTAAACTTATACGGTCAAATACTGCGATTGTACTTTTTTTTTTTTTTTTTTTTCAGTGTAACGTGTAACTGTTTGGCCTCGTGTACTCGTTCTTGAGAAGTCTATATTTAAGTTTGCTTAAAAATGTAATAAAGATAAAGCAGTGGGAGGAGTTCCGATAAAACATGTCAGAACAATGAGTTTTATAAATTTTTAGATTCTACATTAGCAAATTTTTAGACATTATATCTCGAAAGAATATATCTCAAAGCTTAAATGGGCAACTGAATAAACACCATATTTGTTCTATGCTCTTTCAATTACTTCTTGTTTTAGATTTCGTTCATTATTTCCGTAAGGTGTGTGTGATGTTGAAAACGTCACATATCCCTTTAATATATATATATTAATAATAATAATAATAATAATTTAAATTACATTTAATTTATTTCAAATGCAAACGAACATTATACTTCCTATTCTAAAAGAATTTAATATATTTTAGTTCAATTCGCTTGATCTATTTTATTTCTTTTTCATTAATCAGTAATTTCGTATAACTTTTTGTTCCAATATTCGAAACCTAACTTTTTATGCTCTACTCTCACCAAGAAATCATTAAATAATCTATTTAAAAAAAAAACTTTTAAAACCCAAATTCTTATTATAGAGTATCATATAAATCTTTTCAAAGTTAGAATAAAATTTAAGTTGAAAAAAAAAAAAAAAAAAAAGTAACTTTTTTTTATTAACCAAAATTGGGGAAATTCGAACTGTGTTAAGAAAAGAGAAATTATTTCTTAAAATTCACAACAGATGGCAGCACCACACGATTGCTAATAAGTTTTGTGATTTCATTTTCTGATTAAGGGCCAATACCTGCAATTTATTTATTCGTTTGAGGCACCTTTATAATTATTTTTTTAGTATATTATTATTATTATTTTTATATTATAACTTAACATTTTACTGATTTGGTTAATGTTTATGTGTATATCCTAATCATTTTTATTTTGTATTGTTAATTGTTTCATTGATATTTTAGTGAATGTTCCGCACAATAGAGGGCGCTTGTAGTCCACAAAAAACGCTTTTTTGCTTCTAAAAAGCGATGTAAGAAAAAGGCTTCTTAAAAAACTTTTCAAAAATTCTTAGAATACAGTGTAGATAGCGATAAATTTTCTTTTATCAATTGACACCTTTTCTACTAATTGTCTGCAAAAATTAACACTCCGGACCTTCAGGATATCGAACGCGGGACCAAACATGGCGCTCTTACTAACTGAGCCACGGAGAGACAGAGAAGCTTGTATTTACCTTAAAATAGAAGCACATTTTTTATTTGGTTGAGATTCACGAACATACCGTAGTGAGTGATAGTAAGTACATAAGAATTTGGGAATAAATTAAATATCAAAGTAAGAAAAACCCATTTTTTTAAGTGCTTTAAAATCGTCTGCGGTTTTAACATCCGGTCTCCAATCATACGAAAAATTTCCGTTGTATCATAAAAATAGCTGATAATTATTTTTAATGTTTTTATCAATAGATTTCGCTCATTTAGCCTATTTTTGGATTCCTGACAAAATTTAATCACATCCTATGACGTAATTTAATTATTGGTCAATCGTTTATCTCTCCATTAGGTTTTATAATACAAAAATTTAAAATGTGTTCAGCCAAATTCGTTTTCGATGCCAAACAGATTTGGCGAAATAAATTAATTACCTTGCTGTCTGTCATTCTGTAAAGATGTTATTATTTTTATCGTTGTCTCTAAAAAGTATTCTTTTAAATAAGGATATCAGGGTGTCTTCCTTTTTTTTTTTTATGTCTAACTCGAAACAATAAACTAGAATTATTCGTATGTCGATTTTATTTTTTTTTTATTATATGTCGAATTTTCTCATTCCACTTTGTCCAAAAAGCCTTATTGACATGTGTTTGGTTGAAAATAAAATCTTCAAAATAGATAATGATTCCATGCTATCTCACGCTCCGATCTTCACAGCGCCGATCGAGCTTTGGGTCGCTATACGGACATGGTCAATTATTACTTTAGATATCTTCATCCCATCTCGTTACTATAGCGTAGTTTTATCAATTTAGGCGTGGTTGCACTGATCATTAGTGAATTTTCAAAATTTACAACTCGAAAACGAGCTGACGAAGGCAGTTGTTTTATGCGCCAAAAAACATGTTTATATGTGTTACTTCAATTGACGCTTGTTTGGATTTTTTTTTTTTTTTTTAAATTACAGTAAGGGGTGGTTTCCTGGAAGGATCACTGTATCATTATCAGTCTCATCAGTTTCATTCTGAGAATCAGGAAATCCTACTTTTGCAAAACAATTTTTTATTGTTTTAGACTTCTCTTGAGCCCATGTTTCCAAAATCATATTCATTGTCTCGAGAATATCTTCTTTCTTCCTTTCTTTTTCTTTTTTTTTTTTTTTTAAATCTCATCCCACTTTTTCATTTTCAATAACAAGTTGAGTTAGATTTTTTTTTTTCTGTAATGATCTTTTAAGTTTTTTAAATTATTCCCAAGTCCAACGGTTGTAATCTGCTTGTACAGTTTGGAGGGAAGGAAAACATTTTGACGTTTTTCAAAAAACTCATCTCATGTGTCTGTGTGTAGTACATTGATCTATAAGCAATAAAAGTTTACAGTTTTGCATTTTTATCGATAAGTCTATTTTCATAAGCATTTCTAGAAAATTTCACCATATATCCATGCCTTTCTATTCGCTAAATATGTAACTGGTACACTTTTAATGTTTTTCATGCAGCAAGGATTTTTAAATTCCCCAATAACGACGGGCGTCATATTTTGGGATCCGTCTGCATTTGTATACAAGAGAACTTGTATAATAATTATGTTACTTTTTCTAACTCCTTTGCCTTCCTCTCCCAATATTTTGGTAGGTAAAACGTGGTGAAAAAGGCCCGGTTTATTGGGATTAAAAATTTCTTATAATTCATATCAGTTAATCATCTCTTCTAGATTGTTCAACCAGTTTCAACAGATTCCTGGGTAACATCTTTTCCTTCACCACTTGTTATTTCAGGATATTCCATGTCTCAATATGAATTTATGGAGCCATCCGGCTGAAGCAAAAAAGCATTTTTCACATTAAATTTCAATGCTATCTCTTTTGCCTTTTTTTTATTAACATTGGTCCACTTACAAGGATATTTGCTGCACGGCACTGATAGAAAAATTTTAGCAATATAGCCTCCACTTCCGAAAATTTCCCGGATTGTACTAGCAATCTCTTCAACAGAGGAACAGAAAGCAGATTCATTTTCTTCAATTTTCTTATGATTATAGACAATCGTATTTAATGTTTACACTAGAATATTTAAATGTTTCGATAACTGAACTCTGTTTAAGGCTTTATTTTTTTTTAACTTATCTTAAGATTTTTTTTTAAATCCTTTAAATACAAACTAGTTTGCTTTCTAAATGAAGATGACATTCTTACAAACGGTTAAAAGAAAACCAACAACAACAACAACCTTGTCTCGTCAGCAGTAAGATGTCAAATAAACAAATATTCCGGTATCCTGTTCAATTTTACCCAACGGAAGTGAGCAATAAATCTTCAAGTTTACAAAAAGTCTGTAATGTTGTGAGGTATTTCCTTTTGCACCCCTTCCCTGTGATGCAATTAAAGGTTGGGTGACCACATGATCCCATTTTCCGGGGACTGTCCCCAAAAACAATATCAACTACTGGGGATCACATTTTCTATCGTTTGTCCCAAATGTCTCCAGTTTTAAAAACAATTCTTAAATATTAAAAAAAAAAAAATATTGCTTTTTCTTTCTTTTTTCTACTTATTTTTAATTCACAATTCATGTGGTGGAAAAAAACACATTTCTACTCATATTAACTCTGAAAAACAGGAAACATTTTTATAGCTGAATCAACATAGTCTTCGATGAAAGAATTTTCACAGCCAATAATGCTAGTTTGAACATTGTTCTGACTGAAAACATTTTTATTTGTCATATTTACATACACAAATTTTCAGAGAAATTGAATGCGTTCCCAAAGCATTATAGAATGTATTCTTGACTTAGCATATTCTTGTGGCCGAACAAAATGCGAAGTCATTGTTGAAAATGTTTTTGAATCTTAGTTAATGAAAGGACTTTGTTTAGAACTAGAAAATACATCATTTGTAATCCTACCATCATGTTTTAACTACTATTTGAACCTTGGGAATGTTTAATAATTTTAATTATGATCAGATATTATAATTCTGATAAAGATGTATGCAATAAGCTCTCGGAATGAAATATATATATTTATGTATTACGTATCTATTTTATATCTTTTTTAACTTTAATTTTTTTATATAGGAATTTTTGCTAGTGTTCGGATAGTTTTGTTACCTACTGTACATACTGCATTTTAGTCTATAATTAAAATTAAAAACATGGTGTCCCCATTTTCAAAGTAAAAAATGCGGACATGTCCCCATTTCGGCATTCAAAAATTTAGTCACCCTAAATTAAAGGAGAGAGTGGGAGGTCTACTAAGCAGTCACTTTTGACAATGAAATCCCGGTTCGTTATATACCTGCCAACCAACCCAATCTCCAATTGTTTGTTTTCAAATATTTCTCTACCCCTTTCCCCAGGCTATCAATGCAGATTGCACTTTATATGTACTACAGTTTAAAAAAAAATAATCGAAAAAGATAAGAAAAAGACATAGAAAGCGTACTTTTTTTTAAAAAAAAAATCCTAGAATGAAACGCAAACTTGGAATTCTACAAGAAAATAAAACGTATAAGTGAAATTAAAAATTTACTCGTGTCATATAAGTGAAATATTTAAATTAGAATTCAATGAAATGATTTAAGACTGAAGGAGAAAAACGTATAAAGGAGAAAAAACGTATAAAAGAGAAACGCGTAAAAAGTTCTCCACTGTACTACTTAACATAATTTCTGCAAATGTTTAATGAAATGATTGTATTATGAGTACAGACTTACTTCATTATTTTTAGCGTATGCCTTAATTTTTTCATTCGCTGGACTAACGTTCCCCTTCAACCCTCTTTATGTAAGTTATGTTTTATTTGTTTGAAATTTTAAGTATAAAGTTAGTTTTATATATTTATGCGGTTAGGTAGAGAGTAATATTGTAAAATTAGGAAGTGGAAGAAATTGGTTGATACTATTTCTCATATAAAGCAGAAGACATATATAGCAAAATCAGATCGGACCTTACTTCTAAAACCTTTACAAAGACTTTTGTTGGTGTTTTATTTTGTAAATTATGAAAATTTTCTTTCAATAATAATAATAATAATAATAATAATAATAATAAGTTGTGGATAAAAAACTAACGTCACTAAGTCATATAAGCTATTTGTATATTTAGGATGTACACTCCATAAAAAAAGTAGACGGACACTTCTTCACAATTTTTAAAAACCCCACTTTGTTTAGTAGGAAATGTCAACTAAAATTCTTTAACATGTTTATACTTGTCAATCTTCATATTTTTGACTGACAACTAAAAATATTCAGTTATTTGTAATTTTAATGTTGAGAAATGCAGAAAAGAGAAAAGTTATACATTTGCACAATATATATTTTAGGTAGATTCCTTATAGGAGATCTACCTATTGCAATGGTTCTCATGACACGACTTCTGGAAAATTTCTTCATATCTTCACCGATCATGACCCCTAGAACCCAAAACCACCCTCCGTTCAAAAGTTATATATATATATATATATATATATATATATAGGTATACATATATGTATAACGCTTTTTCCCATGTTAAGTTGTGAACACGATAACTGGAGTAATTTTTAGTTATATTTAACCAACTTGGGATATGTTGTCAGGACAGTAAAAATCTCGGTCGAGTTCGTAGATGGGGCATCCAGCTCAAAGGGGGTGGAAATGGTGGGGGGTGGAAATATTCATTTGCCCATAATTTCTTTAATATTGAAAATAGGAAAATACTTCAAATCAGGCAAATTACCGCCTTACCCTAAAGAACAACTTTTGTATTTAAACTTTTTCGATAGCTTCAATTGCTTAAAAGTTACATGTTAAAAAGTGATTTTTCGTGATGAAATCGACTTTTTCTATAGCTTTAATTCCTTAAATTTATAATCTGATGCTTACGTCACGTGCAAACGATAATAAAAACGATCACTGAAAATATAAAACCATGGTAACAGCTTTAATTAATCATTTAAAAATGTAAAATTAAAATAATACGTTAGTCTTGGTAAAAATGTCGTTTAGTGAATAGTTTAGATTAGAACGCCGATTTACGCAAGAATTTAAAATTTACTATTGAAATTGATAGTAATATGTTACAGCCTTCCTTTGATTTTTTATCTTGTGGAAACAAGACATTGGTCTGTGAAGATATATGAGGTTTCTGCGTTGGAAGAAAATATAATGACGTCAAAGCTGCTATTTTTTATCGCCAAGTTCGCCAAATTTTGTCATCAAATAACGAATTTTGTCGCAAAGTCTAAAATTTCCTCGTCAACTATCAAATTTTGCCGCCAAATCACAAATTTCATTGCTAAATCGCAAGTTTTGTCACCAAATTGTATATTTTTATGGCTTCTATTGGTTGAATGATTATGAACTTGGATTTTAAAAAATTGAATCATTTACTGACCAATAAATCTAGCCTAAAAATTTAAGTAGAATAAATAGTAGTAGTTTATAATTAAATTTCTTAAAAACAGTATAGCGACGTAAATAATGCAATGTGTGGGAACCAAGCCATTGACTATGTATATGTTGTATGTATGTATCTTTTTCTATAGCTTTAATTCCTTAAGTTTATAATCTGATGCTTACGTCACGTGCAAACGATAATAAAAAAGATCACTGAAAAAATAAAAAGCATGGTAACCGCTTTAATTAATCATTTAAAATTATAAAATTAAAATAATATGTCAGTCTTAATAAAAATATAGTTTGTGGTGAATAGTTTAGAACGCTGGCTTTGGAAGAATTTAAAATTTACGATTGAAATTGAGAATAATACGTTACAGCTTTCTTTGACTTTTTACGTTGTTGGAAACAAGATATTGATCTGTGAAGAGATTTGAGGTTTTCGCGTGAGAAGGAAATATAATGACGCCAAAGCTGCAATTCTCCATCGCCAAGCTCGCCATATTATGTCGTGAATGAACGAATTTCGTCGTCAGCTATCAAATTTTGCCGCCAAATCACAAATTTCATTGCTAAGTCGCAAATTTTGCCGCCAAAATCTCGCCAAATCATACAATTTACTAAATTCGTAACAATTAACATTGAAATTTAACGGTGCCCAAATTGTCCAATGTTAACTAATGTTAATGTTAATGATATAATTGGACGTTGAAATTGTAATTCAATACAACGTAAAGGAATCTACCTTTGCCTTTAAGCTTGCCGAAAAGGGATTTTTTTTTAAGTAGACGGACACTGGTCAAAAACTGCAATTATCTAAGTGGGTATTTCTTGAGGAATACCAGTTTTGCATGTACATTTGGCATTTTGCCAGTTGCTAACGTGCTTCACAAGATGGTTTTACGTAGTTAAATTTCTTGGAGATGAATGCGCCATGCCACGAGGAATTCCTCTAACTGATTACTAGAAAGGACAGATTATAGCGATGAGAAATGTCAATAAAGGAGTCAGATAAATTAGTAGGCTACTTCTATTAAGCAAAAGTAGCATCGGCGATTTTCTACGTTCTCCTGAAGCCTATGGCGTAAAGAATAAGAGTGGCCGGCCAAAGAAACTTTCACTTAGAAACCAAAGAAAATTTTTTACTGAGCCGAAAAAAACTGGAGCATCAATTCCTAGCGTTCGAATAAGCACAAGAATTACTAACGTAACTTCTTAGACAATTTATAACTACATTAAGCACTCAGAGCTCTTTCAATATAAGAAGAGAAAACATCATTCATGATGGAAAGATCACCACGTTACAGAACGCCTACCGTGGGCTCAAAATCATATGTCTTGGATTACAGAATGGATATCTGTAGTTTTTTCAGATGAGAAAAAAATTAATTTAGACGGCCCAGACGGATATCAATATTATTCGCACAGTTTGGAGAAAGAAGACGAAGTGTACTCTACTCGGCAAGTTGGTGGTGGTGGCGTGATGGTGTGGCTAGCTGTTGGCTATGGTGGAAGGACAAATTTAGTGTTCCTAAGTAAAAAGCAGACTCACAAAGATTATATTGAAACACTAAGCAGTGTGCTTTTGCAATTTGCATGTGATCTTGGAGGAGAAAACTGCATTTTTCAACAATATGGACCGCCAATACACACCGCTAACAACGTTAGAAAATGGTTTTATGAGAACAACTTCAATGTTTTACCCTGGCCAGCCAAGAGTCCGGATATGAATCCTGTAGAAAACATTTGGGCTATACTTGTTCATAAAATGTATGCGGGTGGACGTCAGTATGAATCAATTCACCCAGCTCAAAGAAGCTCTTACAAACATTTGGGAAATTTTCTGTCAAAAAAAGATTCAGAATCTCATTGATTCGATGCCTAACAGAGTATACGAACTTATTAAAGCAAATGGGAGACGAACCCCTTACTAAAAAAGTTTTATTTTAGAGATACAAGATGTGTCCGTCTATTTTTTTTAAGAAAAATTACAGTGCAAATATGCACCATTTTTTTTTCCTGAATTTTTCCACTACATAATTCGAAAGGATTGAATCTATATCCAAAAAATAATAATATATGATGTCTTAAGAATATAATTATATTAGACAAATGAACCTCATATCTCTAATTAAAGAAATAAACGACTTTAAAGTATTACAAGTAAATGTCCGTCTACTTTTTTTATGCAATGTATTATACAAACAGTACCTGAACTACTGATACAACACAGAACGTAATACCTAATATAAGAGCTGCAAATGTTTAATGAAATGATCATGTATACATATATATGCATAGTTATTTATTTGTAGTGTATGCAATCCTTCTTGCATTATTTTCACTGTCTCTTCCCTCCGATTTAAGTTGGTTTATTTATTTTTTTAATAGTCAATTTTGATATTTATGGGATAAGGTGAATATTAATATTAATAAAATGAAAAGTGAGGAAAATAGATTATCTGATTATATGTTGAGGATGCATTATATCAAAATTATTCAAACTGCTGATTTTGACACAGAAAGTATTACTTGCAAATGTTTTATAAAATAATTAATTTATGTAACCAGAGTGAAGTTAAGAGTGAAGAAAATATCACTGTGTTATATACTTTGTTGTTAACATATTGTATGGATTTACAAGTTTTATACTCCACCCTTCCCATACGAATATGAATGTTTAAAGTTATATTTTCAAATATGTACACAATGTAAAGATTTAATTTCATTTACACTTCCAACTTTTGTATATTTGAGATGAATTTTTAATTGACAAGATTGAAATTATTATGTTTCTCTTTATCATGGAGTTTAACCCATAAAAGTTTTTTTTTTTTTTTCATTTTATTATATAAAATGTCATACGACATATTTGTAAATATTTTCTGCGTTGTTTCATGTCTTAAATATGTATTTAATCTTAAAACTTTCCTTAACGTTTGCAATGTCATTTAAGAGAACAGAAAGTCTCCGAACTCGAAAAATACATTTCAGTTTAATGCAGAAAAAATATTTAAAATATACATCATTTGATTGAAATGGACATTTTAAATGCAATGGATATTTTATGGTTTTTCTTTCTTTCTTTCTTTCTTTCTTTTTTTTTTTTTTTTAACTTTGCATTAAATAAATCTTAGTTTTGACAAACATTTTGTGAAAGAAATAAACTTTATTGACAAATATGGAAAAGCATTCAATTTCAAAGCCGTTGTTTTGTAAGAATGATATGTTATATGTTCCTTTTAAAATATTTTACAAACAAAAATATTTTACCCCATATAAAATTCACATTAATTAAATTTATGGATTTATTTATTTATTTGCTTATTTTAAAATGGGAGGTCGGAAAACAATACACATCTGCAAAACTTTTAAATCTCCTTTTATAAGTATTTCTTGCATTATTTATAAAATTAACATTTTCTATTATTTTGATAAATCATTTAAATATCTCATAGTTCCATGTACTATTTAAATGTGTTTTGTATAGAACGGGTATTTTCCACGAACGTATCCAATGTAATAATTAACGTATTAACTGCGTAATGATTTTAAATGCAGATTTATTGCATACAGTACGAATAAAATGTAATTTCCTATGTAATAATTTATTTTTTGATTATAATAAAATACCTATAATTTATTTTACGAATCCATAGTGCACTCTACATAATATTATTAATAATAATAATAATAATAATGTGCAATAATTGCGATGGAGGTTTAAACACATTCAAAGTTTTAATGGTTTGATTTAATAAATAAATAATCCAATTTAATACATAAACAAATAATTATCGAAATATTATTCAATTAATATTAGTTTAAAAATTATACTAAAAAATTACAAATTTAAAAAACTCAAAATAATAATTTAATTATAGATATAACCATTTTACAACGAATTTCAATATTCATTTGTTTAAAAATTCTTTCATAAAAGTTTAGTCCAAATAAGCAGATTTCTTATAGGGATGTAGATATGCAAATGCTGTGTAAATGTTAGCACATTAGCGGGTTGATAACATTTTAAGTTATTCCGGAGCCTTTTTAGAACCGCCTTTATTTTGCACCACTTTTACTTTAAGGATATATATATATATATATGTATTTTATCGTAGATATATTTTGGAGAAACATTTTTTTATAACTAAAGTGGTATGAAATAAAAGCAGGGCTGAAAATGCTCTAGAATAAATTAAAATGTTGGCAACCCTAACAGTAAAATAATTAGCAAGAGGTTAGTAAATAAGACAGAATTTGTCAGCAAAATTAAAAATTTTAATTATCAAACATTTCACAAAATGTATTCAAAGCAGCGAACATCAGATACTTACAAAAATAAACATACTCATAATATAAATTATTTTACTAGTGCATGTTTTATCATATTTTTAACAACAAAAATCTCTTTTTATTTATATATTTATTTATTTTTAAATATAAGTGTAATTGTAGCAATGTTACTTACGGTATCTTAATGTAAAATCTTTTCCAAACAGTTATATAACAAATTTTCTTCCACATCCAGAATATATATATATATATATATATATATATATACCGCCTTCATCTAGAATGAGTAAGTGGACATTTTCTAAATCCTTTAACTAGAAATGTAACGAGTTAAGCACACAAGGCAAACCAGTAAACTGAATAGACGAATTGATCGAGAATTTCTAGTCTACGCATTTCTAGATGGTGAAACAATATTCTGAATATTCTGAATATTTTGTAAGGCGAGAAATTCTCGCTTGATTATGTAGAATTTGGTCGTAATACAAGATTATAGTTCCTGAAACCCGCCTCTTGTGTTCGCATTTTTTTGAAGATATTTTCAAATAGGTTTCACCTCGATAATATAGACAAACTCCCTAGAATTCTAATAGGGGTTTCTAGAACTCACTTTCAAAGGGGACTAGAATTTATAAAGGTGACATGGCACTATTTTTTCTATATCCACAGTGTAGATTGTAGATGTCAGTTTAAAAAAAAAAAAAAAAAAAAATCCAGTGCTAGCGCCTCATGAAAAAAAAAAAAAAAAAAAAAAAAAAAAAAAAAGAAAAGAAATACTAGTTAAATATTGTGCTAATATGCTTTAAATTGGAGAGAAAAATTTCCATCTGATATTTATTAATTCTATTGAATTATTATTATTATTATTATTGTTATTATTATTTTGTGACTTACACTGCAATCTAATTGGGAGTTACGCTATTTAATAATTATTTATTATTTAGTGGAACAACACTGGTATATTCCGGCATTATATACCATAGCTGCAAACATTTATTTTATTCCGAAGTATTTTTAGCCCTGTCTTTAGTTTGCACCAGATTACTTACAGAGTTTTTTTCTTCAATATATAACTGTGATAAAATATGAAAAAAATTACTCTTAGAGAATAATTGGTGTGAAATAAAGGCGGGGCTAAATATACTCCGGAATAAATTAAAATGTTGGCAGTTATGATATACACAGAAATTTGAAAGTTTTCATAAGTTAAATAAAATCTACAATACAAATAAGGTTCTGTAATTTTCTGTATATTTATGCTGATATCGATATTTAAAACGCCACTCTCCAAAGAACAAATAAAACTGTTTCAATTCTTTTATTTTATTAATTAATTTTATTTATATTTTATTCATTCGTTTTTTTTTTTTTTTTTTTACTTTCTTCTATCTTCAATAGAAGAAAGTATTGGATTCGTAAAAATTTTCGATTTCGGGTTTTTGATGGATTTACACGTTTTGAGAGCTGTAGAACACGATTTTAACATTTTTAGAAAATGTCTGTCTGTCTGTCTGTCTGTCTCTCTGTCTGTCTGTGTGTGTGTGTGTGACAAAATTTTGTGGCAACTGTATCTCTGGAACTACTGCACAGAATTTCATACAAATTGGTATGTAGTTGCACCTTGACATAAATTAGTGCCTATCAACTTTTGGTAAAAATCGTCTTACAGGTTGCGTTGCCATCCCGCTTTTTCTAAATTTTTAATAGGGTGATATAGGGCAAAAATTTTCAAGATGGGTATCTTTCGAAAGGTCTCGTCAGTACCTTTAAAACGAATGGTTGAACTATAAATCTGTGATAATTTAAAACAAAGTTATCGATTTTTTTTACTTTTTACGAAAAAAAACTTAGAAAAAAAATCTTTTTTTTTTTTTCTTCTCCCCTTAATTTTATCAAACTCCCACGGTTTCCGTGTTCTGACAAACTTAAACTAATTTTTGCTTTTTTCCTCTAATTTTGTCAAAGTCCTACGGTTTCCGTGTCTTGACAAACTTTAACATATTTTTGCATTTTTCACCTAATTTTGTCAAAGTCCCACAGTTTCCGTGTTTTGACAAACTTTGACAAAATTTTGGGTAAAATGTGAAAATTATTCTAAGTTTGTCAAAACACGGAAACCGTGGGACTTTGACAAAATTGGGGGGTAAATGCAAAAATTTGTTTAAGTTTGTCAGAACACGGAAACCGTGGGAGTTTGATAGAATTAAGGGGAGAGAAAAAAAAAAGTGGGACTTTGACAAAATTTTGAGTAAAATGTAAAAATTTGATAAAGTCCCACTTTTTTTTTTTTTTTTTTTTTTTTTTTTCCCTCTCCCCTTAATTCTATACTTTTTTATATTATTATTATTATTGTTACTGAGTGAATTTGTATAGAAAAAGATAGAAGAAAGTCTCGTGGTGGCCACAACATACTAGTTTTTTCAGAACCCTCATTTTAACTAATAGATTCTTTTCAATTACTGGACCCACAAAATATATTCTTTTATAACATAAAGGCAAAAGAACCAATTCTAATTTTACAACATTTAATGAAATTGTTTTCCATATTGACAAACCTTAATAAAGCACTATTTAAACGTCATCTGTTCGCATAATTATTTTTATGAATTGGTTTCTTTTTAATGCTATATTTGCTGACTTTAGTACATGAACGTCAACTTTTATGAAACAGTGAAACTTTTATATTTTCCAGTAAACTTCAATTTTTTAATTTCTTTCTCAGCTGCTGTTTGTCCAATCTAAGCTGAGAAATAAAGAAACAATTATAACTTTGCAAGCTTAATTAAAACGGTTACAGTCGGCAGCAAAATTATTGAAGCATACATCCACACTTTTCATATATATATATATATATATATATATATATATATATATATATATATATATATATATATATATTATGTTTGATCGCTAATTTTTATTATCCACTTTCTTTTTCATAAACAGCATAAATACTAAATCATCACTTGATGAATATTTACTTAAGAAAAAAATATTAGGTGCGCACCTTTTAGATATGAATTATTGCTAGTGCTTCAATAATTTTGCTGCCGACTGTAGTATAATATATCTTAATGTTAAAATATAAATTAATCAGTTCTACATTTATGACACGCACAATATTTAATGTACATAAATTGTGATTAACAGCGCATCCCAAATTCCCTTTAAATTTATTAAAAAATATTTGGATTTACACACAAAAGACATTGTATTTTAACTCCCAGTAGGATACGATGACTCTTTTTGTGACACATATTTTATCAATAAGAAATTAAAAAACCTTTAAAAACTTTTTTGACTTATATTAAACCAAATTTAGCATTTTCAATATCAAAATAAATATAGTTTCAAAACAAAAGAGAATATAATTTTTTTTTTTCAATATTTATTCAAAAGATAAAAAAATAAAAAATAAAATTATTTTCATGAAAGTTATTATATGAAAATATACTTATTATTTTAATATAAGCATGATAAGAAAAAAAAAAGAAAAAGACACGTATTTATAGTTCAAATTTTCTTCCAAATGTTAGATTTAATTATATTTTCAAGCCATGGTAGTATAGGTACTACCTTCATTGGTCAATTTATTTAAAGAAGAAACCATTGTAGAAATCCTTGGGTCTCTGTGGGTGGTCGAAGCGGGAGAGCCATTCCTTCTCTCCAGGATCAAAATTGCAATGGCATGTCTCTAGAATATTCTTAGAGGTGGGTCCTAGACAGTCGCCAATTACCCAATGCGCAGTAATAGTGCTACATTAAACCTAACCAAGCAACCAACATTAGGTTGACACGAGATGATTTCTAAAATTTTGATTATAAGAAATTCCTAGAGTTTGATTATAGTATTTAAACTAAACTAAGTCCCAAACATTGAAAAAAAAATTAAAATACCTTTCTGTGTCACAGTTATATATAAGAAGCCTATTATTATTATTATTTTTATCATGTACTATTTTTACTGTTTATTTATTTAAAAATATTATCATAAAGGTTTTGGAAAGATAATATTTCAATGATACTGCTTTCTAAGTGGTAATTTACATTTTAAAAACAGAATTTTGTTGATGTGTGTTGGTGTTTGGGAGTTAAACCGATTGACTGCACTAGGGTCCTAGGCCTGAGATGGAATGCCCTCCATGGAAATTTTTCTAAGGGATCCTAGCCTTTATTTACGCAAGTTTCGTAGAAAACAACGGTAAACTTCGAGCGGCTAGGCGGACGAGCGCAATCTGGGATCGAAATCGGCACCTCACGTCTACCACCTTTGATCGCAGAACGGCTCGGCCCTGGTGGACCCTGAGTTTTATTAATTTTAATAAAACATTTAAAAAACTTTTCTAAAAAGGAATTTTTTGTTCGTTCAGAGACATTTAACTGAACATAATTATAATGATTATGTGGTTGTAACTGTCACTATACGGTCATGTTTTTTTTTTTTTTTTTTTTTTTTCATATTAAGGCTAATTAAAAAAACAAGTGACAATTTTAATTTGATTGCGAAACACTATAAACATCAATGCTTCAATCTGTATTCGAACCAGTCACCGGACAGATGAATGGCAGCGATCTAATTATTTTGCCACCACATAGACATGAATATATATGTAATAATATACAGCTGATTTAAATCGCTCCTTATGAACATTATATGTTTAATAGAACCTATAAAATAATCGCTTTTGTAAATTCAAACTAAAAAATTCATCTAACACGTATAAATGATTCGATAAAATAAATGTAAAGTAAGAAGGAAAAATATTAGCTAGTAAATTTAGAACAAATTCTTTAAATGACTCGTGTTTCTATATTTTGTTTTGAGGCAATAAAAAATGAAAGAAGAACTCTTTTCGGAAGTCGTAAATCACATAAAGCATTCGTTAGATTGAAATATGAGGCAATAAATAAATGAAAAATAAAATTTACTAAAATAAGGGAAATTGTTTTACGATTATAAAAAGTAATAATATATATATCGCGTTAGTAAATATTTCAAATATTAAACGTGTAGTTCAAGATCAAAATTTTTCTTTAAAAATATTCTCTTATTTTGACAGTGCAAAATCCATATTTTACATCATTTAAGAAAATATAAATTTGATATTTTTTAGTTAAAATATATATCGTACAAAATCTCAATATTACTTAACTGTTCCTTTTCATTAACGTAACAACAACAACAAAAATATATATAAAAATGGTAGATATAAACATATTGATAAGGTTGAATATAAAAGGAAATGTTACTAAAAAGTAAAAACATTGGCGGTTTAGGTTGACTCTGTCAGTTTCACATCATATATTTATTCTCATAATTTTTTGCTAGAAGGCATTCTATATACAGGTTAAGAAAAATTAATTTCACCAATCTCTTGACAAGGTAGGGACTAAAATGTCCCACCTAATATGTACCTATCGTTTAATTCGATACATTAACCTTATCCGAATTTGTTGATCAATTTTATTGGGGTCAGTTTTATATTTTAGTTTTTACGAAATTGCATAATATTTCCAATTCAATGAGGGCCATAAGGAAAGTTTATATGAAATCTTACTCTATTCTGCTATGTTATATATATATATTTTTTTAATTACTTACGAAATTTTTAAAATAGAGTATTCAACTTTTCTGTGAAATTTTGTCTTTATCTGCCATATTAAGAAAAATGTAAATAATTTAAATTATAAAACTTATAGTCAATTATGTTTATACCAGTATCCAAAATAATATTTTTAACGGGGTCTGACATCTTTTCAAGGAAAATATATATATAAATGGACGTTTATGCGACGTTTTGCCCTACACTGCTGGTGGTATGTTAAGAAATTCGTAAATTTCAAATAACTTACAAACTTTTCAAAGTAGAATCTTTATAGTTAAAGTTGTTCATTCAGGTATCATAGCTGATATTTTAAAGCTGGTCTGACAAAATTACAGAAAAAATCTTATTTTTAATGCACTATTAAGCGAAATTTTGCCCTATTCTCCTTTAAGAAAACCCTAAATTTCAAATAAATTAAGAGGTGTTTTAATTAGAAGGTTGCAAACCAATAGTGTTCTTTCCAGTGTCACAAGTAATAGCTTAATCTTTTCCGGCCTTTCTGTGAAGATTTGCTCTTGAGATATATTGTACAGAGACTAAAAAATTACAGACTAACTAGCACATTGACACCTTCACTGAGAAAAAATATATATATACCGCTTTCATCTAGAATGGATAAGTGGTATTTTCTAAATCCTTTAACTAGAAATATAGATTTCCGAGCTATGCGCATTAGGCACGCCAATAAACTGAATAGACGAAATGATCGAGAATTTCTACTCTACACATTTCTAGATGGTGAAAGAGATATATGAATCTCTTGTATTGCGAGAAATTCTCGCTTGATTTTCTAGAATTAGGTAATAAACTAAGATTATAGTTTCTAAAACCCGCCTCTTCTATTCGCATTTATTTGCAGAGATTTTTAAATAACTTTGCCCTCGTGAATACTGGCAAACGCTCTAGAATTCTAGAACTCGCTTTCAGAGGGGAACAGAATTTATACGGCTGACATGGATCTATTTTTTCTAGTGCCAGAGTTTAGATTTTAAATCTCAGTTACAGAATTTTTTCTCACTGTTACAGACGGACTATTTTGAGATTTTCGTATTCCTCATAACTTAAAACGTGTAAAAAACTTAAAAAAAAAACTGAGGTCGAAAAATTCCCTGATTACCTAAATTCCCTATATTATTACATGATGGAGAAGTATTTTTTTTCTGATTATGAATATTAAACTATTAAATGTGGTGACGATAGTGCAATGGTGTCGAAATAGAGAAATATCGTTAAAATGTAAAATTTGACAAACTAATTTGAAAAAGATGCAACGTGCATACCCATTTGTGAGTATTAGTATTAATTTTAAGTATATTTTTGTTTACAAATGTAAAATGTAAAATGTTGTAATGTTTTGTAAAATATCGTAATTGTATATTATTACACAGATATTTATAAGTAATTATTATTATTTATAATTTGTTATTGTGAGAAGATTATTCCTATTAAACAACCTGGTCAAAAAAAACGGTTAGTTAAATCTTCGTTTTCTCTTTGACATTATTATAAAAATATATATATTAAAATGGAAATTGAGAGAAAATATAATAATATATGAATCGTTGCTAAGTGATTTATTTAAGGTTATGTATATATATATATATATATATATATATATATATATATATATATATATATATATATATATATATATATATATATATATATATATATGTACGGTATTTTATACCTTTAAGATCCAGATGTTTTTCATTAAATTTTATCAGTAAAATACACAAATGATCATGGCTTTTTGCATTCCATTTTTAACTAAATATTTTTAGTTGTTAATGTTTTCATAAATAGAAGTTATATATGTATATTTATTACAACATAACGTTTACTTAATATGTAATTTACAAAAGCCACGCCTATTTAAAATAAAAAGCTAACTATTATAATAACTTATTAAGAATATATGCATTAAATGAATAATAATTAAAATCTGTAAAATTCATATTTATTAAGACAAAAAAGCTATTTTTATAATGTGTATTTTTTTTCTTTGTATTGTATATTTTTGTACTGTAATTGATAAAAATATTCTTAGTTGTTATATTTATAATTATTAATATTTTTATGCGTTACACATTTTCAAGATATATATATATATATATATATATATATATATATATATATATATATATATATATGCATGTATATGTACATATTATTAAAAATCTATTAATATGTATGTTTATAGATATATCTACATTAAAAATTTAAGAGAATGAAACAAGTTCTTAAAATAAGTAATAACTATTAATTAGGATATAGAATTCAATTTTTTACAAAATTTCATTTTTACTTTCCACACTGGACAAAGATTCCTAGAAAATGATTGTACCACTGACGTATAACGCAGAATGATATATTTACTAACATTTTTCCTCAAAAGTTTATTATAAGCCTTCTGTGAAACATGCTCTAATGATAAATTTGTTGACTTGAAAAAGCGTGAAAAGCAATTTTATTTTTCTGTTAATAACGGAGGTATTTTCTTAGATGACAAAAACACATGGAAAAAACAAAATTGAGGAAATAGTTATATTTCAACAATGGAGATAGAACAATTTATGCTTCATTAATTGTATCATTCGTTATAATCCTTAAAAAAAATTATAGGTATTTATTATTACAAAGAACAAATCTATAAAATAGTAATAATATTTTATAAAATTTTTGTTTAACTAATGACAAAAATATAATATTCAATAATACAAAAATTCAAAAATATTGCTTTAAAACATAAACTTTGTGTTGTATCCGTATTTAAATGATATTTATAAATATCGCATTATATGTATATGTTACCGACACAGTTTGAAATCTGTTATTCTATAGAATGCCTAGACATTGCATATAATGTGCTCTGTAGCGTGCGCTGTAGACATTTAAAGACTTACTGAACTTTTAAGCGTGCATTTTATTAACAGATTTCACAAAAATATGTAATATTGTCGAATATGTTTCGTAATATTTTTTATAAAAAAAGTGATGCATAGTTTTCTGATGTAAAACCTTTAAAACGCAATCTTATTACTTTCTTCTATATGTAATATAGAGAAAGTATTGGATTCGTAAAAATTTTCGACCTCGGGTTTTTGATGGATTTACACGTTTTGAGAGATGTAGAATACGATTTGACTATTTTTAGAAAATGTCTGTCTGTCTGTCTGTCTGTGTGTGTGTGTGTGTGACAAAATTTTGTGGCAACTGTATCTCAGGAACTACTGCACAGAATTTCATACAAATTGGTATGTAGTTGCACCTTGACATAAATTAGTGCCTATCAACTTTTGGTAAAAATTGTCTCACAGGTTGCGTTGCCATCCCGCTTTTTCTAAATTTTTAACATGGTGATATAGGACAAAATTTTGTATAAATGTGCTTAAAGAGAATTATTTTTTAGTAATCATTATGAAATTTACAGTAATTATTTATAATAGAGATAGTCAACTGGGAAAAAATTTTTGTACGTGTAGGAGCCTCGCCACCCCCCCTGGGGGGGAAGTCCCCCCTCGAGGGGAGTAAATTTTCAAGATGGGTATCTTTCGAAAGGTCTCATCAATACCTTTAAAACGAATGGTTGAACTATAAATCTGTGATAATTTAAAACAAAGTTATCGATTTTTTTACTTTTAACAAAAAAAAACTTAGAAAAAAAATCGTATTTTTTTTTTTTTTTTTTTTTTTAACGAAACTTAACCAAACTTGGTATTTAGTTGGTCCCCGACATAATTTGGTGCGGATTACATTTAGGGATCAATAGCTCAACAGGTGGCGCTGAGATCGCATTTTTTCTAAATTTTTAACTTGGCAATATAGGACAAAATTTCGTATAAATGTACATAATGAGCGTTATTTTAAACTTGTGATTGTAAAATTAATATGAATTATTGATAATAGTAGTAGTTAACTACGAAAAAAATTTTGTGGATGTGGGGGCACCGGTTCCCCCCCTGGGGGGAAGTACCCCCGGGGGGGGTGTAAATTTTCAAGATGGGTATCTTTCGAAAGATCTCGTCAATACCTTTAAAACGAATGGTTGAACTATAAATCTGTGATAATTTAAAACAAAGTTATCGATTTTTTTTACTTTTAACAAAAAAAAAAAACTTAGAAATTTTTTTTTTTTTTTTTTTTTTTTTTAAATATTGTTACTGGTTCAATATGTATTACTTTTAACAAAAAAAAAAAAAAAAAAAAAAAAAAAGAGAAAAAAAATCGTATTTTTTTTTTTTTTTTTTTTTTTTTTTTTAATGTTGTTACTGGTTGAATATACGTATTACTTTTAACAAAAAAAAAGAAAAGAAAAAAATCGTAATTTTTTTTTTTTTTTTTTAAATATTGTTACTGATTGAATATGTATATAGGAAAATATAGAAGAAAGTCTTGTGGTGGCCACAACATACTAGTTTTTTATTTAGCATTATGTTTACACCACGCCTTTCATAAAACTATTTTCAAACACTCTTATAGGGCCGTATTCATAAAACTTCATTGATCGAGGATTAAACCATAGATCAGCAAATCCGAGAATCAAATCTAACACTGCATTAAATCCCTACGGTATTCATCATCAGCCGATTACGTGATCCATAGATTAACTGGAAGAGAACTAAAAGCTTCGTTTTGATTAGCCAAGAACGAAAATAGCATTTATGCACCATTCGGCTTCAATTAACTAATCAATCGGATTAGAAATTGTAAAAAGCAAATTGGCAACACTGATAGTCTTGTTTACTTCGTTTTTGTTTACGCACGGATTAAGAATAAATTTTACTTTAGAACATTTTAAAAAGAATAATCACGCAGACGACAACTGTTTACGCTACGATTTAAAATTTTGATTGTTATAAATAGGAGAATCTTAAAGCTATTATTTTGTTTTCTGCCGAAGTTAATGAATTATTCTTTTCTGTGGCAGATGACAGCCTATTATGTAACATTCGTATTAGAAATTTCCCTGAATCTTTATTTAACCGATAGCGATATCGAAATGCCACATTATCCAAAGAATCCAAATCATTTACTCTAATTTGATGCACTGGCCTTTTCCTTCGTTCAAATGTTTCCAATAGTTCTAAGCTTTCATTATCATCTAGTGAGAATAGATCGTCAACGTCAGTCATGTTTGTTATTTGTGTACGAAGCTGAGATGCGGAGTGCGCATGCGTTACGAAAAAATCCGAGAATTAACTCTGTTAATCCTCCGATATACGAGGATCAAAAACGAAGTGTTTAAGTAGCCGATGAACTGCGGATTTTCGTTGGAGAATACCGAATTTCGTATGATCGAGCGATTACCGCTGATCCTAGTGTTAAGTTGTTGGTGAATACGGCCCTTAGTGCTACAAGAAATTGATTCCGAGAATTTAATGTTAATCAGTTTAATTTACTCTGAAAATACCTTATCTCAAACTACTCTGAAGAATTTTTAGCATAAATTTCTTTTTATATTACTGGTATATTTTCAAAAGAGCATCTATACCGCAAAATGAATCACAATAATGGCCCCGCTTTTTGCAACATTGCCATTTATATTTTACTTCTAAACAATTGAAATTGTCGTTTGAGTTGCAAATATTTAAACGCTTACTGAACAAGCACACACACATACACAAGATAACAAAATTCTAATCCGCATTTTATGTACAGGAATTTTACACATAATCAATTTATGCTTCATACACCTAAACTTTGTTAAGGTGAATTTGTGGGAAGAGTTGTTGATCAATGAAAATTCTCGCATTTTTTAACACAATGTTAGTACCACACTTTTACAACACTATTTTCAAACACTGGTATAACTTTATAGAAAATTGATAAGCAAGTTCAACATTAATTATTGCAAAATTCAATAGATGAATACATAAATAAATAAGATTTTTTTATGGTAAGTTATATTGATGATAATGTGATCGCAACTACATAAATAAACTATAAAATACCGGTAATAACGTTCATTTTTAAAAAAGGATTTAAACATTACTGCATTTTTAGTAAAATTTTTGTTTTTTAGTTTAATTAAGTTTTGATTCATATCTGGCTAATTTGATTTATATCTAAAGTTTCCAGAAGTAAAAATTTGCTATACAGTTTAAAATTTAGATTAAAAGATCAAGTATAGGAATTATTGTAGGTTTACACTATTTTTTCTTCATCATACATATTGTTAATGTTGTATTTTGTTAAATTTTTCTTCTTGTTGTTAAGCAATTAGGACAATGTGCCTACAAAAATTTAATTATAAAAATTATTTACATTAGCATTTATGAAATATATTAAGTGAAAAAGTAAGACATCTAAGACTTGTCTTGTTGCTCAAGCTTATAGTGAGGTGCTGCCACCTGGTTTTAGTAGTTTTTGTAAATTCAGTAATATTATTTACAGAATTAGATGTCTACTTTATTTTCAGAGTTATATTGGTGAAACTTCAAATGAATTGCATTTTAGAATTAACAGCCACAGGTCACAAATAAGTAAACCTAAATTCCACTCTTTTGAACTTTCACATTTTAAATCACATTCATTTGAAATTATTGAAATTGAAATTTTAGACCATGTTACTGATGAAAATGAAAGACTTTTAAAGAAAATTATTATATTTTGAAATTTAAAACTTTATATCCTTATGACTTAAATACAGAACTCAATAATCTAAATGTAAACAAGATTTCTAATGTATATAATTTATTTTATGAAGTTAATAATTTAGTTTCAATTAAAAGAGACAAAAGGGGTTCTCATATTAATAGTAAAAAAATAAATGACATTATACCTTTGTTGTTGTGTGCCACTCGGAAATTCCGAGCCCCGGTAGTGGAACTACCGGACATATTTTAAGGCATGAGGGTTGCGTCTTCCGTTATTAGGAACGCCTCATAGGGAGGAAGTACGACTTCTAGTTCCATGAGCTGGTGAAAGATGGCAGCACCAGCCAAACAACAGAAACTCGAATTTTGATCCGGATCAGAGCGAGTTAGACCCATGTTTCGGTACCCCCAGAGGTATAATTTTTGGCCATTAGCGTACACGACGGTCTTCGGCCGGCTCGAGGACCGAACCCGCAATCTTTCGATCACGAACTCGCTGCTCTTACCAACCAGGCTACCGCAGCCCGACATTATACATTTATTTTCGCTAAATGAACAAGAAAAAATATTTACAAACTCTTTAAATGTTAATAATTTAAAGACTTCAATTTTTTTCTTTGAAAATCAAGACAATTAAAAAATTTTTGCTTTGCTTTCTAAGTATAATTTTGTTAATAATCAGTTCAAGGTTTAGTTACAGATTTAATAAGTTTCAAACTTCTAAATGTTGATAAAAATAATGAAATTAAATGAATATTTTACAATTTATTTCTTGCAAAAATCATTTGGTCACTTGAAATTGAATACAGCTATTTTTAAAAATAATTTCCTTTTTCCAGTAAAAAATATAAATATTATAACTGCTTTAAAATATAATAAACCATTCAGTAAAAGTATTTTTAATTATAGAGATTTTGCTTTATCAGTTCATTCTTCCAGTACGAATAATTGTATATGTAATAGTGATGATTTTAACTCTTATATTGATAATAATTATAAACATATCATAACTGGAGATTAAAATCTATAATGAAAAATATCATAATATCTTAATCATATAATAAAAAATGATAATATAAGATTTTTGATGAATCTGGGTACTAAATTTAGATTAAATAAAAAACTTAAAAGATCAAATGTCAAGGAAATCATTTTGAGGGATATTAATAATTTTATTTATATAATTTGTTATAAATACAATACACACATAGAAGCTTTTCATGAACAGATATATATTCTTATTGTTTATTTTGACAGTTTTTTAATTGAAAGTTTAAATTGTGTTAGCTATAGTTATCAGAAATTCTATAAGGAAGATAATGAATACTTAGAATTAAAATATATATATATATATATATATATATATATCTTGGTTCCTGTTGATAAAGCTGCTAGTAATTATGGTATCATTTGAAAGAAATTTTATTTTGAAAGAACTTTAGATGAATTTAATAATGATTTTTACTACACAAAATTAAATTTGAAATCTACGATTTTTAAAAAATGTTTTACAGCTTATTCTAAACAGATTAAATCGCTTTTTATATAATATAAAGGTCTCTAATGAAAGTAATATTCCCTTTTTATTTTTGACACCCAAGTTTCATAAAAATCCTGTGTAATTTAGATTCATTTGTTGAACAACTAATAGTATTGGTAAAAATTTTAATATTAAATTGCAATTTTTTAAAAGAAAATTTATGATTTTCTAAAATTAAAATATAAGAACACAAATTATTTTTGGTCTATTGACAATAGTCTCGATTTAATTAATAGAATTACTTTTAAACCTTCATCTATTCAAACTTATGATTTTGAAAACTTATTTTGTAATATTCCTATGAATGACCTCTATAGTATCATTAAAAATATTTTTTACATTTTTTACATTGAAGATGAATTGAATAGCCCTCGAGATTTTTTTCTTAGTCTGTGTCATTTTTGTTTAAATAATAATTACATCTTTTTTCATGATGAAATTTTCAAACAATCTCATGGTATTGGTATGGGAACTAATTACTCTTCCAATGCGGCTAATCTTTTGTTATTTGTCTTTGAATATCAGTTCACTGTAACTCATAATATTTGTTTACATGCCTATCGATATATCGATGTAATTATTTTTCGATATAATTAGTTTTATATTAATTTTGATAATTTTTTAAAGTTAATTTATCCAGATAGTTTAAAATTAAATAAAGCCAACAATAATAATTTTGAAGCTGATTTTTTGGATATTTCATTTGTTTTAAAAAATAATAATTTATGCACTGATTTATTTGACAAAAGAAAAAACTTCAACTTCGTTACTAACTGTATGCCGCACTGGTATTCTAATCTCAGCCATAGAATTTACATAAACATTGTTATCAAACAAATTTTAAGAATCAAAGATTATGTAATTTAAAATTCAATTTTGATAAACAAGTATATAATTTTTAAGCTTTATTATATTATAAAAATTTCTATTCTTTAAGTTTCGTTTTTCATTATACAAGTAATTTGAATTTTTAGTGTCAGCGCCGCAGTTTCTGCTTTTATGATTGGTGATCCATATAGGTGTCCAGTTTGATGCATATGGTTTAAAGCCTTTTTTGGACGATCATTTGCTGATGTTTGAAGTTTATTTTGTTTCGCCAGACCTGGAAAGTTTTGTGGACATCTATGGATATGGAATGATAATTTCAATGTTTAAAAAGTTTTTAAGCTAGGATGGATTTTGCAGTTGTTGTTTCTTGCAGGTGGTGAGTTTTTCTTCTTTTTCTGGCATGTTCGGGTGGGGGTATGTTTGGCTAGCATCTTCATATACAAATCGCTATAAATAAGCTTTATTCTATACAGCTTTTTCGTTTTTTGTTGGTTGTAACCTATTATTTTCAAATTTCAATATTTAATTTTAATAAATAGAAGTACTTTTTTACAATTTTTGGTTTTCAAATCTCAATATTTAATTTTCAAGAAATAGAAATACTGTTTTACAATTTTAAGTTTTTCATTACTATTCAGTTTGAAATACATTTGGAGTATGCTAGACTGCATATATTTTGAAACCTGCTAGTACTACATAGTTTTTAATAGCTGTGTTCCCATCTGCTGAGGAGATTGGCACATCATAATTGAATTATCTGGCTTAAAGAGAGTTTAACTAATTTTCTTGTTTATTAACATTGTTTAATAAGTTTTCTTGTTGTTTGTTATATTTCACTTTCATGTCATCATTTATCATTATCTAAATATATTATTGTTTTTGTATACAATTTTGTGCTGCTTTGAGTGCCTTTTTTATACAAATTAATTCTTGTCATTTATATTGAATTTAATTTATATATATATATATATATATATATATATATATATATATATATATATATATATAAGCTGAATTTTTTCCAGAACTGTGAAACAATTTTCATTTAATTGTTAGTATTGTACTTCTGTATGTTATGTTAATTAGACCCTTAATATATTTTATTTAAGGGATAGCTTAATTTTAATTTTACAGTGTCAGTTAAACACTTATAATAATCATAAAGTACACTGATTTATTTTCTTATCTTTAAATACAATCCTACATTATAACTATAAAAATAAATTATTTTGATTTTAATTTCTATCAAAATTTTACATATAAAATCAGTTTCGCTTATTTCTTTATAAATGTATTATTGATGTGATTATGAATTATAAATGTATTAGAAATGAATTATAAATGTATTTGAACATAATAAAAGATATGCAAAAAATCATATTCATAATATTTAATTATTTTTATCACATTTTTTTTTTTTTAGATTGTTTCTTAGTGACTTATTTGTTTACTGTATGAATCTGATCATGAGAAAAAAAAAAAAAAAAAACCTTTGAAACTATAGTATGTTGTGTAACTTTTCTTCAAAATGGAATCATTATTCTTTTAAACAATATTTTTATTTGCTACTTTTTTTATAAGACCATTTTTATAATTTGAAATTTTAATTTAAAATTTAACCCTTTGAACATCAGCCACTTTTCATTTATTCATTTTTTTAACTCCAGAGATTTCTGACATTTTTACTTTAAAAAATTAAAAATAATCTTCACATTTCGAATATCTAATTTTAACCTATTTATTCCTATGATATGTTTTTAAGAGATTAGTTTCATGTACATTTTGTATGCTACAAGCAGTTTTGAAATCTTTTCAGAGCATAGCATTCGAAATTTCAATTAACATATTACATTTATGACATATGTCATATATTAATATAGGACTTATTATTTTGACTTATTGTATCTAAAATTAATCATACACTTAAATACATAAGTATTTATAAATTAATAGACGCTTAGATTTACAGAAATATCAGGCATTTCTGAAAGTGTCAAAGTATGTATTACGTTGTCAAAATTAGAAATTTATAGATGCAGAATGTATAAATAATTAATATTCCGTATTTGTGCTGTTTCCTTAGACAGCATGAATTAATGTTGAACATATAACGACTTCCGCCTATTTGTTGTGTTTTAAAGCAACTGTTTCGAAAATCAGGACTGATTTGTAACAACGGTATAACATTCATAACAGTTATTTATTTTTTGTAAAGCAAATATCTCATATCAATCATATATCATCTATCTCACTTTTTTAGTACCCAGATTATCAGACTTTGTACATAATTCATAACAAAATGGTAAATATATCTCAACTGTAGTACAATACAATTTTATATATCGATATAAAAATGTTTACTTCTTGGCATTAAGACTAGATTTATAAGAATGTGTAGCATTAATAAAATTGTCAATGCATGTATAGCTTTGTCAAAAACATTTCAGCCACATCTTTCTTTATGAGATTGATTTTTCTGTAGTATGCGATTACTTGGAAGATTCAAACGCTACAAAGTTCTGTAATCTTCAAAAATGTCTAAAATATATGACGTGCATTTTGAAGAATGAAAATATTTCTTTTGGACGTTTCGTATTCTTAAAGAATTTCGGACGTTCAAAAGCCAAAATAAAATTTCTTTACAATTGAATTTTAACGGAATGCAGACAAATATTGTGAAATATTTTGATATAACTCAAGCTGACAGGTATTCTCGTAAATAAATGCTGAGTTTTATTAAAAGTGACAATCTATTCTAGTTTCGTATTTAAAAAGTGTGACAGAATATGAAAACACACGATACATTCTTATAATATGTTTAGAATACAATTTTAGCATTAAAATCATGTTATCATTTTATTTTCTGTAAAATTAACATAACATATTTTGTTTCATATAACTTTAGAAGGTTATAACTTTTTTTTTTTTGGTTCTATAAAGTATCTTTTTTTTAATTAGTGCTAATTATTGAAATTTTATTTTTCCGACTGAGTGAAAATAATGCCTGGACCGGGAGTCAAACCCCGGATCTTTGAATTACAAGGTCAAGGCTCTACCAATTGAGCTATCCAGGCCGACAACCGGCCAGCGTTATTCACTCAGACAACCTTTAGGCAGAATCATCTGGTCTATCATATAGATAGCTCGACAGAAATAAGCCGCAGGTAATGGAAAACACCATTAAACAATGGGAGAAAGAAATACAATTTCTTATTAAAAATCACACAATCAACTGATTGGAAGAAAATCATATTTATTGAAATTTTATTTTATTTTAAAAAAAATAATAAAATAAAATAAAATAAAATTTCAATAAATATGATTTCCTTCCAATCAGTTGATTGTGTGATTTTAATAAAAAATTAGTGCTAATTATTTCCTCTCGGTCTTATTAGAACAAGATCTACGTTTTAAAAAGATACCAAATTACTGCATTTATACTGAAATAGATTAAAGCATCAATTTAGTAGCGGTTGACTAAAGGTCTAAATTCATGAAAATAAATAATTACATCACACTGAGAAAAAATTCTGAAACTAATATGTAGAATATAAATAATGGCTCTAGAAAAAATAATTCCATGTCATGCTTACCAATTCTATTCCCCATTAAAAGCGAGTTCTAGAAACCCCTCTAATTCTAGAGCGTTTGCCTATATTACCGAGGGCAAAGTTATTTAAAAATCTCGGCAAATAAATGCGAACACAAAAGGCAGGTTTCAGCAACTAAAATCTTAGTTTATGACCCGATTATAGAAAATCAAGCAAGAATTTCTCGCAATACAAAATATTCAGAATATACAGAGAACTGTTTCATGATCTAGAAATGTGCAGACTAGAAATTCTCGATCATTTCATCTATTCAGTTTATTTGCGTGCCTTATGCGCATAGCTCGGAAATCTGTATTTCTGTTATAGGTATTTGGAAAATGACCACTCATTTCATTCTAGGTGAAGGCGGTATATTTTGTTCGCAGTGTAGGTATAATATAATATAAGTATATTATAATATGAATATCATATTAAATATATTGAAGTTTATATGATTCTTAAAAGAATAAAATATTAATACGATTTTCTGTATTTTGAATATATACAGTACACACACACACACACACACACACGAAAAAAAAAAAAAGCAGCTGGTTAAATACTTTGAGGTATGTGCCACACACACACACACACACACACACACACACACATATGTGTGTGTGTGTGTGTGTGTGTGTGTGTGTGTTTCAAAAAGTCATCCAGTGATGACAAGATTGAAAGTTCAGCTTTCCCCTAATTGGGCGATCTGGAGGCAACTTGTAAATTTCAAATGTGACTCCTAATTTTCTAAAACAACCCCTCTCATTTTAATTACACATTGCGCTATAATCATAAAATAAATAAATAAATAGATAATTAAATAACAGAAATATAAATGTTTAAAAATATTTAAAATTACAAACATTTGAAAAAAAAAAGTAAGAAAAAATAAATAGGCATTTAACGTATATTTTTCAAATACCTAATGGTTGAAAACTTCACCTTAAGGTTTGAAACAAAGAAGCAAATTATATTTTTAATTATATTTAATATATATTTCACATTTATTACTACGATTTCAAAAGTTACGTGTATAACGTTGAATTTTAGAGTGTTAAAAAAAAAAAAAAAAAAAAAAAAAAAAAAAAGAGACAGTTTTAAGATAAAACTAAACAACGATTCTCCAGCTCTACAAGCGTGAAAAGGGAATCGAGAAACTGCAGACTTCATTATTTATTGCAACGTAGATTTTTTTTTTTTTTTTTTTTATTTTTATTTATTTTTTTTTTTTTTATTTATTGTAGTGTAGTTTTTTAATGCGGCTTATTATTTAATAACTAATATTGCGTTCTATATTTTTTCTTATGCTACATTTATTATAGTAAAATTTAATTAACTGTTTCTATTATTATAGGATAGAGGGAATATATTGATTCGTTTCAGACTAAATATCGAGTGATATTGAGCATACACAAGAAATTCTCGTCAAAGCATTAGATTATTTCATTATAAACCAAATACCTTCTCTAGACAATTAGTGGACACATAGTTTAAATAATTACAGGTAATTAAGTATTCAATGTACTTTATTTTCTATGTTACATGAAATATAAGCTTTTAATTATATGTTTTTAAATGTTGAATTTCGAAAAAGCATATAATTTATTTTATATGAGAAGTAGTTTATCATACTTTATACGAATGCAGTATGATTATATTTTACTCTAGAACATTATACAACTAAAACTGTATTTAATTATTGAAAATAATAATAATAATAATAATAAAAGTCTTAGACTCCTATAAAACTATATATTTTTAAAAATATATATAATTTAGATGCGTTAAATATTAAAATTAAATTCTATAGTTATAAAACAATTTAACTAAGAGAATTATATTTCTTTTAATACACAATAAAAGTTTTAACTGTAAAAAATTCATTGATATAGGAAAATATCTTAGGCAGATACAACAATACAAAAACGACAAGTGCTTGACAAACACTTTAGAATTTTTTTTCAACTTCTTGCACTTTTTGTAAAAAACCTTGCAAGTATTTGATTGCTTGTCCCTTGTTCATGGAAGAAAGAAATATTTTTGAAAAAGAATCTGATTCTTTATTTCAAAGTTTTTCGTATATATAAATATATATATATATATATATATACACGGATAAAAAAATAAAAAGAAATCATTTTATTAGAAATATATCTATTTGTTGCAAAAAGGAGATTTTTCTTCATAATTATTGTACCTGAAGTAATTGAAAAATAAAACTCTATGTTATGATTAATTTAAATCCTCTAAAGAACATTGTTGAACATAAATTAAATTGTTGTTTTATTATTCTAATTTCTTCCTTTGCATTTCTATTTATTAAAGATATTTTTCTTTCTTAAATTGCCTTGAAAATATTTCGTATTCGTATACATATATATATATATATATATATATATATATATATATATGTAATACTGAACTGTACATGTCATTTATATACCGGGTGATCCAAAAGTTTATTTATATATATATATTATTCAAAAAGTACTAACTGTAAGGCATCGGTTTTTTTATGCATATGTTAGAAAAAAATATTAGTTATATTTATGACCAACATATCGGGCTGTCATTGCAGTATCCTCTCACATTTTAAACATATTTGTCTCATCAAATAAGGCCATTTTCGAATACTGAATTTCTTATTAATAGACTTTCCAATGCTCAACGTCTAACGGTCATTCTCGTGAAAGATGGCTGTCAGATTCAGCACTTATAGTTCTAGTTATGATTTTGAATGTATTGTGATGCTGTAAAAAAGTAATTTTAGAATTAAAGCTTCACCTGACAAAGTGAAATTTAAACTAAATGGATAATAAATATTTTCTCAAAAAAAAAAAAAAAAAAAAAAAAAAAAAGTCACACCTTTCTGTGCATTACATAGATATCCGCATAGTGCCACCATCAATAATTTTAATAATATAATTTTATTTTCTGCAACTTTTGAACTTTTGGATCACTTTGTATATAAACACGCACACACACACACACACACACACACACACACACACACACACACACACACATATATATATATATATATATATATACATATATGTATATATATGTATGAATATATGTGAATATATATTATAATAACTGACCTATATACATATAATCAAAACATTACGTTTATATTTGAAAACATTCCTATCTGCCCGAATGAAAATCCATATCAAGCCTACATTGATTTATTTTTAATTTTCAGTCCATATGATTGTGTAAACTTTCTTTAATGATGCTGTTTTATGATTTAATCTCCAGTTTTCTTCTACAGAGGCATTTTTTATTGTTATTGATTATAGGCATTCTTACTTTTGAATTTATTACTTCCTATAATATGTTCAAAAAAAATTTATCTCTCTCTCTGTATATATAGGGTGGTTATAATTAAAATTCCCCTATAAAAAACATCCTACAGTGCAAACGGGTGAACGGAATGCAAAGAAATTCGGTATATAGACTATACACAAGATGCGCTCATGGAATTTCCAAAAAAAAAAGTTCCAAAATGGCCACCAGATTGGCTCTTTTGCCGGAAAAACATTAAATTTAACACAATAAACGACCAAGACGGAATGGAGAAACAAGATTAACAATCCAGAGCAAGAATTATGAGTAATAAAATGTAAAACCGGGAAAAACTGTCAGTTCTAGGAAAAAAGTCGAGATTTGCATGCTTCCGAGAAATGGGAAACTTTATGTAAAACTGGTATTATTTAATGTGGTTCGATTACAAGGTGATCTGAAGCTAGTCAATAAATGTCAATATTGTTACTGTAATCCATTTTGGTCGTTTATTGTGTGAAATTTAATTGTGGATGTGGAATGGACGATAAGCGATATCTTCTGAGTCGTAATAGTGAAGCTTAACATCCAAACTGCATACAGTCAGCAGCAAAAGTATCTGAAAACTAGCCAATAATTCCCATATCATAAAAGTACACTTAGTACTGTTTTTTAAATAAATCATAGTCGAATCATACTGTTACACTGACTAATAACATGACTCGACATGGATTTATTTAACAAAGCAGTATTAAGTGTATTTTTTTTCGACATGTTTTATTGCTGGTCTTATGATACTTTTGCTGCTGACTGCATCACCTATTGTAAAATTTCCATCTAGATATTTTGTCTGGTGATGTATGTCAACCAGGAGGTTGAATATCTGAAATTTATTACTGGAACTGTGAATACACGACGTGTATCTTGGAGGAGTGTATAAATCCAATTATCCAGGATTATTTGAAAAGTTCTGAAAATTGCATTTTTCAAAAAGACTTTGTTCCCTAGCATACAACGAAATCAGTATGTAGAATCAAACATATTAATAAATGATTTCGTTGCCTAATTCGCAAGTTTCCATCTCCATAATCTTATGGAAAATGGGAAAGTAATTTTTCATCCTTTTTCCCTCTTTAGGTGCAAGTCTATCGGAAAACTCTGACTTTCAATTTTTGGCTGACCTGGGAATAATCATGACTTGAATCTCATTGAAAATTGCTGAAATATAATGGATACGAAAATTTATACTAAACCTGTTACTAAGATAAACATTATTAGGGTTTAGTTTTTGAAATTACAGAGGATTATGAAGTTGATATATTCTGTGCTGGAAGGCTGTCATCGCAGCTCGTGGAGGATCTACTAAATATTAAAGTGATCCCTCATGCGAATGTACACATCTAAGTGCATGTAATATGACTGTAATTATGTATAATTTACATTAATTACAGAATTTCTGCATCTATTGTTTTGCACAACGTTATTCTTAATATTGCATTTTTCACATTTTTCATTTTTCCAAATAATTAAGCGCAAATAATTTACTAATCCGAATAGAATTTAAGTGAGATTAATACTACAACTATATTTTATCGTAGAATTTCACCATTGCATAAAGCATTATGTATGCAGAAAATTGTTTACGCATTTTCCTACTGTTTTTCAGGTGATGCAGTTTTTTTTTGTCCGTCACTGTATGTACCCTAAAATATTGGTTTGTAAATCCTTGGGTTTTTAAACAAATTTCTATTAGCAAGAAGTTTTCTTTTTTCATTTTTTTTTTTTTTTTTATACTTTCAAAGATAAAATATAATAATAAAGATAAAATATATACATTTTAATAGATTACTTCATTTATATTTCAAAAGGCACAAAATTCATAATTGAAGATTATAATTGAAGTTTCGATTGATAAACGCTCTAATTTTAAAACTACCGCTTAGAATGTCCTGATATTTTATCAAAACAATCGTGAGGCAATGAAATTTTGTTTGGAAAAGGAAAAAAGAAAATCCAAAATATGTCTATGTATGGCGTCGTAAGTGTAAAGTCAGTAAAAGGCCTAAATGAATTCGTTAAACACAGGGATGTTGTTAACCGAAAGGAAAGAACTTCCAATGGCTTACAACAACTTTTTCAGCGAAAAGACAAGAATTTGTGTTTACAGCGAAAACAGTAATATTGAGAAAAGAAATATAAGAACTTTAACATTTTACTGATGACTAACGAACCTATTTTTTTCCTTCGTCAAATAAAATTCCATCACCTCACGATTTTTCTACTAAATGATGAAGTTATTCTGACCGGTAGTTTTAAAGTTAAAGCTTTCTCAAATTGCAACTTATTAATTATAACTTATTAATTATAATCCCCTTGTATGTGAAATCATGAACATAGCAATATATTAAAAATGTATTGGATTTTAAATGCTAATATACTTAATCTACAATAAAAATATTATATAAAAAAATATATATTATTCGTTAATGTAATTATTCGCAATTTTTAATGTGCGTGCGTGTGTCTGAGAATGTACTGTATTGATAAATCTACATACTTGAAATTCTTTACAAGTAAATGTTAAATCCAAAATTTAGGACTTTTTTTCACGAAATTAGAAAACATATTTTAAAACAATTGAATGAAGATGTAAGCAATTATTTACTAAACGTATTTTTCATTTGCAATTTCGGTATTTCCAAATAATGTGTTTTACATACATTATCCTAACAATCAAAAGAATACTTATTTAAGTAAAATATTTTCTAAATCAAAAAATTATATTTAAAACCTACTTAATTCAAGAGAAATATTAGGAAATTTTATTCACTAATGAATTCCCACAGGTAACGAGCGCTCTAATTTTGCCATTAGTTTCAAATAATCTGTATTTCTATTCAACTATTTATTTCGCTTTCAGTGAAACTATGCTTGATAAAATCTTTACTCCAGGATATTCTACTAAGCTTTTACAAATTTATAACATAGTTATGTCTTTCATTATGTTTATGTTATTGTTCCTTGTTAGTGAATTAATAGTTAATATATATTTAAATTTATTTTAGTATATTAGATAGAACTGCATTTAGCATAAATGTTTAAGATAATTTTGATAAAGAAAAAAAGAGTTAACGATCATAATGACGAATTTTTATGTATTGTTGTAGAAACACACAAGAAGAAGTAAACAATATCATTAAGTATAGATTGTATATAATTTAATAAAAATATTTATTGAAACATTGTACAGAAAGTGTTTTAATGCATTCTATCTTTACGTGCATTTTCTGTAGTACTACGGGAATCTTTCATCAATCTTAGAAACATTATAAGAAACATAAAAAGTTTTTTTAAATGACATTGTAAGGTCCAAGTACCGATTTCAATCACTATGTTCTATTGATACAATAAAGTACCACCTCACAAAATTCTTATTCAATACTATGGTAATATGATATGCATGATTTTTATTGAATATATTGTAAGGTCGGTGTGTAGTAGAATTCACGTCAGCATGGCGCTGCAGCTAAGTTCACAAGTTGCGAAGCGCGAGTGAATAAGGAGAAGTCGTAGAATCAAATGAAGTGAGTGGAATGGAGTAAGCTTAGATATAAATATGGATGTGTGTTGGAGTGTAAAAGTGTGTGAAGAGGAGAGTAGGAGAGTGGTGTAGATGATAATAGTTCTTATGCGAGTGTTAAGCGATGGTGGAGATTTGTAGCGTTGTAGAATAGAGTAAGGTTTGAGTGAAGAATTTGTCGCGCCAAGGGAATCCTGCCGACGGTCTTGTGCAAGAATAGTTCAGTGGTCGATAGAGAGCAATCGTCGACAGTATCGGTATTGGTGAGATTAATTTACCTTTATTTTATTCTTTGCTGAAGTTATCCCCTGAAGTTATTGAAGAGTTATTTCCGAGTTAGGCCAACACCCGCCTTGAAATTAATCATTAATAAACTTTGATAGTTTGTATTTAACTTTGTCTCGTGCCCTTATTTACTACTTAAGTAATTAAGTTAATCTTTTAGATTATGGCTGCCATATATCCTTCACAAGATCTTTAAAAAATTCTCTTAAGTAACTGAAATAATCTGGTGTGTCACTCACACAACTTTCTCTTACCCTGCGTTTCAGGTCAGGGGTCCACCATTGATCAAAGTGTGTATTGAAAGTGTGTTTTCTACTTTATCTGGTGTTTTTGTGTTGCTGGGTACAACGGCCTATAGTCTATACCTAAGCAAAGACCAGTTCTCAATACCGCCTAGAGGTCCTGACTGAAAATCGTACTAGGTAGGAGCTAAACATGAGAACCTGTAAAGCATGAATTAGTTATTTATTTTTTGTTTTTTCAGAAGTGATATTTAGTTCTTTATTTTATTGCAATTCACCTGTCATGGGTGACGAGGTTGCGTCTTCGGATCTCCGAGAGAGACTTTCCGAGTCCGACAGAGACAGCTTCATCGAAAGAGCATTGAAAGTCCAAGAAGAACTGAATGGATTGCTTGTACACAGAGATATAAAGAAGGAAATGAGAGATACTGTAATATGTAATCTCCAAGACTTGGTTAAAGTCGTCATCGATCAGTCTAACGTTATCTCCCACATGACTGGGATATTAGGGGAGAAAGATAAACAGTTGCAGAGCAGAGCATACAGCGATGCCGTGAAGAAGACGGTTACTCCGTCCAGAATCGAAAGGGCAAGGAGTAAATCCAGGACGAGGAAAACCTATGCTATCTGAGTTGTTCCTTAGGATAAGACTTTGAAATCAACTGACGCACTTCGAGAAATTAAAAAGAATATCAATCCTAAGCAGATTAATGTGGGGATTAATGCTGTTAGAAATATGAAAGAAGGTGGAGTCGTCATCGAAGTAAACCAGAAGGAAGATATAGACACTCTCATCAAATACTTCAAAGAGAAAGATGCCCTCAAGACCTTCGAGACTTCAGAAATAATGAAAAGAACTTCTCAACTACTAATCTTCAGCGTAAATGAAGAGATGACCGAACAACAGCTTCTGAGCGAAATTCTATAAAACAATGATATAACTGTTAAAGAAGAATTACATGGCTAGGGGATGCTTAAATTGGGTCTTGGCTTTAAACCCTGTCGACTTTAATAACATTATAAAAGAAAGGAAAATCAAGATCAACTGGAGAAGATTGGATTGTAAAGAAAACCTGAGGCCGAAGATGTGTTTAAACTGTGCTAGATACGGGCACACTAGCAAGTACTGTAGAAAACAAAATATATGTTTAAAGAGTGGAGTGGAGACAAAGAACACGAAACTACAAGCTGCCTTAAAGAGACCAAATGTATAAATTGTCTGTATACAAATCTGAACTTTAAAACTAACTTTTCTACCACCCATACCTGTAGAAATAAAACCTGTTCCATTTGGCTCAAAGAAATAGAGAAGTTAATACTAAGAACTGACTATGTCCAACAGTAATAACAATACAATCAATAACTGGCATTTAAATTTAGGTAACAGTAGAGCAGCTTCTGCTACTCTACTTCATGACCTTAACAGGTGTGAAGTGGACATCATCGGTCTCAACGAAATGTATCTATATAAAAATAAGATCACCAGTCTTCCTAGGAATAGCAGAGCCTTTTAATAATAGTGAAGCCAAAGCAGCTGTTGTAGTTTTAAATAAGAACTTTTCTACCTTTTTATGTTATTGCAACAAGTTTGTAGTGATGGTTGAAATTACCTTTTATAATTTTCGTTTTATGGCTGTCTCTGTCTATTCCAAGCCTTCAGGAGATTTCTTGACGAAATAAATATTATTCAAATATTACTTAACAAATACTCCAGTATTCCTACCATCATCATTGGCGACTGGAATGCTAAGTCCTACCTCTGGGGCAATAGACCCCTTGATAGCAGAGGAGAGAAGATCATCCAACTTATGTTGAATTATGATTTACAGTTACTCAACTAAGCTGATTCAATTCCGACATTTGTCAGAGGCCTTAGTATGAGTTGGATTGATTTGGCCTTCGTAAAGAATTTCGATGAAAACGTCGACTTTGATTTCTCAGTAGTAGACAGACACTTTGGGAGCGATCACAATCTTGTTATTATCCTTGTTAAATTAAATAGTATTATTATTTCGGAGAATAGTTCTCTCCTTAAAAAGGATGAATTGGTGGAAGTTGAAGATTGGTATTTATGATTTAATTAGTTTTTATAAGACCGAATCAATTGAGGACATTGATAATTATATCATTAACTTTCAAGATAGTCTTTATAAACTAGCCATAGATTGTGTAAGAAAACCATTGAATAAACCTAAGAAGAACGCTCCCTGGTGGAATCAGAAAATTCAGATTTTTAGAAGCAAAGTCAGAGCTCTCAGAAGAAGGTATCAGAAGGAACCTGTAGAAGAATTGAGAAATAAAAAGATGATCGAATTTAGAAAAGCCCATGCTCTGTACAAGAAATTAATCAACCAAGAAAAGAAGAAAAGTTTTAAAGAGTATATTGACTCCATTACCAAAACGACAATTCATAACAGTGTTTACAACGCAGTTGTTGGTAAAGCTAAGAAGCCACTCAATATAACCAGTATGACTAAAGAAGACGGAAGCTCAACTATCAACAGGAATGAAAGCATAGGACTAATTTTGAATCACCATTTCGGACTCAACTATAATTTATATAATAGTACCAGGAAACCTATAGAACCTTTATCCCGATTACTATTAATGAGATTTATAATATTATAAACCAATTGCAAAATAACAAGGCTCCAGGACATGATGGTATTCCTTATGAAATTATGAAACACGTTTTTCATACAGATCGTGTTTGGTTTGCTGAAGTATTAAATTTCTGTTTGAAATCTGGAAAGTCTCCCAAGACCTGGAAAAGTGCTAAAGTTATACTTATTCTTAAAGAGGGAAAGCCTCCCGATATTTCTGGAAGTTACCGACCTATTTGTCTGCTTCCAACATTTGGAAAAGTCTTTGATAAAGTAATTACAAGTCGTCTTGATTAATTCCTCGAACATAATAATATTATCTCTGAGTGTCAGTTTGGATTTCGTAAAGGGAAGTCTACCTCTAATGCCCTAAAAAGAGTCACTGAGAAAATTAAGAGTATCAACAATAACAATGAAATAGCATTACTTCTTTCTATCGATTTCAAGAATGCATTTAACAGCATTTTCTGGAATTCTATCTACGATGCTCTTATCGATTATGAAGTGCCTTCAAGCTTATATAATATAATTTTGAATTTTCTAGAAGATAGAGTTGTCTCTTTCGATGACGTGCACCTGAGTTACAACAGAGGTGTTCCTCAAGGATCTAGCCTCGGCCCGAAGCTCTGGAACATTGTTATTAATTCGTTTTTGGAAAACCCCGAAGATAGGGGTTCTGTCCAGGATTTCGCAGATGATCTCCTAATTATCACACATGCTACGGCCTCTTATCATTTCAGTACTACTGGTAGTAGTTATTTAGAAAAAGTTGTTAAGTGGGCTGAGGTTAAAGGCTTAGAAGTCAACAAGGACAAGTCCAAGTATACTATGATTCGTAAAGGAGCAAAATTGATTACTTGCAGACATACGATTATTTTCGGAGATATTAAAATTAAATATCTCAATGCCCTCACTTACTTGGGTGTCGTCATCGATTATAAATTTAACTGGACGGAGCATCTTATCTATCTTTACAACAAAGTTTTGGAATATACGGTCAGGGTAAAGAGTATCTCGCGGGCCACGTGGGGTCTGGATACCATGTGTTTGAAATACCTTTATTTTATTGTTGTTGAGAAAATGATTTCGTATTGTTCGGAAATTTGGTTCCATGAATATAGATATATTTTTGATAAATTGAAAAGTATTCAACGCATATTTTTATTGTTGATTACTAAGTGTTATACCACGGTGTCCATCGAGGCTCTTTGTAACCTAGCTAGTATCGTTCCTTTAGGAATTGCTCTCAAGTACAACAAGTATAAAATACAAGTCCTCGATTGGAAAGAAGATGTGATTAACGAAGATTTTAGTCTCCTTGCTAACGAGTTTACAAAAGATATTACAATTATTTCTCCTCCTTGGGAAATTTTCAACATCACATGGAGTTACTTTGACTACAACCTTATTGGCAGGGAGAGCGATGTAAACTACTTCTTCACCCACAGTTCGAAATTGGACGGTAAAGTTGGATGTGCTTTCCTTCAAGTCTTTAACAATGATATCTCTCATTCCGAAAAGTTTAGGCTGCCAGACCACTCTAGTGTATTTGAAGCTGAAGCCATTGCCATCTTGGAATCTTTTAAGTTTATAAAGAGACATCGACTTCACAGAGTTGTTATTATTTCGGATTCCAGATCAACACTGATGTCCCTTGAAGGTTTTATCACGAAATTAAAGATTATCAGCGAAATTAAAGATCTCACGAAAGAGTTGTATGACGTGGACATCAGGTTGTGCTGGATCAAAGCTCATGCTGGTTACGAATTCAACGAGGTGGTGGATGGGTTGGCTAAAGAGGCCACCCTCATGGAAAACATAAGTATTGACTTGCCGAAAAAGACGAATATCATCAACTTAAAGTTCAAAGAGTTAAAAATCAGAGATTGGCAACTGGAGTGGGAAAGCTCCGACAAAGGACGTCATACTTATAGTTTAATTCCGAAGATTGACTCTAGAAGAATTATGGGAAACTTCTACCTCAACCAAATCATCACAAATCACGGGTTCTTTGGAACGTATCAACATTGATTTTTCAACAAGAGCTTTCTTTGTTCCTGTAACTTGGGGATACAGGATATCTTCCATGTTGTTTATCGCTGCTTCCTGGTTGACAGCATCAGACTTGAGTATTTTCCCAAGGATTTTAAAGATGCTCGCTTGTATGTTCTGCTCGCGAACCAAAGAACCAGACTTGGATTACTGCAGATTGAAAAATACTATTGTAACATTTTATTTACTAGTTTGTGATTATTGTGTTTTTGATTTGTTTATGTGTCTTCTTTTTGTGCTTATAAGTTTTAAGCACTTTTATCTTATACCAATAAACAATGTATCTTGTATTTTTTTATTTTGGTGGGGTGTTAGGTTTCTCTTATTCGTTTTGGTGAACAGGTTGTTCATGCCCCTGACCTGGCTTTATTATTTAGCTTTTAGCCTTGCCCCTGCCCCTCCCCTACTGTCTGTAAAGTTTATATACAATTGTTATTATTAGTTTTAGTATTAGCTTAGTTTATATTTGTTTTTGGTTGTGTCTTTTGTTGCCTTCTTGTCGGGGTGGTTCTTGGTGGGTTGTGGTGCGGTGCCGTTCGCTGCGGCCGCGACTGGGCTTTGCCTGGGTGGTCTGCGGGGTTCGGTGCTCGTGCCTCGTACCTGCTGGTGGGGATCGGACTTTCACTCGTCTCCTTGGGTCGCTCCGGCTGGCTCGTGCTGGTGTCGTTGTGGTGTCTGGGGCGTCGGAGTGTCTGAGCCTGTGTGGGCTCCTGCTGCGGGGATGCTGTCGCTTCGACGAGACAGTTTGTTACTCGGGTGCCTTCGGGCGGGGCGAGTTACAAGTATCTTACCCTGCGTTTCAATACTGTAAAGATAGATTGCATATTAAATCTTAAGATTAATAGCGTAAGATAATAAAGTTCAATGTGCTTTAAAAAAATCTAAAACAGGTTTAGATACAGTTTTATTTGACATGTAGTTCTATGTAAAAAAAAAAAAAAAGGAGGGGGGTTATTATCACCATAGATATATAAATTTATATAGATCTGTCATCCCCATGTTAACGAGCAAAGATTTTGGATACCACCGAAAAAAGTTTTTTAGCATCAGCCATTAGAGAGTTAAAACACGAAAAGAGTAATAGAATAGAATGATAATGAATTTTGAAAATGCCGAAATATTACGCGGCTTTTAAATGTTCTAATAAACATATGAAAAGAAATGGAGTAAGTTTCCATAAATAAGTTATATTCTAGTAATTTATGAAAAATATATTTTTTTATAAACAGTTACTGTGTTATTATTAAGAAATAATTACTATTTTCATATTTTATGAAGTACTATTTTTTTATTTTAATATTTTTTAATATTTTATATTAGTAAGTAATATGGAATTCTCAAATTTCTTTTAAATGTAGTCATCAGTCGCGAAAGTTTTAATATATAACTAGTATGTAGTGGCGACCACAAGACTTTCTTCCATGTATAATACTATACAAATTTTACTATACAAATAATTTATTAAATTATAATTTATTAAAATTATCTTTCATGATGAAAGCACACGATTTTTATCTCAAAGAAGTATAATAATAATAAATGCTGAAAGAATCGCAGTTTTGTGCAGACATGAGTATACTAGGGTATAGTAAAATAAAAAAAAAGAAAAAAGAAAAAAAGAAAAAAAAGAAAAGGAAACGGAAAGAAAAGGAAAACGAAAAGAAAGAAAAAGGGGTGTCTGGAGTTTTTCATTATCTTTTAGTGCATAAATTTTATTTGATAAATTACCTATGTGTATTCCCGTGTATATTCACCTCGGGGAAATACATTCATAAGAGAGCTAAATGGCCGTCTTTTCCCGTGTAAAAAAGTACCACTTTTCCCCTCTCAATGATCAATCTATGTCTTATTACAGTGCGTTGCATGAATATAAACGCACATACGCACCTTAGCTTTAAGAATTAGAATGGTATAGAAGTGTAATAAAAAAATATGAATGTGTGACACTTGATGCAAACTGTATGTGTATGATTCAAGAAATGAAAATACGAGTCAAAACAATGAAAGACTAATATGATTTTTCAGAAAATAATTTTATTGAATTTATGACAAAAATACATGTTACATGAATTTAAACGCACATGTAAAAAATAAATAATTAAGTAACAAATACTGTATCTAATACTTTGTAAAGCCACCATGGGCTTCTAGAGCAACCAGTAAACGCTTTGGCATTGACTTATATAGTGGCATGAGGTCATCCAATCTGATTGTCTTCCAAGCTAATAGAATGGCCGATTTTAGTTCATCTTTCGTGTTAAACTGCCTTCCGTTTACTTAAACACGGCGAACCAGAATACTCCATACGCTCTCCATTATGTTTAAATCGGGCTTTTTGAGGGCCAATCCAGAACATTAATTTTATTATCACGGAACCACTTTTTCACGATATGTGTTGTATGTACAGAAGCACAATCTTGCTGAAAAATATAATTTCTTCCGGCTTTATTGACTGGTTCACGGCGGAGGTTCCTTGTGGGCATCTGGACATAAACTATAGAGTTCATAATGTTCTCCACGAACTCTAATTTGAAAGTCCCTTTAAAACCTATGACTGCAGCAACCTGACAGACCCGTACAGTACATTTCTTCGGTTCTCAAATCGAGACAGTAGCTATGAAATCCGTCCAGGCTATCGAGATTCAACTTTTTTTCATCTGAGAAGATGACTTTATCCCAATTTAATCGATCTAGAATCCATTTTCTTGCCCATTCCAACCGCATATCTTTGTGCTTTTGAGTGAGGGGTGGTTTCGTATTCATTTTCTTAAATTTAATGAATGTTGCAGCTTTGATAGTTCTCCATATGTTTGTCCGACGAACACCCAGCTGGTATTGAGCCTTTATCTTCGCACAGGAAATATTCTTATACTTTGCAGCGTTGTATATTCGGCGTTTGTCGTAACTGGTGAGCTTTTCTGTTCGCTTCTTATACGCTTTTTCCCATAATTTGCTCCTTTTTTATACAATTTCGCATAACACTCTCACTTCTTCCGATTCGGCGCCTAGTTTCACGATTCCTAAAGCCTTTAACACGCATAAAGTCGATTTTTATCCTCTCGTCTACTGTCAAAGTTTTCCCTCTTGCCATTCCGAACAAACGCCGTAAATTTTGCACTCAAGCATTAAAACTGTTTTTAGAGAACTTTAGAAACACAACTATCTGTGTTTTAATTTAATTCCGGTGGCTCTGTTAAATTTTAAACGCAAAATACAGAGTGCGTTTAATTTCGCGCAGCAAACGAAAATCAGTGAAAATTAAGAAAATGCTTTAACACTCATTTACATAAGCTTGAAGGAGCCTAAACATACGTGCTTAAAGCACCTTATTCAGTTGTTAGTCATATGTAATAACTGTAAGTTATATTCCTTCTTTTAAAAATTTAAAAATTCTATTTTTGGTTATTGGAAAAGGTGCGTTTATATTCGTGGAACGGACTGTACTATATCTAAAGCTATCACACCTCAATACACCGCATACAATTATTAAAAAAAAAAAAATCCTGTCGTTATTTTTTTTTTTCAAATTTAAGCTGATAGCAGATGTATATATATAGAGATATAGATATATAGAATAATTAAAATAATTTAATACCTGTGTAAAATTCAGCAAACAAATGATAGAGGAAAATACCAACATATAATTAAATTTTAAATGAGATTTATTTCGAATAAAATTATTGTCACCGTGATAATTTAATTTGAGTTCCAATGATTAGTAAAAACAAGTTAATGTGCTTACGCTGAAGAAAAATGACACAGACATAACACATACGTCTAACGATAAGATAATAGTTTGCAAAAACCATTAAAACAATAGAAACAGTCAACATTTAACAGAAAAGAGAAAAGGATAAAATTGCCAAAGAGATCCGATAAAAGGAAAAAAAAGGGAGAATTCATGAACTGAAAATTGGAATTTTAAATGCTCAAAAATAGAAATGCTCACTCATCAGGAACTTTGCATTTCTAGCAGTAGAGCAAGATTCCGAAAACCTGTATAGCTAATTCAAGCCAATATATAGCTGAAGTCTCTATCTTGCAATAAAACAAAATAAAAAAAAAGGAAATTACATTAAACTATACCACAAACCAAAATTGATCAAGGATTAAATTTATGTATATATATAGACAGATTGGTCGTTAAAAAGTAGCATTTCGTAATCAGGGTACATCAAAACGTAATTATAATACAATAAATCAGAGTTGAAAATTTAAAAAATACTTTGTTTACAGTATACATATGAAAAATTAATTTTGCTTCCTGAGCAGCACCTCCATCACACCTCCTTCACATTCAATAGAATAGAATTATGAAATTATGAAAAATTCTATTCTATTGAATGTAATAGAATAGAATTTTTCATTGAAAATAGAATTTTTCATTATTAGAAAATAGAATTTTTCATTATTGAAAATAGAATTTTTAGATTAATTTTGGGTAGCTCTGTATATTGACTATTATAGATATACTATATAAATAATACTGTGTACTTAAATTTAGTCTAACTTGAAAAACATCTAACACAAGGGAATTACAATTACAGCAATTTCCTAGTATAACCACAATATATCCAATTACTTTGGATAGCCCTATACATAAATAATGAATAATTTCAAACAACAATCTAAAGAAACCATGCTTTTATGCATATGATAAATTTTGTTCAGTTTGTTTTAATTAAATTAGACTCTAGATTTTACATCGTATTTACGAGAAAGTTCCCCGTAGACATAACGTATTTGAATTCTCTTGGATGTCCCTGTACACGAACTATTTGCTTGATCTCCACGAAAAGTTTAGTGTGGCAGCCCTATATCATACACATTTAGAATACCAAATTTGAAGTTTTTGTAATTATTTGTTCTCGAAATATGATTATAATGGGCAGACACACACGCACTCACACAGATTCACAGACTAATCGCTAAAAACATAATTTTCGGAATTATGGGACCTCAAAACGTGTAAAAGTAACAAAATCTCAATTTCAAAAATTTGATCCAAAAATAATTCTTTCTCTACTATTTAAATGGATAAGTGAAAGTAAAGGTATATTTCAAATAAATTTTTGTATCCTTCATAATGCAACGCATAAAAGCAATTATAATATGTAATACATATTATTTTCAAATATTTGACAATAAAGAGTTAAATAATTTTAAAGTCCAATATTTGAAAAACTTTATAAATAAGAAAAGTTCATATAAGAGAACTACAATACTTAGAAGATATTTTACATTTATAAATTTTTAAGTATTATTCTTATTTACAAATCAGCTTTATTCAGACATCTAAAATGCATATATGATAATTTATTTTTTTATTTTTTGAGATTGTTAAAGTTCCTTACACAAATTTCTATTTTGCATTCAAATACTACTAAATAATGAATACAAAATTTATTTTCAAGATAATTTTCAATACAATATTTGTACTTAAAAATTATTATCTCCAAAATTAAATTCCTTCCTAACGCATAACGCACAAGACATTATTTATGTTAAATATATAATTACATATTTTTGTGTATGTTTTGCTACAATATGGTTTAAATAAAGTTTTCTTAAATTAATATTTTATGTAATTATTACCTATTACTCAATTTTATTTTTTTAAAAAAGCTGATTTATATTGTTCTTATTTAAATGGAATGTGATTAAATTTCTATGCGCATTTAAAAATATTCAACTTTGCGTAAGATATGTAGACTTATAATGCATTTTTATTAATAGTTTATAAATGTATGTTTATACATGTTGCTGTCTAAAATGTCGAAAAAAAAAGAAAAATAATAGATTAAATAGAATTTCTAAAGTGAAAATTTTTATTTGACACGTTCTCTAAGAAAGCATGCAATTGTAAGAAAATTTAAATTCTTATGAATTTTTAAATTAACTTAAAAAATAATTTAAAAATTTAAAAATAAAATCAATAGTAAACATACTATATTTAAAATAAACGCTTTACATTTCTTAAAATGATGTTTAAATATTCTATGCTACATAAGAAACGTATTTGAAATTATTATTATAGTATCAATAAAATGCTTATTTTTTCAAGAAGTATAAGCCGATTGGCCATAAAACTTTCTCTTTGTCTTTCCCCTTTAAATTCTTTGTAAAATTTCAATCACCCATGTTTTGGCAATGCCTGAAGAACCGTTGAATTGTCAGTAGAAATATTTCATATAATATTTACTTGACATAAATGATAATGCATGTGTTTAAAATTTTATATGTGATTGAAAATTATGATGCTCTGTAATTTATTAACTATGGATAGAAAAATAAGCCTAGCTTAAGGTTCATTTTATTTATTTATTTATTTTTTTTTTAGAACAAGCAAAAATCTGAATCTTTCTTATTAAAACAGTAAAATAGAAAGTAAGATATATTAAGCAAAAATAGCCGAAAAATTAAAATTAAATAAATAAATCTATTAGCTATACTTTTTATTTTTCATATAAATACTTAAAAATATATAACACTTTATAATATGAATAAAATTATTCATTTTTAAATTTTATATATTTTTCTTTAAGAATTTGTTATTTTTAACTATGATTTTAAAGCATATATAAACAAAAGTTGAAGTACAAAGAAAAATATTTTTGCCTTATGTTCTGTTGTTCTTGTTGGATTTAAGATCAATTGACTACGCTAGAGTCCCTAGGCCTATTTGGTGGGATGCCCTCCATGGGTGTCTTTAAAAGCGGTTGTAGACCGTATTTACGTGAGTCTCTGAGAAAACCACGGAAAGCTCCGAACTGCTAGGTCGACGAGCGCGACCTGGGATCTCCTACGGCACTTCCCATATACCAAATTTGAGCGCACAACCGCATGGCCGCTGGTGGGCCTTTATGTTTAGAATTATAATAAATGACATGTGCCAATTATTCAGTCAATAATTTAATAATTAGAAATATTCCGTAACCACATTCCCTATGACTAGCAGTGAGGATGAGTTCAAACGCTTGGAGGGGTAAGAAATTGATCGACAGCTGGCATTTTACAAACATCCAGTTATTCCGTGTTCCCTTATCGCTTATTTTCTCTAAATCATCAAATTGTTAGAAGTTTACCCTAGACTCGTTGAGTCTGCACCTGCGCAGAAACTCTCATGGTCGCAAGAAATGTGTTTAAAGAATACTTTATTCTGTGAAGAAACATAATAACATATATTTTAATTTATTACATTTCTTTCTAAAATCAATCACTTTCACAATATATATATATATATATATATATATATATATATATATATATATATATATATATATATATATATGTGTGTGTGTATATATATATATCTTGCGTTTAAATTTCTATAAGCGACATAAAGTACACTTAAAGAATACATAAAGACTTCATAGTTTACATGAAAACTTCAATCCGTTGAAGCTAATTCATAACCAAATAAATAAATTAACTATACATCGATAAAATTATTTTGAACATTTTTAACTAACTGCGATATTTCTCTTCGTGTTTTATGAAAGAGAGTTATATGTGATTGCACTGAATATTAAAGAAATTTGTAAAAACAGCATTTTTTTTTTTTTAATGATTCGAACATATTTTAGTTATCTATCATCAATGCAAAGTTAGCTATTTTTATTTCTTAGATTAAGTAAATTAAATTCTATACTTACAAAACATAAAAAACTTTTTTTTTATGATTAGTAATATATATATATGTATATAAGAGAAATTTTTAATATAAAATGGAATAAAACTTGAATTTTTAAATATAGAACTAGAACAGAGTATTTATAAACCTATGTGCAAAGGAAAGCGAAATGAAATATAAAACTAACTAGAAACTAACTGGAAATATAAAACTAACTGGCTAGAAACGCATTTTTTTTTCTTTTTTTTTTTTTTTTTTTTTTTTTTTTGGGGGGGGGGGGGGAGCTAGATAACCAACATTTTGTTAGAAACTTTTCATATTTCATTCCCTAAATGGGGGAGCTCTCCTAAAAAAGGCCCTCATGTGTTTTGGGATTAATTTTCATTTATCATATGTAATTTTGCTTATATATATATATATATATATATATATGCATTAATTATAAACACTATAAAGAAAATTGTTAGATTTTTATGTATAATTATAAAAAAAGAAAAAAAAAGAAGGAAAAAACTTGTTAAAAAATTATATTATTTTAAATCTTATTTAACACAGAAGTATATAAAAGAAGCCTTTCTAACTTTCTTTAGACAAACTTATAGTTTGTCGTGATAATAAACTCCACACACAAACATTTTTAAGAAATGATATACCGTCAATATAAAAACTGAATATCAAAGCATCAGAAAATAAAATGTAATTTATTTACTCAAAATTTGCATTTTTAAAAGCACATAGATTATTCATGATATTTTAGCCGCTTTATTTGCATTTCAACATGGATTTGATTTATTTATATATCTCAAATGCATATATGATTACTTAAAATAGCATTTGTTTACTTTGTGAAAAGTTTCTGGAAATAAATCTGCATTTTCTTTAAAATTGTATATCAGCAATCAAACATTCATGTTATAGATTTTTTTTTCTATAAAATGTTAAATTTATTGTTTACTTGTATATTTTTTTCGTATTTATTTTATAACTATTATTTAATTAAAAACCACGAAAGAAATCCTGCATCTTTTTCATATATTTAATACACACATATAAAATTAGTATTTTCTTTTTCTAAGTTAAGAAATGTTCATATCAGATTTACTTATTCAGATAAATATAAAGTAATTTATATATATTTTTGCGTAAAATATACATTTTTTTTATATAATTTAGCAATAATTAAAAAAAGAAAAAAAAAATCTATATAATCTTTCTAAAATTATTTTGTGCACTATTGCAGGGATTATTTTATTCAGGCAAAATAGATTTAAAAAATATATATATATATATATATACTAGCTGACCCGACAAACGTCGTTTTGTCATATCAATTATTTCTAGAGAATATTTTGCTAGAAAAAAATAACTAACTTATTGTAAGTGTGTAAGGATGTGGTATATAAGTGAAACAGGTGACTGTGAATTCCGATTATAACGTAAAAGACATAATTACCGAAATTTTCGCTACTTGCTTCTTGGTACTTTCTACTTGCTACTTGTTATTTAAAACCTCCTATGAATGTCTAACAGCACAAAATTTTATTTCATACGGCAAATATTTCACTTTATGAGAGAATCTCTGATAGCAACGAATATCACATGAAAATTCAGTGTTTTTTGAATAAGCTGTAACAATCTGGACCGATTTGATGCAAATTTTTATCAAAAAGTTATTACAATATCTAACATCATGTACATTTATCACAATTGAATCAATCGATGCATGTGAGTATGTGTATAGTATGAGCGAAGTGAAATGTAGAGTTCGTATTAAATAAAAACTTAAACTCGTTTTAATTAAAGGTGAAAAAGTTGAAACTCAATTTATTTTATAACAGGTATATTTTTTTAATCTACAAAAACTTAATTTATCGTAATGCCATTGGATGTACAATATTTTTGGTTAATCCTTGAGGAGTATACACAAACAAATTCGAAGGTTTTCCAACCCTGGAACACACAACAGATAATTGGCCGTGAGAAAAGCACGGATTTTCTAAATCTAAGCCACAAATTGGGACCCCTTTGGTGACTTTAAATATTTTAAGCCATTTTTGCGATGAATTGAAATGGCTATCTCAATTGTGGAACTAAAGATCTTAGCGAGAAGCGTCCGAGATACTTCGGTGCCAAATTTCAAATTTTGCCAAAGGGATCCGATACTAAAGGTGTTCCATTCAAAAAATAAATAAATAAAATATAATAAATTAGCTACACAAATAAATTTGTAGGTTAGGGTGGTTGTTAATGAACGCGCGTGTAAATTTGATAGAAAATTATATAAAATACTCACTCCAATTCCGCACTAAATTTGCAAAATGTATAGTTTTTTATGCACACTTCAAAACTCTTCAAACAGTAATTACATCTTGATGTAATATTTCAATTAGGACACAATTTTTTGTATAACAATAATAACACGAAATTACAAAATATTTTCCTGAATTTGATCGCAGCACTAAACTGTCGGGACAAACTGGAATTACAATAGAATATGCGCAAGCGAAGTATGACGTCACTGACCGTCAGTGGATGCAAGAAAAAGATTTCCTATGTTAATCTCCCATTGGATTTTTTATAAAAAAATTATTAAAATCGAGGAAAATTATTTCTCGATTTTAATCCCCGTATTTGGGTATAGATATGTATTAGTTATCGTATGCATGTGTTCGATTGAGTTATTTTGCTCTCAAATTGACAAAATTTTAATTTTAAATTTCAAAACTCTGTCTTCCTTGGCATTTTTTGTATTGGGTGATCAAAAACGTAATACGAAAAAACATGCCAGATGTATATTTTCGTAATATGTATTGTACGAAATTGTTTCATATTATTCATTACTCTCTTAATATAAGTTGTTGAAATAACCATTATTTTTGAAAGAAATTAAATATGTTCGCCAGATGATATGGCGATATTTTTTTTTTCCGCCAAGGATGACAGTTTTGAGATTAAAAATTCAAATTTTATCAATTTTACAGCAACAACAACTCAATCTAACGCATACACATGATAACTAATACATATCTATACCCAAATATGGGGATTAAAATCGGGAAATAATTTTCCTCGATTTTTAATAATTTAAAATCCATTGGGCGATTAACATAGGAAATATTTTTCTTGCATCCACGGACGGACAGTGACGTCATCACTTCGCTTGCGTATTATTGAATATTCGATACTACGATCGTAGCACAGTCTGCCGGATCCAATGTGAAACATTCCAAAATCAACAACAATTTATATAAATTAATTAAATAAACAATTTAAATTGGACTGAATTGTAAATCTAAACCATTCTCGAATCCACCTGAAGACACACAAAAAATTTCATTGAACTCGGTCCAGCCGTTTAGGAAGAGTTCAGTGACATACACACGCACAAAAGAAATATATATATAAATATATATATATTATTAATTAATTAATTAAGAAAAAAAAAGGCCCGCAAAAACTTTTTATCTTTTTTTTACGTGCTTTGTTTGGTATCTCTGCTGTCGGTCTTTCCCGTAATCTTTCGGGATTTTTTTTTTTTTTTAACAATGCATCAAACATCTTAAAACAAAAACGCCAGAACAGACGTTTCAATACAAATCTTGTAACATTACAACTTATCATAAGTTTCGGTGTATTATCCATGGATTATCTGATAAAAAAGGATGAAAGCGCACGACTCGCGTATTATACGTTGATGCGCATTATCTGCTGACTGATATGAATATTACCTGCGCCATAGTTATAACTTTCATTTTTTATTCTATTTAAACAAATATAAAATATATGTTTGATTGTTCACTCTACAGATGGTGCCATGAAGCACTGTAATATTCTTTGTGGCATGCAGAACTTTTATTTTGTTTTACAGGTCGTTCAAAAGTAGGTACACTTTCGTTTATTATATGCATACTTCTGCTTTTGTGCCTGAATTACAGTAATTCATTTTTAAAACATTCCATCATCGCACTGGACAAATAGGAAAGATATAGTTGACAAAAATGGAAAACAAAGCTGAGAAAGTGCGTTTTTAGATAGATAGGTAGGAGGAAAATTGTGACGTATGCTATTCAACAAAGACAACTCGTCTTAAAAAACCTGTTTTTGTGCCAGAACATAGCTGCGTTAAATTATCTTAATTTTAAAAAATATAAGAGTATTTTAACGCTTTTCTAGACTTTTAATGTTAGTAATTTTACATTTTATAGCAAAGGTATCTAATGGTTCAATTTAGCTTTAATTTTTCCCCAGTAACACACTGTCCGCGGATAATCGGCCGATGCTGATTATCTATAAATATTTTTATAGTTCTTATAGTTATAATTTCTTAAAAAATAACAGCTGTGAATTATACGCTATATGCCAGAAATTACAATACTAACATAGGAAAAAAAAAAGCTCAGCAACTATTATGTAAAAAAAAAATCTAAGTATACAATGCTGAGGGAATTTACACAACGTTCTGGAGGAACGTTAGTAAAATTTTTTACAGTGTTAAAAGCAAGATATACTAAACAGATTTGAGAAAAAGAGCATTTGAACATAGTAAAAATTAAATAAATTTTTTGCAAAAGAACGAGCTAGATTTTAGATATTTTTCAGCAGCTGAAATTTCATAAGGGGTTTTTCATAGGCCGCATAATTAAATTGAAGAGCCAATTATTATAGCTAACAACTTTTTGTTTATTTACTAAGATTTGTGAGATGTAAGGGGTTTTTCACAAAAAAGAACTTTTAAAGTGGTTAAAATAATTGGATCTTTAAATTAATTACGCGGCATGTGAAAAATCCCTTATGAAATTTCAACTCTTGGAAAATGCCTAAAATATAGCTCGTTATTTTGCGTGCAATTTGCTTAATTCTTACTCTTTTCAAGTGAATTTTTGATAAAATTTGCCCAGCATATCTAGCTTACAACCTATGCAATAAATGTCTTTCTGTCTTTTACACATGCACAATGAAAACTTTTTTTCCTAAAAATGCTCATATTTTATGAGATATTTAACATATTTACGATTGCAGTATATTGTTTCATTTTTTTTTTTTTCAATTTATCTGCATGTGGGAATAATTTTCGCTTAAAACTCTGTATAATATAAGTAAAAACATGTTGATTTTTTTGGAGTTTTAAAACAAATGCTTATATCTCCTTTATTTAATACGTTATCCTCACACAAATTCACCCGCAAATTTTACTGTGTCTATATTAACATAACATAAAGTTGCAGTTCATTGCGTTCAGTTCACTATACAGGGTGAACACAAACATTATTGATATTTCTCAATTTATTACCATCCTCCTACATGTTGTTTTAAACCAATGTTCACTGAAAAACATGAGAAAGATTCCGTTCTTTTTGAATAGCAATGTTTGAAAATATTTCATTGAGAAATACGTTTTTAAGTAAAAAAAAAATAAAAAATAAAAAATAAAAAATAAAATAAAACTGATCGTTTGCAAATCTTGCTAAACTTTTGAGCAGCACTGTAGAACATTCATTTTTAAAACTTTTCCAACATTATTATTATTATTATTATTATTATTATTATTATTATTTTGTTTATCCTTCTCTCTGTTTGTCTTTCCGTTTGTCAGTCTCTCTCTCTACGCTCTAACGATATTTTTGCAATCATTGAAACTGACGTATGTGATTCAAGTTACTTATATAATATTTCCTATTGAAAGTGAAGTAAATAGCACAACTGATTTGTGTACAGGGACACCTGGAATAATTCTAATGATTTGATTTCAATGCGAGGTAATTTTATAAATTAAATTTTATTATATTTATTTTTCACTAATGATAAAGAAATAGACAATAATTATTCACATACACAAAAGAAATGTCTTCTTTGGAATAATGTGTAACCATTAAGAATTGCAGGGCCACACTGAGAAAAAAATATATACTGCCTTCATCAAGAAGGAATAAGTGGTCATTTTCTAAATGCCTTAAGTATAAATATAGATTTCTGGGCTATGCGCATAAGGCACGCCAGTACACTGAATAGACGAACTGATCTAGAATTTCCAGTCTACACATTTCTAGATGGTGAAACAATATTCTTAATATTCTGAATCTTCTGTATTGTGAAAAATTCTCGCTTGATTTTCTAGAATTAGGTAATAAACTAAAATTGTAGTTGCTGAAACCCGCCTCTTGTATTCGCATTTATTTGCAGAGATTTTCAAATAACTTTGCCATCGAGAATATAGGCAAACGCTCTAGAATTCTAATAGGGTTTTCTAGAACTCGATTTCAAAGGGGACTGGAATTTATAAGCATGGCATGGTACTATGTTTTCCAGAGCCACAATTTAGATTATTCATGTCAGTTACAGAAATTTTTCTCAGTGTATATAAACATATTCAGATGTATAAAGAGATATAAAAAAGGATTGCTTCAATTAAAATTTCATTTACACTTTAACATTTTCTAAAAACGTTTGGAAATAATTATGATTTTAATTAATATACCTGCGTGCCTTTCTTTAGGATTGGTTGCAGGACGTCTATCTGCCTGTCTGTCTTCCTGTTGCATCTATAAATATTTTCAGAATTCAAAATAGTATATATTATTTAAGTTCATTAAGGTTCATTAAGTATTATTTAAGTTCAATTATGAAAATGCATTGCATTTTATAAGAAATATTTTTAGAAATAAAATTTAAATAGCTTTGTACTGTACAAATGATTCTGTATTTGAAATTCAATATTCACATTACAAAAAAAAAAAAAATGCTTTCTATAGAATATAGCATGTTTAGCGTTATGCTTTACAAAGCTACACTAAAATATTCTGATACATTAAGGGTTAGAATTAAAACTGCTGGTATTGAATTTCTCTTTGGGTTACGCGTGTTTAGTACATTCTATTAATGTTTAAGGGTGATTATGAATTTACATAGTCTGACTGTCTGAATTTTTGTCGTTCTGTCTGACCTTTATGTGATCCCGTAGGCAAAGTTCTATAAATTTAAAATATGTACCGAGTCCGTACAGTTGGAAAGTATTAATAATCTATGGAAACCACATAATTTTTCTTTTTTTATTTATTTTTTGCTGCTTCGATCTCCTCTAAGTTCTCATTTTTGTATAACTGAATATATCGAAAAGAGTTAAATGTCCTAGATTAAAAAAAAAAAAAAAAACACTCATTTTGATATATTCTTTCCTATTAAGAGTAAATTGTGATGGCATGTCTCCGGACCACCTCTAGGGGTGAGTCCCAGACCGTCCTTAATTGCCCACTGCGCAGCACTAGTGCGACGTAAAACACAACCAAACAACCAACTAACCTGATAAATTATCAAGTTTATATATTTTTTAATTAAGTACTATTATTAAGAAAAAAAAATTATTTAAGAACGCATTTTAAAATTACTATATAAATTTAAAAAGTAATAAGATTGCTTCCTTTTCATTAATCATATTTTCTGAAAAAAAATAGAAAGAGAAATCTTTTATTCATTAATGAACATATTTTTAAAGTAATATTTCTTTATTAACATCGCATTTATCTAAATATTGTGTAAAGAAAACATATCACATAACAAAATTTACTCTGATAAATATTTAACTCCATAACAAATATCTTAATTAATTTACATTTTTACGTTATCTAAGAATATTTGCTGCAATTTTATGATAAATTTGTAAATCTTTTTCTGTATATAAATAAATCGTAGGAAAACCAACAAAAAAATCCCTTGACAATTAAGAGTTTGACAAGCTATTCCAAAATCACCGAAAGCGGAGTGCTTACAGAATGATTAATGAGTATTGTGAAATTAGAACCCATGAATATCCTTGTACTTGCAAGAAAAATTGGAGAAGTGGATTAATTCCCAAATGGGAAATTCAATATATGTACACAAAAATTGATACAAAAGCCACAAATACTAGAGAATTTACTTCAAAGAAAATAATCTATTTATATTAGATTTCAATATTAAAAATCAAAAATGTTATTTAATTATTTTTTCCTGGTAAATGCTTTATAATTTGTTTATATATATATATATATATAAAGTACTATTTTTACTTATTAATTAATATTTAGGACATTGTATAATTTTTCTGGTGAATGTTTTATAATTTGTTTATATAGTTATATATAAATATAGTTATATATAAAGTATTATTTTTAATTATTAATTAATATTGAGGACACTGTATAACTTTTAAATAGTTGTGCATGTAATATTGTGTATTTTGTTTAGATGAGCTAAATATTGATTCCGACTAATTAACTGTAATGATATTTGTATATTAAACATTTGTATAGTTTTCGTTTTCGTTTCAGGCTATAGAATCTTCTATAATTCTTTGTAGTTATTAACTAATTTTGTATTATTTCATTTTAATATTTTTTCTTGTGATAAAATATGTTTAAATAATATCTATCAAAACTTAACTTTTTTATTTATTTAATGATATCCCAATTAGAATGAAATGATTTAGAAAGCTGAAAGAAATATATATAGAGATAGAGGATATGAGAACTTTTAATTATATGTTTTCTCAACACTGGAAAGAAAAATGGAGGCTTTGGTACAACGTGACAGAATTTTATTGACATTTAATTTAGATTGTTCTAAAGGACATAAAAATTTATTAATGAAAAAAACACGTTTTTATACTTTTATCTCATAATTAAATGAACAGTTCCAAAAAGCAATAGCTTTTGAAGAAATGCAATAAAAAGAGAGCGAGAGTTCTCTCTCTCTCTCTCTCTCTCTCTTTTTTTTTTTTTTTTTTTCAGTTGTTGTCTTTTCAGCTTCGTGTAAAATCTCTCTAGCACTAAAAGGAAAGAAAAAAATGTTTTGATACAGTACGCATCCTTAGTTCAACGAAAACAAATTTAGAATAGCTTTGATAAAGCCAGCGTTTTCAATGAAGATTATTCATACAAGAAATATCTGTATTTTCTTCATTTTTCCCAACAATATTTTGGAAAAGTTCCGATAATTCGTTCATATTAAGTAGTTTTAAAGAGTTAATAATTTTGCTTTCAATAACAGTATCACAAAATTACTTATATGATAGTAGTGTAAAAAGGACAGTTCACCGCCAGGGTGGAGGGACGGAGGGACGAAGAGGGTCTATGGTGGAGGCACGCCACCACCATAGACCCACCGTCCCTCCACCCTGTCGGTCAACGTGTCCTTTTTACACTACTTAGTCATCATCTTGGACGAGGGGGTGTTGCCACCGGAAGAATAGAAACTATGTGTTGCCACCGGAAGAATAGAAACTTTGGGTATCACCTTGCATGAGAAGTTTGATGGTGCCATCTATCGGGGAGAAGGGGAATTTTTTCCTAAATTTCGGGACTTAGTATTTTTTTTTTTTTTTTCACAATTTTGGGGACTTCAAAATTTTTTCGAATTTTTGCAGGGGGTTAGATTCGAACCGAAGGTAAAATAGTTTCACGGCTTGATAAGTGGATAAGGGTTTTATTTATCAAACCATGAAGCTATGCTTGTGAGCGCACTTATAAGGTATATAAAGAGAGGCGTTGCGTTAGTGAGTCATTCTAAAACGTATCTTCGTACGAGGAAGATATGATGCGCTTTCGTGTGAATGTGAGTCATAATAAAATTTTGTGTTGTAACGACGGAGGTGTATCAGAATCCAAGTCACGCAGGAAGTTTTGGTGGTGTAAATGCCTTATTTCGTGCTGCCAAAGGCAAAATCTCGAAGAAGAAGATTCAGGACTGGCTGAGCGGAGTCGATGCATACACGTTGCACAAACCTGTTCGAAGAAAGTTCCCGACCAATCGAGTGATAGTGTATTCAATCGATCAACAGTGGCAGACCGACTTAGTGGATCTCGGCAGTTTGCAAAAGTTCAATCAAGGGTATCGCTACATCCTGACTTGTATAGACATTCTGTCTAAATTTGCGTGGGCGGTACCTTTGAAGCAAAAACGGGGTGAAGATATTGTAAAGGCGTTCCGGTCTATTTTTGTGACGAGGAAACCCAAGTCCCTGCAATCGGATGATGGAAAAGAGTATCAAAACAGACTTTTTCAAAAATTTTTGAAAGAAGAAGGCGTGCGGTTTTTTACGACGATTAACAATACGAAAGCATCTGTCGTGGAGCGATTTAACCGAACTTTGAAAACGAAAATGTGGAAATATTTTACCCATAATCATACCTACCGCTATTTAGACGTGTTGGATCAGTTGTTACACAGTTATAATCATACTTACCATTCAAGTATCAAGAGAGCTCCAGTTGAAGTAACCGCTGAAAATGAAAGCGATGTATGGGATACTTTATACGGTGAGATGCAAAATGCGAAAAGAAAACCCTGCATGTTTCAACCGGGAGATGTTGTACGAGTTTCCAAGCAGAAATTAACCTTCGAAAAAGGATATGAAACGAACTGGACGGAAGAAGTGTTTGTGGTGACTGAATGTGTGAGAAGAGACCCTCCCGTCTACCGAATCAAGGACCTGTTAGAAGAACCCATTAAAGGAACCTTTTACCCTCAAGAACTTCAGAAAGTGAAATCAAAAGAGAATTATACGATTGAAAAGATTTTAGATAAGCGGATACGGAAAAAGCGTGTGGAATACAAAGTGAAATTTAAAGGTTATCCCATCAAATTCGACCAATGGATTCCATCCTCTGACTTATTCGCCTTATAAAACAAGTGTTTGGATTGTTAAAAGATCATTTGAAAGCATGTCGTTCTACGTGACGTTACCTTCGGACAGTTCCCTGAATTATTTTCCTGAGAATAAAATTTCTCATTTTATTACGCGATTACCCGCCCCCGTTGAATTGAAAGGGGAATGGGAAGTAGGCCTCGTCGAATTTATTTACCCTCACACCTGGTATAATGTGAACCAAAATAATAATTTATTTGGTTTCGATTTGAATGACCAGAAATCCCCGTTTTGTAGAAGAATTCCCCCAGGCTTTTACGAATCGGTTGATGACATTTTAAAAGCGATGTCTATTGAAGAGATTAAAAAAAAAAATTCTTTCACTTATGATCCGCACACGAAAAAGGTGTGTATTAACGTGAAAGATAAAACAAAACTGATATTGTATGAGGGGATAGCGCAGATGTTAGGATTCGAACCAGGTGAAATCGCCTCGCAGGATATAAATATCGAGCAAACTATTTTTAGTACCTATGTCGCAGATCCCTGAGCACATTATAGAGTATTGCTGGTTTATTCGGATATTGTCAAACCCCAAATTATCGGAGATGTGTTAGCACCCCTTTTACGAATTGTTAATGTGAGGGGAAAAGATGGAGAAATTATTTGTGAGACATTCGACCGACCGCACTATTTACCGGTCAGCCGAAAATCGTTCGACTCTTTGGAAATCGTTATAAGGAACCACCTCGGCGAACTCACGCCATTTGAACGTGGGCGCTCGTACGTGAAGCTTCACTTTCGTCAAAAATACCTCTCGTGATGTTTGTTCCTTACCAGTGTTGTGCGAAATCTTTTGAAGATTACTATTCCAATCAGTCGGGTAGTGGTCTAAATTATTATCAAGGCACTACTTTACAAAAGGGATATGGATTTGGTGGACTGTTTCGATCCCTTTTTCGTGCAGCAGTACCCCTCTTCAAATCGGGAGCGAAAGCGGTCGGCAAGCAGTTGTTTCATTCAGGCGTGAACGTGTTAAGTGACCTGTCTCGCGGAGAAGACATTAAAATGGCCGCCAAGCGAAGATTAAAAGAAGCTGGACAGACGTTAACCGACAAAGCCGCTACTAAAGTGAAGACGATGATTGGATCGGGCCGCCGGTATAAAAAGAGGAAGCGTTCTACCAAAGCAGTCATTCGACGTAAAGCCAAGAAAGTGAAGGTACAAGATATTTTCGCTTAAAGATGTCTGGACTCATCCATAAAGATTCTGCTGCCTGTGCGAAATCCGAATTGGATTTATTTTTGATCCCACCCACGCAAACGGCTATTGAAAAAGGATACTTTGTTGAATACCACCCTCTTGCGAATATTCGAGACGGAGGACCTGTGGAATTTAATATTTCCGGAAATGGTGAAGACTATATTGATTTATCAGCTTCCTACTTGTATGTGAAAGTGAAAATTACCAAGTTTGATGGATCACCCTTAGGGGAAACGGATACAGTTGCCCCCGTGAATTTATTTTTACACGCCTTGTTTTCTCAAGTGGATATTAGCCTGAACGAAAGAGTGATCTCCTCGTCGAGTAACACCTACCCCTACCGCGCCTATATTGAAACGCTGTTGAATTATGGAGAAGATGCCAAGAAAAGTTTATTGACCTGCGAATGTTTTTACAAACATGAGAATTTAGCTGCTACAGATCCTGCTGGAGACAACCCCGGATTAAAGATACGTTACGCACTCACGAATAAAAGCAAAACATTAGATATGATTGGACCTTTGCACTGTGATATTTTTCAACAAAATCGATTGCTATTGAATATGGTTGACTTGAAAATTAAGATGACCCGAAGCAAGCCCGAATTTTCCTTAATGTGTAAAATCGATGCGGCGAAACCCATTCCCAACTACAAAGTGATTTTGGAACATGCTTCTATTTTCATACGTAAAGTGAAAGTCAGCCCAGGTGTATTACTGGGTCATGCCAAGGCCTTAGAGAAAAGTAGAGCAAAGTATCCCATCGATCGAGTGTTATGCAAGACCTATTCGATCTCAACCTGAAGTAAATCCTTTATGCAAGACAATGTGTTTTTAGGAGCCATGCCGAAAAGAATTATTATTGGACTTTTAGAAAATAGTGCCTACACTGGTCAATATGATTTAAATCCCTTTTATTTCTATCATCACAAGGTCAACTTTTTAAGTGTTTACGTGGATGGACAACCCGTACCCAGCAAACACTTGGAATTGGATTTCGAAGAAAATAACTATATAAGAGCGTATCATCGTTTGTTTTCGGGATTTAATCGAGAAACCGGCATTTATCTAACCCAAGAGGTCTTTGCGAACGGGCATACTTTGTATGCTTTCGACTTGAGCCCTGACATGTGTGATGGACCCCATCTGAATCTACAGCAACAAGGAAATTTACGAATTGAAATCAAGTTTGCAGACACCTTAGAAAGAACCACGACTGTATTGGTGTATGCGGAATTTGAAAACATTATAGAAATTAGTAAAACACGACATGTGTTGTGTGATTTCCCCAACTGAAAATGAATTCTATAGAAATCGAGACTATTTTATCCCACGATCCAGTGACCAAGAAATACTTTTCCGGTGTTTTCCCCAGTGATCAATTACCCAAGAAGATCGAGCGTTATCCTGTATGTTTTGTATGCAACGTGGACAAGTCTACAGAAGCCGGAAGCCACTGGGTGGCATTCTACCTATCCTCCCCTACAGAAGCGGAATTCTTTGATTCCTATGGAAACAAGCCAAACTTTTTTAAAGGACCTATATCGAACTATGTATCTCAATTTTCACGAGTGGTGTTTAATCCACTTCCGCTGCAAAGTCATGTGACAGCTGTTTGTGGTCAATTTTGTGTGTATTATATTTATTGCCGATGTCGAGGCAAAACTTTGAAAGATTTTTTAAAGCAGTTTGTAACTGAAAATATATGTAACGACCATCGAGTCTATAATTTTGTATCCAAACGATTTCGCACACGTGCTCCTTTTTATCAATAAAAAACTATTTATAATGTAAACCTATGTGTCTGTGTTTATTTAGAATGGAGTTTCCACGCTTTCAACACCCTTTTACAATGCTCTTAGCAGGCCCCACGCGGGTCGGTAAGAGTTGGTTTCTGCGGGATTTACTGGCAGAACGACGGCATATGTTTAACCCTCCTCCCGATAAAGTCGTTTGGTTTTACGGCATCTCTCAAAAGCTTTACGAGGAAATTCCCGACGTGACGTTCGTGGAAGGGTTTCCTTCTAATTATCGGGAATATTTAGGTACCCATTCTTTAATGATTTTAGATGATTTGATGGTGGAATGTGGGGGTGATGAACGATTAACCCACCTCTTTACCAAAGGAAGTCACCATTTAAATTTAAGTATTATTTTTATTACTCAAAACCTTTTTCATAAAGGTAAAGAAATGAGAGGTATTTCCTTAAACAGTCAATACTTAGTACTTTTTAAAAATCGTCGTGACATGAGTCAAATTACGCACTTGGGTAGACAATTATACCCGAGATCAACTCAGTTTTTCCAAGAAGTGTTCGAGGATGCTACCAAACAGCCCTTCTCTTATTTGTTGGTAGATTTAAGGAAAGAAACCCCCGAAGGAATGCGACTCAGAACGCGTATATTACCGGGGGAAACCCAATTTGTGTACGAGCCCAAAAAAGGTTTAAAAGGAAAGCCCTACCGATTTTAATTCAGTTGTGATCATGACGTTAACGAGGAAACAACTTCGAGACTTGGAGCTTAAAAAGTCTTGTCCTCAAACCTTACGCAAGCATTTGTTAAAAAAATTACCGACTCGATCTGTGAAGGCTATTTGCGAATGCACCCTGAACGTATTAAAAGGAAACGTGCCTCTCTCCTCTCATCAGAAAAGGTTTTTAAGGAAATATAAGACGACTCTTCGAAAAATTGGTACCAAGAAAGGAAGTTTATTCAACAAGAAAAAATTGATTGTTCAACACGGCGGATTTTTAAATATTTTAATCCCGGCTGCATTGTCTGTTTTAACCGGCATCATCAATGGAATTCGCAGCTAAGTATGCGTTGGTACCGGAAGAAGAATTTTCTAAGCATACGCCTTCTAAAAAGCAAATGACGGAATTTGATTTAGCTATGGCTAAAATATTAAATAGTTCTCTACCGGATCACGAAAAAATTCATCACTACTACGAACTCTTAAAAAGAAAAATGGATTTGCAAGAATATAATTTGCCTTGGATGTCTAAACAACCCGAAGAAGAACCTGAAAAAGTGGAACCTAAACAAGTGGAGTCTATAAAACAAGAACCCCAAGAAGACTATGAAACCTTTGTGTTATCATCTGTAGCTAAACCCATGAAGAAACAAGCCGAAGCCTTATTAAATTTTCTCAAGTCTCATTCAAACAAGTTTAAGTGGAACCCGAAAGGAGAGATTACTTACAACGGAAGGACCATGGAACATTCTAATTTAGCGGAACTCTTTCATTTCATCTTTTCTGTGAATAAAAAACCACCTATTACAGGACAAAGTGAATTTTTGCAAGCCTTGAAAGATATGGGAGTACCCCAAAGTATTATTAAGAATCGATATTTGTCTTCAAGAAAAAACATTGTCAAACCGAAAAAGAAACTTATTGTAAAAAAACCTGTTGTTAAACTCAACCCTGTAACCTGGGAAACATACTAAATAAAATGAATTTGTATCTATCCCTACGTGTGATTATTTATAGAATAAAATACACTTACCTGAAAACACGTCCTACTCCAACGGCTGCCTTGTGAGAAATGAATGATAAGGAGAGTTCTTATCAGCTACGCGAGGTCACGTGATTAGGGTGACGTCACGAGTGATTTGATTGGCTATGCTTAGTCACGTGGTGAGTGACGTCACGAGTTATCTGATTGGCTACCTCTGGTCACGTGACGAGAGTGCTTATCAGCGATCACGGCTCAGTCTACCATTTCATTTCGTGTGTGTTGGTTGTCTCGTCGTGTCTGCAATGAGTTTCACGGAAAACGGACTAAATGTCCAGTATGTTTCAAACTTCATCGAAAAGGAACAAGCAGATCGGTATTTTGCCGAGTTAAAAACTTTACCTTTCTACACGCCAACCTTTAGAATTCATGGAAAAAGTTTTAAGCCTAAAAGACAAGTTCTGGGATACGGTGATTCAACTTTGAGTTATGCCTTCAGCGGAACTCATGTGCCTGCTAACCCTTGGACACGTCTGATATTGGAGCTGCGGGACCGAGTGGAAAAATGGACGGCTTCTACCTTCAACTATGTTCTGCTAAACCTCTACAGCAATGGATACAGCTACATACCTCAACATAAAGACAACGAAAGTGGATTAGATGCAACTTTCCCCATCGTAGTCCTCAGCTTTGGTGCCGAACGAACAATTGAATTCAAGAAGCCTAAAACACCTTCTACTTTGATTTCATTAGAACATGGTTCTCTCTACAGTATGTTAAAGCCTACGAACGAACTGTTTACCCACGGCATTGCACCGAATCCTATCATCAAAGATATGAGAATCAGCCTGACTTTTCGTCACTTAATACCCAACCCTATCATGCCACCTTTAAAGAAACCAAGACTTGATATAAGTGATGCTTCGTCCAGTGCATGCGATACTTTGAAAAACTCTGATTGTGATACTTCGAAAAACTCTCATTGTGATACTTCTGTTAAAAACTGTTCTCAAGACATGTGTGAAGAATTGAATGTGAATGATTGGTTAACTCTCTGGCGACCAGACCGCCCGAAACGGCTTTACATGCAAACAACCACGGGCGCCGCCTGAAATGAAGAAAAGCTGCTATCCCCCAGAAAAGAAGGGTGTTGAGGTATTCAATCACTTCAGCAATTGTTAAGATGACAGTCGGTCCCTCCTCCCTATTCCTAAGTAAAAGCTATTAGTCTGCTTCGTAAAATTTCCCTAGTTTAGAATAGAGCAGGGATATTTTATGAATTTGGCAGAAAACGATCTGCTATTATTATTATTATTTTTTTTTTTTCAAAGTACTACTTTTAAATATGTGCTCTGATTTTCTTTTTTTTCTTTTTTTTTTTAAATATACATTTTATACATAAGTAATAACAAATATTTTATTTTTATTTATTTATTTACAGTAATAAAAACATGTGAATTATTGTATTTAAAATGTATTGTAAAATGGATATTAAATGTAATTATTATTAAAAATGTTTTGTTCCAAAAAAGAAAGACATTTTTATTAAAACATATTTTTAAAATTTATGTTAAAATTTAAATTTAAATTTAACTTATATATATAAAATTAATGTTTCTTCTGTAAGATTTATACAACATGTATTATTTCTTTTTCGTGTTAATTAATATTATTATTACTATTATTTTTTAATTTGAAGAACTTTGTAAAAAATTGCTTAACATTTGTATCACAGTTTCTATTGTGCAATAATGTCTTACTCAAATTATAATAATAATAACAAAAAGCATTTTATTATAAAACACATAATTCTTTTTCCTTAAGTTATAAAAATTTAAGAAAATAAAACTTGCCACCCATCTTGGTTCGTAATGACCTCTGTTTCTTCTTCTTCTTCCAGTTATTATTATTATTATTATTTCTGTTATTCTTTGATCATATATTCTATATATGGTCTCATCCACTAATGCTTAAAAAACAATTCATATTAACTTTTTTGCCTTTTAAAAAATCATTTCCATATGTGGTTCTTTGTTCATTTATTTACGTCATATTTTTTCGTGTTTGTCGTAATAACGAATTATATACATATATATACAAACGTATATTTGAGTCATTTCTATTCTAACATTAATTTCCAATTTTATTTATGTACAATTTAATCTTTATTTAAAAAATAAAGTAAAATAAAACATAGCGCGCATGGAAAGTTGTAAATGTATTCGAAAATGGTATGAGAATGCGCATATTTTCAAAATATGCCTTGCATAATTCCTGCATGTATTTTCCACTTTAAGAAATTTATTTAATTTAAACAACGTACTTTTAACAGATAATTATTACATAGGTGCAGCAGTCACAGAATCAATCTTTGAAATGATATAACATTTTTAATAAAGCTGATTTTTAACGCTAATTCTTCTGTAATTTACGTGAAATTACACAAAGCCCACCAGAGGCCGAGAGGGTCTGCGCTCAAAGCTGGTAAACGTGAGGTGCCGGGTTCGAACCCAGGTACGCTCATCCGCCTAGCCGTTCGGAGATTTCCGTTGTTTTTTTCCGAAACTTGCATAAATACGGTCTAGGGCCGCTTATAAAGAACTCCACAGAAGGCACTCCCCCTCATGCCTGGGATCCTAGAGCAGTCAATCCACCTTATTCCTAAACACCAGCACACAAAGTTGTTTTTTGAGTCCGCCGTGTCGTTTTCTGAATGCACTTGGACGACATTTGTCGGTGTTGCATGTTTTAAAATTTAGGTCTGTTTTCAAAAATATATGTTTATTATATTTAGTTTAAATTTTCTTTTCTTTTCTTCCCTTCCTTTTCTTTTTTTAATTTTTTTTTTTCGAAAATAATTTCGTTTCAATTTTGAACCTTTTAGCCGATCATCCTATACAGCTTATCGCAAATTGCTATAATTTAAAAATGCAAAACTATTCTTTATTCATTAATTTTTATTTATTTATTTATTTATTTTCTCTCTTTCTCTTATTAAATTTCATGTACAGTCATTATTTCAACTTTTAATTATTTCTATATTATGATAAGAAGAGAGGAGAAAAACTGATATTTTTATATACTATACACAATAATGTAACAAAAGCCATATGCCATATTTACTCGTGTTTTGGAGAAAACCACTGAAAACCCGGAACGGATGGGTCAACGAATGCATCTTAGTATCGAACCCGGCACTTCTTGCCAATCTGCTTCGAGAGCAGTATACGGCTACTTGTAAGGCGACAGACAGACTGACCTACAGGCATCTTTTTAAAAATGTTCAAATCATGTTTCGGTCCTCTCAAAACTCGTAAATCTATTGGAAGTCGAATTCTCTTTAAGAAAATAATACGTTACGGTACTTAATAGAATTATATATAATGATTTAACTATTATACTGTCTCAAGTAATATAAAAAATCATTTTTCAATGTATTATGGTTTTGATGATATTCGAAGTGCTTAGTACTATATAACTCAATGTAAATACATATATCGCATCTATTAAAAAAATAATAATAATAAATAAATAAACTATTTGATTTTATAAGCGAAAACACGAAAAAGATAAATAATAATAATAATAATTTCAATTATTATTACATTTTTTTACATTAATGTCTTTATTTTAAATATCTTATGACTTATTTTCATTAAATCGCAAATTAAAAATTTCATCTTAAAAAAATATTTTCTGTAGACTCTAAATAACATCATATATATATACTTATTTTCATTTTATTGAAGAAAAAAGCTTCAGATGATTGTTGCGTGATATTTTTTCCCAAGACGGCAAGTATTTTAACATTTTAACCATCCATAGTTGCTTCGGGCAACCGCCTTTCATGTCTTCGAATTCCCACACAAGAAGTCACCCCCCATTGATTTACTTAATGACTTTTTACAGATAACCGATATGTGAGTAGACACAATGGCGTACAGTAAAACAATCACAATACACTGGATATGGTACGTTCTAGGAAAATCTCAGAATGATAAAAACCTGGGAAAAAAAATCCGATTAAATTACTTGAACTTTTAATTAGAAGACACTAACTATTTTTAAAAAGGTGTGAAATGCTTTCTTAACAATGTGTTCACAAATATTTACATAATATGAGTTTTTTTTTTTAACTTTATTTATTTATTTATGTTTCAAAAAATAGCTATTGAAATTTATGAAAGTAGAAAATTGTCAACAGCTGTTGTTTTATCTTAGAAAGTTCCTACGAATAACTTTAGAATTTTAGAAAATTCGTTATTATCCAGATAAACATTCTTCCAAATATATTAAAAGTAAGTCCGAAATACTATACGGCTATTCATTCTCGCTACTAAAAATTCATTGAATCTATTTCAAATACCTTTGAAACTGTAAATTTTCATAAAGATAAAGAAAATGACATCCCATGAAATACAGATAATTTATGTATTTTTTTATTTTTTTTTCAATTCCTAGATTGCACGAGATACATGGAGTTAAATGTAGCTAAATATCAATATAATATCAAAGTTCAAATTAGCATATATGAAAGTAAAATTTATTTAATTTAGATGCTGTTGTTGTGTGGCTTAAGAGCCGCTTGATTGCATTAGGTCCTAGGCTTATAGTTGGAATGCACTTCGTCAGGGTTCTTTCTGAGGGGTCCTACCCGTATTTTCCCACAGTATATTTGGAGAAAACTGCAGAAAACTCCGAACGACTAGATTGATGAGCGTGAACTGGGACCGAATCTGGCACTTTCCATCTACCAGGTTTGAGAGCAGAATTATTTGATTTAAAATTATAAATTACATAATTAAAAAAAAAAAAAAAGAAAAGAAAAGAAAAGTAAACTGTAGAGTCGTTTTGCTACTGCTTCCTAATATTATATAGGAAGCTGGGGTATTATATAAAGTGATAAAAAAAATAATTACACAATATAACTTTCTATTTATTTATTTATTTTGTAACTTGTGTGACACTACATAGAATAGTCCATAACCCCCCCCCCCCCAGACATATCATTTTCTTATACACGGTAATATATTCGAATTACTTTTGTATGTCCATATACAAGAGAATAACACTTGTATTTAAAATTATTCATAAATTTAGAGTGTGTTACTAAAGAAATATTTTTATAAATATAAAAATATATATAAATAAATAAAACTTTTTTCAAAATTATCACAGGAAAAAATAAAAAATCCACTATTATGTTACTAAATAAGTAAGAAGTATATGTTCTGTTAGCAAAGAAAAGAAAAGAGGAACAAAATTTAAGGAAAAAATAACAGTAAATGTTTAACAGTAATGAACCCTTCATCAGAATGAAAAGTCAAATTATTGTCTATGCAAATATCGATAAATTTCTTCATTTCTGTATGCTTAAAGATAAAAAATAAAATATATTAATGCCCAATTTTCCCATATGACAAATGACATCGATTACATAATATTTTTTCAATTAAGTAAAGCTCAGAACATTGAAAAAAACTCGTCAGGAGTGACCTTTATCCCCGTTGAGCACCAATGTACGATTTTTCTCGTTTGCAGCTATAATAGCAAATTGTTAACGGTTATCCTATCGCACAAGAATTTAATTGAGGTTAAAAATGAAGAATAAAATGGAATAAACTATTTAATTCTAGGAATCAGAGAATCAAATAGAAAACAGCCATAAAAAACAAACATTACTCACAGGATGATACATTTGGAGTCACAAAGATTAAAACAAGCAAAATAATTCAAGGATTCAGTTCATAGCAGACAAAGTTCTATAACATTAGCAAAGTCAGACTTATAAACTAGTAATAAGTAATTTTATTTGCCTTTTAATTAGTAAAAAAAAAAAAAATGTCGTATCCACACACATCAAAAAGTTATCTTCTATAGACGAAGAAAGCACTCAAAAGTGTCACTATAGTTTACACTGAAAAAAAATAAAAATAAAAAAGGGAATAAATAAAATGTGATATAGAAAATAAATTGCGGCTCCAGTAAAATAGCTCTATGTCATCCATTACAAATTTTAGTTCCTTTTGCTAGCACGTTTTACACACCCTATTCTAGAGCGTTTTCCTATATTATCGTGGTTAAACTTATTTAACTTTGCAAATAAAATGCGAACACTAGAGGCGAGTTTTAGTAACTATAATTTGAGTTTACTAATCAATTCCAGAAATTAAAGTGAGAATTTCTAGCAATACAAAGTATTCATAATATAAATGTATCGTTTTACCATCTTGAAAATTATAGATTAAAATTTCTCCATCATTTCATCTATTCAGTTATTAGTTTACCTTATATGCATAATACAGAAATCTAAAGTTCTTGTTTAGGGATTCATAAAATGGCTATTTATCCGTTCTAGACGAAAGCTGTACATATATATTCTTAATGTAATTTCTACAGCGAAAGAAATTAGAAACATACTCTATGAAGATATGATTCTTCTCACTTTTCTATCCATATTCTATTTTAAAACGCATTTATTATTTCAATATATAATAAGCATATAATATTTCATTTTACACTACTATTAAATTATAAATTAATACTACTTTTGAAAATTTTAGAACTTATAATATTAATTGTTATTTTATATAATAATGCTACATAAAATTTCATTCGCATAAAGTAAAACTTGTAAGACTCAAAATTGTTTACTAAAATTTTGATTATACTTCTGCTCTTGTCGTTTCATTTTAGTCCGATGGAGGAGGTATGTCCTATATTACTAAATAAATATTTCGTGTTATTTCTATTTGTCTTAATTTTCTAAATATTACCTTTTAAAATGCATTTAAAATCTTTGTGCTGAGTGTTTTTAGAATACAAAATCACAGGATCTTTTTTACCAACAGCAAAAAATGCAAAAGGTGTTTCCTATGTTATGTTCTTTATAAAAAGTATGCTTTTAAAAATACCGATCGTAAACTTTAATACATTAGAAATATTTTGCAAGTTCCTATACACCCATAAGTTACCCAAATTATACCATTTTTAACAGAGAATATGCCATAGAAAACTTGAAACACTTATACTAGCTTCAAGCCATTTAATAAATATTAGCGCGTGATCATGTAGGTTAATAGACAAACAAATAGAAAAGACGAAATGAATCCTTACCCTCTCTCAAATATTCTTAGAATCTTTTAAAGTGCATTTCACGACTGAAAACGCATAATCGCATAATATTTTATAACAAATGAAATCAAATATATAAGATGTAGCGAAAATGGCGTTATTATTATTTTAGTATTTTTTATACGTATTAGCAAGTAAAAGTTGTTAACCAATACCCCCATTATTTTTTTAATTAATTAATTCAAGTAATTAAAGTTATCTTTTAAATTACTTCCAAATTTTTAATATTATATTAATAAGAAAAAGTTGTCTTAAATTAGGGAATACCCTACTATTCTTTTCCATTCTACTTTCTATACATTATTCTTATTATTTTGCAAATTTATCACCCTGTAATTATGAAATATAAATATACATAATAATAATTATTATTATTATTATGAGTTTATTTTCTTACAATGAACTTTAAACGAAAATATTTTATTATTATTATTATTATTTTATTAAATTTAAATGAAAAAAAAAAAAAAAAAAAAAAAAAACGTATAATAATTTATTACTTTTTAAGATTCTTACTAAGTAACAGCTATAAAAATTAATATTAATATAAAGCATTGTGATTAAATTATTTTTTCATTTTATTAATATATTTTGCCCTGTATCATATCAATTAAATCAGGATAAAATATAAAAAAATAAAATAAAATGAACTTAACGAAAACCCAGATAGTTTATTACTTTCATATTATTATTAGATAATAACGAGAAAAAGTTGTTTTTTATAATAATAAATTATTTTATTGTATGAATAAATCAATTGTATTTTTAAATTTTTGTCGTATTACATTTTCAAAGCAATCTTTTCATTACCCATCATACTATAAATATTGGGTTCTTAGGCAGTCATAAATTTTTTCATCCGCCGTTTTTTAACATTTCTACGCGTTTTCAGATGTGAAGAATGTAAAAATCATAATATTGATGTGGTTTCCGTTTTTTAGTTCGTTTGTGTGTGAGTTAATTAGTATGTGTGCACGACATTACAAGATCAATAAATTTTTTTAAAGAAATTAAAACTTCTTATGCATTAAGAAATTAATTTTAATAAGCTATTTTTGAGTACTGGATTTTTTTTATTATTGCTTATAAAAATTAATTTAAAGTAAAAAAAAAAAAAAAAAAAAAAAAAAAAGGAAAATCAAACAAATAGAAAGACGAAATGAAGTCATACTCACTCGAAATCATTCTTAGAAGCTGTTAAAGAGGATTTCAAAACTGAAAAAGCATTTTCATTTACAAGGACAACCCAACCTCCCGCCAACCCGAAGGTTTATGGCAGCCGAAGCCTGGGAGGAGGTGGGAGTGAAGAAACCCATCCACAACCCGCCGACCGGAGCCGCCGAAACGAACTCGGAGAACAGCAAGCAATAAACAGAAACTAAACTATTACAAAGTCACAAACTAGCAAATTACAAAGATAGAACCAATGTAGCCGCGAAAAAAAAAAAAAAAAAAAAAAAAAAAAAAAAAAAAAGTTACACGAAAAAATAAAGTAACAAAAACAATACAGATATTAACAAAAAGTATAAACAATACAGAATTTACAAAAAGTAACGTTGTGCACCCTAAGATAAGAAGCTACAACTCAAACAATAACGAATCATAAATAAACCGGCCGAACAAAGTTATCATAAAAATGTACCAATTATTAGATAACTAAAATGTATAATGCAGACAATAGTTTACTCATTACAACATAAGTACATCCAGCTAAAATTTACCCTCTAGCTAAACGTGAATATTGCACATTACACCTCTTAATATAAATATGAATATACAATAACTACAAATCATACAAAAACTTGCAAAATTTACAGAAATTACATACCAAAATAAATCAGTTATACAAGCAGCTAATGATCAAACCTAAGATACATGCAACTATATAACACAAGCAATTAACAATTAACTAGCCCTGTACAATAACCTAACACACAATAATTTCCACAACCCTCAAGAACAGCAGATAAACTATTAAAAAAAAAAAAAAAAAGAAGAAGAAGAAGAAGAAGAAGAAAGGAACAATAAACTATAAATATGCTGACAAAGTAAAGCAATATAAGTAATAAGTTAAAGCTGTTAACTAATCATGTACAAATATTATACAATAAACACAAACAATCAATGTACTCTATAAAACATTGTAGCAACAAAATGACTGAAGAAAAAAAAAAAAATAAATAAATAAATAAATAAATAAACTACGTTTGAATAAAGACCAATATAAATTCACCCAATACATAACAAAACTATACTATATATAAAAACACGTATACATAGCAAATTCTTGAATTAAAAGTTATATTTAGTACGAGAATAGTGTTTATTTAGCAGATTATATATTTGCGCAACCTTTTTAATTTGAAATCTAGAATTATCAATTCTGTTAAAGTAATGTTCCAATGTCTCTGCGGTATATCTTTTAATATAAACTTTTGAAAAGTTACATTTAGTACTAATGAAATGCATTGCATTACCCACGGAGCCACAAGGACACAAGTCTGAATCAAGCTTATTAATCCTAAAAAGATAGCTCGGGAAACTTCCATGTCCAGTTATAAAATACAGTAATACTTGATTTTTAATTTTGAAATCCATTGAAACATTAGGATAAATATCATAAGTCCACCTGCCAGTATCTGATAAGTTCCAATGAACCTGCCAGTCACTAAGTACCTTATACAATAAAATTCTTTTCAAGTAAGAAATGGGCAGAGGAACAATTTGAGACTGACCGAAAAGAACCGCGGATTTAGCCAATGAGTCTGCCAATTCATTGCCAACAATTCCAGAGTGTCCCTTAATCCACATTAGGAAAATTTGTCCATCGTATTTTTGTAGGTCTAACAGAATATCCTGTGCAATTTTAGACTTAGGCACCAAATTTTTTAAACTTTCAATAGAAGAAAGGCTATCCGAGAACAAGACACAGGAACTGAATTCTGAATTAATGAGCCATTTTATGGCTGATGAGATTGCCATCATTTCTGCTTGAAAGACAGAGTTTTCTTTGCAAAGTTTAACTTGCTTATTGTATATAACTTTTCCGCAGTAGATGGCCACCCAAGCAAAACCAGTACCATCATCCGTTTTACTTCCATCAGAGTAGATCCTTAAGGTATCATCATCTGAAACGGGCTCATTCCACGTAAAATCTTTAACTGCATAAGTAGGATCAATACTACTTTTATAATTCTTGGACTCAAAATCCTGAATGCCATAATAATTATTCTGGAAATATATAGACTCGTTTTTGTATTGAATTTTGAATTTGTTTATCAATTGTTTCCCTTCTAAATGGATGGGGGGAATTCCCAAAATTTGACAGATTGCATCAGTAGAAACCTTTGAATAAAAATGCATTATGTTAATAATAAAAACCCTTTGGCAAGAAGACAATTTACTATAGCCATGAACATTGATATGTGGTAGCCAGGCCTCCGCCGCATACAAAATCTTGGGCTTCACCACAACTTGATACCAGATTTTCCTCATCTGGGGACGAATACCCCATTTTACACCAGATATTTTTTTCATATTGTCACTAATAGAATAGATTTGGTCTCTAACATTTTCTAAATGAGGCAAAAAAGACAGTCGCCCATCGATGATGACACCCAGAAACTCATAAAATTTTTCACATTTTATGTTAATATTGCCAACTTTAAAAATCGGCGGACGATTGCCAAAGTCCTTTCCAAATGTTACAAATTTTGTCTTATTTTCCGAGATTTTTAACTGTAAATTATCACAAAAATTTTTAAAAATTGTAATATCCTTGTTAACATTATTTTCTAATTTAGCTCTAGCATTCCCAGAGTCGATCAAAGCAAAATCATCAGCATATGCAATGAGAGTAGCGTCCATGTTATCAAAAATACTTAAAATATCATTAATTAGGACCAACCATAAGATTGGCCCTAAACATGAGCCTTGAGGACAACCTCTACCTATCTGAACAAAACTTTCCGAATGTTGCGTTTTAATAAATCTATTTTTAAGATAGCTCTGTAAGACATTAACCAGATAATCAGGAACATTTATTTTACGTAAAGCTGCAATTATACATGTCCAGTCAGCGTTATCAAATGCTCCGGAAATATCAAAAAATATACTTGCTGTATACTTATAAATCCTATTCCTTTCTTTAATATTAGTAATAATCTTGTCCAAACATTGGGTCGTATTTCTTCTCTCTCTGTAGCCAAATTGATTCATATGTAAAATATTGTTACTTTCCAAGTAGTGAGTCAAACGGACTACAATAATTTTTTCAAAAATCTTACTCATTACCGGAAGAAGACACACTGGGCGATACGACTCTGGGTTCGTTGCTATTTTATTTTGCTTTATAAAGAATAATACAACCGCTCTTTTCCAAGAACGTGGAAAATATCCCATGTCAAATAAAGCATTATACATGTTTATAAAAAGATCAGGAAGTACATCCCTAACGTACTTGACAATCCTTAAATCAAAGCGATCATACCCTGGAGCCTTATTCACATTCATTGAATTAATGGAATGATCCAATTCCTTGACAGTAATTGGTTTAAATAACGAACTATTGATATATTCTTCTTCCACAGTATTTACTACCTCAAAGTGATGATCTACAAGCCTTTGTTGTATGTCTACTAAATTTGAATCAATCGGCATTCCTGTTAAATTAGTTACTATAGCACTTTGTTTCTTACTTTTAAGGACTGCATAAGCACTCCCAAAATTATCATTCGTCATAGAACAATAACGTCGCCAAGAACACACCTTAGCTTCCTTAATCTTCATCTTGTAAAGAGCTCTATGTTGTTGTAATCTTATCTTTAACTCTATTGAATTATTTCTCTTATATTGTCTATAGATAGCTTTTAATTTATTTCTTAAAATTTTTAGATCGTTATTCCACCAAGTTATTTTAAAATCTTTCCGTTTACCTTTATATTTGAAATTATTTTGACAAACCTTTAAAAGACTATCATAAAAATCATTCAGGTTATTGTCAAAACTTTCAATGTTTTTGTTTCGCAAGAAATGTTCATCATAATGTGCTAAGTATTTATTAATATCACTATTTAAACGATATTTGTTACAAAACTTTGATCTAAATCTATCATATTTTAAGCATACTGTTTCCGCCGTGATATCGTAAGTAATATAGCGATGATCAGAGCACGTTTCATAATCCTGAACAGTCCAGTTACGTACGTTATTCAATAATTTATAAGACAAAATTGTCAAGTCCGGGTAACCTGATTTATAAGGCGTCCAAAAAGTAGGAATCTGGTCTCTATCATTTACCACATAAAGGTCATTAAAATAGCAAAAATTGAGAATTTCGAGACCCCGCTCACCATTACGGGAATACCCCCAATTTCTATGCCATGCGTTAAAATCTCCGGCCATGAAAAATAAATCTTTCTCCAGAAGTTCGTCAAGGATAAGGTCCAAATTTTCAAAGAGATTAGTTGAAGGCGAAATATAAAAGCACCCCAACAAAATGTTACCCATATCCGTCATAATATTAACAAATATACCATTTTCGAGTTTTAAGACTTCGTTGCTCACAATATCCCTATTTACCATTATAATACCAGCATTGTTTTTAATTGACAGATAGCGTAACCAGCTAGAATTTACCAAGGAAATCACACCATTGAAAACATACGGATCCTGGACAAAAGCAATGTCTATGTTATTATCAACAATGTATTTTTCCATAGTTGAATTGGCAGCCTTGCAAAAGTTTAAGTTAATTTGAAGACATTTGATTGAGGACGAACAATGAGCAACTGTATTCACATGACGCTTAGTATCAACCCCAGCTTGAGAATCAACAATAGCAGCTATTATAATCGAGGGGGTGGAGGTACCGTAGAGAGTAATTTACTTCTGTAGGCCTGGAAGGATGGGCATTTCTTGTCGTCAGATGAATGTGACGCATCATCTTTACAATTGACGCATTTTAAAACATCACTTTTACACAGTTTGGTTTCATGACCTCCTGCACATTTCGCGCATACCATTTTAGATGAACATCGATTTGCAGTATGGCCAAGTTTTTGACAGTTATAGCATCTATTTATGTAGACATATTCTTTAACATTTACTCTTTGTAAGTTAATGATCACCTTTCCTTTATTAAGTAAACAGAGTTTTGTGGTTTTATCGCAGTCAATTATCCAATTATATCCAAACTTTCCCTTGAATTTCTTTATCACATCTATTTCCCGATCCTCCAAGCCGTCAATATCCTTGATCTCATCGCTAATCATATCTTCCGTAACCTCCTCGTTAACTCCAAAGAGAATTAATCGATTGTTTTTCTCCTTTCCCAATTTTCCTTGTAAATCTTTACAAATATTTTCGTCACTTTCCAATTTCTCCAATAAATCCAGTGCTTCCACTTTATTATTCATTTTTAGAATTACTTTTCCCTCTCTATTTATTATAACATCATTAGGTTTTTTGATATCGTTAGATTTTTTAAATTCACTTAATTTACTCATTATATCTTGTCTTGTTATATCCTGCTTTGGTGTTATTATAACAACATGATCATCAATAGTCTTCTCTTTTGTAATGTCCAATGCAACTGCCGCATAAGCATTCATTTCCTTAATTTTGCCTGAGATGTCAATGTTTTTAGACACTTCTTTATTATAATCACTTTCTAGTTGCTCAAATTTTCCTTTCAGACGTTCGAGCTTCAATTCTGCCTGTGCACAATTCATAATTATGTTTGTAGTAATTTTAAATATAGATTCAAAAATATCCTTTGTCATTTTCATACCAACTCTCTCCTTTATTTCTGTTAATATTAAATCACAATCTTCCTTAGTTTTGATTAACAATTCCGTCTTATATTCAAAGTCTATATTCATTTTTATTTATTACCAAACAATTCTATCGTAAGAGTAGTAAAATGTCAGAAGTTGTTTTAGAAGACTTTCAACATATATATATAGCGACTATCGTTCGCAAAATACAAAAGTTGTTAGAATCAAATGCAACACAAATAAACACTGTATTTATAACGTCGCTCTTAATTCCTCCACTTAATTTTGTGTTACACTTCTATATTCCCTTCAAATTCGCAATTATCAAAAACCGCTCTCGAGGAGAACACAATTGAATCCAGTATAATCACCAACTCTACTTCGCAAGATCACGTAAACACAAATCAATCACTTAATCAATCCCAGTTGAAGAGAAGTGAATTGAGGTTAATATTTACCAAAACAAACATGGACGCTGCAGCTGAACAATATTTACAAAAGTTAGTAACAGATAACACTTTTCTTTTCTGTAGTTTCCAAGATGTTTTCTACTTAATTATTTATACAAAGCAATTCTATTGCCCTTCACAAAGCGAAATAAGTAAGCACCACTTATTACTGAAGTAAAATTGATGAGAAACTTGAAATAACAAAACACAGAAACGTAGAAAACTGTACATAAGCCTAATGGTCGTTTCACGTAAGTAGCAATTTCATTAACTTGAAATTTACCAAAAAAATACGAAATACAAATTAAATAGAAACTATATAACTAAATATACTACTGGTTGAGCTTCAAAATGATGTAAAACTTGTATGAATATATAATCATTAACGCAACATAACAAAAGATTTCCTGGACTTAGAAAAAACTGCGGCCACACCAATCAAAGAGAGCAATTCCGGGGCTTTTTTCCGGGGCTTTTTTTTTTTTTTTTTTTTTTTTTTTTTTTTTTTGTGGCATCTTTCGGATGACTTTCGTTCCGCCAATCGCCTTTTATACAGTAAATTTTTTAATTTAATTTAATTTAATTTTCTTTTTTCTCTGGCGACTTTTTTTCGGTAATATTTCCGCCACTCTATTGGTCTCTTACAATAAACTTGCAGATACTATACAACTATCAACATAATCTTGCATAAAAAAATAATTTAATATAATTTAACCATTCTATATTAGTCACATGTGCGATCTATCTCACAGTTAGTTATTTCTAGAATGAAGCCACTACCGTTTTTGCTAGTGAATTAAAATAGATTTATTCTGAAAATAAATAAAATTTTATATTTCACATAATTGGTAAATGGAAATATTTATTACTATTTATTACTATTAGCTATTTATTTATTACTGGAAATATTTATTACTGTTTATTGTTGTTAACTATTATTATACGCTTTTGAAACAATATGAAAAGTCATTAACAGCTTAATTCGAATGAACATCTTAAATGACTTTTAAGAAATAATAATGCAATATATATAAGAAATATTTTTAAGAGTGAATTATTTAAAATAGGAACATAATTTGATAAACCAATGTAATTATAATCGGAAAACACTCTTATATTGAATCATTAATTAAGTCATACAAATATTAATTTTACTCTAATTGTTTTTATATAAGTTAGCGAGTGAAAAACAAACTTACAGGTATAGTTAAAAGTGAACAGTTAATATAAATATTAAGTTTATTCATTATTAACATCCTGGGACGGAAAACTTGTTAAAAGTATTAAGCATATTTAATAATGACTATCAAAAAATGTTATTAAATCATCCGCAGTTATTAATCTATAAAAAGAAAAATTAATATTTCTCATTAACCATTTCAAAATATCTTTTTAATATTTATATGTGTATACGTACACAAAGAAAAAATATTATTAACCGTGCAATTATTTACTTTAAAAAAGTATGAATAAAGAATGATTTTTATAGATTTTAATCATTTCGTAAGTTTTTATTTTTAATTGTGTATGAAATTAAAATGTTTTATTGAGTGCTGATGTGCATTGCACTTAAATATACGTGCTTGTCCTCTCATACTCTTTTATAAGAGTGTGAAGTTTTGTGCTTAAAAAAAAATAACATCTTACTTTATACTATTTCATTACATAAGTAATGTTTTCTTATGTTTCCCCTCCATCATTTCCCCAATGAAACAAATTTCCCTTTTTTCCCCTTAAAGAACGCGCGGAATTCTTCAAAGTAGCGGAGTACAAAATCAAGGCTCACGCCTACCCCAAAAGTGGGGGTGAAATTTTCTCCAAGATGATGGGAAATTCCGGTCTTTTCACGTACCTAGGAAAATTCAAGTACGGTTGTCAGAGAGTTAAACCAATGAGTGCGTGAACAATCTTGGGATCCTATACGAGGTGAATTTAATTTAAACTTTAACAGTTTTTTACAAATTGTAATAGAAAAGAATTTTAATGTGAGAATCCACATTCGAAATTTTAAAGAATTACATACAGGTCAATGGATACCTACTAAAGAAGGCGTTGTAATGACAGCTCAGACATGGTATTATTTTCAAAGTAAGATTGAAAATTGTAATTTTGAATCAGTAAATGATAGTTTTATTTCTAACAATCAATTAATAATGGCTTACATAGATGAGGATTATTGTACTTTACAGCAAATGTTTTCTTTAAATCCTTCTGGCTTTTATTTAAAACCGAATGTCATTAAATTGTCCAAGGATCAAATTTTTAGGCTTAGAGAGCTCAAAATGAGAATAACTCATTTTATTATTGATGCAATATTCACCGTTCAACTTCCTATGTTAATTCTAAATAAACCCCTTGTGTGTATTTCTCATGAAAATGAGCAAAGTGCTAAGGAAATCTTACTCGATTTTATCGTGTATGAAATTCAGTTAGGAATTGAAAATTTATTTCAATGTGACGGGTGTGTTTTTTATTCAGACGATCAAAATTCACACGAGTGTTTAATGAAATCTATGTTTGAAAAATATCAATTATATCGTGAAGAAATACTTTTAAAATTAAATATGCATGCTATTGTTAAAAAAATTAATTGTTCCTGTCATTACAACGACGGTTTCTTTAAACAATTAAATATGACCTTGTATGAAAAATATATTGAAGATACTTTATCCAAAAAGTAATGTGTGTTTATGAAAACGACTTCTTTAAACAATTGTATCCAATAAGTAATGTGTGTATATATTTTTATGGAATTTCAATAAATAAATTGAAACTGAATATCTGTGTCTGTCTGTCTTTGAAATATTTTATTGATTTTATTTCTTAAAAGATTTAATTAGAAATATTTTATATCTTAAAAGATTCTATGAATTTATAAGTTTGAAATGATTATTTTATTTCTTAAAACAACATATTTTTAAAAGATTCACTTTCTAGGGATTCAATAATTTATTTTAAAGATATATTTATTAAATCATATAATAAAACCATTTCCTATGCATTTAATAACTTATATTCGGGAAAAATATTGTTTCGAAAAAATATATTTTATTTCGTAAAACATATAATAAAACCATTTATTCATGAAACAATCCACTTGAAAAAATATTTTTTAATAATCAAATTGAAATAATAATTGTTATTTTCCATTAATTAAAAGTGTAGACATTATCTCTTCATTAGAAATATGCAAATGAGTATGTTTCATATCTCCCGTAAGATATTATACCTGTACGAACACGGAGGGGGGTGACTCACCTTGGAAAATCCACGAGGGGAAATATGCAAATGAATCAACCTCTACGATGATGAATCAGAATTCGAGAAGTTTCTCGTAAGATCTACAGAGCTGAGTCAGGGTGACTCATGGGGGAAACCCCCTTATCTAGATAAGCCGCTGCAAGTCATTTCTCGGTTCATTCGTAGATTATCTACTGCCTAGGCCAGACGTGTGTTTTACTCTCTCCTTTACCGACGCTCGCGAAGTTTTCTTCCCGGAAATTTGCTGTGTTTTTACCGCATCGTATAGTGTGCTTTTCCCGTACCTGTATAATGGAAGGATTCAACAACGACAATCAAGCTATGGATGTTGAAAATGCAGTAAGTATATTTATCTAGTAATCATTGATTTTACTTAATTTTTCTAACTGTGTTTAATCATTTTTTAGTGAAATATGAGTTATTAAATTGTAATAAGAATTCTTTAACTTAATTTATTATTACTTTTTACGATATGTTAAAAAATAAATTTGATTTACACTATGCAAAAATAGAATGAGTTTCAAATCTATTTATAATGTGTGTTAAAAATAAATTTGATTTACACTATGCTAAAATCTATTTTTATTTATAATGTGTTTAAAATAAATTGAATTTCGAATCTTTATTTTGATAAATGAGAAATCTATTTTATTTCATTCAATAAACTATATAAAGTGAAATTTAAGTATGTGTAAAATCTGTTTATGCTTAGAAATTATGTATTCTATAAGCGAAAATCTATTTATAATATGTGTTAAAAATAAATTTAATTTCAAATCTTTATTTTGACAAATGGGAAATCTATTTTATTTTTAATGTGGTAAACATAAATTTAATTTCGAATCTTTAATTTGATAAATGCGAAATCTATTTTATTTCATTCAATAAACTATATAAAGTGAAATTTAAGTATGTGTAAAACTTGTTTATGCTTAGAAATTATTTATTTTATAAGTGAAAAACTTTGTATAGAAATTTTAATAAGTTTATTTTTTTTTTTTTTTTTACAATCATATGACATAGAAGACATAGAAATTATTCTATAAGTGAAAATCTATTTTATTTATTATGTGTTAAACATAAATTTGATTTCGAATCTTTATTTTGATAAATGAGAAATCTATTTTATTTCATTCAATAAACTATATAAAGTGAAATTTAAGTATGTGTAAAATCTGTTTATGCTTAGAAATTATTTATTTTATAAGTGAAAAAATTTGTATAGAAATTTTAATAAGTTTATTTATTTTTTTACAATCATATGACATAGAAATTATTTTATAAGTGAAAAACTTTTTAATTAGAAGATTTAATTAAAACTTATTCTCATTAGTTTAAACTAAAAATTTATTATTCTAATAATTTATTTCCTTACAAAATGTATGACTCATACTTCGTTTAAAGGTGCTTTTTATATTATTCAAATCAAAAATTTATTATTATTGTTTACTTATGAGAAACTTAATTTGCATTCATTATAAATAAAAAAAAAAAATAATTATTAACTAGAACATCAGTTTACTTATAATTTTCATCAACTAGTGTTGTTTATTTAATTTCCAACATCCTATACTTTGTGATTTATATAGTAATTATCGCTTATACAATAAAATGTTAGTGTTCAAGTAGATTCATGTTCAGTCATGTTTAGGATGACTCATCGTTTGATGAGTCATCGCATAGCTTATACAATAAAATGTTAGTGTTCAAGTAGATTCATGTTCAGACATGTTTAGGATGACTCATCGTTTGATAAGCTATCAATTAGATTATACTTATTCAATTTATTTATGTTGTATAAAAGTTAGAATTGCATAACCTTTTGTTTATTAAATCTTTAACTAGGAGAATTTATTTTTCTAAAAATTTTTTTTAAATTTGCATACCTAATCCTATGTTTAGTTAAAATAGTGTATTGGTTTATTAAAATAGTAGCGTGTATGTATAAAAGTTAGATTTATTAAATCTTTAACTAGGAGAATTTATTTTTCTAAAATTTTTTTAAGTTGCATACCTAATCCTATGTTTAGATAAAATAGTGTATTTGGATTATTAAAATGGTAGCGTGTATGTATAAAACTTAGATTAATTAAATCTTTAACTAGAAGAATTTATTTTTCTAAACATTTTTAAAGTTGCATACCTAATCCTATGTTTAGATAAAATAGTGTATTTGGATTATTAAAATGGTAGCGTGTATGTATAAAAGTTAGATTAATTAAATCTTTAACTAGAAGAATTTATTTTTCTAAAAATTTTTTAAGTTGCATCCTATGTTTATAAAATGATTCGTTTATTTAATGACTCATCGAATAGATTAAATTTATTTATTTATGTTGTATAAAAGTTAGATTTGTATAACCTTTTCTATATCAAAACTTTAACTAGAAGAATTTATTTTTCTAAAATTTTTTAAAGTTGCATCCTATTCGTTTATTTTCAGTTGGGTATTTCCTTCGGTATACCCGATGACGAACTTCATATGCTTTGTACTGTTGGGGAAATAAATGATGAGGAGTGGCGAAACCCCCAATGGGACGACGTCGCCCAACCTCAACCCCAACCTGAGGCCCATCCTGAAGCCCAATCTGAACCTTCTAAGGTATGTATTGTTTTACATTAAAAATGAGAGTGTTTCCTTTTACAAAAGTTTTAAAAATTGTCCCTTTTACAAAAGTTAAAAAAATTGTCTTTCTTATTATAGGTTCAACCTGTTTGCCCTACTTGTGGGAAATCTTTTGTGAATAACTCAAAACTGAATCGGCATATGGCAACTCATAACACAGAAAAAATGTTCATGTGTCTCATTTGCCATAAGGAATTCTCCAGAAAGGACAACCTAAATAGACACCGAAAATCGCATCACTCCACAAGTGAATTACAAGAATCTGTTGATCCTCAGCCCGGTCCTTCTAAGGTATGTATTATTTCTTAAAGTTTTTGTTTTGTGATATTTCGAAAAATTATAACACTTTGATTAAAAATTGTAACACTTTAATTAAAAAATCGTTTTTTATTCTTTTATAGGGTTTCTCCTGTTCTGTGTGTTTGAAGGAGTTCTCCAGAAAGGATGCCTTAAACCGACATAAGAAGTTGCATGATGCTGACACTTCCACCTATCAATGTGCTACATGTGATCAAAAGTTTAACCGCCTGGATAAATACAACGCTCATCTAAAGAGTCATAACTACCCCTGCAAAGAATGCCAGTCCACCTTCTCCTCTAAGTCATCATTAATGAACCATATGCGACTTCAGCATTCAAATAGCCTAAGTGAGAGCCGGAAGAAACCGAAAACGACTCCTCCACCACTCTCTCGAAGACGATCCTATACGCAAGCTTTGAACACGTTTAAGACGGTGCTCATTGAACCTCCTGAAGCCACTCGGTACGATGTGAAAATCTTTTTAGAGTCTATTCGTGCCGAAATACATGAAAACATCCTACAGGAATTGTATGAGAAAGATTCGATCAAATGGTACCTGGTAATAAAAGTCTGCTTTGAAAGAGAGACAGCCGAAGGAGAACTGGAAATTATGGATGCGTACTTCAGAACACCCTGCTACCAGCAACACACTCCTGATTTAATTGATGATCAAATAAGTGTAGGATTCATGAAGATTATTCAAAACTACGAAGAGTTCTTAGAGAGAGGTTCCGGCTGGGTGCTGAGAAACATCTACTACCTAGAATTCAAGTCTGCTAAATATAACCCTTTAAGAGCGAGCAGCTATCAAGAATTACCAGCGAAACTGCTTGCCAAGACAGCCATCTTAAATATACAGAACAGCGATAACAAGTGCTTCCTATGGTGCCTGCTAGCACACAAACTGAATTTAGACTACACAAACCATCCTCATCGAGTCTCCCACTATTTACCTCATGAAGAGGAAATCAAGATGGGTAATGTTCAGTATCCTGTTCCCATCTCAAAAATAGGTCTCATAGAAAAACTGAACAATCTTAGAATCAACGTCTTCGGCTACGAAAACTCTAAAGTGACAATTCTAAGAATTTCCGAAGTAGAAGATGTTGAAGCTATCAACTTATTATTCATTGCGAACGAGGAAGGTGCCCACCACTATTGTTTAATCCGGAACTTTTCCAGATTGATGGGAGACCGCACAAAACATGACGGAAAACAGTATTATTGTTATAGGTGCCTGCATGGTTTTTCAACAGAACTTTTGTTAAAAGATCATGAAACAAACTGCAAAAAACACACTGCTCAAGCCATTGAGATGCCCAGCAAGGAGAAAAATATACTAGAGTTCACGGGAACCCATCTTCAACACCCTATTAGCTATATCATCTACGCAGACTTTGAAAGTTTGTTAGAACCTATTGCATCAGCTGCTCCATCCTCATCAAACTCCTACCTGCAACATACAGCCCGTCATACACCCTGCGGTTACGCTTATGTAATCGTAGGGTCTGATGGAAAAGCCGTCAAGCCTATCTTTAGCTATCGAGGAGAGAATGCAGTCAAGCATTTTCTAGAAAATATCATCATGGAAAAAGATATCCTTGAAGACAAACTACGAGAAATTAAGCCTATGAAGCTCTCTACCCAAGAAGAGGAGGCGTTCCAAAATGCTACAAGGTGCAGCATATGTCTTCAACCCCTGTTACCTGGATGCATTAAAGTTCGGGATCACAATCACGAAACTGGAGCTTTTAGAGGTGCCGCCCATGCTAGCTGCAACCTTAATTTTAAGCAGTCAAAGAAGATTCCCGTGGTTTTCCACAACTTGAAGAATTGTGATGCCCACCATATTATGACAGAATTAGGCCATTTTCAAGACCATCAGATACAAGTTATCGCAACAACGTTAGAAAAATATATATCATTCACTTTGAAGAGACCTGACAGTCCTGTACAACTCGTCTTTCTTGACTCCTTCCAATTTATGCCTGCTTCGTTAGAAAAGTTGGTGAAGAATTTGGATATTAGTCAGTTTAACATTCTAAAAGACCACTTTAATTCAAGTACCGATCTAAGTCTCCTCACCAGAAAAGGAGTATACCCCTATGACTACATTACTGGATTTGATAAATTCCAAGAAACAGTGTTGCCGCCTCCATCAGCGTTTTTCAACTCTCTCACGAACGAAGCCGTCGAAGAATCTGATTATCAACATGCAAAAAACATATGGGAAGTCTTCCAGATAAGAAACCTCGGCGAGTATCATGACCTGTATGTGAAGACAGATGTTTTACTCCTTGCCGATGTGTTCAAAAATTTTAGAAGTCTTTGCTTACACATCGATGCTGCCCATTTATACACCTCTCCTGGACTGTCCTGGCAAGCCTGTCTGAAGATGACTGATGTCAAGCTAGAGCTGCTCACGGATATCAACATGCTGCTGTTTATTGAAAAAGGGGTGCGCGGGGGTGTGTCGCAGATTTCACACCGTTTCGCTGTTGCAAACAACCCGCACACTCCTCACTACGACTCAAGTAAGCTTTCTAGTTATATCATGTACTGGGATGCGAACAACCTTTACGGTTGGGCTATGTCCCAGTACATGCCTTATGCCAAGTTTCAATGGATGGACCCCTCTCACATTACTGAAGATTTCATCATGAACATACCCGAAGATGCAGCTGAAGGCTTCATTTTTGAAGTGAATTTGGAGTACCCATCTCATCTGCATGACCTCCACAATAGCTACCCACTTGCACCTGAAAGAATGACCGTGACAGAAGAAATGCTCTCCACCTATGCCAAGTCCTTGTTGCAGAACCAAAAGTATTCAGGAACACCCAAACTGATTCCAAACCTTCACAATAAATCAGAGTATGTTGTACATTACAGAAATCTACAGTTATACCTAAAACTTGGAATGAAGCTATTAAAAGTGAACAAGGTTTTGAAATTTCGACAAGCACCCTGGCTAAAAAAGTATGTAGACTTCAACACAGATAAACGAAAATCTGCAAACAACAGTTTTGAGAAAGATTTCTTTAAACTGTTGAACAATAGCGTCTATGGAAAGACCATCGAAAATTTGAGAAAACGTCGTAACATAGAACTGTGTAACAATGAAGTCAGAGCCCAAAAATTAGTTGCATCACCGAATTTCACAACTTTTAAAGAATTTTGCAATAACCTCGTAGCTGTGGAGAGAACAAAACCCACCATCCTGATGAATAGGCCGATATACGTGGGTTTCTGTATCCTTGAATTAGCAAAGTTGCTCATGTACGACTTTCACTACAATTTCGTTATGAAAAAGTATGAAAGTCGTGCAACTTTGTTGTTCACGGATACAGACTCCTTGACGTACTGTATCCAGACAGCAGACATATATCAAGATATGAAGGAAGATCAGCACCATTTTGACTTCTCAGAGTATCCAGAAAATCATCCGCTATATTCTACAACTAACAAAAAGGTCCTTGGAAAGTTTAAAGACGAACTCCACAGTCAAGCTGCCTACAAATTCATTGGATTAAAGCCAAAAATGTATGCCATACAGTCAGCTGGTGGTGAAAAGAAGACAGCAAAAGGCATATCAACCTGCATCGTAAGGAAAAAATTAAGTGTTCAAGACTATCAAGAATGCCTGCAAAAGGAGATAGCCACGTATGAGCAACAAACCAGAATTCTACAAGAACGTCATTAACTCTATACAGTTAATCAAAACAAAAAGTGTTTATCTCCTTTTGATGACAAGAGGTATCTACTAGACGATGGAATCACCAGTCTCGCTTATGGCCATTACAGAATACCGCAGCATCCATAGTGAAAATTTTTGTATATATTGTTCCTGCACCTTGTATATATTTTTAAATTGTTCCTGCATCCTGTATATATCAATTGTTTCTGCAACCATGAAGATTGTTCCTGCACCCTGTATATATCAATTGTTTCTGCACCTATGAAGATTGTTCCTGCACCCTGTATATATCAATTGTTTCTGCACCTATGAAGATTGTTCCTGCATCCTGTATATATCAATTGTTTCGCACCTATGTAAATTGTACAGATTGTTTCGCACCTATGAAGATTGTTCCTGCATCCTGTATATATCAATTGTTTCTGCACCTATGAAGATTGTTCTTGCACCCTGTATATATTTTAAATTGTTTCTGCAACCATGAAGATTGTTCCTGCATCCTGTATATATCAATTGTTTCTGCATCCATGAAGATTGTTCCTGCACCCTGTATATATCAATTGTTTCTGCACCTATGAAGATTGTTCTTGCACCCTGTATATATTTTAAATTGTTTCTGCAACCATGAAGATTGTTCCTGCACCCTGTATATATCAATTGTTTCTGCATCCTGTATATATCAATTGTTTCGCATCTATGTAAATTGTTTCTGCATCCATGAAGATTGTTCCTGCACCTTGTATATATCAATTGTTTCTGCACCTATGAAGATTGTTCCTGCACCCTGTATATATTTTAAATTGTTTCGCACCTATGAAGATTGTTCCTGCATCCTGTATATATCAATTGTTTCTGCATCCATGAAGATTGTTCCTGCACCCTGTATATATCAATTGTTTCTGCACCTATGAAGATTGTTTCTGCATCCTGTATATATTTTTAAATTGTTTCGCACCTATGAATATTGTTCCTGCATCCTGTATATATCAATTGTTTCTGCACCTATGAAGATTGTTTCTGCATCCTGTATATATTTTTAAATTGTTTCGCACCTATGAAGATTGTTCCTGCATCCTGTATATATCAATTGTTTCTGCACCTATGAAGATTGTCAGAACCCATGCTTTGAAGACAACCTCAGAAAACTATGTGATGAGTTCTTCAGGTTGACATTTTTATTTTTTTTAAAAGGAACTAACTCCCGCCTTGCTCTACGGAGTGAAAAGGGGCACCGCAGGGCCTCGGGAGGGCAGTCTCCCAGGCGCTCAAGGTGAACTCTTTCTTTCTCTTTTTTCTAACTTTATTCTTTCTACCTTTTTTCTTAAATTTGTATTCTCTTTCTAACTTTTTTCTATACATTTTCCTTTCACTTATTTCTCTAATTGTAAATTTTGTATGTATCTCTTTTCAGGTTAAGTCCCAAAAGATCGTGACGTCATCTCACTTCCCGCAAAACTTCGAAAAAATTTTGAAGTCCCCAAAATTGTGAAAAAAATACTAAGTCCGAAATTTAGGAAAATAAATCTAACTCCTCAAAATTCCCCTTCTCCCCGATAGATGGCACCACCAAACTTCTCATGCAAGGTGATGACTTATTCACCCCGACGATTAAAAAGTTTCTATTCTTCCGGTGGCAACACCCCCTCGTCCAAGATGATGACTAAGTAGTGTAAAAAGGACACGTTGACCGACAGGGTGGAGGGACGGTGGGTCTATGGTGGTGGCGCGCCTCCACCATAGACCCTCTTCGTCCCTCCGTCCCTCCACCCTGGCGGTGAACTGTCCTTTTTACACTACTTATGATTTTTATAATATACGAAGAATACTATAGGAGCATAACTTAAACAGCAATTTCGGTGATGTTTACTGCCTTTACTACCCAATCTATACTTTCTATATGCTTTTATAAACGAATATTTTTCATTAGTATTGATAATTTCTGAAGGGATTTATTTGCATTATATATATACAATAAATTTCTAAGCGCGGTTTCGATTTCGAAATTGGTAATTTAACGTTTTCAAATAAAATTCATTGAAAAACTTTTTGGCAGAGTCTGTTCTTTATCCTTCAGATTAAACCATGGATATTGCGACTGAAAACTTTTAAAAACTCTTTTCAGAAAAAAATGGCTATTTTCTCGTTATTGAAATTTTAAATGACATAAGTACAATGCAGTAACGCTAAGGTGACACCCATTTTTCTTGTTTACCAACATACCGATTTGAGTCATCGAATGACGAGATTAAAGACGATCAGAAAATATTTAATATGATCCAATGTACTAAATTAATTTCAGTTTACCTCAAAAATAAAATTTCTAATATACAGTTTCACAAATAAACCTTTACTTTCATATTTTCAAAGGAGTTATTTTGCATTGTCGGCTCGTGATGTTTTTATTTAATACAGACTATAGTGGAATAATATCAGAAGCGGATGTTTATTTTTAAGAATGAAAATTTTAAATGCAAGTACTTACTGAGGAACATCACAAATTTTTAAAAGAAATATCATTTTGAATCCACGTGCAAACATTCACTTAGTTTTGTGACATGGTAGACGATCCTGAAAGATATCAGTTCCCCTTATTAAAACCTACAACGTCTTTTTCTCTCACAGTGAAAAACATCTGAAAATTATAACTGTAGAAGGTTCCCGCTGTGTTGCGCACCCGCCTCTTATCCTTGTTTATAATTTAAAATAGCGTGTTCGCACACTATGTGCTTACTTTTGAAAATTCTGATGTCGCAATTTCTAGCACGTTTGCGTCTGCGGCGTCCTCATCTACCACTCCCGTGAAATAGCCTGTTCACCCACCTTGAAAACGACCTTTGAATATTCTGACTGTATCGAACTCCATCCCGATGGCGCTCTTGGAGCCTTTATACGTCCCGTCCCCAATAATTTTAAACCTTCAATGCATGCCTAATTGATTCATTACTAAAAAAGTTTTCAAACTCGAGTTTTCGAATCATTGCCCAAATGATTCATTACCAAAAAAGTTTTAAAACTCGAGTTTTCGAATCATTGCCCAATTAAAATTTTTATGTGTTTTGCCGCACCACATTTGCCCCTCTAAAAATTTTACAATAGATACATAACTCTCTCCCCCATCTTCTTCTAATGATTGTGCATCTTTAAAAGTAGGCCCCTTTTAAAACTATTTACATGTTTTATTAAGGCAGAACAATTTAAAAAAAAATTTAACTTATATCGGCCAACAGCTGGCGCTATTGTGTTCGAATTTCCCCTTTTGACATATCTCGTTGGAAAGCGCAGCTATTCTCTAATATCTTCTCCAATTCCTTACACGCAATCGATTCCTCATACACAAAATCCAGTATTAGAATTTTCAAAGTCGTAGCCACATTTTATATATTTTTTAAATATTTTAACCTCCCCCCCACCCCCAATCTACATGCTAATAATTTTACCCTTTCGAAAGTATACGCAATGATTTACTTGACTTGAAAATCTTGAAATACGAATTTTCATGGCAATAGCTACATTTATAATTTTTATTCTTCCCTCTTTGCACCTGCTTTCCAAATAGTTTTACGTTTTCTGTACAATCACGTTCTCACTCCTAAAATCTTTAAACACGAATTTTCAATGTTGTATAAGCAACAGTTAATAAAATTATCTGTACACCGACCGTTCAACGACTAAAAATAAAATATATATGTATGCTTCAATGATATGCTTAACTTTTTTTTTTACGTTTATAGGAAAATTATATTTCAGATTCTATAACTTATCTGTGTGAATATCGTCTGGGAGATAGCGTTACTATACCTCATATTCTACCATTTACGTAAAAATTATATTTGAGTTTCTGTTGAACATTACAGCTTTGGTGAAATGTATTTCTCGTTCTGTTATATATACACCCCACGTCAAAAAGCTAGGTACAAAGAGTTTTTTCTTTGGTTTTTCATAAAATAACATTATCTAAATTGTGCTTATCATTTATTATTATCATAAAATAACACTATTCCCGGACAAATTTTTGTTTTCAGCCTAATTTAGAAGAAAAGTTTTAAGACGAAATTTTTCTAATTTAAGACTACATACCTGAACAAAAAGATAGGAACAAAGTTTTTTTTTTTTTTTTTTTTTTTTTTTTTAATATCATTATTTTGAATATGCATACTTTGAATATGGTTCAAATATTTAATATGTTTTTGATATGATAATATTTTGTTATGATAATAAATGAGCAGCACAATTTAGATAATGTTATTTTATGAAAAATTAAAAAAAAAACTTTGTTCCTATCTTTTTGTTGCGGAGTGTAGTCTTAAATTAGAAAAATTTTCGTCTTTATACTTTTCTAAATTGGTCTTACAACAAGAATTAGTCCGGGAATAGTGTTATTTTATCATAATAATAAATGATAAGCACAATTTAGATAATGTTATTTTATGAAAAATCAAAGAAAAAACCCGTTGTACCTATCTTTTTGTCGCGGGGTGTATATATAAAGTTTTATGTAACTGTATTTTAAGCCAAATAAGGTTTAATCAGCAACAGTTTAATCTTTGTGGGTATATTGGCCGGAAGGTGGCGCTGTTAAGGATATATTATAGCTTCTATTACATTACAGCTTTGACAAAATACAGTTTTCGCTATTGTATCCCAAAATTAAATATAAATTAATTTTATGTAGTTTTTTTTTTTTTTTTTTAAGACAAAACTTTTTTAACAAGAAACAGTTATATTTTGTGCATATATCAGTCGATGCTTCCAGACACTTTTTACCTTTCTGTAAAAGTCTTAAAATATACTAAAATTCGAAATTTTTAAAATATATAATTATGGTTGAAAGCAGTGAAAAACGATCTTTGATATCATGGAACAGTTCTTAAAAAACCTTTTTCGTTTACACAGGACTGAAATTTAAAATGAAACATTTTATGAAAGGTGTTAAAATCTGCGTTTTGCAAAACTCATGATCTAGAATCACAAAATAATCCATCATAACTTTCGAATTTTTTTACAATCGGATTTCAATATTTAGAAGGTAACCTTTTGTTCCTCTCATCAAAGTACATAATTTAAGAAAAGGAATGCATTTTTTTTTTTTTTTTTTTTTTTTTTTTAAGAATCATTTTGAGTTATAAAATGTTAAGGAAAAAGTTCGATTTTTCGTAAATTTTAAAAATACGACGTAGAAATCCGTACTTTTTATAACTCTTATACTGTTGGAATAGTATAAAAGTTTGTATTTGTTGTTAAGACACTGATAAATATGTTGCTGGTTCTGAGCAATCGAAAAATAGATCTAAGTAAAAAAGATCACATTGAAATACATTTAACATATAAAACAATTACACTGTTGGCATCTGTAAGAAGCATGCTCTTTGATAGTGTGGATTTATGAACAACTGGCTTTTCAAAAACGGACGAAATTTAATATTTTTCCTTCTTTTTCCCGTGGAATGCACGCTGAAATTGCTTGGGCGTGGGAAGGTTCAGAGTTTAATGCATATTAATATCGATTCTGTTTCCGTTTTAATATAAGCGCAACTAATTAATTTCTTTTTCATCACTATCTCCAACGCCTAATTACCTACCTATATGCCGAGTTCTATGTCATGTATTCGTTGAATGCGTAGTTACACAGACATAAACACATCTTTATTATTATTATTATTATTATTATTATTATTATTATTACAATCTGTGCGCGTGTGTGTGATTGTGAGTGTGTGTCTGTGAAAAGCGCGTTGTGACAGCTAAAGCTCTGCGGCTATCGAAAGCACAGACTCAAAACCGGTGTCGATAGACGCAGAATTTCTTCATCTCGACATCGAAATAATTCGCTAAGCGATGCGACTCTAATTAGCGGAGATATTAATTAAAACATCCACCTATGTCTAGTGAAAAAACGCATCAAAAACCGAGCCGATCGTACATTTTCACCTGAACCGCGTTCCTCAAAAAAAAAAAAAAAAAAAAAAGCAGAGAAAAACAGATAAAAACAATTTTCGCGGGTTTTCTAAATCCTTCGCTGCTAAACAGTTGGGGATATTGAAAATACACCTATACCACGAGAAAGAGCATTTAATACCGATTCTTACGGTAATTTTTTTCTTTTTTTTAAAAGTACGGATTATTTATATTTTTAAAAAAAGTTTTAAAAAGGGTCCAAAATTTCTCTTTTTCTCGATCGTTATTTTTGAATCGCCCTGTACGACAGAGTAACTACCCCATTTCTTAATAACTGGTATAGTTGGTAAGGTCATGTAATCCTCTTTCGAACCATATAAACATTTTAACGAAATACGGCTTAGCAATCCATATTTTTAGATTTTATGAAACATCGATTTTTTCCAAAACATTTTATAACTCAAAATATTTTACTAATAACTATTTTTTTTTTTTTTTTTTTTTTTTTTGTATATAGACCTCGATTAGACGAATCAGATATCCAAAGATTGAAAGATTATTTCAAAAACTGAATGAGTTATAATTTTTTTAAATTTTACACATTAGCCCATAGACTTTAATGAAATTCTCGATGCAAGCATTCCGCGTTTGGAATTACCATGGCAACACTCGATATCTCGAAAGTTTGTCGAAAGAGGTTTTACTTCCCGCCACGGAAGAGTTCTGGTCACGTGTTTTTTGACTGCGATTAAAAATTGCAAATTTCAATATTCTTCAATTTTCTTTGTGGCACACGAAGTTTTCGTCACAAAACAAAGTTGCAGTTCAAATTTCATCGATATACGGAGAATAAACAAAAAATTCACATTTTAATTTCAAATTAAATTTTATTTTAATGCGCGTATTTCAAATTCTAATTACGATTAAATTATTTTTAATGCATCATTCGAAAGATATTTTAAAGTTCTTTTATATTATCGAAAGTGGTATTCGAGATTTCACCCGAATAACACGTTTTGAGGTGTCCTGATTAGGTTTTCTTTTGCATCTCAGCTAACTGCCGAAGGCAGTGGGAACCTGGACCCCTACAACGAACATGCCGAGAAGTTTCCGTGGCGGAAACTTCCCGGTACCGAATTTCCAAGATCCCGGCACTCACGTTTTCGAGACTCATACTTTGCCCTACAACGAACGTATTGGAAGCCGGTAACGGAAGCCCAGTGCGGAGATATAAAACTTTATCGGTACCGGATACTTTTGACCAATCACAGCGAGTAGGTGGTCAAAAGCGAATATATCCAACGTTGTCAGCCATTTTTAAATAAGAACTGACGAAACAAAAAAGCAAAAATTATGCACCAAAGTTATACTTTTTGAAAAGAACTTTCAAAACTATTAATTTTTTGTGTGAACACTATATTCGTATAATCATTACTTTTAAAGATATTCGATTAGAAAGTTCACGAGTGACAAGAGGAACATCGCTTTGTCAACTGCATTTTTAAGCGAAAGAAACAGTCTAAAATTAAAGGCTAAAGAATAATTTTCTGAAAAATAATCAATTTTGGAGTATTTAGAGCTATAAATTATAAGCTAAACCATGTAAAATTGATAGTTTATAATGAAAGAATTGTGAAGATTCTATTTAAGAGCTGTAAAATATAATTTAAGACTGAGGGAGAACTTTCTGCAGGTAGCTAGTAGCGCTGTGGCAGAGTAACTTTCTGCTGTCTGGAAGTTCCCCAGTTCGATCCTCGTTTAATCTTTTTTTTTTTTTTTTTTTTTTTTTTTTTCCTTTTAGAATATTTGCTTAAAATAAATAATTTGTCATCAAAATCCAAATAATTATTATTTTTTATTGAACTGAAAAAATAAATAAATAAAAGATAAAAGAAGTTGAGTTAAATTTAATGAATTATAAAATAGAAAATAATTACTAAATTAAATCAGGGATTACACAGATATTCAGTGCCAAGGAATAAAATGTAAGTTAGTAATAAATTTATTTACATAGAAGAAAAATCTTTAAAGTTAAGAATTTAATCTTTGATTAATAATGATTTTTTATTTAAAAGCAAAAGAATGATCAAGCATTTGTAAAATAATTTATTTCGACTGGAATTTTTATTTTTTATTTTTTGTAGGGGTGAGTGGTTAAATTTAATGCATAATTTACCATAAAATAATTTAGCATCAACTCGAAATATATATATGTGTGTGTGTTTATAATATTTTCTTTATAATAATTTAGCAAAATATTATAAAGAAATTTAAGAAATTGTATTTTTGAAGTTAAAAATTGCAATTTACTTTTTGATTAATAATGACTATAGAAGTAGAAATATTATTGAAGTGAAAGCATTTCATTTTTTAAATATTTTATTATATAAAAAGAAAAAAATAGTTATTTTTTCTAATTATTAAATTAATTATTCATATTCTCCTTGTTAGTGATACTTAAATAAAAAATTAAATTAAAATAAAATAAAATAGAAAGAAAGAAAGAAAATCAGGAAGTGTTACATATATATTCAAAGGATATATTTTTAGGGCATACTATGTTTAAAAAAATATATATTAAGAAAAATAAAATAAAAATATTGACTATTTTATTTCACCTGAAAAGAAACTTTTTTTTCTTTTTGTGTTTGTGTTGAATTTAATTAATCATTTACAAGAAATTAATCATTAAAACAAATTAAGATCTATGCACTCGTCAACAAAGAATAAAAATGGAAAATAATTTGTTTAATTAAAGTAATTTATTTATTTCTCATTAGTAATGATTACAATGAGAAGTAAAATAAAATTATCAAGCACTTTATTTTTAAATTGTTGTTTTGCAATTAAAATCTATATTTATATAAATATTTATTTATTTTATAATTAATAACTTAAATATTCATACTTCCCTTGTTAGTAATATATATATATATTAGGAAAATTTTAATATTTGCATATTTGCAGTACTCTTTTTAAAAAAGAAAAAGAAAAAAAAAAAAAAAAAAAGAAAGAAAGAAAGAAAAGAATTATTTTAAATATTTGTTTGCCTTTAAAAAAATAAAAATAAAATAAAAATAAATAAATAAAAAGTCATAAAAAACGTAGAATATTTGCTTAAAATAAATAATTTATCATCAAAATTTAAATGTTTACTTTTAAAACATTTAATTTATTTTGTAATTACTTTTTATTTAACTAAAAAAAAAAAAAAAAAGAAAAGAAAAGAAAAAAGTTAAATTTATTTAATTATGAAATAGAAAATAATTACTAAATTAAATCAGGAATTACACAAATATTCAGCAAGGTATAAAAAATAAATTATTAAATAATAAATTATTTATATAGAAGAAAAATTTTTAAGGTTGTTAAAAGTTTAATCGTTGATTAATGATTTTTTATTTAAAAACAGAAGAATAATCAAGCATTTATAAAATAATTTATTTAGACTGGAATTTTTAATTTTTATTTTTGCTAAGGGAGGGTGGTTAAATTTAATTAATAATTTACCAGAAAATAATTTAGCATCAACTCGAAATACATATGTGTGTGTGTATGTATTTTAATAATTTATTTATTTCTGATTAGTAATGATAACAATCAGCAGTAAAATAAAACGATCAAGCAGTTTATTTTTAAATTATTTTTTTGCAATGGAATTATATACATACATATTTATTTATTTTATAATTAATAAATTAAGTATTCATACTTTCCTTGTTAGTAATATACATATATTAGGAAAATCCTAATATTTAAAGTATTCTTCTTATAAAAAAAAAAAAAAAAAAAAAAAAAAGAAAAGAAAAAAATATTTAAAATAAATCTCCCCCCCCCCCTTTTTTTTTATTATTATTATATATAATAAATAAATAAAATGAAAAAAAAAACGAACCGTCCGCGACTCGAACCCGAGCACTTTGGGTCTGCGATCAAATACGCTACGATCGAGCTACTGACGACATAAAACACTGTAACTAATGTATTATAATATACTGTCATTAAATTAGCATCGTATTTCATTATGAATGATGAATTTACATAATTTAGCTTCCAATTCATAGCTCTGAGGACTTAAAAACTAATTAAATTTAGAAAGTTATTCTTTAGTCTTCAATATTCGATTGTTTCTGTTAATAGTGTACTTGACAAAAGGGATACATCTCTTGTCACTCGTAAACTTTCTAATCGAATATCTTTAAAAGTAATAATTATACGAATATAGTGTTCACACAAAAAATTAATAGTTTTGAAAGTTCTTTCTAAAAAATATAACATATGTACACGTTTTTTACTTTTTAATTCATCATTTTTTATTTTTTTTAAATGGCGGACACATTACATATATTTCGGTGCCGAAAACTCGTTCCCACAAGCTCTGCGCTTGGTGATATTTTTTCGATAAATCTCGGCAGGAGTTTCCGAGACCGAAAACCAAGAGAGAGCTTCCGTGAGCTTCGTTGTAGCACATTTTTTGACACTCTCGGAACATGACGTCACAGCCAAAAATTGCCGGGAGTGAGACAGTCTCGGTAGTTTCGTTGTAGCACCCCTGGTCCGACTTTTTGCCTGTGAGAAATGACTTTTTTTATTTTCGTTTCGTAAGAATAAAAGTTTGACTTGAGAAGGAATACGTGCGCGCAGCGAAAGTATATCTTCACACGAGCGCGCGCAGCGCTCATGGGTCTGAGCTGCCGAAGGCAGGGCGGGATCCGGTGTGAGTTTTTATTCGATGCTAAAAGATTTTTTTTTTATTATTCCTTTTCTTAAGAATGAAAGTTTATGAGTAATAACATGGAATTTTGAGAAATGATAATGATGGTGAGAGAATATGTGCGCGCAGCGCACGGGTCTACGCTGCCGAAGGCAGTGGGGACCCGGTGTGTGTTTTTAACCGATGCTAAATCATTTTTTTTTAAATTCCTTTTCTTACGAATGAATGTTTATGTGTAATAATATGGTATTTTGAGAAATCATAATGATGGTGAAAGACTACGCGCGTGCAGCGCACGGGTCTGCGTTGCCGAAGGCAGTGGGGACTCGGTGTGAGTTTTTAACCGACCCTAATTGATTTTTTTTTCTTTTCTTAAGAGTAGTGTTAATGAGTGATATGATGCAATTTTGAAAATTCATTCATTATAGTGATTCCCTTAAAAATACTGACCCGCTAGCGGGCGAAGCTCGGTAATTATTATTATTATTGTAAATGCTTCCCACTGCAAAATTGATTATAGAAGTTAAATAAAAATGTAAATAAAAACTATACATATTTCTGTTAATAAATGATAGAACGATTGTTCTAATAATAGCCGAAAATGTTTAATGCATTATACGACAATGTCATATAATTCCTTTTGAATTATGTGACATGTATAGAAAACGAAGGGTGAAACGAAACTAAAAAAAAATAAAAATAAATAAAAAAAAATACCTTATGAGCTAAAAATCTATACTCATCAATAACAAAATTGCTTTCAGATAACCTTAATTGTATATATATTGTTCGGTTTCAGCATTCTTATGTTTATAAAAGCGTTTTATTATTTTGTCAATATTATTTTTAAAAATAAACTAGTTAAAAACCGTCAAAATTTGACGGATTATGTGCAATTAAAATCTTCTTACGGTTTTAAGTTTAAAACACCCTTGGTTTAATATTTCGTATTGCTCTTAACCGTTTTAAAACCCCCTGCTTTAATCAATTATCTTTTGGTTGGAAGCAGGAGGGTTAAGTTTCATGAAATTTCAATATACAAAATTTAAGCTTACTCCATATAATAAAAATAAATTCCCACGGTTTACCTAATTATACTCTAAATATGACCAAAAGAATGTTTGGAGTAATTAAAAGAAAGGCAGAATTTATATAAATTATCGGAAGAATCAATATTTCTTAATGAGATAGTATCAATATATGTGATAATACTTTTCAAAGCATCAAGCGTGTAAATTAATCCCACAGCAGAATTTCTCCCTGACACACCAAATCGACTAATAATCTATAGAACCTGCACTCGTTTTATGTTTACTGTGAAATTTGTTTTTTGCTTTTCACGCAAAATGAATGAATGCAAAGATTTACTACCAGATTATCATTATTTTAACTTACTATCAACGATAACAGGTCATAGTATTTTAATAAAAGACGTACATGAAAGACAAAGATTTTATTCACTTGTAAAATATATCCTTAATTCTAATTTGCCAAGAAAATGAATGCATCTTAAGTGTAACATAATAGTTTTGATTCGGATTTTTCCTTCCCATATTTGTAAAACCACTTGAATATAATCCAAAGATTAATTCATTGTATTCTAAAAATAAACTGCAAATCGGAATAAAGTAAAAATTTGTTTTTACTGGAATAGTATTATAACACTTTATTCTGTCAAAATAATATATTTCAACAATAGTATACTGTTAAAAATAAATAAATGAATGAATTTAACACTTTAGTAAAATAATTTGCTCAATAAATTTTTAATAATAAATTATACTATGTAAGTTTTTAATCGTATAAAATATCAATATTTTAATGTTATTCTTTTAAAATTATTTTTGCGAAAATATGCTATCGAAAGGAAGTATCAGAAATAGAGATTATAATAATTAGACTTAAAAAAAAAAAAAAAAAATCTTTGATTTTAAATATCTATTTCCATCTTTTCTAAACAAAGTTTTCAACTCATAAAAGTTAACTTTAAAAAACAATAAACTCTGACAATTTATTAATATTAAAAGATTTTTTTTTTTTTTTTTGTCTTTTAAGAAGTATAATATATTTACATGGCGACAGATGGCGCCACATCTTGTAAAAAGAAATTTTCTGCGAAAATGTACACCGATATGTATTCGTGAATTGCTTTGTTTTTAATATATTTCCTTGAACAATATGAATCAATGAATTAACCGTGTAAATTAGTTTTATGATTGAGCTTTAATTAGGCGTCTGCCATAGAACAGACATATGAAATATTGTCGTTTGCTCGATCTTTATCATCGGTATTCGTATTGCGCTGCATAAAGAGAAAGGAATATTCTTGTTCTGAATTGGTTCAAAATTTTCTCGCGCATGCCCAGATCGTACGATTTTGGTCTTACAGAAAAGTCTTTGTGCTTTTAATATTATAGATTTTTCGTGAAGATTTTTATGCATTATTTTTTCTTAATATTAATGTTTCGAAATTTTGGCGACAAATTAGCAAAACATACGTAAATAAAATAATTATAATAAAAAAAAAAAATAAATAAAATAAAAAACATTTTATAAACCAGGTTTTTAAATTTTTTGATGAACCATTAATAAAATACGCGAGGATAAAAAATGATATTTAAGAAATATTTAAGCACGTGGACTCAGTTCAGTGAAATAATAATAAGAGTAAAAAAAATTAAAAAATAAATAAATAAATAAAAAATACAGTTGGTTTTAAAAATAAAACATTTCTCCTTTAAGAACAACGTATATTAGCATCGTGAACTACATTAGCACTTATCAATGTATATAATTTTTTTTTAAGTGATAATGACGTCCAATTTTGTGAGATGATTTAACATTTTATAATTTTTTAACGTTCATGTTGAATTAAATGTATTTATTTTTATGTCGAAAGAAAATTAACTCGTATTTTTTATTTTTATTTATTTATTTATATATTTTTTTTTTTGGCAACAAATAAATTATTGCTAATATTTTAATGGCTATTTTATTGCTATTAGGAGCTTATTATTTTCATATTTTAATTAATTAAAAGAAAATTATTCGAAAATTCGAAAATCTGACTTCGAAGTATTGTGTTGTCACCGGATTCTAAGCTACTGTGAATGTTTCAAATGTCTAGCTATTATTGAAGTTATTTAAAAATAGATTGCAAGATTTGTACCTGACAAACAAACAAACAAGTATCGAAGTTAATAAAAACATGATAAAATATATAAAATCTGCAATCCCTGAATATATTATAAATAATAATCAATTTTTTACAGGTTATTTAACATAAAAAGTATGTTTGATAACAGTTGAGCCAATTTTATAATGATTCTAATTATACTAAAAATATTATTTTTAATGTGTCTATAATTTTGAATATAAAAGTATTTACTGGATAATAATGCGTGTTTTAAATATTTGAAATTTAAATAAATAATAAACATTATATATGTATAGATAATATTCTCTCATTTTTTCTCCCTCACATTAATAATAGAAAAGAACAGAAGGAAATTTTAATTTTTTTTTAAGCAACGCACAGATTTACTTCGAGTGTCTAAAATTTTCTTTTCATAGACTTATATGTAAAATATCTAATTAAATATAGGTCAAAAGTTATTATCATGACATTATATTTCTATTTTTATTTATTTCTTTATTGTTTGCTTTTAAAGAGATGGGCCAGTTTATCGATAGTTAATATACGTTATCGATAGAAAAATATCATATATATATATATATATATATATATATATATATATATATATATATAAGTATGTATTAAGCTGTATACGTATATTAAAATTTGTTTAAATAAATTTTCTTAAATATTTATAAATTACAAACACATCTTCTTCAGTGTTAACTGACTTTCTTTTTCATGTAAAAAGAAAGTTCTTTTGTCTAAAATCTTTTCAGAGAATAGTCTGGAAAATGTAATTTAATGCATTTTATAAAGATAATTATTTGTACATTAGATCACTGAATCTTTATTTTGCGCCAATTTTACGAACGATACAAAGTGCAGATGTATTTTACAAAAAAAAAAAAAAAAAAAAAAAAAAAAAAAAAAAGCATTTTTAAAAATGAAGACCAAATCTAGATACTTTGTGATTTAAAAATTAAATACTGGGAACTGTTTTATCATTATGTTAAAAAAAAAAAAAAAAAAAAAAAAAAAAAAGAATCTTCATTTTATTTTTATTATTATTTACTCCTTGTAATAATAAATCTCTTTTTTATATTTAATAAAACAATAATAAGTACAATCTTAAAAATTACTTTTTAAGTTCTTTATTATCCTCTAGTAACAAACACAGATTTCTCTTTAAAAAAAACTGAAGTTTCTGTGTTAAGTGTTTCCAAGAACACGTTTTATGAGAATTAAAGAAATAAAGAAAAGAAAAGAAAACAATTAATCCTTATTTACCTTGGAATAACAGTTCCTTGCATTAATAATTGATTTCCCGTAATTATTTTTATTAATCTAGAAATAATTTGCAATTTTAAAGTACATTTTTTTTTCTTTTTCAAAATCAAAAAGAAGTAATATAAATAAATAAATAAATAAATAAATAAATAAAAATATCGTTTATTAGGAAAATAGATTTAAACAGAATCTAAAAAAATATCTCTGTAGTATATTTAGAAATTAAAACACCAACATAAAGTTATTCAAATATTTTAAAATTCAAGTATTCAAAAATTTATTTAATCCTTTTGCTACCCGAAATGAATGTTACATTGAATGCCAATGAAGAACAATTTGAAGACCCCAATTTTTACATACTTTGCCTAGATAAAAGCGTTTATAGAAATATTATGTTTGAAATTCGTATACGTGCGTATGTTTGTTGATCATTTATATATATGTATATATATATATATATATATATATATATATATATATATATATATATATATATATATATATATATATATATATAAAACACTGAGGTAGATATGTTGATGCATATCATTAAAAAACATGTTTACATGTTCCTTTAATCTTTATTTATTTTTTATATTGCCGTTGTTGTTGATGAAACTGGGGAAATAATAATTAGTTCTTTATTATAAAAGTGTCAAAAGTTTAATAAATGTTTGTTGTTACAATGTCAAAAATTTCTTAAAACCTGATAAGATGCATGGAGTTAGTATCTAATCTGCTTAATAATAACATTAAAATTCATAAGTTCAAAGTAGGAAAGATAAATGATGATGGTGTATAAATAATGCATGCTTATAAATGATATTTTATTCTAAAAATAAAATAAAATAAAATAAATGCCTAAATTAAACATTTTAAAACTATTTATGTAAATTAAACATTTTAACGGAATACATTCTTTTTTTTTTTAAATCCAAAATAAAATTATATTCAAAACAAAGTTAAATATTTTTTTATTGTTATTCTACACTTGATATATTGCAATAATATCTTATTTAATCCGAAAATATTGGTACTTGAAAGAAAGTTGAAATTTTATAAATAGAATACTGTGACGTTATCGGTAAACAATATATTTGAAAAGATAAAAGATAATAATAATAATATATATATATATATATATATATATATATATATATATATATATATATATATATAAATTGACAGGATGCACACCAGACTTACGACAAGAAAGAATAAATTTTGCTGAAAAGTAAAAATGAATAAAAAAAAAAAAAAAAGAGAGAGAGAGAGAGAGAGAGAGAAGAAAATAAAAGAAAAAAGAAAGGGTAATTAAAATGAAAATGTGTACTATACAAAAATGTAATAAGTAAGGAATTTGAACAGAAAGGGTTTTTCTACAAATCAAAAAACAGAAAGATATAATATATTTCTTTCAATTAATCTCTCAAGCTGACTTGGTGAAATAAAAACGAATTGATTTTATATTTAAAATGAAAGCGCCACAGAACTGGCGTTTCAAAGTAATAACTACAAAACTTTGAATAAAAAACATAAAATGCGATAAACTCGCAATAATTGTTTCGGGTAAAAAAAAAAAAAAAAAAAAAAAAAAAAAACACGACCATTCGTTAGGCGAACAAAATAGGCACGCACGAGTGCTGCAATCAAAACGGTGACGTACTCACTTTGAGTTGACGCTTTAAATGCCTATATACTTCGAGTGACTATTTTTTTAACCCAAAATAATTGTTGAGAATCTATTGCATTTTAAGATGTTTATTCAAAGTTTTGTAGAGATTACACAATTCACTGTGCAGCGCATACAAAGAAATATTGTTGAAAATATGCTTAAGTTTAAGTTTTGATCGATCAATCAATGGAAAAGTAAACTTATTACCGAATAAGGGTTACATTTACACTGTAAAAAAAAAATCCTGTAAGATTACGGGAAAAGCCCAGAAGCAGATTCCAGACAAAGCCCTTATAAGAAAAAAAATTAGACCGTAAATAAAGTGTATAATGGACTTAAATTATGTTGCATGCCCGTAAAAAACTTTAAATCAGTGTTTATTTATTTTTTTTACTGGCTTTGTCTGGAATCTCTACTGCCAGTCTTTCCCCGTAATCTTACGGGATCTTTTTTAACAATGCATGAAACATCTTAAAATAAAAACGTCAGAACAGACGTTTTAATACAAATCTTGTAACATTACAATTTAAAATAAGTTTCGGTGTATTATCCGCGGATTACCTGATAAAAAGTATAAAAGCACATGATTCGCGTATTATACGTTGATACTTATTATCTGCTGACTGATTTGAATATTACCTGTGCTATAGTTGTAACTTTCATTTTTTCTTCTATTTAAACAAAAATAAAATATATGTTTGATTTTTCACTCTACAGATGGTGCTCTCAAACACTGTATTATGCTTTATCGCGTGCAGAACTTATATTTTGTTTTACAGGTCGTTCAAAAGTAGATACACATTCGTTTATTAAATGCATACTTCTGCTTTTGTACCTGAATTACAATAATTTCTTTTTAAAACATTCCATTATCGCACTGGGCAAATAGGAAAGAGTTAGTTGACAAAAATGAAAAACAAAGCTGAGAAAGTGCGTTTTTAGATAGGTAGGTAGGAGGAAAATTGTGACGTATGCTATTCAACAGACAACTCGTCTCAAAAAATCTGATCAACAAATCAATAATTATCTTAATATTTAAAAAAATATAAGGGTATTTTAACGCTTTTGTAGACTTTAATGTTAGTAATTTTACATTTTATAGCAAAGGTATCTAATGGCTAAATTTGGCTTTAAATTTTCCCCAGTAACACACTGTCCGCGGATTATCAGCCGATGCTGATTATCTATCAGCAACTATTATGTAAAATAATAAAACCTAAGTGTATATATATATATATATATATATATATATATATATATCTACGTGTATTTTTTCACGTATAAAAAGAAAAGAAAAGAAAAAAGAAAAAACAATGGGTAATAATTCAAGAAATCCGAATTAACCATTTTGGATAAATTAGCATAATTATGTTTAAAAAACACCAATTAAAAAATTCATAATTATTTAAAAAATATAAATACTGAAAACAAGATATACTAAACAAATTTTGAGAAAAAGAGCATTTAAATAGAGTAAAAATTAAGCAAATTTTCTGCAAAAGAACGAGCTATATTTTAGATATTTGTTGAAATTCAGCAGTTGAAATTTCATAAGGATTTTTTCATAAACAGCATAATTAATTTGAAGAGCCAATATTTCAACCACACTCCAAAAGTATTTCAAAATCACTTATAATCTTGTAAGTCTAACATATTTTTGTTTATTTACTAAGATTTGTTAGATGTAAGGGGTTTTTCACAAAAACGAACTTCAAAAATGGTTAAAATAATTGGATCTTTAAAATAATTACGCGGCATGTGAAAAAAACCTTATGAAATGTCAACTTTTGGAAAATACCTAAAATCTAGCTCGTTATTTTGCGTGTAATTTGCTTAATTCTTACTCTATTCAAATGAATTTTGATAAAAGTTGACCAGCATATCTAGCTTCCAACCTATGTAATAAATTTCTTTCTATCTTTCTTTCTGTCTTCTTGAGAAATAAGTTTTTAATTAAAAAAATTAAAAAAAAAAAAAAAAAACTGATCGTTTGCAAATCTTGCTAAACTTTTGAGCAGCAGTGTAGAATATTCATTTTTAAAACTTTCCAGCATTATTATTATTATTATTATTATTACTTCCTTTATCCTTCTCTCTATTTGTCTTTTCGTTTGTCAGTCTCTCTGTCTACGATTAACGATATTTTTCCAATCCTTGAAACTGACGTATGCGATTCAAGTTCCTTATATAATATTTCCTGTTAATAGTGAAGTAAATAGCACAACTGATTTGTGTACAGGGACACCTGGAATAATTCTAATGATTTGATTTCAATGCGAGATAATTTTACAAATTAAATTTTAATATATTTATTTTCCACTAATGGTAAAGAAGTTGACAATAATTATTCACATACACAACAGAAATGTCTTCTTTGGAATAATGTGTAACCGTTAAGAATTGCAGGGCCACACTGAGAAAAAAAAAATATACCGCCTTCATCAAGAAGGAATAAGTGGTCATTTTCTAAATGCCTTAAGTAGAAATATAGATTTCTGAGCTATGCGCATAAGGCACGCCAGTAAACTGAATAGACGAACTGATCTAGAATTTCTAGTCTACACATTTCTGGATGGTAAAACAATATTCTTAATAGTCTGAATCTTTTCTATTGTGAGAAATTCTCGCTTGAATTTCTAGAATTACGTAATAAACCAATATTATAGTTGCTGAAACCCGCCTCTTTTATTCGCATTTATTTGCAGAGATTTTAAAATAACTTTGCCCTCGAGAAAGTAGGCAAACACTCTAGAATTCTAATAGGGGTTTCTAGAACTCGCTTTCAAAGGGGACTGGAATTTATGAGGATGGCATGGTACTATGTTTTCCAGAGCAACAATTTAGATTATTGATGTCAGTTACAGAAATGTTTCTCAGTCTATATAAATATATTCAGATTTATAAAGGGATATAAAAAAGGATTGCTTCAATTGGAATTTCATTTGCATTTTTAACATTTTCTAAAAACGTTTGGAAATAATTATGATTTTAATTAATATTCCTGCCTGTCTTTCTTTAGGATTGGTTGACGATCCGTCTATCTGCCTCTCTGTCTTCCTGTTGAATCTATAAATATTTTCAGAATTCAAAATAGTATATATTATTTAAGTTCATTAAGTATTATTTAAGTTCAATTATGAAAATGCATTGCATTTTATAAGAAATATTTTTAGAAATCAAATTTAAATAGCTTTGTACTGTACAAATGATTCTGTATTTGAAATTCAATATTCACATTACAAAAAAAAAAAAAAAAAAAAAAAAAAATGCTTTCTATAGAATATAGCATGTTTAGCGTTATGCTTTAGAAGGCTACACTAAAATATTCTGTTACATTAAGGGTTAGAATTAAAACTGCTGGTATTGAATTTCTCTTTGGGTTACGCGTGTTTCGTATATTCTATTAATGTTTAAGGGTGATTATGAATTTACATTGTCTGACTGTCTGAATTTTTATCGTTCTGTCTGACCTTTATGTGATCCCGTTGGCAAAGTTCTATAAATTTAAAATATGTACCGAGTCCATACAGTTGGAAAGTTTTAATAATCTATGGAAACCACATAATTTTTCTTTTTTATTTATTTATTTCTTTTTTTGCTGCTTCGATCTCCTCTAAGTTCTCATTTTTATTTTTGTATAACTGAATATATCGAAAAGAGTTAAATGTCCTAGATAAAAAAAAAAAAAAAAAATCACTCATTTTGATATATTCTTTCTTATTAAGAGTAAAAAAAAAAAAAAAAAAAGTTTCACCGAAAAAAAAAAGAGCGAAATGCGGTTTAAATAAAGAGATAATCATGCTATAACATTATATAAGTTTAAACATATATATATATATATTTATTTATTTATTTATTTATGTGTGTACAATTAAAGATATTTAATTTTTTACACAAGTTGGATGCTTAATTAAATGTGAATATCTGATAAATTATCGCCTCTTGGGGTCACCGAAGCGGGAGAGTCATCCCTTCCGTGTATGATAAAAATTGTGACGGCATGTCTCCGGACCACCTCTAGGGGTGAGTCACAGACCGTCGCCAATTGCCCACTGCGCAGCACTAGTGCGACGTAAAACCCAACCAACCAACCTGATAAATTATCAATTTTATATATTTTTAAATTAAGTACTATTATTAAGAAAAAAAAAAGTATTTAAGAACGCATTTCAAAATTACTATACAAATACTATATATTAAACATTATTAAATTTAAAAAGTAATAAGATTGCTTCATTTGCATTAATCATATTTTCTGAAAGAAAATAGAAAGAGAAATCTTTTATTCATTAATGAACATATTTTTAAAGTAATATTTCTTTATTAACATCGCATTTATCTAAATATTGTGTAAAGAAAACATATCACATAACAAAATTTACTCTGATAAATATTTAACTCCATAACAAATATCTTAATTAATTTACATTTTTACGTTATCTAAGAACATTTGCTGCAATTTTATGATAAATTTGTAAATCTTTTTCTGTATATAAATAAATCGTAGGAAAACCAACAAAAAAATCCCTTGACAATTAAGAGTTTGACAAGCTATTCCAAAATCACCGAAAGCGGAGTGCTTACAGAATGATTAATGAGTATTGTGAAATTAGAACCCATGAATATCCTTGTACTTGCAAGAAAAATTGGAGAAGTGGATTAATTCCCAAATGGGAAATTCAATATATGTACACAAAAATTGATACAAAAGCCACAAATACTAGAGAATTTACTTCAAAGAAAATAATCTATTTATATTAGATTTCAATATTAAAAATCAAAAATGTTATTTAATTATTTTTTCCTGGTAAATGCTTTATAATTTGTTTATATATATATATATATATAAAGTACTATTTTTACTTATTAATTAATATTTAGGACATTGTATAATTTTTCTGGTGAATGTTTTATAATTTGTTTATATAGTTATATATAAATATAGTTATATATAAAGTATTATTTTTAATTATTAATTAATATTGAGGACACTGTATAACTTTTAAATAGTTGTGCATGTAATATTGTGTATTTTGTTTAGATGAGCTAAATATTGATTCCGACTAATTAACTGTAATGATATTTGTATATTAAACATTTGTATAGTTTTCGTTTTCGTTTCAGGCTATAGAATCTTCTATAATTCTTTGTAGTTATTAACTAATTTTGTATTATTTCATTTTAATATTTTTTCTTGTGATAAAATATGTTTAAATAATATCTATCAAAACTTAACTTTTTTATTTATTTAATGATATCCCAATTAGAATGAAATGATTTAGAAAGCTGAAAGAAATATATATAGAGATAGAGGATATGAGAACTTTTAATTATATGTTTTCTCAACACTGGAAAGAAAAATGGAGGCTTTGGTACAACGTGACAGAATTTTATTGACATTTAATTTAGATTGTTCTAAAGGACATAAAAATTTATTAATGAAAAAAACACGTTTTTATACTTTTATCTCATAATTAAATGAACAGTTCCAAAAAGCAATAGCTTTTGAAGAAATGCAATAAAAAGAGAGCGAGAGTTCTCTCTCTCTCTCTCTCTCTCTCTTTTTTTTTTTTTTTTTCAGTTGTTGTCTTTTCAGCTTCGTGTAAAATCTCTCTAGCACTAAAAGGAAAGAAAAAAATGTTTTGATACAGTACGCATCCTTAGTTCAACGAAAACAAATTTAGAATAGCTTTGATAAAGCCAGCGTTTTCAATGAAGATTATTCATACAAGAAATATCTGTATTTTCTTCATTTTTCCCAACAATATTTTGGAAAAGTTCCGATAATTCGTTCATATTAAGTAGTTTTAAAGAGTTAATAATTTTGCTTTCAATAACAGTATCACAAAATTACTTATATGATAGTAGTGTAAAAAGGACAGTTCACCGCCAGGGTGGAGGGACGGAGGGACGAAGAGGGTCTATGGTGGAGGCACGCCACCACCATAGACCCACCGTCCCTCCACCCTGTCGGTCAACGTGTCCTTTTTACACTACTTAGTCATCATCTTGGACGAGGGGGTGTTGCCACCGGAAGAATAGAAACTATGTGTTGCCACCGGAAGAATAGAAACTTTGGGTATCACCTTGCATGAGAAGTTTGATGGTGCCATCTATCGGGGAGAAGGGGAATTTTTTCCTAAATTTCGGGACTTAGTATTTTTTTTTTTTTTTTCACAATTTTGGGGACTTCAAAATTTTTTCGAATTTTTGCAGGGGGTTAGATTCGAACCGAAGGTAAAATAGTTTCACGGCTTGATAAGTGGATAAGGGTTTTATTTATCAAACCATGAAGCTATGCTTGTGAGCGCACTTATAAGGTATATAAAGAGAGGCGTTGCGTTAGTGAGTCATTCTAAAACGTATCTTCGTACGAGGAAGATATGATGCGCTTTCGTGTGAATGTGAGTCATAATAAAATTTTGTGTTGTAACGACGGAGGTGTATCAGAATCCAAGTCACGCAGGAAGTTTTGGTGGTGTAAATGCCTTATTTCGTGCTGCCAAAGGCAAAATCTCGAAGAAGAAGATTCAGGACTGGCTGAGCGGAGTCGATGCATACACGTTGCACAAACCTGTTCGAAGAAAGTTCCCGACCAATCGAGTGATAGTGTATTCAATCGATCAACAGTGGCAGACCGACTTAGTGGATCTCGGCAGTTTGCAAAAGTTCAATCAAGGGTATCGCTACATCCTGACTTGTATAGACATTCTGTCTAAATTTGCGTGGGCGGTACCTTTGAAGCAAAAACGGGGTGAAGATATTGTAAAGGCGTTCCGGTCTATTTTTGTGACGAGGAAACCCAAGTCCCTGCAATCGGATGATGGAAAAGAGTATCAAAACAGACTTTTTCAAAAATTTTTGAAAGAAGAAGGCGTGCGGTTTTTTACGACGATTAACAATACGAAAGCATCTGTCGTGGAGCGATTTAACCGAACTTTGAAAACGAAAATGTGGAAATATTTTACCCATAATCATACCTACCGCTATTTAGACGTGTTGGATCAGTTGTTACACAGTTATAATCATACTTACCATTCAAGTATCAAGAGAGCTCCAGTTGAAGTAACCGCTGAAAATGAAAGCGATGTATGGGATACTTTATACGGTGAGATGCAAAATGCGAAAAGAAAACCCTGCATGTTTCAACCGGGAGATGTTGTACGAGTTTCCAAGCAGAAATTAACCTTCGAAAAAGGATATGAAACGAACTGGACGGAAGAAGTGTTTGTGGTGACTGAATGTGTGAGAAGAGACCCTCCCGTCTACCGAATCAAGGACCTGTTAGAAGAACCCATTAAAGGAACCTTTTACCCTCAAGAACTTCAGAAAGTGAAATCAAAAGAGAATTATACGATTGAAAAGATTTTAGATAAGCGGATACGGAAAAAGCGTGTGGAATACAAAGTGAAATTTAAAGGTTATCCCATCAAATTCGACCAATGGATTCCATCCTCTGACTTATTCGCCTTATAAAACAAGTGTTTGGATTGTTAAAAGATCATTTGAAAGCATGTCGTTCTACGTGACGTTACCTTCGGACAGTTCCCTGAATTATTTTCCTGAGAATAAAATTTCTCATTTTATTACGCGATTACCCGCCCCCGTTGAATTGAAAGGGGAATGGGAAGTAGGCCTCGTCGAATTTATTTACCCTCACACCTGGTATAATGTGAACCAAAATAATAATTTATTTGGTTTCGATTTGAATGACCAGAAATCCCCGTTTTGTAGAAGAATTCCCCCAGGCTTTTACGAATCGGTTGATGACATTTTAAAAGCGATGTCTATTGAAGAGATTAAAAAAAAAAATTCTTTCACTTATGATCCGCACACGAAAAAGGTGTGTATTAACGTGAAAGATAAAACAAAACTGATATTGTATGAGGGGATAGCGCAGATGTTAGGATTCGAACCAGGTGAAATCGCCTCGCAGGATATAAATATCGAGCAAACTATTTTTAGTACCTATGTCGCAGATCCCTGAGCACATTATAGAGTATTGCTGGTTTATTCGGATATTGTCAAACCCCAAATTATCGGAGATGTGTTAGCACCCCTTTTACGAATTGTTAATGTGAGGGGAAAAGATGGAGAAATTATTTGTGAGACATTCGACCGACCGCACTATTTACCGGTCAGCCGAAAATCGTTCGACTCTTTGGAAATCGTTATAAGGAACCACCTCGGCGAACTCACGCCATTTGAACGTGGGCGCTCGTACGTGAAGCTTCACTTTCGTCAAAAATACCTCTCGTGATGTTTGTTCCTTACCAGTGTTGTGCGAAATCTTTTGAAGATTACTATTCCAATCAGTCGGGTAGTGGTCTAAATTATTATCAAGGCACTACTTTACAAAAGGGATATGGATTTGGTGGACTGTTTCGATCCCTTTTTCGTGCAGCAGTACCCCTCTTCAAATCGGGAGCGAAAGCGGTCGGCAAGCAGTTGTTTCATTCAGGCGTGAACGTGTTAAGTGACCTGTCTCGCGGAGAAGACATTAAAATGGCCGCCAAGCGAAGATTAAAAGAAGCTGGACAGACGTTAACCGACAAAGCCGCTACTAAAGTGAAGACGATGATTGGATCGGGCCGCCGGTATAAAAAGAGGAAGCGTTCTACCAAAGCAGTCATTCGACGTAAAGCCAAGAAAGTGAAGGTACAAGATATTTTCGCTTAAAGATGTCTGGACTCATCCATAAAGATTCTGCTGCCTGTGCGAAATCCGAATTGGATTTATTTTTGATCCCACCCACGCAAACGGCTATTGAAAAAGGATACTTTGTTGAATACCACCCTCTTGCGAATATTCGAGACGGAGGACCTGTGGAATTTAATATTTCCGGAAATGGTGAAGACTATATTGATTTATCAGCTTCCTACTTGTATGTGAAAGTGAAAATTACCAAGTTTGATGGATCACCCTTAGGGGAAACGGATACAGTTGCCCCCGTGAATTTATTTTTACACGCCTTGTTTTCTCAAGTGGATATTAGCCTGAACGAAAGAGTGATCTCCTCGTCGAGTAACACCTACCCCTACCGCGCCTATATTGAAACGCTGTTGAATTATGGAGAAGATGCCAAGAAAAGTTTATTGACCTGCGAATGTTTTTACAAACATGAGAATTTAGCTGCTACAGATCCTGCTGGAGACAACCCCGGATTAAAGATACGTTACGCACTCACGAATAAAAGCAAAACATTAGATATGATTGGACCTTTGCACTGTGATATTTTTCAACAAAATCGATTGCTATTGAATATGGTTGACTTGAAAATTAAGATGACCCGAAGCAAGCCCGAATTTTCCTTAATGTGTAAAATCGATGCGGCGAAACCCATTCCCAACTACAAAGTGATTTTGGAACATGCTTCTATTTTCATACGTAAAGTGAAAGTCAGCCCAGGTGTATTACTGGGTCATGCCAAGGCCTTAGAGAAAAGTAGAGCAAAGTATCCCATCGATCGAGTGTTATGCAAGACCTATTCGATCTCAACCTGAAGTAAATCCTTTATGCAAGACAATGTGTTTTTAGGAGCCATGCCGAAAAGAATTATTATTGGACTTTTAGAAAATAGTGCCTACACTGGTCAATATGATTTAAATCCCTTTTATTTCTATCATCACAAGGTCAACTTTTTAAGTGTTTACGTGGATGGACAACCCGTACCCAGCAAACACTTGGAATTGGATTTCGAAGAAAATAACTATATAAGAGCGTATCATCGTTTGTTTTCGGGATTTAATCGAGAAACCGGCATTTATCTAACCCAAGAGGTCTTTGCGAACGGGCATACTTTGTATGCTTTCGACTTGAGCCCTGACATGTGTGATGGACCCCATCTGAATCTACAGCAACAAGGAAATTTACGAATTGAAATCAAGTTTGCAGACACCTTAGAAAGAACCACGACTGTATTGGTGTATGCGGAATTTGAAAACATTATAGAAATTAGTAAAACACGACATGTGTTGTGTGATTTCCCCAACTGAAAATGAATTCTATAGAAATCGAGACTATTTTATCCCACGATCCAGTGACCAAGAAATACTTTTCCGGTGTTTTCCCCAGTGATCAATTACCCAAGAAGATCGAGCGTTATCCTGTATGTTTTGTATGCAACGTGGACAAGTCTACAGAAGCCGGAAGCCACTGGGTGGCATTCTACCTATCCTCCCCTACAGAAGCGGAATTCTTTGATTCCTATGGAAACAAGCCAAACTTTTTTAAAGGACCTATATCGAACTATGTATCTCAATTTTCACGAGTGGTGTTTAATCCACTTCCGCTGCAAAGTCATGTGACAGCTGTTTGTGGTCAATTTTGTGTGTATTATATTTATTGCCGATGTCGAGGCAAAACTTTGAAAGATTTTTTAAAGCAGTTTGTAACTGAAAATATATGTAACGACCATCGAGTCTATAATTTTGTATCCAAACGATTTCGCACACGTGCTCCTTTTTATCAATAAAAAACTATTTATAATGTAAACCTATGTGTCTGTGTTTATTTAGAATGGAGTTTCCACGCTTTCAACACCCTTTTACAATGCTCTTAGCAGGCCCCACGCGGGTCGGTAAGAGTTGGTTTCTGCGGGATTTACTGGCAGAACGACGGCATATGTTTAACCCTCCTCCCGATAAAGTCGTTTGGTTTTACGGCATCTCTCAAAAGCTTTACGAGGAAATTCCCGACGTGACGTTCGTGGAAGGGTTTCCTTCTAATTATCGGGAATATTTAGGTACCCATTCTTTAATGATTTTAGATGATTTGATGGTGGAATGTGGGGGTGATGAACGATTAACCCACCTCTTTACCAAAGGAAGTCACCATTTAAATTTAAGTATTATTTTTATTACTCAAAACCTTTTTCATAAAGGTAAAGAAATGAGAGGTATTTCCTTAAACAGTCAATACTTAGTACTTTTTAAAAATCGTCGTGACATGAGTCAAATTACGCACTTGGGTAGACAATTATACCCGAGATCAACTCAGTTTTTCCAAGAAGTGTTCGAGGATGCTACCAAACAGCCCTTCTCTTATTTGTTGGTAGATTTAAGGAAAGAAACCCCCGAAGGAATGCGACTCAGAACGCGTATATTACCGGGGGAAACCCAATTTGTGTACGAGCCCAAAAAAGGTTTAAAAGGAAAGCCCTACCGATTTTAATTCAGTTGTGATCATGACGTTAACGAGGAAACAACTTCGAGACTTGGAGCTTAAAAAGTCTTGTCCTCAAACCTTACGCAAGCATTTGTTAAAAAAATTACCGACTCGATCTGTGAAGGCTATTTGCGAATGCACCCTGAACGTATTAAAAGGAAACGTGCCTCTCTCCTCTCATCAGAAAAGGTTTTTAAGGAAATATAAGACGACTCTTCGAAAAATTGGTACCAAGAAAGGAAGTTTATTCAACAAGAAAAAATTGATTGTTCAACACGGCGGATTTTTAAATATTTTAATCCCGGCTGCATTGTCTGTTTTAACCGGCATCATCAATGGAATTCGCAGCTAAGTATGCGTTGGTACCGGAAGAAGAATTTTCTAAGCATACGCCTTCTAAAAAGCAAATGACGGAATTTGATTTAGCTATGGCTAAAATATTAAATAGTTCTCTACCGGATCACGAAAAAATTCATCACTACTACGAACTCTTAAAAAGAAAAATGGATTTGCAAGAATATAATTTGCCTTGGATGTCTAAACAACCCGAAGAAGAACCTGAAAAAGTGGAACCTAAACAAGTGGAGTCTATAAAACAAGAACCCCAAGAAGACTATGAAACCTTTGTGTTATCATCTGTAGCTAAACCCATGAAGAAACAAGCCGAAGCCTTATTAAATTTTCTCAAGTCTCATTCAAACAAGTTTAAGTGGAACCCGAAAGGAGAGATTACTTACAACGGAAGGACCATGGAACATTCTAATTTAGCGGAACTCTTTCATTTCATCTTTTCTGTGAATAAAAAACCACCTATTACAGGACAAAGTGAATTTTTGCAAGCCTTGAAAGATATGGGAGTACCCCAAAGTATTATTAAGAATCGATATTTGTCTTCAAGAAAAAACATTGTCAAACCGAAAAAGAAACTTATTGTAAAAAAACCTGTTGTTAAACTCAACCCTGTAACCTGGGAAACATACTAAATAAAATGAATTTGTATCTATCCCTACGTGTGATTATTTATAGAATAAAATACACTTACCTGAAAACACGTCCTACTCCAACGGCTGCCTTGTGAGAAATGAATGATAAGGAGAGTTCTTATCAGCTACGCGAGGTCACGTGATTAGGGTGACGTCACGAGTGATTTGATTGGCTATGCTTAGTCACGTGGTGAGTGACGTCACGAGTTATCTGATTGGCTACCTCTGGTCACGTGACGAGAGTGCTTATCAGCGATCACGGCTCAGTCTACCATTTCATTTCGTGTGTGTTGGTTGTCTCGTCGTGTCTGCAATGAGTTTCACGGAAAACGGACTAAATGTCCAGTATGTTTCAAACTTCATCGAAAAGGAACAAGCAGATCGGTATTTTGCCGAGTTAAAAACTTTACCTTTCTACACGCCAACCTTTAGAATTCATGGAAAAAGTTTTAAGCCTAAAAGACAAGTTCTGGGATACGGTGATTCAACTTTGAGTTATGCCTTCAGCGGAACTCATGTGCCTGCTAACCCTTGGACACGTCTGATATTGGAGCTGCGGGACCGAGTGGAAAAATGGACGGCTTCTACCTTCAACTATGTTCTGCTAAACCTCTACAGCAATGGATACAGCTACATACCTCAACATAAAGACAACGAAAGTGGATTAGATGCAACTTTCCCCATCGTAGTCCTCAGCTTTGGTGCCGAACGAACAATTGAATTCAAGAAGCCTAAAACACCTTCTACTTTGATTTCATTAGAACATGGTTCTCTCTACAGTATGTTAAAGCCTACGAACGAACTGTTTACCCACGGCATTGCACCGAATCCTATCATCAAAGATATGAGAATCAGCCTGACTTTTCGTCACTTAATACCCAACCCTATCATGCCACCTTTAAAGAAACCAAGACTTGATATAAGTGATGCTTCGTCCAGTGCATGCGATACTTTGAAAAACTCTGATTGTGATACTTCGAAAAACTCTCATTGTGATACTTCTGTTAAAAACTGTTCTCAAGACATGTGTGAAGAATTGAATGTGAATGATTGGTTAACTCTCTGGCGACCAGACCGCCCGAAACGGCTTTACATGCAAACAACCACGGGCGCCGCCTGAAATGAAGAAAAGCTGCTATCCCCCAGAAAAGAAGGGTGTTGAGGTATTCAATCACTTCAGCAATTGTTAAGATGACAGTCGGTCCCTCCTCCCTATTCCTAAGTAAAAGCTATTAGTCTGCTTCGTAAAATTTCCCTAGTTTAGAATAGAGCAGGGATATTTTATGAATTTGGCAGAAAACGATCTGCTATTATTATTATTATTTTTTTTTTTTCAAAGTACTACTTTTAAATATGTGCTCTGATTTTCTTTTTTTTCTTTTTTTTTTTAAATATACATTTTATACATAAGTAATAACAAATATTTTATTTTTATTTATTTATTTACAGTAATAAAAACATGTGAATTATTGTATTTAAAATGTATTGTAAAATGGATATTAAATGTAATTATTATTAAAAATGTTTTGTTCCAAAAAAGAAAGACATTTTTATTAAAACATATTTTTAAAATTTATGTTAAAATTTAAATTTAAATTTAACTTATATATATAAAATTAATGTTTCTTCTGTAAGATTTATACAACATGTATTATTTCTTTTTCGTGTTAATTAATATTATTATTACTATTATTTTTTAATTTGAAGAACTTTGTAAAAAATTGCTTAACATTTGTATCACAGTTTCTATTGTGCAATAATGTCTTACTCAAATTATAATAATAATAACAAAAAGCATTTTATTATAAAACACATAATTCTTTTTCCTTAAGTTATAAAAATTTAAGAAAATAAAACTTGCCACCCATCTTGGTTCGTAATGACCTCTGTTTCTTCTTCTTCTTCCAGTTATTATTATTATTATTATTTCTGTTATTCTTTGATCATATATTCTATATATGGTCTCATCCACTAATGCTTAAAAAACAATTCATATTAACTTTTTTGCCTTTTAAAAAATCATTTCCATATGTGGTTCTTTGTTCATTTATTTACGTCATATTTTTTCGTGTTTGTCGTAATAACGAATTATATACATATATATACAAACGTATATTTGAGTCATTTCTATTCTAACATTAATTTCCAATTTTATTTATGTACAATTTAATCTTTATTTAAAAAATAAAGTAAAATAAAACATAGCGCGCATGGAAAGTTGTAAATGTATTCGAAAATGGTATGAGAATGCGCATATTTTCAAAATATGCCTTGCATAATTCCTGCATGTATTTTCCACTTTAAGAAATTTATTTAATTTAAACAACGTACTTTTAACAGATAATTATTACATAGGTGCAGCAGTCACAGAATCAATCTTTGAAATGATATAACATTTTTAATAAAGCTGATTTTTAACGCTAATTCTTCTGTAATTTACGTGAAATTACACAAAGCCCACCAGAGGCCGAGAGGGTCTGCGCTCAAAGCTGGTAAACGTGAGGTGCCGGGTTCGAACCCAGGTACGCTCATCCGCCTAGCCGTTCGGAGATTTCCGTTGTTTTTTTCCGAAACTTGCATAAATACGGTCTAGGGCCGCTTATAAAGAACTCCACAGAAGGCACTCCCCCTCATGCCTGGGATCCTAGAGCAGTCAATCCACCTTATTCCTAAACACCAGCACACAAAGTTGTTTTTTGAGTCCGCCGTGTCGTTTTCTGAATGCACTTGGACGACATTTGTCGGTGTTGCATGTTTTAAAATTTAGGTCTGTTTTCAAAAATATATGTTTATTATATTTAGTTTAAATTTTCTTTTCTTTTCTTCCCTTCCTTTTCTTTTTTTAATTTTTTTTTTTCGAAAATAATTTCGTTTCAATTTTGAACCTTTTAGCCGATCATCCTATACAGCTTATCGCAAATTGCTATAATTTAAAAATGCAAAACTATTCTTTATTCATTAATTTTTATTTATTTATTTATTTATTTTCTCTCTTTCTCTTATTAAATTTCATGTACAGTCATTATTTCAACTTTTAATTATTTCTATATTATGATAAGAAGAGAGGAGAAAAACTGATATTTTTATATACTATACACAATAATGTAACAAAAGCCATATGCCATATTTACTCGTGTTTTGGAGAAAACCACTGAAAACCCGGAACGGATGGGTCAACGAATGCATCTTAGTATCGAACCCGGCACTTCTTGCCAATCTGCTTCGAGAGCAGTATACGGCTACTTGTAAGGCGACAGACAGACTGACCTACAGGCATCTTTTTAAAAATGTTCAAATCATGTTTCGGTCCTCTCAAAACTCGTAAATCTATTGGAAGTCGAATTCTCTTTAAGAAAATAATACGTTACGGTACTTAATAGAATTATATATAATGATTTAACTATTATACTGTCTCAAGTAATATAAAAAATCATTTTTCAATGTATTATGGTTTTGATGATATTCGAAGTGCTTAGTACTATATAACTCAATGTAAATACATATATCGCATCTATTAAAAAAATAATAATAATAAATAAATAAACTATTTGATTTTATAAGCGAAAACACGAAAAAGATAAATAATAATAATAATAATTTCAATTATTATTACATTTTTTTACATTAATGTCTTTATTTTAAATATCTTATGACTTATTTTCATTAAATCGCAAATTAAAAATTTCATCTTAAAAAAATATTTTCTGTAGACTCTAAATAACATCATATATATATACTTATTTTCATTTTATTGAAGAAAAAAGCTTCAGATGATTGTTGCGTGATATTTTTTCCCAAGACGGCAAGTATTTTAACATTTTAACCATCCATAGTTGCTTCGGGCAACCGCCTTTCATGTCTTCGAATTCCCACACAAGAAGTCACCCCCCATTGATTTACTTAATGACTTTTTACAGATAACCGATATGTGAGTAGACACAATGGCGTACAGTAAAACAATCACAATACACTGGATATGGTACGTTCTAGGAAAATCTCAGAATGATAAAAACCTGGGAAAAAAAATCCGATTAAATTACTTGAACTTTTAATTAGAAGACACTAACTATTTTTAAAAAGGTGTGAAATGCTTTCTTAACAATGTGTTCACAAATATTTACATAATATGAGTTTTTTTTTTTAACTTTATTTATTTATTTATGTTTCAAAAAATAGCTATTGAAATTTATGAAAGTAGAAAATTGTCAACAGCTGTTGTTTTATCTTAGAAAGTTCCTACGAATAACTTTAGAATTTTAGAAAATTCGTTATTATCCAGATAAACATTCTTCCAAATATATTAAAAGTAAGTCCGAAATACTATACGGCTATTCATTCTCGCTACTAAAAATTCATTGAATCTATTTCAAATACCTTTGAAACTGTAAATTTTCATAAAGATAAAGAAAATGACATCCCATGAAATACAGATAATTTATGTATTTTTTTATTTTTTTTTCAATTCCTAGATTGCACGAGATACATGGAGTTAAATGTAGCTAAATATCAATATAATATCAAAGTTCAAATTAGCATATATGAAAGTAAAATTTATTTAATTTAGATGCTGTTGTTGTGTGGCTTAAGAGCCGCTTGATTGCATTAGGTCCTAGGCTTATAGTTGGAATGCACTTCGTCAGGGTTCTTTCTGAGGGGTCCTACCCGTATTTTCCCACAGTATATTTGGAGAAAACTGCAGAAAACTCCGAACGACTAGATTGATGAGCGTGAACTGGGACCGAATCTGGCACTTTCCATCTACCAGGTTTGAGAGCAGAATTATTTGATTTAAAATTATAAATTACATAATTAAAAAAAAAAAAAAAGAAAAGAAAAGAAAAGTAAACTGTAGAGTCGTTTTGCTACTGCTTCCTAATATTATATAGGAAGCTGGGGTATTATATAAAGTGATAAAAAAAATAATTACACAATATAACTTTCTATTTATTTATTTATTTTGTAACTTGTGTGACACTACATAGAATAGTCCATAACCCCCCCCCCCCCAGACATATCATTTTCTTATACACGGTAATATATTCGAATTACTTTTGTATGTCCATATACAAGAGAATAACACTTGTATTTAAAATTATTCATAAATTTAGAGTGTGTTACTAAAGAAATATTTTTATAAATATAAAAATATATATAAATAAATAAAACTTTTTTCAAAATTATCACAGGAAAAAATAAAAAATCCACTATTATGTTACTAAATAAGTAAGAAGTATATGTTCTGTTAGCAAAGAAAAGAAAAGAGGAACAAAATTTAAGGAAAAAATAACAGTAAATGTTTAACAGTAATGAACCCTTCATCAGAATGAAAAGTCAAATTATTGTCTATGCAAATATCGATAAATTTCTTCATTTCTGTATGCTTAAAGATAAAAAATAAAATATATTAATGCCCAATTTTCCCATATGACAAATGACATCGATTACATAATATTTTTTCAATTAAGTAAAGCTCAGAACATTGAAAAAAACTCGTCAGGAGTGACCTTTATCCCCGTTGAGCACCAATGTACGATTTTTCTCGTTTGCAGCTATAATAGCAAATTGTTAACGGTTATCCTATCGCACAAGAATTTAATTGAGGTTAAAAATGAAGAATAAAATGGAATAAACTATTTAATTCTAGGAATCAGAGAATCAAATAGAAAACAGCCATAAAAAACAAACATTACTCACAGGATGATACATTTGGAGTCACAAAGATTAAAACAAGCAAAATAATTCAAGGATTCAGTTCATAGCAGACAAAGTTCTATAACATTAGCAAAGTCAGACTTATAAACTAGTAATAAGTAATTTTATTTGCCTTTTAATTAGTAAAAAAAAAAAAAATGTCGTATCCACACACATCAAAAAGTTATCTTCTATAGACGAAGAAAGCACTCAAAAGTGTCACTATAGTTTACACTGAAAAAAAATAAAAATAAAAAAGGGAATAAATAAAATGTGATATAGAAAATAAATTGCGGCTCCAGTAAAATAGCTCTATGTCATCCATTACAAATTTTAGTTCCTTTTGCTAGCACGTTTTACACACCCTATTCTAGAGCGTTTTCCTATATTATCGTGGTTAAACTTATTTAACTTTGCAAATAAAATGCGAACACTAGAGGCGAGTTTTAGTAACTATAATTTGAGTTTACTAATCAATTCCAGAAATTAAAGTGAGAATTTCTAGCAATACAAAGTATTCATAATATAAATGTATCGTTTTACCATCTTGAAAATTATAGATTAAAATTTCTCCATCATTTCATCTATTCAGTTATTAGTTTACCTTATATGCATAATACAGAAATCTAAAGTTCTTGTTTAGGGATTCATAAAATGGCTATTTATCCGTTCTAGACGAAAGCTGTACATATATATTCTTAATGTAATTTCTACAGCGAAAGAAATTAGAAACATACTCTATGAAGATATGATTCTTCTCACTTTTCTATCCATATTCTATTTTAAAACGCATTTATTATTTCAATATATAATAAGCATATAATATTTCATTTTACACTACTATTAAATTATAAATTAATACTACTTTTGAAAATTTTAGAACTTATAATATTAATTGTTATTTTATATAATAATGCTACATAAAATTTCATTCGCATAAAGTAAAACTTGTAAGACTCAAAATTGTTTACTAAAATTTTGATTATACTTCTGCTCTTGTCGTTTCATTTTAGTCCGATGGAGGAGGTATGTCCTATATTACTAAATAAATATTTCGTGTTATTTCTATTTGTCTTAATTTTCTAAATATTACCTTTTAAAATGCATTTAAAATCTTTGTGCTGAGTGTTTTTAGAATACAAAATCACAGGATCTTTTTTACCAACAGCAAAAAATGCAAAAGGTGTTTCCTATGTTATGTTCTTTATAAAAAGTATGCTTTTAAAAATACCGATCGTAAACTTTAATACATTAGAAATATTTTGCAAGTTCCTATACACCCATAAGTTACCCAAATTATACCATTTTTAACAGAGAATATGCCATAGAAAACTTGAAACACTTATACTAGCTTCAAGCCATTTAATAAATATTAGCGCGTGATCATGTAGGTTAATAGACAAACAAATAGAAAAGACGAAATGAATCCTTACCCTCTCTCAAATATTCTTAGAATCTTTTAAAGTGCATTTCACGACTGAAAACGCATAATCGCATAATATTTTATAACAAATGAAATCAAATATATAAGATGTAGCGAAAATGGCGTTATTATTATTTTAGTATTTTTTATACGTATTAGCAAGTAAAAGTTGTTAACCAATACCCCCATTATTTTTTTAATTAATTAATTCAAGTAATTAAAGTTATCTTTTAAATTACTTCCAAATTTTTAATATTATATTAATAAGAAAAAGTTGTCTTAAATTAGGGAATACCCTACTATTCTTTTCCATTCTACTTTCTATACATTATTCTTATTATTTTGCAAATTTATCACCCTGTAATTATGAAATATAAATATACATAATAATAATTATTATTATTATTATGAGTTTATTTTCTTACAATGAACTTTAAACGAAAATATTTTATTATTATTATTATTATTTTATTAAATTTAAATGAAAAAAAAAAAAAAAAAAAAAAAAAACGTATAATAATTTATTACTTTTTAAGATTCTTACTAAGTAACAGCTATAAAAATTAATATTAATATAAAGCATTGTGATTAAATTATTTTTTCATTTTATTAATATATTTTGCCCTGTATCATATCAATTAAATCAGGATAAAATATAAAAAAATAAAATAAAATGAACTTAACGAAAACCCAGATAGTTTATTACTTTCATATTATTATTAGATAATAACGAGAAAAAGTTGTTTTTTATAATAATAAATTATTTTATTGTATGAATAAATCAATTGTATTTTTAAATTTTTGTCGTATTACATTTTCAAAGCAATCTTTTCATTACCCATCATACTATAAATATTGGGTTCTTAGGCAGTCATAAATTTTTTCATCCGCCGTTTTTTAACATTTCTACGCGTTTTCAGATGTGAAGAATGTAAAAATCATAATATTGATGTGGTTTCCGTTTTTTAGTTCGTTTGTGTGTGAGTTAATTAGTATGTGTGCACGACATTACAAGATCAATAAATTTTTTTAAAGAAATTAAAACTTCTTATGCATTAAGAAATTAATTTTAATAAGCTATTTTTGAGTACTGGATTTTTTTTATTATTGCTTATAAAAATTAATTTAAAGTAAAAAAAAAAAAAAAAAAAAAAAAAAAAGGAAAATCAAACAAATAGAAAGACGAAATGAAGTCATACTCACTCGAAATCATTCTTAGAAGCTGTTAAAGAGGATTTCAAAACTGAAAAAGCATTTTCATTTACAAGGACAACCCAACCTCCCGCCAACCCGAAGGTTTATGGCAGCCGAAGCCTGGGAGGAGGTGGGAGTGAAGAAACCCATCCACAACCCGCCGACCGGAGCCGCCGAAACGAACTCGGAGAACAGCAAGCAATAAACAGAAACTAAACTATTACAAAGTCACAAACTAGCAAATTACAAAGATAGAACCAATGTAGCCGCGAAAAAAAAAAAAAAAAAAAAAAAAAAAAAAAAAAAAAGTTACACGAAAAAATAAAGTAACAAAAACAATACAGATATTAACAAAAAGTATAAACAATACAGAATTTACAAAAAGTAACGTTGTGCACCCTAAGATAAGAAGCTACAACTCAAACAATAACGAATCATAAATAAACCGGCCGAACAAAGTTATCATAAAAATGTACCAATTATTAGATAACTAAAATGTATAATGCAGACAATAGTTTACTCATTACAACATAAGTACATCCAGCTAAAATTTACCCTCTAGCTAAACGTGAATATTGCACATTACACCTCTTAATATAAATATGAATATACAATAACTACAAATCATACAAAAACTTGCAAAATTTACAGAAATTACATACCAAAATAAATCAGTTATACAAGCAGCTAATGATCAAACCTAAGATACATGCAACTATATAACACAAGCAATTAACAATTAACTAGCCCTGTACAATAACCTAACACACAATAATTTCCACAACCCTCAAGAACAGCAGATAAACTATTAAAAAAAAAAAAAAAAAGAAGAAGAAGAAGAAGAAGAAGAAAGGAACAATAAACTATAAATATGCTGACAAAGTAAAGCAATATAAGTAATAAGTTAAAGCTGTTAACTAATCATGTACAAATATTATACAATAAACACAAACAATCAATGTACTCTATAAAACATTGTAGCAACAAAATGACTGAAGAAAAAAAAAAAAATAAATAAATAAATAAATAAATAAACTACGTTTGAATAAAGACCAATATAAATTCACCCAATACATAACAAAACTATACTATATATAAAAACACGTATACATAGCAAATTCTTGAATTAAAAGTTATATTTAGTACGAGAATAGTGTTTATTTAGCAGATTATATATTTGCGCAACCTTTTTAATTTGAAATCTAGAATTATCAATTCTGTTAAAGTAATGTTCCAATGTCTCTGCGGTATATCTTTTAATATAAACTTTTGAAAAGTTACATTTAGTACTAATGAAATGCATTGCATTACCCACGGAGCCACAAGGACACAAGTCTGAATCAAGCTTATTAATCCTAAAAAGATAGCTCGGGAAACTTCCATGTCCAGTTATAAAATACAGTAATACTTGATTTTTAATTTTGAAATCCATTGAAACATTAGGATAAATATCATAAGTCCACCTGCCAGTATCTGATAAGTTCCAATGAACCTGCCAGTCACTAAGTACCTTATACAATAAAATTCTTTTCAAGTAAGAAATGGGCAGAGGAACAATTTGAGACTGACCGAAAAGAACCGCGGATTTAGCCAATGAGTCTGCCAATTCATTGCCAACAATTCCAGAGTGTCCCTTAATCCACATTAGGAAAATTTGTCCATCGTATTTTTGTAGGTCTAACAGAATATCCTGTGCAATTTTAGACTTAGGCACCAAATTTTTTAAACTTTCAATAGAAGAAAGGCTATCCGAGAACAAGACACAGGAACTGAATTCTGAATTAATGAGCCATTTTATGGCTGATGAGATTGCCATCATTTCTGCTTGAAAGACAGAGTTTTCTTTGCAAAGTTTAACTTGCTTATTGTATATAACTTTTCCGCAGTAGATGGCCACCCAAGCAAAACCAGTACCATCATCCGTTTTACTTCCATCAGAGTAGATCCTTAAGGTATCATCATCTGAAACGGGCTCATTCCACGTAAAATCTTTAACTGCATAAGTAGGATCAATACTACTTTTATAATTCTTGGACTCAAAATCCTGAATGCCATAATAATTATTCTGGAAATATATAGACTCGTTTTTGTATTGAATTTTGAATTTGTTTATCAATTGTTTCCCTTCTAAATGGATGGGGGGAATTCCCAAAATTTGACAGATTGCATCAGTAGAAACCTTTGAATAAAAATGCATTATGTTAATAATAAAAACCCTTTGGCAAGAAGACAATTTACTATAGCCATGAACATTGATATGTGGTAGCCAGGCCTCCGCCGCATACAAAATCTTGGGCTTCACCACAACTTGATACCAGATTTTCCTCATCTGGGGACGAATACCCCATTTTACACCAGATATTTTTTTCATATTGTCACTAATAGAATAGATTTGGTCTCTAACATTTTCTAAATGAGGCAAAAAAGACAGTCGCCCATCGATGATGACACCCAGAAACTCATAAAATTTTTCACATTTTATGTTAATATTGCCAACTTTAAAAATCGGCGGACGATTGCCAAAGTCCTTTCCAAATGTTACAAATTTTGTCTTATTTTCCGAGATTTTTAACTGTAAATTATCACAAAAATTTTTAAAAATTGTAATATCCTTGTTAACATTATTTTCTAATTTAGCTCTAGCATTCCCAGAGTCGATCAAAGCAAAATCATCAGCATATGCAATGAGAGTAGCGTCCATGTTATCAAAAATACTTAAAATATCATTAATTAGGACCAACCATAAGATTGGCCCTAAACATGAGCCTTGAGGACAACCTCTACCTATCTGAACAAAACTTTCCGAATGTTGCGTTTTAATAAATCTATTTTTAAGATAGCTCTGTAAGACATTAACCAGATAATCAGGAACATTTATTTTACGTAAAGCTGCAATTATACATGTCCAGTCAGCGTTATCAAATGCTCCGGAAATATCAAAAAATATACTTGCTGTATACTTATAAATCCTATTCCTTTCTTTAATATTAGTAATAATCTTGTCCAAACATTGGGTCGTATTTCTTCTCTCTCTGTAGCCAAATTGATTCATATGTAAAATATTGTTACTTTCCAAGTAGTGAGTCAAACGGACTACAATAATTTTTTCAAAAATCTTACTCATTACCGGAAGAAGACACACTGGGCGATACGACTCTGGGTTCGTTGCTATTTTATTTTGCTTTATAAAGAATAATACAACCGCTCTTTTCCAAGAACGTGGAAAATATCCCATGTCAAATAAAGCATTATACATGTTTATAAAAAGATCAGGAAGTACATCCCTAACGTACTTGACAATCCTTAAATCAAAGCGATCATACCCTGGAGCCTTATTCACATTCATTGAATTAATGGAATGATCCAATTCCTTGACAGTAATTGGTTTAAATAACGAACTATTGATATATTCTTCTTCCACAGTATTTACTACCTCAAAGTGATGATCTACAAGCCTTTGTTGTATGTCTACTAAATTTGAATCAATCGGCATTCCTGTTAAATTAGTTACTATAGCACTTTGTTTCTTACTTTTAAGGACTGCATAAGCACTCCCAAAATTATCATTCGTCATAGAACAATAACGTCGCCAAGAACACACCTTAGCTTCCTTAATCTTCATCTTGTAAAGAGCTCTATGTTGTTGTAATCTTATCTTTAACTCTATTGAATTATTTCTCTTATATTGTCTATAGATAGCTTTTAATTTATTTCTTAAAATTTTTAGATCGTTATTCCACCAAGTTATTTTAAAATCTTTCCGTTTACCTTTATATTTGAAATTATTTTGACAAACCTTTAAAAGACTATCATAAAAATCATTCAGGTTATTGTCAAAACTTTCAATGTTTTTGTTTCGCAAGAAATGTTCATCATAATGTGCTAAGTATTTATTAATATCACTATTTAAACGATATTTGTTACAAAACTTTGATCTAAATCTATCATATTTTAAGCATACTGTTTCCGCCGTGATATCGTAAGTAATATAGCGATGATCAGAGCACGTTTCATAATCCTGAACAGTCCAGTTACGTACGTTATTCAATAATTTATAAGACAAAATTGTCAAGTCCGGGTAACCTGATTTATAAGGCGTCCAAAAAGTAGGAATCTGGTCTCTATCATTTACCACATAAAGGTCATTAAAATAGCAAAAATTGAGAATTTCGAGACCCCGCTCACCATTACGGGAATACCCCCAATTTCTATGCCATGCGTTAAAATCTCCGGCCATGAAAAATAAATCTTTCTCCAGAAGTTCGTCAAGGATAAGGTCCAAATTTTCAAAGAGATTAGTTGAAGGCGAAATATAAAAGCACCCCAACAAAATGTTACCCATATCCGTCATAATATTAACAAATATACCATTTTCGAGTTTTAAGACTTCGTTGCTCACAATATCCCTATTTACCATTATAATACCAGCATTGTTTTTAATTGACAGATAGCGTAACCAGCTAGAATTTACCAAGGAAATCACACCATTGAAAACATACGGATCCTGGACAAAAGCAATGTCTATGTTATTATCAACAATGTATTTTTCCATAGTTGAATTGGCAGCCTTGCAAAAGTTTAAGTTAATTTGAAGACATTTGATTGAGGACGAACAATGAGCAACTGTATTCACATGACGCTTAGTATCAACCCCAGCTTGAGAATCAACAATAGCAGCTATTATAATCGAGGGGGTGGAGGTACCGTAGAGAGTAATTTACTTCTGTAGGCCTGGAAGGATGGGCATTTCTTGTCGTCAGATGAATGTGACGCATCATCTTTACAATTGACGCATTTTAAAACATCACTTTTACACAGTTTGGTTTCATGACCTCCTGCACATTTCGCGCATACCATTTTAGATGAACATCGATTTGCAGTATGGCCAAGTTTTTGACAGTTATAGCATCTATTTATGTAGACATATTCTTTAACATTTACTCTTTGTAAGTTAATGATCACCTTTCCTTTATTAAGTAAACAGAGTTTTGTGGTTTTATCGCAGTCAATTATCCAATTATATCCAAACTTTCCCTTGAATTTCTTTATCACATCTATTTCCCGATCCTCCAAGCCGTCAATATCCTTGATCTCATCGCTAATCATATCTTCCGTAACCTCCTCGTTAACTCCAAAGAGAATTAATCGATTGTTTTTCTCCTTTCCCAATTTTCCTTGTAAATCTTTACAAATATTTTCGTCACTTTCCAATTTCTCCAATAAATCCAGTGCTTCCACTTTATTATTCATTTTTAGAATTACTTTTCCCTCTCTATTTATTATAACATCATTAGGTTTTTTGATATCGTTAGATTTTTTAAATTCACTTAATTTACTCATTATATCTTGTCTTGTTATATCCTGCTTTGGTGTTATTATAACAACATGATCATCAATAGTCTTCTCTTTTGTAATGTCCAATGCAACTGCCGCATAAGCATTCATTTCCTTAATTTTGCCTGAGATGTCAATGTTTTTAGACACTTCTTTATTATAATCACTTTCTAGTTGCTCAAATTTTCCTTTCAGACGTTCGAGCTTCAATTCTGCCTGTGCACAATTCATAATTATGTTTGTAGTAATTTTAAATATAGATTCAAAAATATCCTTTGTCATTTTCATACCAACTCTCTCCTTTATTTCTGTTAATATTAAATCACAATCTTCCTTAGTTTTGATTAACAATTCCGTCTTATATTCAAAGTCTATATTCATTTTTATTTATTACCAAACAATTCTATCGTAAGAGTAGTAAAATGTCAGAAGTTGTTTTAGAAGACTTTCAACATATATATATAGCGACTATCGTTCGCAAAATACAAAAGTTGTTAGAATCAAATGCAACACAAATAAACACTGTATTTATAACGTCGCTCTTAATTCCTCCACTTAATTTTGTGTTACACTTCTATATTCCCTTCAAATTCGCAATTATCAAAAACCGCTCTCGAGGAGAACACAATTGAATCCAGTATAATCACCAACTCTACTTCGCAAGATCACGTAAACACAAATCAATCACTTAATCAATCCCAGTTGAAGAGAAGTGAATTGAGGTTAATATTTACCAAAACAAACATGGACGCTGCAGCTGAACAATATTTACAAAAGTTAGTAACAGATAACACTTTTCTTTTCTGTAGTTTCCAAGATGTTTTCTACTTAATTATTTATACAAAGCAATTCTATTGCCCTTCACAAAGCGAAATAAGTAAGCACCACTTATTACTGAAGTAAAATTGATGAGAAACTTGAAATAACAAAACACAGAAACGTAGAAAACTGTACATAAGCCTAATGGTCGTTTCACGTAAGTAGCAATTTCATTAACTTGAAATTTACCAAAAAAATACGAAATACAAATTAAATAGAAACTATATAACTAAATATACTACTGGTTGAGCTTCAAAATGATGTAAAACTTGTATGAATATATAATCATTAACGCAACATAACAAAAGATTTCCTGGACTTAGAAAAAACTGCGGCCACACCAATCAAAGAGAGCAATTCCGGGGCTTTTTTCCGGGGCTTTTTTTTTTTTTTTTTTTTTTTTTTTTTTTTTTTGTGGCATCTTTCGGATGACTTTCGTTCCGCCAATCGCCTTTTATACAGTAAATTTTTTAATTTAATTTAATTTAATTTTCTTTTTTCTCTGGCGACTTTTTTTCGGTAATATTTCCGCCACTCTATTGGTCTCTTACAATAAACTTGCAGATACTATACAACTATCAACATAATCTTGCATAAAAAAATAATTTAATATAATTTAACCATTCTATATTAGTCACATGTGCGATCTATCTCACAGTTAGTTATTTCTAGAATGAAGCCACTACCGTTTTTGCTAGTGAATTAAAATAGATTTATTCTGAAAATAAATAAAATTTTATATTTCACATAATTGGTAAATGGAAATATTTATTACTATTTATTACTATTAGCTATTTATTTATTACTGGAAATATTTATTACTGTTTATTGTTGTTAACTATTATTATACGCTTTTGAAACAATATGAAAAGTCATTAACAGCTTAATTCGAATGAACATCTTAAATGACTTTTAAGAAATAATAATGCAATATATATAAGAAATATTTTTAAGAGTGAATTATTTAAAATAGGAACATAATTTGATAAACCAATGTAATTATAATCGGAAAACACTCTTATATTGAATCATTAATTAAGTCATACAAATATTAATTTTACTCTAATTGTTTTTATATAAGTTAGCGAGTGAAAAACAAACTTACAGGTATAGTTAAAAGTGAACAGTTAATATAAATATTAAGTTTATTCATTATTAACATCCTGGGACGGAAAACTTGTTAAAAGTATTAAGCATATTTAATAATGACTATCAAAAAATGTTATTAAATCATCCGCAGTTATTAATCTATAAAAAGAAAAATTAATATTTCTCATTAACCATTTCAAAATATCTTTTTAATATTTATATGTGTATACGTACACAAAGAAAAAATATTATTAACCGTGCAATTATTTACTTTAAAAAAGTATGAATAAAGAATGATTTTTATAGATTTTAATCATTTCGTAAGTTTTTATTTTTAATTGTGTATGAAATTAAAATGTTTTATTGAGTGCTGATGTGCATTGCACTTAAATATACGTGCTTGTCCTCTCATACTCTTTTATAAGAGTGTGAAGTTTTGTGCTTAAAAAAAAATAACATCTTACTTTATACTATTTCATTACATAAGTAATGTTTTCTTATGTTTCCCCTCCATCATTTCCCCAATGAAACAAATTTCCCTTTTTTCCCCTTAAAGAACGCGCGGAATTCTTCAAAGTAGCGGAGTACAAAATCAAGGCTCACGCCTACCCCAAAAGTGGGGGTGAAATTTTCTCCAAGATGATGGGAAATTCCGGTCTTTTCACGTACCTAGGAAAATTCAAGTACGGTTGTCAGAGAGTTAAACCAATGAGTGCGTGAACAATCTTGGGATCCTATACGAGGTGAATTTAATTTAAACTTTAACAGTTTTTTACAAATTGTAATAGAAAAGAATTTTAATGTGAGAATCCACATTCGAAATTTTAAAGAATTACATACAGGTCAATGGATACCTACTAAAGAAGGCGTTGTAATGACAGCTCAGACATGGTATTATTTTCAAAGTAAGATTGAAAATTGTAATTTTGAATCAGTAAATGATAGTTTTATTTCTAACAATCAATTAATAATGGCTTACATAGATGAGGATTATTGTACTTTACAGCAAATGTTTTCTTTAAATCCTTCTGGCTTTTATTTAAAACCGAATGTCATTAAATTGTCCAAGGATCAAATTTTTAGGCTTAGAGAGCTCAAAATGAGAATAACTCATTTTATTATTGATGCAATATTCACCGTTCAACTTCCTATGTTAATTCTAAATAAACCCCTTGTGTGTATTTCTCATGAAAATGAGCAAAGTGCTAAGGAAATCTTACTCGATTTTATCGTGTATGAAATTCAGTTAGGAATTGAAAATTTATTTCAATGTGACGGGTGTGTTTTTTATTCAGACGATCAAAATTCACACGAGTGTTTAATGAAATCTATGTTTGAAAAATATCAATTATATCGTGAAGAAATACTTTTAAAATTAAATATGCATGCTATTGTTAAAAAAATTAATTGTTCCTGTCATTACAACGACGGTTTCTTTAAACAATTAAATATGACCTTGTATGAAAAATATATTGAAGATACTTTATCCAAAAAGTAATGTGTGTTTATGAAAACGACTTCTTTAAACAATTGTATCCAATAAGTAATGTGTGTATATATTTTTATGGAATTTCAATAAATAAATTGAAACTGAATATCTGTGTCTGTCTGTCTTTGAAATATTTTATTGATTTTATTTCTTAAAAGATTTAATTAGAAATATTTTATATCTTAAAAGATTCTATGAATTTATAAGTTTGAAATGATTATTTTATTTCTTAAAACAACATATTTTTAAAAGATTCACTTTCTAGGGATTCAATAATTTATTTTAAAGATATATTTATTAAATCATATAATAAAACCATTTCCTATGCATTTAATAACTTATATTCGGGAAAAATATTGTTTCGAAAAAATATATTTTATTTCGTAAAACATATAATAAAACCATTTATTCATGAAACAATCCACTTGAAAAAATATTTTTTAATAATCAAATTGAAATAATAATTGTTATTTTCCATTAATTAAAAGTGTAGACATTATCTCTTCATTAGAAATATGCAAATGAGTATGTTTCATATCTCCCGTAAGATATTATACCTGTACGAACACGGAGGGGGGTGACTCACCTTGGAAAATCCACGAGGGGAAATATGCAAATGAATCAACCTCTACGATGATGAATCAGAATTCGAGAAGTTTCTCGTAAGATCTACAGAGCTGAGTCAGGGTGACTCATGGGGGAAACCCCCTTATCTAGATAAGCCGCTGCAAGTCATTTCTCGGTTCATTCGTAGATTATCTACTGCCTAGGCCAGACGTGTGTTTTACTCTCTCCTTTACCGACGCTCGCGAAGTTTTCTTCCCGGAAATTTGCTGTGTTTTTACCGCATCGTATAGTGTGCTTTTCCCGTACCTGTATAATGGAAGGATTCAACAACGACAATCAAGCTATGGATGTTGAAAATGCAGTAAGTATATTTATCTAGTAATCATTGATTTTACTTAATTTTTCTAACTGTGTTTAATCATTTTTTAGTGAAATATGAGTTATTAAATTGTAATAAGAATTCTTTAACTTAATTTATTATTACTTTTTACGATATGTTAAAAAATAAATTTGATTTACACTATGCAAAAATAGAATGAGTTTCAAATCTATTTATAATGTGTGTTAAAAATAAATTTGATTTACACTATGCTAAAATCTATTTTTATTTATAATGTGTTTAAAATAAATTGAATTTCGAATCTTTATTTTGATAAATGAGAAATCTATTTTATTTCATTCAATAAACTATATAAAGTGAAATTTAAGTATGTGTAAAATCTGTTTATGCTTAGAAATTATGTATTCTATAAGCGAAAATCTATTTATAATATGTGTTAAAAATAAATTTAATTTCAAATCTTTATTTTGACAAATGGGAAATCTATTTTATTTTTAATGTGGTAAACATAAATTTAATTTCGAATCTTTAATTTGATAAATGCGAAATCTATTTTATTTCATTCAATAAACTATATAAAGTGAAATTTAAGTATGTGTAAAACTTGTTTATGCTTAGAAATTATTTATTTTATAAGTGAAAAACTTTGTATAGAAATTTTAATAAGTTTATTTTTTTTTTTTTTTTTACAATCATATGACATAGAAGACATAGAAATTATTCTATAAGTGAAAATCTATTTTATTTATTATGTGTTAAACATAAATTTGATTTCGAATCTTTATTTTGATAAATGAGAAATCTATTTTATTTCATTCAATAAACTATATAAAGTGAAATTTAAGTATGTGTAAAATCTGTTTATGCTTAGAAATTATTTATTTTATAAGTGAAAAAATTTGTATAGAAATTTTAATAAGTTTATTTATTTTTTTACAATCATATGACATAGAAATTATTTTATAAGTGAAAAACTTTTTAATTAGAAGATTTAATTAAAACTTATTCTCATTAGTTTAAACTAAAAATTTATTATTCTAATAATTTATTTCCTTACAAAATGTATGACTCATACTTCGTTTAAAGGTGCTTTTTATATTATTCAAATCAAAAATTTATTATTATTGTTTACTTATGAGAAACTTAATTTGCATTCATTATAAATAAAAAAAAAAAATAATTATTAACTAGAACATCAGTTTACTTATAATTTTCATCAACTAGTGTTGTTTATTTAATTTCCAACATCCTATACTTTGTGATTTATATAGTAATTATCGCTTATACAATAAAATGTTAGTGTTCAAGTAGATTCATGTTCAGTCATGTTTAGGATGACTCATCGTTTGATGAGTCATCGCATAGCTTATACAATAAAATGTTAGTGTTCAAGTAGATTCATGTTCAGACATGTTTAGGATGACTCATCGTTTGATAAGCTATCAATTAGATTATACTTATTCAATTTATTTATGTTGTATAAAAGTTAGAATTGCATAACCTTTTGTTTATTAAATCTTTAACTAGGAGAATTTATTTTTCTAAAAATTTTTTTTAAATTTGCATACCTAATCCTATGTTTAGTTAAAATAGTGTATTGGTTTATTAAAATAGTAGCGTGTATGTATAAAAGTTAGATTTATTAAATCTTTAACTAGGAGAATTTATTTTTCTAAAATTTTTTTAAGTTGCATACCTAATCCTATGTTTAGATAAAATAGTGTATTTGGATTATTAAAATGGTAGCGTGTATGTATAAAACTTAGATTAATTAAATCTTTAACTAGAAGAATTTATTTTTCTAAACATTTTTAAAGTTGCATACCTAATCCTATGTTTAGATAAAATAGTGTATTTGGATTATTAAAATGGTAGCGTGTATGTATAAAAGTTAGATTAATTAAATCTTTAACTAGAAGAATTTATTTTTCTAAAAATTTTTTAAGTTGCATCCTATGTTTATAAAATGATTCGTTTATTTAATGACTCATCGAATAGATTAAATTTATTTATTTATGTTGTATAAAAGTTAGATTTGTATAACCTTTTCTATATCAAAACTTTAACTAGAAGAATTTATTTTTCTAAAATTTTTTAAAGTTGCATCCTATTCGTTTATTTTCAGTTGGGTATTTCCTTCGGTATACCCGATGACGAACTTCATATGCTTTGTACTGTTGGGGAAATAAATGATGAGGAGTGGCGAAACCCCCAATGGGACGACGTCGCCCAACCTCAACCCCAACCTGAGGCCCATCCTGAAGCCCAATCTGAACCTTCTAAGGTATGTATTGTTTTACATTAAAAATGAGAGTGTTTCCTTTTACAAAAGTTTTAAAAATTGTCCCTTTTACAAAAGTTAAAAAAATTGTCTTTCTTATTATAGGTTCAACCTGTTTGCCCTACTTGTGGGAAATCTTTTGTGAATAACTCAAAACTGAATCGGCATATGGCAACTCATAACACAGAAAAAATGTTCATGTGTCTCATTTGCCATAAGGAATTCTCCAGAAAGGACAACCTAAATAGACACCGAAAATCGCATCACTCCACAAGTGAATTACAAGAATCTGTTGATCCTCAGCCCGGTCCTTCTAAGGTATGTATTATTTCTTAAAGTTTTTGTTTTGTGATATTTCGAAAAATTATAACACTTTGATTAAAAATTGTAACACTTTAATTAAAAAATCGTTTTTTATTCTTTTATAGGGTTTCTCCTGTTCTGTGTGTTTGAAGGAGTTCTCCAGAAAGGATGCCTTAAACCGACATAAGAAGTTGCATGATGCTGACACTTCCACCTATCAATGTGCTACATGTGATCAAAAGTTTAACCGCCTGGATAAATACAACGCTCATCTAAAGAGTCATAACTACCCCTGCAAAGAATGCCAGTCCACCTTCTCCTCTAAGTCATCATTAATGAACCATATGCGACTTCAGCATTCAAATAGCCTAAGTGAGAGCCGGAAGAAACCGAAAACGACTCCTCCACCACTCTCTCGAAGACGATCCTATACGCAAGCTTTGAACACGTTTAAGACGGTGCTCATTGAACCTCCTGAAGCCACTCGGTACGATGTGAAAATCTTTTTAGAGTCTATTCGTGCCGAAATACATGAAAACATCCTACAGGAATTGTATGAGAAAGATTCGATCAAATGGTACCTGGTAATAAAAGTCTGCTTTGAAAGAGAGACAGCCGAAGGAGAACTGGAAATTATGGATGCGTACTTCAGAACACCCTGCTACCAGCAACACACTCCTGATTTAATTGATGATCAAATAAGTGTAGGATTCATGAAGATTATTCAAAACTACGAAGAGTTCTTAGAGAGAGGTTCCGGCTGGGTGCTGAGAAACATCTACTACCTAGAATTCAAGTCTGCTAAATATAACCCTTTAAGAGCGAGCAGCTATCAAGAATTACCAGCGAAACTGCTTGCCAAGACAGCCATCTTAAATATACAGAACAGCGATAACAAGTGCTTCCTATGGTGCCTGCTAGCACACAAACTGAATTTAGACTACACAAACCATCCTCATCGAGTCTCCCACTATTTACCTCATGAAGAGGAAATCAAGATGGGTAATGTTCAGTATCCTGTTCCCATCTCAAAAATAGGTCTCATAGAAAAACTGAACAATCTTAGAATCAACGTCTTCGGCTACGAAAACTCTAAAGTGACAATTCTAAGAATTTCCGAAGTAGAAGATGTTGAAGCTATCAACTTATTATTCATTGCGAACGAGGAAGGTGCCCACCACTATTGTTTAATCCGGAACTTTTCCAGATTGATGGGAGACCGCACAAAACATGACGGAAAACAGTATTATTGTTATAGGTGCCTGCATGGTTTTTCAACAGAACTTTTGTTAAAAGATCATGAAACAAACTGCAAAAAACACACTGCTCAAGCCATTGAGATGCCCAGCAAGGAGAAAAATATACTAGAGTTCACGGGAACCCATCTTCAACACCCTATTAGCTATATCATCTACGCAGACTTTGAAAGTTTGTTAGAACCTATTGCATCAGCTGCTCCATCCTCATCAAACTCCTACCTGCAACATACAGCCCGTCATACACCCTGCGGTTACGCTTATGTAATCGTAGGGTCTGATGGAAAAGCCGTCAAGCCTATCTTTAGCTATCGAGGAGAGAATGCAGTCAAGCATTTTCTAGAAAATATCATCATGGAAAAAGATATCCTTGAAGACAAACTACGAGAAATTAAGCCTATGAAGCTCTCTACCCAAGAAGAGGAGGCGTTCCAAAATGCTACAAGGTGCAGCATATGTCTTCAACCCCTGTTACCTGGATGCATTAAAGTTCGGGATCACAATCACGAAACTGGAGCTTTTAGAGGTGCCGCCCATGCTAGCTGCAACCTTAATTTTAAGCAGTCAAAGAAGATTCCCGTGGTTTTCCACAACTTGAAGAATTGTGATGCCCACCATATTATGACAGAATTAGGCCATTTTCAAGACCATCAGATACAAGTTATCGCAACAACGTTAGAAAAATATATATCATTCACTTTGAAGAGACCTGACAGTCCTGTACAACTCGTCTTTCTTGACTCCTTCCAATTTATGCCTGCTTCGTTAGAAAAGTTGGTGAAGAATTTGGATATTAGTCAGTTTAACATTCTAAAAGACCACTTTAATTCAAGTACCGATCTAAGTCTCCTCACCAGAAAAGGAGTATACCCCTATGACTACATTACTGGATTTGATAAATTCCAAGAAACAGTGTTGCCGCCTCCATCAGCGTTTTTCAACTCTCTCACGAACGAAGCCGTCGAAGAATCTGATTATCAACATGCAAAAAACATATGGGAAGTCTTCCAGATAAGAAACCTCGGCGAGTATCATGACCTGTATGTGAAGACAGATGTTTTACTCCTTGCCGATGTGTTCAAAAATTTTAGAAGTCTTTGCTTACACATCGATGCTGCCCATTTATACACCTCTCCTGGACTGTCCTGGCAAGCCTGTCTGAAGATGACTGATGTCAAGCTAGAGCTGCTCACGGATATCAACATGCTGCTGTTTATTGAAAAAGGGGTGCGCGGGGGTGTGTCGCAGATTTCACACCGTTTCGCTGTTGCAAACAACCCGCACACTCCTCACTACGACTCAAGTAAGCTTTCTAGTTATATCATGTACTGGGATGCGAACAACCTTTACGGTTGGGCTATGTCCCAGTACATGCCTTATGCCAAGTTTCAATGGATGGACCCCTCTCACATTACTGAAGATTTCATCATGAACATACCCGAAGATGCAGCTGAAGGCTTCATTTTTGAAGTGAATTTGGAGTACCCATCTCATCTGCATGACCTCCACAATAGCTACCCACTTGCACCTGAAAGAATGACCGTGACAGAAGAAATGCTCTCCACCTATGCCAAGTCCTTGTTGCAGAACCAAAAGTATTCAGGAACACCCAAACTGATTCCAAACCTTCACAATAAATCAGAGTATGTTGTACATTACAGAAATCTACAGTTATACCTAAAACTTGGAATGAAGCTATTAAAAGTGAACAAGGTTTTGAAATTTCGACAAGCACCCTGGCTAAAAAAGTATGTAGACTTCAACACAGATAAACGAAAATCTGCAAACAACAGTTTTGAGAAAGATTTCTTTAAACTGTTGAACAATAGCGTCTATGGAAAGACCATCGAAAATTTGAGAAAACGTCGTAACATAGAACTGTGTAACAATGAAGTCAGAGCCCAAAAATTAGTTGCATCACCGAATTTCACAACTTTTAAAGAATTTTGCAATAACCTCGTAGCTGTGGAGAGAACAAAACCCACCATCCTGATGAATAGGCCGATATACGTGGGTTTCTGTATCCTTGAATTAGCAAAGTTGCTCATGTACGACTTTCACTACAATTTCGTTATGAAAAAGTATGAAAGTCGTGCAACTTTGTTGTTCACGGATACAGACTCCTTGACGTACTGTATCCAGACAGCAGACATATATCAAGATATGAAGGAAGATCAGCACCATTTTGACTTCTCAGAGTATCCAGAAAATCATCCGCTATATTCTACAACTAACAAAAAGGTCCTTGGAAAGTTTAAAGACGAACTCCACAGTCAAGCTGCCTACAAATTCATTGGATTAAAGCCAAAAATGTATGCCATACAGTCAGCTGGTGGTGAAAAGAAGACAGCAAAAGGCATATCAACCTGCATCGTAAGGAAAAAATTAAGTGTTCAAGACTATCAAGAATGCCTGCAAAAGGAGATAGCCACGTATGAGCAACAAACCAGAATTCTACAAGAACGTCATTAACTCTATACAGTTAATCAAAACAAAAAGTGTTTATCTCCTTTTGATGACAAGAGGTATCTACTAGACGATGGAATCACCAGTCTCGCTTATGGCCATTACAGAATACCGCAGCATCCATAGTGAAAATTTTTGTATATATTGTTCCTGCACCTTGTATATATTTTTAAATTGTTCCTGCATCCTGTATATATCAATTGTTTCTGCAACCATGAAGATTGTTCCTGCACCCTGTATATATCAATTGTTTCTGCACCTATGAAGATTGTTCCTGCACCCTGTATATATCAATTGTTTCTGCACCTATGAAGATTGTTCCTGCATCCTGTATATATCAATTGTTTCGCACCTATGTAAATTGTACAGATTGTTTCGCACCTATGAAGATTGTTCCTGCATCCTGTATATATCAATTGTTTCTGCACCTATGAAGATTGTTCTTGCACCCTGTATATATTTTAAATTGTTTCTGCAACCATGAAGATTGTTCCTGCATCCTGTATATATCAATTGTTTCTGCATCCATGAAGATTGTTCCTGCACCCTGTATATATCAATTGTTTCTGCACCTATGAAGATTGTTCTTGCACCCTGTATATATTTTAAATTGTTTCTGCAACCATGAAGATTGTTCCTGCACCCTGTATATATCAATTGTTTCTGCATCCTGTATATATCAATTGTTTCGCATCTATGTAAATTGTTTCTGCATCCATGAAGATTGTTCCTGCACCTTGTATATATCAATTGTTTCTGCACCTATGAAGATTGTTCCTGCACCCTGTATATATTTTAAATTGTTTCGCACCTATGAAGATTGTTCCTGCATCCTGTATATATCAATTGTTTCTGCATCCATGAAGATTGTTCCTGCACCCTGTATATATCAATTGTTTCTGCACCTATGAAGATTGTTTCTGCATCCTGTATATATTTTTAAATTGTTTCGCACCTATGAATATTGTTCCTGCATCCTGTATATATCAATTGTTTCTGCACCTATGAAGATTGTTTCTGCATCCTGTATATATTTTTAAATTGTTTCGCACCTATGAAGATTGTTCCTGCATCCTGTATATATCAATTGTTTCTGCACCTATGAAGATTGTCAGAACCCATGCTTTGAAGACAACCTCAGAAAACTATGTGATGAGTTCTTCAGGTTGACATTTTTATTTTTTTTAAAAGGAACTAACTCCCGCCTTGCTCTACGGAGTGAAAAGGGGCACCGCAGGGCCTCGGGAGGGCAGTCTCCCAGGCGCTCAAGGTGAACTCTTTCTTTCTCTTTTTTCTAACTTTATTCTTTCTACCTTTTTTCTTAAATTTGTATTCTCTTTCTAACTTTTTTCTATACATTTTCCTTTCACTTATTTCTCTAATTGTAAATTTTGTATGTATCTCTTTTCAGGTTAAGTCCCAAAAGATCGTGACGTCATCTCACTTCCCGCAAAACTTCGAAAAAATTTTGAAGTCCCCAAAATTGTGAAAAAAATACTAAGTCCGAAATTTAGGAAAATAAATCTAACTCCTCAAAATTCCCCTTCTCCCCGATAGATGGCACCACCAAACTTCTCATGCAAGGTGATGACTTATTCACCCCGACGATTAAAAAGTTTCTATTCTTCCGGTGGCAACACCCCCTCGTCCAAGATGATGACTAAGTAGTGTAAAAAGGACACGTTGACCGACAGGGTGGAGGGACGGTGGGTCTATGGTGGTGGCGCGCCTCCACCATAGACCCTCTTCGTCCCTCCGTCCCTCCACCCTGGCGGTGAACTGTCCTTTTTACACTACTTATGATTTTTATAATATACGAAGAATACTATAGGAGCATAACTTAAACAGCAATTTCGGTGATGTTTACTGCCTTTACTACCCAATCTATACTTTCTATATGCTTTTATAAACGAATATTTTTCATTAGTATTGATAATTTCTGAAGGGATTTATTTGCATTATATATATACAATAAATTTCTAAGCGCGGTTTCGATTTCGAAATTGGTAATTTAACGTTTTCAAATAAAATTCATTGAAAAACTTTTTGGCAGAGTCTGTTCTTTATCCTTCAGATTAAACCATGGATATTGCGACTGAAAACTTTTAAAAACTCTTTTCAGAAAAAAATGGCTATTTTCTCGTTATTGAAATTTTAAATGACATAAGTACAATGCAGTAACGCTAAGGTGACACCCATTTTTCTTGTTTACCAACATACCGATTTGAGTCATCGAATGACGAGATTAAAGACGATCAGAAAATATTTAATATGATCCAATGTACTAAATTAATTTCAGTTTACCTCAAAAATAAAATTTCTAATATACAGTTTCACAAATAAACCTTTACTTTCATATTTTCAAAGGAGTTATTTTGCATTGTCGGCTCGTGATGTTTTTATTTAATACAGACTATAGTGGAATAATATCAGAAGCGGATGTTTATTTTTAAGAATGAAAATTTTAAATGCAAGTACTTACTGAGGAACATCACAAATTTTTAAAAGAAATATCATTTTGAATCCACGTGCAAACATTCACTTAGTTTTGTGACATGGTAGACGATCCTGAAAGATATCAGTTCCCCTTATTAAAACCTACAACGTCTTTTTCTCTCACAGTGAAAAACATCTGAAAATTATAACTGTAGAAGGTTCCCGCTGTGTTGCGCACCCGCCTCTTATCCTTGTTTATAATTTAAAATAGCGTGTTCGCACACTATGTGCTTACTTTTGAAAATTCTGATGTCGCAATTTCTAGCACGTTTGCGTCTGCGGCGTCCTCATCTACCACTCCCGTGAAATAGCCTGTTCACCCACCTTGAAAACGACCTTTGAATATTCTGACTGTATCGAACTCCATCCCGATGGCGCTCTTGGAGCCTTTATACGTCCCGTCCCCAATAATTTTAAACCTTCAATGCATGCCTAATTGATTCATTACTAAAAAAGTTTTCAAACTCGAGTTTTCGAATCATTGCCCAAATGATTCATTACCAAAAAAGTTTTAAAACTCGAGTTTTCGAATCATTGCCCAATTAAAATTTTTATGTGTTTTGCCGCACCACATTTGCCCCTCTAAAAATTTTACAATAGATACATAACTCTCTCCCCCATCTTCTTCTAATGATTGTGCATCTTTAAAAGTAGGCCCCTTTTAAAACTATTTACATGTTTTATTAAGGCAGAACAATTTAAAAAAAAATTTAACTTATATCGGCCAACAGCTGGCGCTATTGTGTTCGAATTTCCCCTTTTGACATATCTCGTTGGAAAGCGCAGCTATTCTCTAATATCTTCTCCAATTCCTTACACGCAATCGATTCCTCATACACAAAATCCAGTATTAGAATTTTCAAAGTCGTAGCCACATTTTATATATTTTTTAAATATTTTAACCTCCCCCCCACCCCCAATCTACATGCTAATAATTTTACCCTTTCGAAAGTATACGCAATGATTTACTTGACTTGAAAATCTTGAAATACGAATTTTCATGGCAATAGCTACATTTATAATTTTTATTCTTCCCTCTTTGCACCTGCTTTCCAAATAGTTTTACGTTTTCTGTACAATCACGTTCTCACTCCTAAAATCTTTAAACACGAATTTTCAATGTTGTATAAGCAACAGTTAATAAAATTATCTGTACACCGACCGTTCAACGACTAAAAATAAAATATATATGTATGCTTCAATGATATGCTTAACTTTTTTTTTTACGTTTATAGGAAAATTATATTTCAGATTCTATAACTTATCTGTGTGAATATCGTCTGGGAGATAGCGTTACTATACCTCATATTCTACCATTTACGTAAAAATTATATTTGAGTTTCTGTTGAACATTACAGCTTTGGTGAAATGTATTTCTCGTTCTGTTATATATACACCCCACGTCAAAAAGCTAGGTACAAAGAGTTTTTTCTTTGGTTTTTCATAAAATAACATTATCTAAATTGTGCTTATCATTTATTATTATCATAAAATAACACTATTCCCGGACAAATTTTTGTTTTCAGCCTAATTTAGAAGAAAAGTTTTAAGACGAAATTTTTCTAATTTAAGACTACATACCTGAACAAAAAGATAGGAACAAAGTTTTTTTTTTTTTTTTTTTTTTTTTTTTTAATATCATTATTTTGAATATGCATACTTTGAATATGGTTCAAATATTTAATATGTTTTTGATATGATAATATTTTGTTATGATAATAAATGAGCAGCACAATTTAGATAATGTTATTTTATGAAAAATTAAAAAAAAAACTTTGTTCCTATCTTTTTGTTGCGGAGTGTAGTCTTAAATTAGAAAAATTTTCGTCTTTATACTTTTCTAAATTGGTCTTACAACAAGAATTAGTCCGGGAATAGTGTTATTTTATCATAATAATAAATGATAAGCACAATTTAGATAATGTTATTTTATGAAAAATCAAAGAAAAAACCCGTTGTACCTATCTTTTTGTCGCGGGGTGTATATATAAAGTTTTATGTAACTGTATTTTAAGCCAAATAAGGTTTAATCAGCAACAGTTTAATCTTTGTGGGTATATTGGCCGGAAGGTGGCGCTGTTAAGGATATATTATAGCTTCTATTACATTACAGCTTTGACAAAATACAGTTTTCGCTATTGTATCCCAAAATTAAATATAAATTAATTTTATGTAGTTTTTTTTTTTTTTTTTTAAGACAAAACTTTTTTAACAAGAAACAGTTATATTTTGTGCATATATCAGTCGATGCTTCCAGACACTTTTTACCTTTCTGTAAAAGTCTTAAAATATACTAAAATTCGAAATTTTTAAAATATATAATTATGGTTGAAAGCAGTGAAAAACGATCTTTGATATCATGGAACAGTTCTTAAAAAACCTTTTTCGTTTACACAGGACTGAAATTTAAAATGAAACATTTTATGAAAGGTGTTAAAATCTGCGTTTTGCAAAACTCATGATCTAGAATCACAAAATAATCCATCATAACTTTCGAATTTTTTTACAATCGGATTTCAATATTTAGAAGGTAACCTTTTGTTCCTCTCATCAAAGTACATAATTTAAGAAAAGGAATGCATTTTTTTTTTTTTTTTTTTTTTTTTTTTAAGAATCATTTTGAGTTATAAAATGTTAAGGAAAAAGTTCGATTTTTCGTAAATTTTAAAAATACGACGTAGAAATCCGTACTTTTTATAACTCTTATACTGTTGGAATAGTATAAAAGTTTGTATTTGTTGTTAAGACACTGATAAATATGTTGCTGGTTCTGAGCAATCGAAAAATAGATCTAAGTAAAAAAGATCACATTGAAATACATTTAACATATAAAACAATTACACTGTTGGCATCTGTAAGAAGCATGCTCTTTGATAGTGTGGATTTATGAACAACTGGCTTTTCAAAAACGGACGAAATTTAATATTTTTCCTTCTTTTTCCCGTGGAATGCACGCTGAAATTGCTTGGGCGTGGGAAGGTTCAGAGTTTAATGCATATTAATATCGATTCTGTTTCCGTTTTAATATAAGCGCAACTAATTAATTTCTTTTTCATCACTATCTCCAACGCCTAATTACCTACCTATATGCCGAGTTCTATGTCATGTATTCGTTGAATGCGTAGTTACACAGACATAAACACATCTTTATTATTATTATTATTATTATTATTATTATTATTATTACAATCTGTGCGCGTGTGTGTGATTGTGAGTGTGTGTCTGTGAAAAGCGCGTTGTGACAGCTAAAGCTCTGCGGCTATCGAAAGCACAGACTCAAAACCGGTGTCGATAGACGCAGAATTTCTTCATCTCGACATCGAAATAATTCGCTAAGCGATGCGACTCTAATTAGCGGAGATATTAATTAAAACATCCACCTATGTCTAGTGAAAAAACGCATCAAAAACCGAGCCGATCGTACATTTTCACCTGAACCGCGTTCCTCAAAAAAAAAAAAAAAAAAAAAAGCAGAGAAAAACAGATAAAAACAATTTTCGCGGGTTTTCTAAATCCTTCGCTGCTAAACAGTTGGGGATATTGAAAATACACCTATACCACGAGAAAGAGCATTTAATACCGATTCTTACGGTAATTTTTTTCTTTTTTTTAAAAGTACGGATTATTTATATTTTTAAAAAAAGTTTTAAAAAGGGTCCAAAATTTCTCTTTTTCTCGATCGTTATTTTTGAATCGCCCTGTACGACAGAGTAACTACCCCATTTCTTAATAACTGGTATAGTTGGTAAGGTCATGTAATCCTCTTTCGAACCATATAAACATTTTAACGAAATACGGCTTAGCAATCCATATTTTTAGATTTTATGAAACATCGATTTTTTCCAAAACATTTTATAACTCAAAATATTTTACTAATAACTATTTTTTTTTTTTTTTTTTTTTTTTTTGTATATAGACCTCGATTAGACGAATCAGATATCCAAAGATTGAAAGATTATTTCAAAAACTGAATGAGTTATAATTTTTTTAAATTTTACACATTAGCCCATAGACTTTAATGAAATTCTCGATGCAAGCATTCCGCGTTTGGAATTACCATGGCAACACTCGATATCTCGAAAGTTTGTCGAAAGAGGTTTTACTTCCCGCCACGGAAGAGTTCTGGTCACGTGTTTTTTGACTGCGATTAAAAATTGCAAATTTCAATATTCTTCAATTTTCTTTGTGGCACACGAAGTTTTCGTCACAAAACAAAGTTGCAGTTCAAATTTCATCGATATACGGAGAATAAACAAAAAATTCACATTTTAATTTCAAATTAAATTTTATTTTAATGCGCGTATTTCAAATTCTAATTACGATTAAATTATTTTTAATGCATCATTCGAAAGATATTTTAAAGTTCTTTTATATTATCGAAAGTGGTATTCGAGATTTCACCCGAATAACACGTTTTGAGGTGTCCTGATTAGGTTTTCTTTTGCATCTCAGCTAACTGCCGAAGGCAGTGGGAACCTGGACCCCTACAACGAACATGCCGAGAAGTTTCCGTGGCGGAAACTTCCCGGTACCGAATTTCCAAGATCCCGGCACTCACGTTTTCGAGACTCATACTTTGCCCTACAACGAACGTATTGGAAGCCGGTAACGGAAGCCCAGTGCGGAGATATAAAACTTTATCGGTACCGGATACTTTTGACCAATCACAGCGAGTAGGTGGTCAAAAGCGAATATATCCAACGTTGTCAGCCATTTTTAAATAAGAACTGACGAAACAAAAAAGCAAAAATTATGCACCAAAGTTATACTTTTTGAAAAGAACTTTCAAAACTATTAATTTTTTGTGTGAACACTATATTCGTATAATCATTACTTTTAAAGATATTCGATTAGAAAGTTCACGAGTGACAAGAGGAACATCGCTTTGTCAACTGCATTTTTAAGCGAAAGAAACAGTCTAAAATTAAAGGCTAAAGAATAATTTTCTGAAAAATAATCAATTTTGGAGTATTTAGAGCTATAAATTATAAGCTAAACCATGTAAAATTGATAGTTTATAATGAAAGAATTGTGAAGATTCTATTTAAGAGCTGTAAAATATAATTTAAGACTGAGGGAGAACTTTCTGCAGGTAGCTAGTAGCGCTGTGGCAGAGTAACTTTCTGCTGTCTGGAAGTTCCCCAGTTCGATCCTCGTTTAATCTTTTTTTTTTTTTTTTTTTTTTTTTTTTTCCTTTTAGAATATTTGCTTAAAATAAATAATTTGTCATCAAAATCCAAATAATTATTATTTTTTATTGAACTGAAAAAATAAATAAATAAAAGATAAAAGAAGTTGAGTTAAATTTAATGAATTATAAAATAGAAAATAATTACTAAATTAAATCAGGGATTACACAGATATTCAGTGCCAAGGAATAAAATGTAAGTTAGTAATAAATTTATTTACATAGAAGAAAAATCTTTAAAGTTAAGAATTTAATCTTTGATTAATAATGATTTTTTATTTAAAAGCAAAAGAATGATCAAGCATTTGTAAAATAATTTATTTCGACTGGAATTTTTATTTTTTATTTTTTGTAGGGGTGAGTGGTTAAATTTAATGCATAATTTACCATAAAATAATTTAGCATCAACTCGAAATATATATATGTGTGTGTGTTTATAATATTTTCTTTATAATAATTTAGCAAAATATTATAAAGAAATTTAAGAAATTGTATTTTTGAAGTTAAAAATTGCAATTTACTTTTTGATTAATAATGACTATAGAAGTAGAAATATTATTGAAGTGAAAGCATTTCATTTTTTAAATATTTTATTATATAAAAAGAAAAAAATAGTTATTTTTTCTAATTATTAAATTAATTATTCATATTCTCCTTGTTAGTGATACTTAAATAAAAAATTAAATTAAAATAAAATAAAATAGAAAGAAAGAAAGAAAATCAGGAAGTGTTACATATATATTCAAAGGATATATTTTTAGGGCATACTATGTTTAAAAAAATATATATTAAGAAAAATAAAATAAAAATATTGACTATTTTATTTCACCTGAAAAGAAACTTTTTTTTCTTTTTGTGTTTGTGTTGAATTTAATTAATCATTTACAAGAAATTAATCATTAAAACAAATTAAGATCTATGCACTCGTCAACAAAGAATAAAAATGGAAAATAATTTGTTTAATTAAAGTAATTTATTTATTTCTCATTAGTAATGATTACAATGAGAAGTAAAATAAAATTATCAAGCACTTTATTTTTAAATTGTTGTTTTGCAATTAAAATCTATATTTATATAAATATTTATTTATTTTATAATTAATAACTTAAATATTCATACTTCCCTTGTTAGTAATATATATATATATTAGGAAAATTTTAATATTTGCATATTTGCAGTACTCTTTTTAAAAAAGAAAAAGAAAAAAAAAAAAAAAAAAAGAAAGAAAGAAAGAAAAGAATTATTTTAAATATTTGTTTGCCTTTAAAAAAATAAAAATAAAATAAAAATAAATAAATAAAAAGTCATAAAAAACGTAGAATATTTGCTTAAAATAAATAATTTATCATCAAAATTTAAATGTTTACTTTTAAAACATTTAATTTATTTTGTAATTACTTTTTATTTAACTAAAAAAAAAAAAAAAAAGAAAAGAAAAGAAAAAAGTTAAATTTATTTAATTATGAAATAGAAAATAATTACTAAATTAAATCAGGAATTACACAAATATTCAGCAAGGTATAAAAAATAAATTATTAAATAATAAATTATTTATATAGAAGAAAAATTTTTAAGGTTGTTAAAAGTTTAATCGTTGATTAATGATTTTTTATTTAAAAACAGAAGAATAATCAAGCATTTATAAAATAATTTATTTAGACTGGAATTTTTAATTTTTATTTTTGCTAAGGGAGGGTGGTTAAATTTAATTAATAATTTACCAGAAAATAATTTAGCATCAACTCGAAATACATATGTGTGTGTGTATGTATTTTAATAATTTATTTATTTCTGATTAGTAATGATAACAATCAGCAGTAAAATAAAACGATCAAGCAGTTTATTTTTAAATTATTTTTTTGCAATGGAATTATATACATACATATTTATTTATTTTATAATTAATAAATTAAGTATTCATACTTTCCTTGTTAGTAATATACATATATTAGGAAAATCCTAATATTTAAAGTATTCTTCTTATAAAAAAAAAAAAAAAAAAAAAAAAAAGAAAAGAAAAAAATATTTAAAATAAATCTCCCCCCCCCCCTTTTTTTTTATTATTATTATATATAATAAATAAATAAAATGAAAAAAAAAACGAACCGTCCGCGACTCGAACCCGAGCACTTTGGGTCTGCGATCAAATACGCTACGATCGAGCTACTGACGACATAAAACACTGTAACTAATGTATTATAATATACTGTCATTAAATTAGCATCGTATTTCATTATGAATGATGAATTTACATAATTTAGCTTCCAATTCATAGCTCTGAGGACTTAAAAACTAATTAAATTTAGAAAGTTATTCTTTAGTCTTCAATATTCGATTGTTTCTGTTAATAGTGTACTTGACAAAAGGGATACATCTCTTGTCACTCGTAAACTTTCTAATCGAATATCTTTAAAAGTAATAATTATACGAATATAGTGTTCACACAAAAAATTAATAGTTTTGAAAGTTCTTTCTAAAAAATATAACATATGTACACGTTTTTTACTTTTTAATTCATCATTTTTTATTTTTTTTAAATGGCGGACACATTACATATATTTCGGTGCCGAAAACTCGTTCCCACAAGCTCTGCGCTTGGTGATATTTTTTCGATAAATCTCGGCAGGAGTTTCCGAGACCGAAAACCAAGAGAGAGCTTCCGTGAGCTTCGTTGTAGCACATTTTTTGACACTCTCGGAACATGACGTCACAGCCAAAAATTGCCGGGAGTGAGACAGTCTCGGTAGTTTCGTTGTAGCACCCCTGGTCCGACTTTTTGCCTGTGAGAAATGACTTTTTTTATTTTCGTTTCGTAAGAATAAAAGTTTGACTTGAGAAGGAATACGTGCGCGCAGCGAAAGTATATCTTCACACGAGCGCGCGCAGCGCTCATGGGTCTGAGCTGCCGAAGGCAGGGCGGGATCCGGTGTGAGTTTTTATTCGATGCTAAAAGATTTTTTTTTTATTATTCCTTTTCTTAAGAATGAAAGTTTATGAGTAATAACATGGAATTTTGAGAAATGATAATGATGGTGAGAGAATATGTGCGCGCAGCGCACGGGTCTACGCTGCCGAAGGCAGTGGGGACCCGGTGTGTGTTTTTAACCGATGCTAAATCATTTTTTTTTAAATTCCTTTTCTTACGAATGAATGTTTATGTGTAATAATATGGTATTTTGAGAAATCATAATGATGGTGAAAGACTACGCGCGTGCAGCGCACGGGTCTGCGTTGCCGAAGGCAGTGGGGACTCGGTGTGAGTTTTTAACCGACCCTAATTGATTTTTTTTTCTTTTCTTAAGAGTAGTGTTAATGAGTGATATGATGCAATTTTGAAAATTCATTCATTATAGTGATTCCCTTAAAAATACTGACCCGCTAGCGGGCGAAGCTCGGTAATTATTATTATTATTGTAAATGCTTCCCACTGCAAAATTGATTATAGAAGTTAAATAAAAATGTAAATAAAAACTATACATATTTCTGTTAATAAATGATAGAACGATTGTTCTAATAATAGCCGAAAATGTTTAATGCATTATACGACAATGTCATATAATTCCTTTTGAATTATGTGACATGTATAGAAAACGAAGGGTGAAACGAAACTAAAAAAAAATAAAAATAAATAAAAAAAAATACCTTATGAGCTAAAAATCTATACTCATCAATAACAAAATTGCTTTCAGATAACCTTAATTGTATATATATTGTTCGGTTTCAGCATTCTTATGTTTATAAAAGCGTTTTATTATTTTGTCAATATTATTTTTAAAAATAAACTAGTTAAAAACCGTCAAAATTTGACGGATTATGTGCAATTAAAATCTTCTTACGGTTTTAAGTTTAAAACACCCTTGGTTTAATATTTCGTATTGCTCTTAACCGTTTTAAAACCCCCTGCTTTAATCAATTATCTTTTGGTTGGAAGCAGGAGGGTTAAGTTTCATGAAATTTCAATATACAAAATTTAAGCTTACTCCATATAATAAAAATAAATTCCCACGGTTTACCTAATTATACTCTAAATATGACCAAAAGAATGTTTGGAGTAATTAAAAGAAAGGCAGAATTTATATAAATTATCGGAAGAATCAATATTTCTTAATGAGATAGTATCAATATATGTGATAATACTTTTCAAAGCATCAAGCGTGTAAATTAATCCCACAGCAGAATTTCTCCCTGACACACCAAATCGACTAATAATCTATAGAACCTGCACTCGTTTTATGTTTACTGTGAAATTTGTTTTTTGCTTTTCACGCAAAATGAATGAATGCAAAGATTTACTACCAGATTATCATTATTTTAACTTACTATCAACGATAACAGGTCATAGTATTTTAATAAAAGACGTACATGAAAGACAAAGATTTTATTCACTTGTAAAATATATCCTTAATTCTAATTTGCCAAGAAAATGAATGCATCTTAAGTGTAACATAATAGTTTTGATTCGGATTTTTCCTTCCCATATTTGTAAAACCACTTGAATATAATCCAAAGATTAATTCATTGTATTCTAAAAATAAACTGCAAATCGGAATAAAGTAAAAATTTGTTTTTACTGGAATAGTATTATAACACTTTATTCTGTCAAAATAATATATTTCAACAATAGTATACTGTTAAAAATAAATAAATGAATGAATTTAACACTTTAGTAAAATAATTTGCTCAATAAATTTTTAATAATAAATTATACTATGTAAGTTTTTAATCGTATAAAATATCAATATTTTAATGTTATTCTTTTAAAATTATTTTTGCGAAAATATGCTATCGAAAGGAAGTATCAGAAATAGAGATTATAATAATTAGACTTAAAAAAAAAAAAAAAAAATCTTTGATTTTAAATATCTATTTCCATCTTTTCTAAACAAAGTTTTCAACTCATAAAAGTTAACTTTAAAAAACAATAAACTCTGACAATTTATTAATATTAAAAGATTTTTTTTTTTTTTTTTGTCTTTTAAGAAGTATAATATATTTACATGGCGACAGATGGCGCCACATCTTGTAAAAAGAAATTTTCTGCGAAAATGTACACCGATATGTATTCGTGAATTGCTTTGTTTTTAATATATTTCCTTGAACAATATGAATCAATGAATTAACCGTGTAAATTAGTTTTATGATTGAGCTTTAATTAGGCGTCTGCCATAGAACAGACATATGAAATATTGTCGTTTGCTCGATCTTTATCATCGGTATTCGTATTGCGCTGCATAAAGAGAAAGGAATATTCTTGTTCTGAATTGGTTCAAAATTTTCTCGCGCATGCCCAGATCGTACGATTTTGGTCTTACAGAAAAGTCTTTGTGCTTTTAATATTATAGATTTTTCGTGAAGATTTTTATGCATTATTTTTTCTTAATATTAATGTTTCGAAATTTTGGCGACAAATTAGCAAAACATACGTAAATAAAATAATTATAATAAAAAAAAAAAATAAATAAAATAAAAAACATTTTATAAACCAGGTTTTTAAATTTTTTGATGAACCATTAATAAAATACGCGAGGATAAAAAATGATATTTAAGAAATATTTAAGCACGTGGACTCAGTTCAGTGAAATAATAATAAGAGTAAAAAAAATTAAAAAATAAATAAATAAATAAAAAATACAGTTGGTTTTAAAAATAAAACATTTCTCCTTTAAGAACAACGTATATTAGCATCGTGAACTACATTAGCACTTATCAATGTATATAATTTTTTTTTAAGTGATAATGACGTCCAATTTTGTGAGATGATTTAACATTTTATAATTTTTTAACGTTCATGTTGAATTAAATGTATTTATTTTTATGTCGAAAGAAAATTAACTCGTATTTTTTATTTTTATTTATTTATTTATATATTTTTTTTTTTGGCAACAAATAAATTATTGCTAATATTTTAATGGCTATTTTATTGCTATTAGGAGCTTATTATTTTCATATTTTAATTAATTAAAAGAAAATTATTCGAAAATTCGAAAATCTGACTTCGAAGTATTGTGTTGTCACCGGATTCTAAGCTACTGTGAATGTTTCAAATGTCTAGCTATTATTGAAGTTATTTAAAAATAGATTGCAAGATTTGTACCTGACAAACAAACAAACAAGTATCGAAGTTAATAAAAACATGATAAAATATATAAAATCTGCAATCCCTGAATATATTATAAATAATAATCAATTTTTTACAGGTTATTTAACATAAAAAGTATGTTTGATAACAGTTGAGCCAATTTTATAATGATTCTAATTATACTAAAAATATTATTTTTAATGTGTCTATAATTTTGAATATAAAAGTATTTACTGGATAATAATGCGTGTTTTAAATATTTGAAATTTAAATAAATAATAAACATTATATATGTATAGATAATATTCTCTCATTTTTTCTCCCTCACATTAATAATAGAAAAGAACAGAAGGAAATTTTAATTTTTTTTTAAGCAACGCACAGATTTACTTCGAGTGTCTAAAATTTTCTTTTCATAGACTTATATGTAAAATATCTAATTAAATATAGGTCAAAAGTTATTATCATGACATTATATTTCTATTTTTATTTATTTCTTTATTGTTTGCTTTTAAAGAGATGGGCCAGTTTATCGATAGTTAATATACGTTATCGATAGAAAAATATCATATATATATATATATATATATATATATATATATATATATATATATAAGTATGTATTAAGCTGTATACGTATATTAAAATTTGTTTAAATAAATTTTCTTAAATATTTATAAATTACAAACACATCTTCTTCAGTGTTAACTGACTTTCTTTTTCATGTAAAAAGAAAGTTCTTTTGTCTAAAATCTTTTCAGAGAATAGTCTGGAAAATGTAATTTAATGCATTTTATAAAGATAATTATTTGTACATTAGATCACTGAATCTTTATTTTGCGCCAATTTTACGAACGATACAAAGTGCAGATGTATTTTACAAAAAAAAAAAAAAAAAAAAAAAAAAAAAAAAAAAGCATTTTTAAAAATGAAGACCAAATCTAGATACTTTGTGATTTAAAAATTAAATACTGGGAACTGTTTTATCATTATGTTAAAAAAAAAAAAAAAAAAAAAAAAAAAAAAGAATCTTCATTTTATTTTTATTATTATTTACTCCTTGTAATAATAAATCTCTTTTTTATATTTAATAAAACAATAATAAGTACAATCTTAAAAATTACTTTTTAAGTTCTTTATTATCCTCTAGTAACAAACACAGATTTCTCTTTAAAAAAAACTGAAGTTTCTGTGTTAAGTGTTTCCAAGAACACGTTTTATGAGAATTAAAGAAATAAAGAAAAGAAAAGAAAACAATTAATCCTTATTTACCTTGGAATAACAGTTCCTTGCATTAATAATTGATTTCCCGTAATTATTTTTATTAATCTAGAAATAATTTGCAATTTTAAAGTACATTTTTTTTTCTTTTTCAAAATCAAAAAGAAGTAATATAAATAAATAAATAAATAAATAAATAAATAAAAATATCGTTTATTAGGAAAATAGATTTAAACAGAATCTAAAAAAATATCTCTGTAGTATATTTAGAAATTAAAACACCAACATAAAGTTATTCAAATATTTTAAAATTCAAGTATTCAAAAATTTATTTAATCCTTTTGCTACCCGAAATGAATGTTACATTGAATGCCAATGAAGAACAATTTGAAGACCCCAATTTTTACATACTTTGCCTAGATAAAAGCGTTTATAGAAATATTATGTTTGAAATTCGTATACGTGCGTATGTTTGTTGATCATTTATATATATGTATATATATATATATATATATATATATATATATATATATATATATATATATATATATATATATATATATATATATATATATAAAACACTGAGGTAGATATGTTGATGCATATCATTAAAAAACATGTTTACATGTTCCTTTAATCTTTATTTATTTTTTATATTGCCGTTGTTGTTGATGAAACTGGGGAAATAATAATTAGTTCTTTATTATAAAAGTGTCAAAAGTTTAATAAATGTTTGTTGTTACAATGTCAAAAATTTCTTAAAACCTGATAAGATGCATGGAGTTAGTATCTAATCTGCTTAATAATAACATTAAAATTCATAAGTTCAAAGTAGGAAAGATAAATGATGATGGTGTATAAATAATGCATGCTTATAAATGATATTTTATTCTAAAAATAAAATAAAATAAAATAAATGCCTAAATTAAACATTTTAAAACTATTTATGTAAATTAAACATTTTAACGGAATACATTCTTTTTTTTTTTAAATCCAAAATAAAATTATATTCAAAACAAAGTTAAATATTTTTTTATTGTTATTCTACACTTGATATATTGCAATAATATCTTATTTAATCCGAAAATATTGGTACTTGAAAGAAAGTTGAAATTTTATAAATAGAATACTGTGACGTTATCGGTAAACAATATATTTGAAAAGATAAAAGATAATAATAATAATATATATATATATATATATATATATATATATATATATATATATATATATATATAAATTGACAGGATGCACACCAGACTTACGACAAGAAAGAATAAATTTTGCTGAAAAGTAAAAATGAATAAAAAAAAAAAAAAAAGAGAGAGAGAGAGAGAGAGAGAGAAGAAAATAAAAGAAAAAAGAAAGGGTAATTAAAATGAAAATGTGTACTATACAAAAATGTAATAAGTAAGGAATTTGAACAGAAAGGGTTTTTCTACAAATCAAAAAACAGAAAGATATAATATATTTCTTTCAATTAATCTCTCAAGCTGACTTGGTGAAATAAAAACGAATTGATTTTATATTTAAAATGAAAGCGCCACAGAACTGGCGTTTCAAAGTAATAACTACAAAACTTTGAATAAAAAACATAAAATGCGATAAACTCGCAATAATTGTTTCGGGTAAAAAAAAAAAAAAAAAAAAAAAAAAAAAACACGACCATTCGTTAGGCGAACAAAATAGGCACGCACGAGTGCTGCAATCAAAACGGTGACGTACTCACTTTGAGTTGACGCTTTAAATGCCTATATACTTCGAGTGACTATTTTTTTAACCCAAAATAATTGTTGAGAATCTATTGCATTTTAAGATGTTTATTCAAAGTTTTGTAGAGATTACACAATTCACTGTGCAGCGCATACAAAGAAATATTGTTGAAAATATGCTTAAGTTTAAGTTTTGATCGATCAATCAATGGAAAAGTAAACTTATTACCGAATAAGGGTTACATTTACACTGTAAAAAAAAAATCCTGTAAGATTACGGGAAAAGCCCAGAAGCAGATTCCAGACAAAGCCCTTATAAGAAAAAAAATTAGACCGTAAATAAAGTGTATAATGGACTTAAATTATGTTGCATGCCCGTAAAAAACTTTAAATCAGTGTTTATTTATTTTTTTTACTGGCTTTGTCTGGAATCTCTACTGCCAGTCTTTCCCCGTAATCTTACGGGATCTTTTTTAACAATGCATGAAACATCTTAAAATAAAAACGTCAGAACAGACGTTTTAATACAAATCTTGTAACATTACAATTTAAAATAAGTTTCGGTGTATTATCCGCGGATTACCTGATAAAAAGTATAAAAGCACATGATTCGCGTATTATACGTTGATACTTATTATCTGCTGACTGATTTGAATATTACCTGTGCTATAGTTGTAACTTTCATTTTTTCTTCTATTTAAACAAAAATAAAATATATGTTTGATTTTTCACTCTACAGATGGTGCTCTCAAACACTGTATTATGCTTTATCGCGTGCAGAACTTATATTTTGTTTTACAGGTCGTTCAAAAGTAGATACACATTCGTTTATTAAATGCATACTTCTGCTTTTGTACCTGAATTACAATAATTTCTTTTTAAAACATTCCATTATCGCACTGGGCAAATAGGAAAGAGTTAGTTGACAAAAATGAAAAACAAAGCTGAGAAAGTGCGTTTTTAGATAGGTAGGTAGGAGGAAAATTGTGACGTATGCTATTCAACAGACAACTCGTCTCAAAAAATCTGATCAACAAATCAATAATTATCTTAATATTTAAAAAAATATAAGGGTATTTTAACGCTTTTGTAGACTTTAATGTTAGTAATTTTACATTTTATAGCAAAGGTATCTAATGGCTAAATTTGGCTTTAAATTTTCCCCAGTAACACACTGTCCGCGGATTATCAGCCGATGCTGATTATCTATCAGCAACTATTATGTAAAATAATAAAACCTAAGTGTATATATATATATATATATATATATATATATATATATCTACGTGTATTTTTTCACGTATAAAAAGAAAAGAAAAGAAAAAAGAAAAAACAATGGGTAATAATTCAAGAAATCCGAATTAACCATTTTGGATAAATTAGCATAATTATGTTTAAAAAACACCAATTAAAAAATTCATAATTATTTAAAAAATATAAATACTGAAAACAAGATATACTAAACAAATTTTGAGAAAAAGAGCATTTAAATAGAGTAAAAATTAAGCAAATTTTCTGCAAAAGAACGAGCTATATTTTAGATATTTGTTGAAATTCAGCAGTTGAAATTTCATAAGGATTTTTTCATAAACAGCATAATTAATTTGAAGAGCCAATATTTCAACCACACTCCAAAAGTATTTCAAAATCACTTATAATCTTGTAAGTCTAACATATTTTTGTTTATTTACTAAGATTTGTTAGATGTAAGGGGTTTTTCACAAAAACGAACTTCAAAAATGGTTAAAATAATTGGATCTTTAAAATAATTACGCGGCATGTGAAAAAAACCTTATGAAATGTCAACTTTTGGAAAATACCTAAAATCTAGCTCGTTATTTTGCGTGTAATTTGCTTAATTCTTACTCTATTCAAATGAATTTTGATAAAAGTTGACCAGCATATCTAGCTTCCAACCTATGTAATAAATTTCTTTCTATCTTTCTTTCTGTCTTCTTGAGAAATAAGTTTTTAATTAAAAAAATTAAAAAAAAAAAAAAAAAACTGATCGTTTGCAAATCTTGCTAAACTTTTGAGCAGCAGTGTAGAATATTCATTTTTAAAACTTTCCAGCATTATTATTATTATTATTATTATTACTTCCTTTATCCTTCTCTCTATTTGTCTTTTCGTTTGTCAGTCTCTCTGTCTACGATTAACGATATTTTTCCAATCCTTGAAACTGACGTATGCGATTCAAGTTCCTTATATAATATTTCCTGTTAATAGTGAAGTAAATAGCACAACTGATTTGTGTACAGGGACACCTGGAATAATTCTAATGATTTGATTTCAATGCGAGATAATTTTACAAATTAAATTTTAATATATTTATTTTCCACTAATGGTAAAGAAGTTGACAATAATTATTCACATACACAACAGAAATGTCTTCTTTGGAATAATGTGTAACCGTTAAGAATTGCAGGGCCACACTGAGAAAAAAAAAATATACCGCCTTCATCAAGAAGGAATAAGTGGTCATTTTCTAAATGCCTTAAGTAGAAATATAGATTTCTGAGCTATGCGCATAAGGCACGCCAGTAAACTGAATAGACGAACTGATCTAGAATTTCTAGTCTACACATTTCTGGATGGTAAAACAATATTCTTAATAGTCTGAATCTTTTCTATTGTGAGAAATTCTCGCTTGAATTTCTAGAATTACGTAATAAACCAATATTATAGTTGCTGAAACCCGCCTCTTTTATTCGCATTTATTTGCAGAGATTTTAAAATAACTTTGCCCTCGAGAAAGTAGGCAAACACTCTAGAATTCTAATAGGGGTTTCTAGAACTCGCTTTCAAAGGGGACTGGAATTTATGAGGATGGCATGGTACTATGTTTTCCAGAGCAACAATTTAGATTATTGATGTCAGTTACAGAAATGTTTCTCAGTCTATATAAATATATTCAGATTTATAAAGGGATATAAAAAAGGATTGCTTCAATTGGAATTTCATTTGCATTTTTAACATTTTCTAAAAACGTTTGGAAATAATTATGATTTTAATTAATATTCCTGCCTGTCTTTCTTTAGGATTGGTTGACGATCCGTCTATCTGCCTCTCTGTCTTCCTGTTGAATCTATAAATATTTTCAGAATTCAAAATAGTATATATTATTTAAGTTCATTAAGTATTATTTAAGTTCAATTATGAAAATGCATTGCATTTTATAAGAAATATTTTTAGAAATCAAATTTAAATAGCTTTGTACTGTACAAATGATTCTGTATTTGAAATTCAATATTCACATTACAAAAAAAAAAAAAAAAAAAAAAAAAAATGCTTTCTATAGAATATAGCATGTTTAGCGTTATGCTTTAGAAGGCTACACTAAAATATTCTGTTACATTAAGGGTTAGAATTAAAACTGCTGGTATTGAATTTCTCTTTGGGTTACGCGTGTTTCGTATATTCTATTAATGTTTAAGGGTGATTATGAATTTACATTGTCTGACTGTCTGAATTTTTATCGTTCTGTCTGACCTTTATGTGATCCCGTTGGCAAAGTTCTATAAATTTAAAATATGTACCGAGTCCATACAGTTGGAAAGTTTTAATAATCTATGGAAACCACATAATTTTTCTTTTTTATTTATTTATTTCTTTTTTTGCTGCTTCGATCTCCTCTAAGTTCTCATTTTTATTTTTGTATAACTGAATATATCGAAAAGAGTTAAATGTCCTAGATAAAAAAAAAAAAAAAAAATCACTCATTTTGATATATTCTTTCTTATTAAGAGTAAAAAAAAAAAAAAAAAAAAGTTTCACCGAAAAAAAAAAGAGCGAAATGCGGTTTAAATAAAGAGATAATCATGCTATAACATTATATAAGTTTAAACATATATATATATATATTTATTTATTTATTTATTTATGTGTGTACAATTAAAGATATTTAATTTTTTACACAAGTTGGATGCTTAATTAAATGTGAATATCTGATAAATTATCGCCTCTTGGGGTCACCGAAGCGGGAGAGTCATCCCTTCCGTGTATGATAAAAATTGTGACGGCATGTCTCCGGACCACCTCTAGGGGTGAGTCACAGACCGTCGCCAATTGCCCACTGCGCAGCACTAGTGCGACGTAAAACCCAACCAACCAACCTGATAAATTATCAATTTTATATATTTTTAAATTAAGTACTATTATTAAGAAAAAAAAAAGTATTTAAGAACGCATTTCAAAATTACTATACAAATACTATATATTAAACATTATTAAATTTAAAAAGTAATAAGATTGCTTCATTTGCATTAATCATATTTTCTGAAAGAAAATAGAAAGAGAAATCTTTTATTCATTAATGAACATATTTTTAAAGTAATATTTCTTTATTAACATCGCATTTATCTAAATATTGTGTAAAGAAAACATATCACATAACAAAATTTACTCTAATAAATATTTAACTTCATAACAAATATCTTAATTAATTTACATTTTTACGTTATCTAAGAACATTTGCTGCAATTTTATGATAAATTTGTAAATCTTTTTCTGTATATAAATAATTCGTAGGAAAACCAACAAAAAAATCCCTTGATAATTAAGAGTTTGAGAATCTATCCCAAAATCACCGAAAGCGGAGTGATTACAGAATGATTAATGAGTATTGTGAAATTAGAACCCATGAATATCCTTGTACTTGCAAGAAAAATGGGAGAAGTGGATTAATTCCCAAATGGGAAATTCAATATATGTACACACAAATTGATACAAAAGCCACAAATACTCGAGAATTTACTTCTAAGAAAATAATCTTTATTAGATTTCAATATTAAAAATCAAAAATGTTATTTAATTATTTTTTCCTGGTGAATGTTTTATAATTTGTTTATATATATATATATATATATATATATATATATACATATGTTACCGTTAAAGCGCGAAACCCGTTAATCTGAAGATTACCTAGGTAATCTACAGATTAACTAAAATGACCCGTTAAAGTGCGGAATAAAGAGTTTTCCGCATTTTAACTAGGTAATCTGCAGATTAACGGCTTCTGTGTCGTTAAAGTTCAAATGTTTGTTTCGAGCCTTAGTTTTTTTTTACATTCACTATGACGTCAAACAGTCATGTGATACAGATACGCGAATCCCAGATTAGTCTGTGACACGATTGATTTTCAAACACAAACCGAAACTTTTATCCCTTTCTCTCCGCTCTGATAAACCATAAACAGTAAGCGCAGAACGTGGATCATCGAAGCTATGACATTAGATTTCTTATTATGACCAACACAAATTTTAAAGTACAAGTAAGTTATAATTGTTTTGAGTTTATTTCTTCTCTTTTTTAATTCCGTCAATATAAGTTTGATAAGGGTCTGCATTTTATTGATGAAATATAATTTTAATTAAAGCTCTCTCTTGTGAAACTTCATTTTAAATTATGAATCTTAAATTTACAGCACAGTAATTATTTTCTTCCGAAATAAAACTATGAAACCACAACTTTTTAAAACTACTTTATTTTAAAATTGATTTAAATTACTATTACTTACTGAAAAAAAGAACACATGTATTATTTTTTAACTCTGGAAAATATGGCATTCAATATTATGGCATTATTCAATAAATACTTCAAATGAAATTTTTATGCATTTTTTAGCATTTCATTACAATTTTTCTCTTTTGTTTCTTTCAATTTCAAGTTTCCTTTATATATTTTATATATCATGATTATATTTTAATTTTTAACTTTGTTCGCTTTTTCAAATAATTTCGTTGTAGTTTATCACATAAAATGTGTTAATAAAGTTTTTTTTTTTTTTTTTTTTTTTTTAAATTGTAAAATTAATATATTTCCTAAACTTGTACAGATATATGTATGCTGCAAAATATACTTTAATAAAGCATTGGAAAACTGTCATTTTAATTTTCATGCGTTCTAAAAATTATTAAAGCAGTTTTAATTGTTTGAAGTACTTCTTAAAATGCTTCTGATTTATCTAATTTAATATTTCTTTAGCTAATTAAAAATTGGTGCCTATTTGTTTTTTAAATATAGTAATAGCAATATAAGTTGTTAATAAAACGTTTTTTTTTTTTTTTTTTTTTTTTTTTTTTTTTTTAATTGTGAAATATTTTTATTTGAAAAGAAATCGTTACTGTATTACAATTCTAACATTCATTTATAAAATAGACTTTATTGTAAGCTATTAAAGATATTATATTTCATATTAAAAATGCATAACATCTTCAAACTTATATTGACAGAATAAAAAAGATGAAATAAATAAAACAAATATAACTTTAAAACACATAAAAATTAAAACACATACAGATTAAAATAAGTAGAGAAAGAAAGAAAAGAAAAGCAAACTAATCTTTTTTTTCTTTTCCCGAATGATAAAAACAAATACAACACAGCGTGCAGTATTTAAAATTATACCACCAGAGATCTTATTTTCACTTTAACGAATGCCTAGTAGATAATGTGCAGATTATCTAGGTAATTCACAGATTACCTAGGTAATTTGAGAAATAAAACAATTTTCCTCACTTTAACGGATCACCCTAGTTAATGTGCAGATTGCCTAGCTAATCTGCAGATTAACTGATTTTTGCACTTTAGCGGTAACATATATATATATATAAAGTATTATTTTTACTTATTAATTAATATTTAGGGCATTGTATAATTTTCCTGGTGAATGTTTTATAATTTGTTTATATAGTTATATATAAAAAATAGTTATATATAAATATAGTTATATATAAAGTATTATTTTTAATTATTAATTAATATTTAGGACACTGTATAATTTTTAAATAGTGCATGTAATATTGTGTATTTTGTTTAGATGAGCTAAATATTGATTCCGACTAATTAACTGTAATGATATTTGTTTATTAAACATTTGTATAGTTTTCGTTTTCGTTGAAGGCTATAGAATCTTCTATAATTCTTTGTAGTTATTAACTAATTTTGTATTATTTCATTTTAATATTTTTTCTTGTGATAAAATATGTTTAAATAATATCTATCAAATCTTAACTTTTTTATTTACTAAATGATATCACAATTAGAATGAAATGATTTAGAAAGCTGAAAGAAATATATATATATATAAATAGATGTATGAGAATTTTTGTGTTATATGTTTTCTCAACACATGAAAGAAAAATGAAGGCTTTGGTACGACATGACACAATTTTATTGACAGTTAATTTAGATTGTTTTAAAGGACATAAAAATTTATTAATGAAAAAAACTCGTTTTTATACTTTTATCTCATAATTAAATTAACAGTTCCAAGAAGCAATAGCTTTTGAAGAAATGCAATAAAAAAGAGAGAGAGTTCTCTCTCTCTCTCTCTCTCTTTTTTTTTTTTTTTTTTTTTTTTTTCAGTTGTAGTCTTTTCAGCTTTGTGTAAAATCTCTCTATCACTAAAAGGAGAGAAAATTTTTTTTTGATACAGTACGCATCCTTAGTTCAACGAAAACAAATTTAGAATAGCTTTGATAAAGCCTGCGTTTTCAATGAAGATTATTCATACAAGAAATATCTGTATTTTCTTCATTTTTCCCAACAATATTTTGGAAAAGTTCCGATAATTCGTTCATATTAAGCAGTTTTAAAGAATTAATAATTTTGCTTTCAATAACAGTATCACAAATTAATTTATATGATTTTTATAATATACGAAGAATACTATAGGAGCATAACTTAAACAGCAATTTCGGTGATGTTTACTGCCTTTACTACCCAATCTATACTTTCTATATGCGTTTATAAACGATTATTTTTCATTAGTATTGATAATTTCTGAAGGGATTTATTTGCATTATATATATACAATAAATTTCTAAGCGCGGTTTCGATTTCGAAATTGGTATTTTAACGTTTTCAAATAAAATTCATTGCAATACTTTTTGGCAGAGTCTGTTCTTTATCCTTCAGATTAAACCATGGATATTGCGACTGAAAACTTTTCAAAACTCTTTTCACAAAAAAATGGCTATTTCCTCGTTATTGAAATTTTAAATGACATGCGTACAATGCAGTAACGATAAGGTGACACCCATTTTTCTTGTTTACCAACATACCGATTTGAGTCATCGAATGACGAGATTAAAGACGATCAGAAAATATTTAATATGATCCAATGTACTAAATTAATTTTAGTTTACCTCAAAAATAAAATTTCCAATATACAGTTTCACAAATAAACCTTTACTTTCATATTTTCAAAGGAGTTATTTTGCATTGTTGACTCGTGATGTTTTTATTTAATACAGACTACAGTGGAATAATATCAGAAGCGGATGTTTATTTTTAAGAATGAAAATTTAAAATGCAAGTACTTACTGAGGAACATCACAAATTTTTAAAAGAAATATCATGTTGAATCCACGTGCAAACATTCACTTAGTTTTGTGACATGGCAGACGAACCTGAAAGATATCAGTTCCCCTTATTAAAACCTACAACGTCTTTTTCTCTCACAGTGGAAAACATCTGAAAATTATAACTGTAGAAGTTTCCCGCTGTGTTGCGCACCCGCCTCTTATCCTTGTTTATAATTTAAAATAGCGTGTTCGCACACTATGTGCTTACTTTTGAAAATTCTGATGTCGCAATTTCTAGCACGTTTGCGTCTGCGGCGTCCTCATCTACCACTCCCGTGAAATAGCCTGTTCACCCACCTTGAAAACGACCTTTGAATATTCTGACTGTATCGAACTCCATCCCGGTGGCGCCCTTGGAGCCTTTATACGTCCCGTCCCCAATAATTTTAAACCTTCAATGCATGCCTAATTGATTCATTACTAAAAAAATTTAAAACTCGAGTTTTCGAATCATTGCCCAAATGATTCATTACCAAAAAAGTTTTAAAACTCGAGTTTTCGAATCATTGCCCAATTAAATTCTTTATGTGTTTCGCCGCACCACATTTGCCCGTCTAAAAATTTTACAATACATACCTAACTCTCTACCCCATCTTCTCCTAATGATTGTGCATCTTTAAAAGTAGGTGCAATCAATTCATCCCCTTTTAAAACTATTTACATGTTTTGTTTTTTTTAAGGCAGAATAATTAAAAAAAAAAATGAACTTATATCGGCCAACAGCTGGCACTATTGTGTTTGAATTTCCCCTTTTGGCCTATCTCGTCGGAATGCGCAGCTATTCTCTATTATCTTACACTAATTTCTTACACGCAATCGATTCCTCATACACAAAATCCAGTATTAAAATTTTCAAAGTCGTAGCCCCATTTTATACATTTTTAAATATTTTAACCCCCCCCCCCCCGCCCATTCTACACGCTAATAATTTTATGCTTTCGAAAGTATACGCAATAGTTTATTTCACTTGAAAATCTTGAAATACGATTTTTCAAGGCTATAGCTACAGTTATAATTTTTATTTTTCCCTCCTTCTACCTGCTTTCCAAATAGTTTTACGCGCAGCGCACGGGTCTGCGCTACCGAAGGCAGTGGGGACCCGGTGTGAGTTTTTAACCGATCTCAATTGATTTTTTTTTTTTTTCTTTTCTTAAGCGTAATGTTAATGCGATGCAATTTTGAGATGCAAAATGCAATTTTGAGAATTCATTCATTACAGTGATTCATTTAAAAATATTGATCCGCTAGAGGGTGAAGCTCGCTAATTATTATTATTATTATTGTAAATGCTTCCAACAGCAAAAATGATTATAGAAGTTAATAAAAATAAGAAGAATATTATAGAAGTTAAATAAAAATATAAGTAAAAGCAATATATATTTCAGTTAATAAATGATAGAAGGATTGTTCTAATAATAGCTGAAAATGTTCAATGCATTATGAGACAATGTCATCTAATGCTTTTTGAATTATATGACATTGTCATAAATGGAAAACGAAGGGGGAAACGAAACAAACAAACGAACAAAAAAAAAAAAAAAAAAAAAAAAAAAAGTACCTTATGAGCTAAAAAAACTATACTCATCAATAACAAATTTTCAGGTAACCTTAAATGTATATATATTGTTCGGTTTCAGCATTCGTATGTTTATAAAAGCCTTTTATTAATTTGTCAATATTATTTTTAAAAAGAAACTAGTTAAAACCGTCAAAATTTGACGGATTATGTGCAATTAAAATCTTCTTACGGGTTTAAGTTTAAAACACCCGTGCTTTAGTATTTCGTACTGCTCTTAACTGGTTTAAAACCCCCTGCTTTAATCAATTATCTTTTGGTTGGATGGAGGAGGGATAAATTTCCTGAAATTTCAATGTTGAAAATTTAAGCGTACTTCATTTAATAAAAATAAATTCCCAAGGTTTACCTAATTTTACTCGAAATATGACCAAAAGAATGTTAGGCGTAATTAAAAGAAAGGCAGAATTTATAAAAATTATCTAAAAATTCAATATTTCTTAGTGAGATAGTATCAATATTTGTGATAATACTTTTCAAAGCATCAAGCATGTAAATTAATTCCACAACAGAATTCCTCCCTGTCACACCAAATAGACTAATAATCTATAGAACTGCACTCGGTTTATGTTTACTGTGAAATTTATTTTTTGCTTTTCACTCAAAATGAATGAATACAAAGATTTACTACCAGATTATCATTATATTAACTTACTATCAACGATTACAGGTCATAGTATTTTAATAAAAGACATACATGAAAGACAAACTTTTCATTCACTTGTAAAATATATCATTAATTCAAATTTGTCAAGAAAATAAATGCATCTTAAGTGTAAAATAATAGTTTTGATTCTGATTTTTTCTTCCCATATTTGTAAAACCACTTGGATATAATTCAAAGATTAATTCATTGTATTCTAAAAATAAACTGCAAATCGGAATAAAGTAAAAATTTGTTTTTACTGGAATAGTATTATAACACTTTATTCTATCAAAATAATATATTTCAACAATAGTATACTGTTAAAAATAAATAAATGAATGAATTTAACACTTTAGTAAAATAATTTGCTCGTTAAATTTTTAATAATAATTTATACTATGTAAGTTTTTACTCGTATAAAATATCAATATTTTAATGTTATTCTTTTAAAATTATTTTTGCGAAAATATGCTATCGAAAGGAAGTATCAGAAATAGAGATTATAATAATTAGACTAAAAAAAAAAAAAAAAAAAAAAAAAAAAATCTTTGATTTTAAATATCTATTTCCATCTTTTCTAAACAAAGTTTTCAACTCATAAAAGTTAACTTTAAAGAACAATAAACTCTGACAATTTATTAATGTTATTTTTTTTTTTTTTTTTGTCTTTTAAGAAGTATAATATATTTACATGGCGACAGATGGCGCCACATCTTGTAAAAAGAAATTTTCTGCGAAAATGTACACCGATAAGTATTCGTGAATTGCTTTGTTTTTAATATATTTCCTTGAACAATATGAATCAATGAATTAACCGTGTGAATTAGTTTTATGATTGAGCTTTAATTAGGCGTCTGCCATAGAACAGACATATGAAATATTGTCGTTTGCTCGATCTTTATTATCGGTATTCGTATTGCGCTGCTTAAAGAGAAAGGAATATTCTTGTTCTGAATTGGTTCAAAATTTTCTCGCGCATGCCCAGATCGTAACATTTTGGTCTTACAGAAAATGCTTTGTGCTTTTAATATTATAGATTTTTTATTCGTGAAGATTTTTATGCATTATTTTTTCTTAATATTAATTTTTCGAAATTTTGGCGACAAATTAGCAAAACATACGTAAATAAAGTAATTATAAAAAAAAAAAAAAAAAAAAAAAAAAAAAAAAAAAATTATAAACCATGTTTTTAAATTTTTTTATGAACCATTAATAAAATACGCGAGGATGAAAAATGATATTTAAGAAATATTTAAGCACGTGGACTCAGTTCAGTGAAATAATAATAAGAGTAAAATAAATAAATAAAAAAATACGTGTGGCACTCGAGGACTGCCGCGGTAAAGCTATTGCATAGCATTTTTTATCAACTTATGCAACTATAATTATTTATTTAATTTATTTATGCAGCATTTTTTTTCTTTGATATTAATTCAAGTTTTTTCTTTGATAATAATTCAAGTTGCACTTTTTGATCGTGGTGACCGATAAGAAAACAATTTTTTTTCTTATTGAATAAATGAGAATGTATGCGCAATGAGAATATATCAAAAATATCCGCAATCGATTTGTAGGTATCGAAAACCTGGTTGTACTAAATTTGAATGATCTAACTCTATTTTTTGAGAAAAGGTATTTTAATAGGTTTTTAAAGGCCTGCAAGTCGAATGGGGATATTCAAGTTTTTTCTTTGATATAATTTCAAGTTACACTTTTTGAGCGTGGTCACCGATAAGAAAACAAATTTTAATAGAGAAAAGGTATTTAATAGGTTTTAAAGGCCTGCAAGTCGAATGGGGATATTCAAGTTTTTTCTTTGATATTAATTCAAGTTACACTTTTTGAGCGTGGTGACCGATAAGAAAACAAATTTTAATAGAGAAAAGGTATTTAATAGGTTTTAAAGGCCTGCAAGTAGAATGGGGATATTCAAGTTTTTTCTTTGATATTAATGAATAAGATAATAATAATGATAAGAAAACAAATTTTATTAGAGAAAAGGTATTTTAATAGGTTTTAAAGGCCTGCAAGTCGAATGGGGATATTCAAGTTTTTTCTTTGATATTAATTCAAGTTACACTTTTTGAGCGTGGTGACCGATAACAAAACAAATTTTAATAGAGAAAGGGTATTTAATAGGTTTTAAAGGCCTGCAAGTCGAATGGGGATATTCAATTTTTTTCCTTGATGTAAATTCAAGTTACATTTTTTGAGCGTGGTGACCGATAAGAAAACAAATTTTAATAGAGAAAAGGTATTTAATAGGTTTTAAAAGGCCTGCAAGTCGAATGGGGATATTCAAGGATTTTCTTTGATATTAATGAATAAGATAACAATAATGATAAGAAAACAAATTTTAATAGAGAAAAGGTATTTTAATTATTTTTAAAGGACTGCAAGTCGAATGGGGATATTCAAGTTTTTTTTTTGATATTAATTCAAGTTACCTTTTTTGAGCGTGGTGACCGATAAGAAAACAAATTTTAATAGAGAAAAGGAATTTTAATAGGTTTTAAAGGCCTGCAAGTCGAATGGGGATATTCAAGTTATTTCTTTGATATTAATTCAAGTTACACTTTTTCAGCGTGGTGATCGATAAGAAAACAAATTTTAATTGAGAAAAGGTATTTAATAGGTTTTAAAGGCCTGCAAGTCGAATGGGGATATTCAAGGATTTTCTTTGATATTAATGAATAAGATAACAATAATGATAAGAAAACAAATTTTAATAGAGAAAAGGTATTTTTATAGGTTGTAAAGGCCTGTAAGTCGAATGGGGATATTCAAGTTTTTTCTTTGATATTAATTCAATTTACACTTTTTGAGCGTGGTGACCGATAAGAAAACAAACTTTAATAGAGAAAAGGTATTTAATAGGTTTTAAAGGCCTGCAAGTCGAATGGGGATATTCAAGTTTTTTCTTTGATATTAATTCAAGTTACACTTTTTGAGCGTGGTGACCGATAAGAAAACGAATTTTAATAGAGAAAAGGTATTTAATAGGTTTTAAAGGCCTGCGAGTCGAATGGGGATATTCAAGTTTTTTCTTTGATATTAATTCAAGTTACACTTTTTGAGCGTGGTAACCGATAAGAAAACAAATTTTAATAGAGAAAAGGTATTTAATAGGTTTTAAAGGCCTGCAAGTCGAATGGGGATATTCAAGTTTTTTCTTTGATATTAATGAATAAGATAACAATAATGATAAGAAAACAAATTTTAATAGAGAAAATGTATTTTAATAGGTTTTAAAGGCCTGCAAGTCGAATGGGGATATTCAAATTTTTTCTTTGATATTAATTCAATTTACACTTTTTGAGCGTGGTGACCGATATAAAACAAATTTTAATAGAGAAAAGGTATTTAATAGGTTTTAAAGGCCTGCGAGTCGAATGGGGATATTCAAGTTTTTCCTTTGATATTAATTCAAGTTACACTTTTTGAGCGTGGTGACCGATATAAAACAAATTTTAATAGAGAAAAGGTATTTAATAGGTTTTAAAGGCCTGCAAGTCGAATGGGGATATTCAAGTATTTTCTTTAATATTAATTCAAGTTACCTTTTTTGAGCGTGGTGACCGATAAGAAAACAAATTTTAATAGAGAAAAGGAATTTTAATAGGTTTTAAAGGCCTGCAAGTCGAATGGGGATATTCAAGTTTTTTCTTTGATATTAATGAATAAGATAATAATAATGATAAGAAAACAAATTTTATTAGAGAAAAGGTATTTTAATAGGTTTTAAAGGCCTGCAAGTCGAATGGGGATATTCAAGTTTTTTCTTTGATATTAATTCAAGTTACACTTTTTGAGCGTGGTGACCGATAACAAAACAAATTTTAATAGAGAAAGGGTATTTAATAGGTTTTAAAGGCCTGCAAGTCGAATGGGGATATTCAATTTTTTTCCTTGATGTAAATTCAAGTTACATTTTTTGAGCGTGGTGACCGATAAGAAAACAAATTTTAATAGAGAAAAGGTATTTAATAGGTTTTAAAAGGCCTGCAAGTCGAATGGGGATATTCAAGGATTTTCTTTGATATTAATGAATAAGATAACAATAATGATAAGAAAACAAATTTTAATAGAGAAAAGGTATTTTAATTATTTTTAAAGGACTGCAAGTCGAATGGGGATATTCAAGTTTTTTTTTTGATATTAATTCAAGTTACCTTTTTTGAGCGTGGTGACCGATAAGAAAACAAATTTTAATAGAGAAAAGGAATTTTAATAGGTTTTAAAGGCCTGCAAGTCGAATGGGGATATTCAAGTTATTTCTTTGATATTAATTCAAGTTACACTTTTTCAGCGTGGTGATCGATAAGAAAACAAATTTTAATTGAGAAAAGGTATTTAATAGGTTTTAAAGGCCTGCAAGTCGAATGGGGATATTCAAGGATTTTCTTTGATATTAATGAATAAGATAACAATAATGATAAGAAAACAAATTTTAATAGAGAAAAGGTATTTTTATAGGTTGTAAAGGCCTGTAAGTCGAATGGGGATATTCAAGTTTTTTCTTTGATATTAATTCAATTTACACTTTTTGAGCGTGGTGACCGATAAGAAAACAAACTTTAATAGAGAAAAGGTATTTAATAGGTTTTAAAGGCCTGCAAGTCGAATGGGGATATTCAAGTTTTTTCTTTGATATTAATTCAAGTTACACTTTTTGAGCGTGGTGACCGATAAGAAAACGAATTTTAATAGAGAAAAGGTATTTAATAGGTTTTAAAGGCCTGCGAGTCGAATGGGGATATTCAAGTTTTTTCTTTGATATTAATTCAAGTTACACTTTTTGAGCGTGGTAACCGATAAGAAAACAAATTTTAATAGAGAAAAGGTATTTATTAGGTTTTAAAGGCCTGCAAGTCGAATGGGGATATTCAAGTTTTTTCTTTGATATTAATGAATAAGATAACAATAATGATAAGAAAACAAATTTTAATAGAGAAAATGTATTTTAATAGGTTTTAAAGGCCTGCAAGTCGAATGGGGATATTCAAATTTTTTCTTTGATATTAATTCAATTTACACTTTTTGAGCGTGGTGACCGATATAAAACAAATTTTAATAGAGAAAAGGTATTTAATAGGTTTTAAAGGCCTGCGAGTCGAATGGGGATATTCAAGTTTTTCCTTTGATATTAATTCAAGTTACACTTTTTGAGCGTGGTGACCGATATAAAACAAATTTTAATAGAGAAAAGGTATTTAATAGGTTTTAAAGGCCTGCAAGTCGAATGGGGATATTCAAGTATTTTCTTTAATATTAATTCAAGTTACCTTTTTTGAGCGTGGTGACCGATAAGAAAACAAATTTTAATAGAGAAAAGGAATTTTAATAGGTTTTAAAGGCCTGCAAGTCGAATGGGGATATTCAAGTTTTTTCTTTGATATTAATTCAAGTTACACTTTTTTAGCGTGGTGATCGATAAGAAAACAAATTTTAATAGAGAAAAGGTATTTAATAGGTTTTAAAGGCCTGCAAGTCGAATGGGGATATTCAAGTTTTATCTGATCTACTTTATACACAAATTTTACGCGTACAGCTATTCACTGTTGTACATAAATGATAGATACCTACCTATACACCTATATACTTTCTCACAAACAGCTGCTTACGTATTCTTCCGATTTCGGAGCAGCTCGTCTCGATCCGTGCGAGCTTCGTACAGCCGAAGTCTACCGAAGTCTGCCGAACTGTGTTAGGTTTTTTTTTCGTTACGGAATTTTTTGATTCGGTCGCCGCGCTCAAAGCCCGCGATAAAAGCTATACAATAGCTTAAAAAAAAAAAAAAAAAAAAGTAGGTTTTTGGAAATATTCTAAAGAAGACGCATACCTGTTTTCAACACCCTTGAACCTTTTTTAGTAGAATTCTTTTGGTAGAAACCGGAATTTGCGAAATTCCCCCACCCCCCAAAAGAAAATCGACTTCCCCTTCCACCCCATAAAAATCAAAAATTCCAAAATTGCAGAAAATGATTTTCTTTCTTTCTTTTCTTTCTTTCTTTTTTTTTTTTTTTCGGTACTCAACTCTAGTCTCCCCATATGCAATTTCCTCACCGTGAAGTAGCTTGGAGCCGAGTTATGCTTAGTAACGTGTTTTTTTGCCTGCTTTCTCTCTTGAAAAGGGTGAGGTGGAATTTCGTAAAATTTCGTCAGTACAGGCATCGGATGCATCTAAACAATACACGCACCAAAATTCGTGACCGAAGCTCCCTTAAATTTGCCAGGACTAATTTAGCACTAAGTGAGGGGTCTCGAGTTTGCTCCCTCGTAACCCCCTTTCCCCAAGATCAAAAATCACAAATACCAAAAATGGGTTTTTGGAACTATCCTAAAGAAGGTGTATGACATTTATGTACCATTTTTGGTAAATTTCTACTCAAAAATCCGGAGTTTACGAAATTTCCCCCGAAAATCGATTTTGTTCCTCCCCACTTAAAAATAAAAAAATCCAAAATTGTATGCAATGATTATTATTGTTTATTTATTTATTTTTGTACTCAAATCTAGACTCCTCGTGAGCAATTTCTTAACTGTGAAGTAATTTGAAGCCAAGTTATGCATATAAACTCTGGTTGAATTCTGCCCAGCTGTTCTCTCGTGATACTCAGACAAAAATGTTATAGACACAATGACCGCACACGCACCACACATGCACACACAGAAATTTTTTTTTAAATCAGATTTGGCTTTCACGATGCGTGGACTGTGAAGATATCGCAATTTTATTCCAATTTGAGAAATTCACAGCCAAAAGTCTGATTTTATTATTATAGATGTTACATCGATAATGTAAAGGGGAAAAAACTAAAGAGGGGAAGGGGAAGAGATTAAGTCGCCTTTTTTAATTTCATTAGAATGCTTTGATATGTTAAAAAAGTGAAAGAAAATTTTGCTGAAGGTAGGTACATCTTTACAGAGTTATTGCACTTTTAACGTGCACTTTAACTAAAAACTTCCTAAACTATTTGAGGAACACAAGTTTTGCCAGTATATTTTTCAAAGCGCCTCATTTAGCAACACTAGTCGCATGGCTTCAGACAAGTATTATGAAATCAGATTTAATAAAGCAATATATATATATATATATATACACTGCATAAAAAAAGTAGACGGACGCACTTCTTTACAATTTTTTAAAACCCCGTCTTTGTTTAATAGGAAATGTCAATTAAAATTCTTTAACATGTTTATACTTATCAATCTTCATTATTTTGACAGACAAATGAAAATATTCAATTATTTATAATTTTAATGTAGGGAAATGCAGAAAAGAGAAAAGATATACATTTGCACAATATTTATTTTTAAAAAAAGTAGACGGACACTGGTCAAAAACTGCAATTATATAAGTGGGTGTTTCTTGCGGAATACCAGTTTTGCATGTACATGTACATTTGGCATTTTGCCAATTGCTAACGTGCTTGACAAGATGGTTTTGCGTAGTTAATTTTTTTTTAGATGAATGCGCCATGCCACGAGGAATTCCTCTAACTGATTACCAGAAAGGACAGATTATAGCGCTGGAAAATGTTAATAAAGGAGTCAGAGAAATTAGTAGGCTACTTCTAATAAGCAAAAGTAGCATCAGCGATTTTCTACGTGCTCCTGAAGCGCATGGCGTAAGGAAAAAGAGTGGCCGGCCAAAGACACTTTCGCTTAGAGACCAAAGAAAAATTTTTACTGAGCTGAAAAAAACTGAAGCATCAATTCCCAGAGTTCGAATAAGCACAGGAATTACTAACGTAACTTCTCAGACAATTTATAACTACATTAAGCGCTCAGAGCTCTTTCAATATAAGAAGGGAAATCATCATCCATGCTGGAAGGATCACCACGTGAGAGAACGCCTACAGTGGGCTCAAAACCATACGTCTTGGACTACAGAATGGATATCTGTAGTTTTTTCAGATGAGAAAAAATTTAATTTAGACGGCCCAGATAAATATCAATATTATTGGCACAGTCTGGAGAAAGAAGACGAAGTGTACTTTACTCGGCAAGATGGTGGGGGTGGCGTGATGGTGTGGTTAGCTGTTCGCTATGGTGGAAGGACAAATTTAGTATTCCTATGTAAGAAGCAGACTCACAAAGATTATATTGAAACACAAAGCAGTGAGCTTTTGCCATTTGCGTGAAATCATGGATGAGAAAACAGGATTTTCCAACAAGATGGAGCGCCAATACACACAGTTAACAATATTAAAAAATGGTTTTATGAGAACAGCTTCAATGTTTTACCCTGGCCAGCCAAGAGTCCGTTTATAAATCATGTAGAAGAGTCCGTTTATAAATCATGTAGAAAAACATTTGGGCTATACTTGTTTATAAAATTTATGAGGGTGGAAGCCAGTATGAATCAATTCACCAGCTCAAAGAAGCTCTTACAAACATTTGGGAAATTTTCCGTCAAATAAAGATTCAGAATCTCATTGATTCGATGCCGAACAGAGTATAAGAACTTATTAAAGCAAATGGGAGACTAACCCCTTACTAAAAACGTTTTATTTTAGAGATACAAGATGTGTCCGTCAACTTTTTTTAAGAAAAATTACAGTGCAAATATGCACCATTTTTGCTTCCTGAATTTTTTCACTACATAATTCAAAAGGATTGAATCTATATCCAAAAAATAATAATATATGATGTCTCAAGAGTACAATTATATCAGAGAAATGAACCTCATATCTCTAATTAAAGAAATAAACGGCTTTAAAATATTACAAGTAAGTGTCCGACTACTTTTTTAAGCAGTGTATATATACATTTTCTTTTTATTTATTCATCTATTTATTTTCAAATAGCTTATCTTCGGGTGGCGCCTTGCTTCACCTGGCGCCTGTGTGCGCCGCACACTTCGCACACCGGGTCGGCGCGCCCCTGGCGTTATGACGGAATAAAAACTTTGTTTCCAATAAATCATTTTTCCATGCCGTATGCACCAAATTTTGCCGATAGTTCAGTGGTAGAAATAAATATGTCAGGTGCTTGCAAAATAACATTCCGTCTTTCTTAACTAAGATGATTTAATGACTTATTTACATATATTTACAACTATATACAAAACTAAAAGTTAACATATCTAGGATCTCCTATTTAGATCCTTCCTTTACCGTTGCCTGCCATACACTTAGTGAAAACAGTACATGTATCGCCGTGTCTGATACACAGCGACCCCTGGTGGAGAGAATTCCGTAACAGGGGATATTCAAGTTTTTTATTTGATATTAATTCAAGTAACACTTTTTGAGCGTGGTGACCGATAAGAAAACAAATTTTAATAGAAAAAACGTATTTAATAGGTTTTAAAGGTCTGCAAGTCGAATGGGGATATTCAAGTTTTTTCTTTGATATTAATTCAAGTTACACTTTTTGAGCGTGGTGACCGATATAAAACAAATTTTAATAGAGAAAAGGTATTTAATAGGTTTTAAAGGCCTGCAAGTCGAATGTGGATATTCAAGGTTTTTCTTTGATATTAATGAATAAGATAACAATAATGATAAGAAAACAAATTTTAATAGAGAAAAGGTATTTTAATAGGTTTTAAAGGCCTGCAAGTCGAATGAGGATATTCAATTTTTTTCTCTGATATTAATTCAAGTTATACTTTTTGAGCGTGGTGACCGATAAGAAAACAAATTTTAATAGAGAAAAGGTATTCAATAGGTTTTAAAGGCCTGCAAGTCGAATGGGGATATTAAAGTTTTTTCTTTGATACTAATTCAAGTTACACTTTTTGAGCGTGGTGACCTATAAGAAAACAAATTTTAATAGAGAAAACGTATTTAATAGGTTTTAAAGGCCTGCAAGTCGAATGGGGATATTCAAGTTTTTTCTTTGATATTAATGAATAAGATAACAATAATGATAAGATAACAATAATGATAAGAAAACAAATTTTAATAAAGAAAAGGTATTTTAATAGGTTTTAAAGGCCTGCAAGTCGAATGGGGATATTCAAATTTTTTCTTTGATATTAATTCAATTTACACTTTTTGAGCGTGGTGACCGATATAAAACAAATTTTAATAGAGAAAAGGTATTTAATAGGTTTTAAAGGCCTGCGAGTCGAATGGGGATATTCAAGTTTTTCCTTTGATATTAATTCAAGTTACACTTTTTGAGCGTGGTGACCGATATAAAACAAATTTTAATAGAGAAAAGGTATTTAATAGGTTTTAAAGGCCTGCAAGTCGAATGGGGATATTCAAGTTTTTTCTTTGATATTAATTCAAATTACACTTTTTGAGCGTGGTGACCGATAAGAAAACAAATTTTAATAGAGAGAAGGTATTTAATAGGTTTTAAAGGCCTGCAAGTCGAATGGGGATATTCAAGTTTTTTCTTTGATATTAATGAATAAGATAACAATAATGATAAGATAACAATAATGATAAGAAAAGAAATTTTAATAGAGAAAAGGTATTTTAATAGGTTTTAAAGGCCTGCAAGTCGAATGGGAATATTAAAGTTTTTTCTTTGATATTAATTCAAGTTACAATTTTTGAGCGTGGTGACCGATAAGAAAACAAATTTTAATAGAGAAAAGGTATTTATAATAGGTTTTAAAGGCCTGCAAGTCGAATGGGGATATTCAAGTTTTTTCTTTGATATTAATTCAAGTTACACTTTTTGAGCGTGGTGACCGATATAAAATAAATTTTAATAGAGAAAAGGTATTTAATAGATTTTAAATGCCTGCAAGTCGAATGGGGATATTGAAGGTTTTTCTTTGATATTAATGAATAAGATAACAATAATGATAAGATAACAATAATGATAAGAAAACAAATTTTAATAGAGAAAAGGTATTTAATAGGTTTTAAAGGCCTGCAAGTCGAATGGAGATATTCAAGTTTTATCTGATCTACTTTATACACAAATTTTACGCGTACAGCTATTCACTATTGTACATAGATGATAAATACCTATACACCTATATACTTTCTCACAAACAGCTGCTTATGTATTCGTCCGATTTCGGGGAAACTCGTCTCGATCTGTGCGAGCTTCGTACAGCCGAAGTCTAGCGAACTGTGTTAGGTTTTTTTTTCGTTACGGAATTTTTCGCTTCGGTCGCCGCGCTCAAAGCCCGCGATAAAAGCTATACAATAGCTTAATAAATAAATAAATAAAAAATAAAGTTGGTTTTAGAAATAAAACATTTCTCCTTTAAGAACAACGTATATTAGCATCGTGAACTACATTAGAACTTATCAATGTATATAATTTTTTTTAAAGTGATAATGACGTCCAATTTTGTGAGATGATTTAACATTTTATAATTTTTTAACGTTCATGTTGAATTAAATGTATTTATTTTTATGTCGAAAGAAAATGAACTCGTATTTTTTATTTTTATTTATTTATTTATTTATTTATTGGCAACAAATAAATTATTGCTAATATTTTAAAGGCTATTTTATTGCTATTAAGAGCTTTTTATTTTCATATTTAATTAATTAAAAGAAAATTATTCGAAAATTCGAAAATCTGACTTGGAAGTATTGTGTTGTCATCGGGTTCTGAGCTACTGTGAATGTTTCAAATGTCTAGCTATTATTGAAGTTAGTTAAAAATAGATTGCAAGATTTGTACCTGACAAACAAACAAACAAGTATCGAAGTTAATAAAAACAGGATAAAATATATAAAATTCGCAATCCCTGAATATATTATAAATAATAATCAATTTTTTACAGGTTATTCAACATAAAAAGTATGTTTGATAACAGTTGAGCCAATTTTATAATGATTCTAATTATACTAAAAATATTATTTATAATGTGTCTATAATTTTGAATATAAAAGTATTTACTGGATAATAATACGTGTTTTAAATATTTGAAATTTAAATAAATAATAAACATTATATATGTATAGATAATGTTCTCTTATTTTTTCTCCCTCACATTAATAATAGAAAAGAACAGAAGGAAATTGTAATTTTTTTTTACGCAATGCACAGATTTACTTCGAGTGCCTAAAATTTTCTTTTCATAGACTTATATGTAAAATATCTAATTAAATATAGGTCAAAAGTTATTATCATGACATTATATTTCTATTTTTATTTATTTCTTTATGGTTTGCTTTTAAAGAGGTGCGCCAGTTTATCGATAGTTAATATACGTTATCGATAGAAAAATATCATATATATATATATATAAATATATATATATATATATATATATATATATATATATATGTATGTATTAAGCTGTATACGTATATTAAAATTTTTTAAAATAAATTTTATTAAATATTTATAAATTACAAACACATCTTCTTCAGTGTTAACTCTAATTTTCATGTAAAAAGAAAGTTCTTTTGTCTAAAATCTTTTCAGAGAATAGTCTGGAAAATGTAATTTAATGCATTTTATAAAGATAATTATTTGTACATTAGATCACTGAATCTTTATTTGGCGCCAATTTTACGAACGATACAGAGTGCAGATGTATTTTACCAAAAAAAAAAAAAAAAAAAGCATTTTTAAAAATGAAGACCATGTCTAGATACTTTGTGATTTAAAAATTAAATACTGGGAACTGTTTTATCATTATGTTAAAAAAAAAAAAAAAAAAAAAATCTTCATTTTATTTTTATTATTATTTACTCCTTGTAATAATAAATCTCTTTTTTATATTTAATAAAACAATAATAAGTAAAATCTTAAAAATTACTTTTTAAGTTCTTTAGTATCCTCTAGTAACAAACATAGATTTCTCTTTAAAAAAAACTGAAGTTTCTGTGTTAAGTGTTTCCGAGAACAGGTTTTATGAGAATTAAAGAAAAAAAGAAAAGAAAAGAAAACAATTAATCCTTATTTACCTTGGAATAACAGTTCCTTGCATTAATAATTGATTTCTCGTAATTATTTTTATTAATCTAGAAATAATTTGCAATTTTAAAGTACATTTTTTTTTCTGTTTGAAAATCAAAAAGAAGTAATATAAATAAATAAATAAATAAAAATATCGTTTATTAGGAAAATAGATTTAAACAGAATCTCAAAAAATATCTCTGTAGTATATTTAGAAATTAAAACACCAACATAAAGTTTTTCAAATATTTCAAAATTCAAGTATTCAAAAATTTATTTAATCCTTTTGCTACCCGAAATGAATGTTACATTGAATGCCAATGAAGAACAATCTGACCCCAATGCAATTTTTACATACTTTACCTAGATAAAAACGTTTATAGAAATATTATGTTTGAAATTCGTATACGTGCGTATGTTTGTTGATCATTTATATATATGTATATATATATATATATATATATATATATATATATAACACTGAGGTAGATATGTTGATACATATCATGTTTTCCTTTAATCTTTATTTATTTTTTATGTTGCCGTTGTTGTTGATGAAACTGGGGAAATAATAATTAGTTCTTTATTATAAAAGTGTCAAAAGTTTAATAAACCTTGTTGTTACAATGTCAAAAATGTCTTAAAACCTGATAAGAAGCATGGAGTTAGTATCTAATCTGCTTAATAATAACATTAAAATTCATAAGTTTAAAGTAGGAAAGATAAATTATGAGGGAGTATAAATAATGCATGCTTATAAATGATATTTTATTCTAAAAAAAAAAAAAAAAGCCTAAATTAACCATTTTAAAACTATTTATTTAAATTAAACATTTTAACGGAATACACTCTCTCCCCTTTTTTTTTTTTTTTAATCCAAAATTAAATTATATTCAAAACAAAATTTAATATTTTTTTTATTGGTATTCTACACTTCATATGTTGCAATAATATTTTATTTAAACAGAAAACATTGGTACTTGAAAGAAAGTTAAAATTTTATAAGTGGAATACTGTGACGTTATCGGTAAACAATATATTTAGAAACAGAAAAATAAAATATATAAATTGGCAGGATACACACCAGACTTACGGCAAGAAAGAATAACTTTTGCTGAAAACTAAAAATGAATAATAAAAAAAAAAAAAGAGAGAGAGAGAGAGAGAGAGAGAGAGAGAAGAAAATAAAAGAAAAAACAAAGGGTAATTAAAATGAAAATGTGTACTATACAAAAAAGTAATAAGTAAGGAATTTGAACAGAAAGGGTTTTTCTATAAATCGTAAAAAAGAAAGATATAATATATTTATGTCAAATAATTTCTGAAGCTGGCTTAGTGAAATAAAAACGAATTGGTCATATATTTAAAATTAAAGCACCACAGAACTGGCGTTTCAAAGTAATAACTACAAAACTTTGAATAAAAAACATGAAATGCAATAAACTCGCAACAATTATTTCGGGAAAAATAAAATAAAAACACGACCATTCGTCAGGCGAACAAAATAGGCACGAGTGCTACCATCAAAACGGCGACGTACTCACTTTGAGTTGACGCTTTAAATGCCTATATACTTCGCTTGACGAAGGGTCGTGTGTTTTTTTAACCCAAAACAATTGTTGAGAATCTATTGCATTTTAAGATGTTTATTCAAAGTTTTGTAGAGATTACACAATTCACTGTGCAGCGCATACAAAGAAATGTTATTGAAAAAATGCTTAAGTTTAAGATTTGATTGATCAATCAATGAAAAAGTAAACTTTTTACCGAATAAGGGTTACATTTACACTGTAAATAAATAAATAAATAAATAAATAAATAAATAAATAATAATAATGTAAGATTACGGTAAAAGCCCAGAAGCAGATTCCAGACAAAGTCCGTAAAAGAAAAAAAATTAGACCGTAAATAGAGTGTATAATGGCCTTAAATTATGTTACATGCCCGTAAAAAACTTTAAATCAGTATTTTTTTTTTTTTTTTTTTTTTTACGGGCTTTGTCTGGAATCTCTACTGCCAGTCTTTCCCCGTAATCTTACGGGATCTTTTTTAACAATGCATGAAACATCTTAAAATAAAAACGTCAGAACAGACGTTTTAATAGAAATCATTACAATTTAAAACAAGTTTCGGTGTATTATCCGCGGATTATCTGATAAAAGAATGAAAGCACATGATTCGCGTATTATACGTTGATACTTATTATCTGCTGACTGATTTGAATATTACCTGAGCTATAGTTTTAACTTTCATTTTTTCTTCTATTTAAACAAAAATGAAATATATGTTTGATTTTTCACTCTACAGATGGTGCTCTCAAACACTGTAATATGCTTTATAGCGTGCAGAACTTATATTTTGTTTTACAGGTCGTTCAAAAGTAGATACACATTCGTTTATTAAATGCATACTTCTGCTTTTGTACCTGAATTACAATAATTTATTTTTAAAACATTCCATTATCGCACTGAGCAAATAGGAAAGATTTAGTTGACAAAAATGAAAAACAAAGTTGAGAAAGTGCGTTTTTAGATAGCTAGGTAGGAGGAAAATTGTGACGTATGCTATTCAACAGACAACTCGTCTCAAAAAATCTGATCAACAAATCAATAATTATCTTAATATTTAAAAAATATAAGGGTATTTTAACGCTTTTGTAGACTTTAATGTTAGTAATTTTACATTTTATAGCAAAGGTATCTAATGGCTAAATTTGGCTTTAAATTTTCCCCAGTAACACACTGTCCGCGGATTATCAGCCGATGCTGATTATCTATCAGCAACTATTATCTAAAATAATAAAACTTAAGTGTATATATATATATATATATATATATATATATATATATATATATATATACGTGTATTTTTTCACGTATAAAAAGAAAAGAAAAGAAAAAAGAAAAAACAATGGGTAATAATTCAAGAAATCCGAATTGAGCATTTTGGATAAATTAGCATAATTATGTTTAAAAAACACCAATTAAAAAATTCATAATTATTTAAAAATTTAAATACTGAAAACAAGATATACTAAACAAATTTTGAGAAAAAGAGCATTTAAATAGAGTAAAAATTAAGCAAATTTTCTGCAAAAGAACGAGCTATATTTTAGATATTTTCCAGCAGTTGAAATTTCATAAGGAATTTTTCATAAACAGTATAATTAATTTGAAGAGCCAATATTTCAACCACACTCCAAAAGTACTCCAAAATCACTTATAATCTTGTAAGTCTAACATCTTTTTGTTTATTTACTAAGATTTGTGAGATGTAAAACTTTTTTATAAAAAAAGAACTTCAAAAATGTTTAAAATAATTGGATCTTTAAATTAATTACGCGGCATGTGAAAAATCCCTTATGAAATGTCAACTTTTGGAAAATACCTAAAATCTAGCTCGTTATTTTGCGTGTAATTTACTTAATTCTTACTCTATTCAAGTGAATTTTGATAAAAGATGACCAGCATATCTAGCTACCAACCTATGTAATAATTTTTTTTCTATCTTTCTTTCTATCTTCTTGAGAAATACGTTTTTAATAATAAAAAAAAAAAAAAAAAAAAAAAAAAAAAATGATCGTTTGCAAATCTTGCTAAACTTTTGAGCAGCAGTGTAGAATATTCATTTTTAAAACTTTCCAGCATTATTATTATTATTATTATTACTTCCTTTATCCTTCTCTCTATTTGTCTTTTCGTTTGTCAGTCTCTCTGTCTACGATTAACGATATTTTTGCAATCCTTGAAACTGACGTATGCGATTCAAGTTCCTTATATAATATTTTCTGTTGAAAGTGAAGTAAATAGCACAACTGATTTGTGTACAGGGACACCTGCAATAATTCTAATGAATTGATTTCAATGCGAGATAATTTTACAAATTAAATTTTAATATATTTATTTTCCACTAATGGTAAAGAAATAGACAATAATTTTTCATATCCACAAAAAAATGTGTTCTTTGGAATAATGTGTAAACGTTAAGAATTGCAGGGCTACACTGAGAAAAAAAAATATACCGCCTTCATCAAGATGGAATAAGTGGTCATTTTCTAAATGCCTTAAGTAGAAATATAGATTTCCGAGCTATGCGCATAAGGCACGCCAGTAAACTGAATAGACGAATTGATATAGAATTTCTAGTCGACACATTTCTAGATGGTGAAACAATATTCTGAATATTCTGAATCTTTTGCATTGTGAGAAATTCTCGCTTGAATTTCTAGAATTAGTTAATAAACCAAGATTATAGTTGCTGAAACCCGCCTCTTTTATTCGCATTTATTTGCAGAGATTTTAAAATAACTTTGCCCTCGAGAAAGTAGGCAAACGCTTTAGAATTCTAATAGGGATTTCTAGAACTCGCTTTCAAAGGGGAATGGAATTTATAAGGATGGCATGGTACTATGTTTTCCTGAGCCACAATTTAGATTATTGATGTCAGTTACAGAAATTTTTCTCAGTGTATATAAATATATTCAGATGTATAAAGGGATATAAAAAGGGATTGCTTCAATTGAAATTTCATTTGCATTTTTAACATTTTCTAAAAACGTTTGGAAATAATTATGATTTTAATTAATATACCTGCCTGTCTTTCTTTAGGATTGGTTGCCGATCCGTCTATCTGCCTGTCTGTCTTCCTGTTGAATCTATAAATATTTTCAGAATTCAAAATAGTATATATTATTTAAGTTCATTATGGCGTGTTCGATTTTGAAAATGCATTGCATTTTACAAAAAATAATTTTAGAAATCAAATTTAAATAGCTTTGTACTGTACAAATGATTCTGTATTTGAAATTCAATATTCACATACAAAAAAAAAAAAAAAAGTTTTTTATAGAATATAGCATGTTTAGCGTTATGCTTTACAAGGCTACACTAAAACATTCGGATACATTAAGGGCTAGAATTGAAAACTGTTGGTATTAAATTTCTGCTTGGGTTACGCGTTTTCGGTACATTTTGAAAATGTTTAAGGGTGATTGTGAATTTACGTAGTCTGACTGTCTGACTTTTTGTCGTTCTGTCTGACCTTTATTTGATCTCGTAGGCATAGTTCTTTAAAAGGTTAAAGGATGTACCGAGTCCGTACAGTTGGAAAGTTTTAATAATCTATGGAAACAACATAATTTTCCTTTATTTATTTATTTTTTGCTGTTTCGATCTCCTCTAAGTTCTCAGTTTTATTTTTGTATAACCGAATATATCAAAAAGAGTTAAATGTCCTAGATTAAAAAAATCTCTCGTTTTGATATTTTATTTCTTATTAAGAGTAACAAAAAAAGATGTTTCACTGAAAAAAAAATAATAATAAAAAGAAAAGAAAAGAGAAAAGCGGTTTAAATAAAGATAATCATGCTATAAGCATCATATAAGTTTTAAGAATATATTTATTTATTTATTTTTTATATTTATGTGTGTGCATTAAAAATATTTACATTTACACAAGTTGGATGCTTAATTAAATACGTATATCTGACAAATTATCAAGTATATATATTTTTTAATTAAATACTATTATTAAGAACAAAAGTATTTAAGAATGCATTTTAAAATTATTATATAAATACTATATATTATACATTATTAAATTTAAAATGTAATAAGATACCTTCATTTGCATTAATCATACTTTCTAAAAGAAAATAGAAAGATAAATATTTTATTCATTAATGAACATATTTCAAAAGTAATGTTTCTTTATTAACATTGCATTTTTCTAAATATTGCATAAAAAAACATATAATATAACAAAATGTATTCTGATAAATATTTAACTTCATAACAAATAACTTAATTAATTTACATTTTTATGTTATCTAAGAATATTTGTTGCAATTTTATGATAAATTTGTTAATCTTTTTCTGTATATAAATATATCTTAGGAAAACCAAAAAAAAAAATCCTTTGATAATTAAGAGTTTGACAATCTACTCCAAAATCACCGAGAGCGGACTGATTACAGAATGATTAATGAGTATTGTGAAATTAGAATCCACGAAGATCCTTGTACTTGTAAGAAAATTAGGAGAATGGAATAATTCCCAAATGGGAAATTCAATATATGTACCCTAAAATTGATACTAAAAAAAAAAAAAAAAAAAAAAAAAAAAAAACTAGAGAATTTACTTCTAAAAAAATAATTTATATTAGATTTCAATATCAAAATTCAAAAAGGTTATTTAATTATTTATTCCTAGTGAATGTATTATAATTTGTTTATATAGTTAAAAGTATTGTTTTTACAATATTAATTAATATTCAAGGCATTGTATACTTTTTAAGTAGTTGTACATGTAATATTGTACATTTTGTTTAGATGAGCTAAATATAAATTTCAGCAAATTAACTATAATTAAATTTATAGATTAAACATTTTTTTTTTCGTTTCAGGCTATCGAAACTTCTATAATTCTTTGTAGTTAATTATTAATTTTATATTATTTAATTTTAACATTTTTTATTGTGGTAAATTGTGTTTAAATAATATTTGTCAAAACTTAACTTTTTTGTTTATTTAATAATATCACGAATAGAGATAGAGGATTTGAGAACTTTTGTGTTATATGTTTTCTCAACACTGGCAAGCAAAAGGAAGGCTTTGGCATGATGCGACACAATTTTATTAGCATTTAATTTAGAATCTTTTAAAGCGCGTAAACGTTTGTTAATGAGAAAGACCCGTTTTTATGCTTTTATCTCATAATTAAATTAACAGTTATAAGAAGCAATAGCTTTTGAAGGAATGAAATCACTTACTTCTCTCTCTCTCTTTTTTTCAGTTGTTCTCTCTTCAGCTTCGTATAAAATCTCTTTATCACTCTAACAGGAGAAGGAATGTTCTGATACATTATGCAGCCATAGTTCAATGAAAGAAAAAGTTTAAAATAGTCTCGATGAAGCCAGCGTCTGCAATGGCAATTACACTGCTCGGCAGGAAAATTGCCTCTGACACCATTTCAGCATATTCTTATGTAACATGACCTCTTGAATCTGAATATGACACTCATTTGTCCAATCATCCACCGTTTTCTAGATACACTCCCGCCCCCAATTTTATCATTTTTTGGTAATTTTATCGTTTTGATTTGTAGAGGAATAATAATTATTTTAATCGTTAAATGTCTTCTAACCCGAGGCGATACAGAGATAGAAAGTTTTAAAACACGAACATTTGTAGTAAGGAGGAAATTTGAGGTGCCCAGAAAACAAACAAACAAACAAACAAAAAAAAACAAAAAAAACAATCAGTTTCTGTTTTTTTTTTTTTCGCAACATTTCTCTTATTTTTTATATATTCTAGCTTCCAGTTTACCATTTTCTTACAAAAACACCCCAAATAATAAAAAATTATACAGTGAACATTTTTTTCAAAATGTTGGTGAGTGGCGTAAAGTCTCAAAGCCCTGGCAAGAAAGTTTGACTAATTCACTGTATGACGTTTGCTTTCAATATTTCCACGTTAAATCTTTTGGGCAGTAAAAAATGAACAGTAAAATCTCCTACTTTGATACGTGTTAAAGGTCATTGTTCTATTTAGGTAAGAAAATGGCAAACTGGAAGCTGAAATATGTAAAAAATAAGAGAAATATTGTGAAAGAAAAGGAAACAGAAACTAATAGTTTGTATTGATTTTCTATTGTTTTCTGGGCACAAATTCCCTCAAATTTCCACTTTACTACAAATGTCCGTGTTTTAGAACTTTCTTTCTCTGTAGCTCCTCAGGTCAGAAGACATTTAACGGTTAAAATAATCATCGTTCCTCCCCAAATCAAACGGATGGGTATAAAATTACCAAACAATGATAAAAATGAGGGTGGGGGTGTATCTAGAAAACGGTGCGTGATTGGGCAAAATGGTTGTCATATTCGGATTCAGGAGGTCATTTTAGATAAAAATCTGCAAGAATGGTTTCAAATCTCGAAAAAAATTTTATTTTTTATTTTATTTTATATATTTTCCTTATTTTCTTTTATTTTCTTTCTTTATTTTTTTCCCTTCATTTTTTTTTCTTTCTTATTTTTATTTTTTTATTTATTTATTTTTTTTATTTTTTTGTAGAGCAGTGTTATCAATACTAAAATATCTGTATTTTCTTTATTTGTTCTCAACATTATTTTTGTAAAATTCCGATAATTCGTTCTTATTAAGTGTTTTTCACCAATTAATAATTTGGCTTTCAGTAACAGTATCACAAAATAATTTATATGATTTATATAATGTATGAGGAATACCTTGATGAGTATAACTTAAATAATAATTTCGGTGATGCTTTACTAACTTTGCTACACAATCTACTATATTTTCTATCTACGTTTTTAAACGATTATCATTCATTAATATTGCCAATTTCTACAGTGATTTGCTTGCATTATATCTTCGGCACTCTGAAAGTTTTTTATTTATTTATTTATTTTTTCTTTTTAACCTTTTAAGTCTATATTTTTTCTGTTACATACTCTTATTTTTAATATATCACATATATGCCAGGAAATATATAAGTACTTGTCGGTTTTTAAGCATCTACACAGCGATTTAACGGAACTGCTTCGATACCATTATATCTATCTATCTATCTATATATATATATATATACTTGAACGAGGCTAAAGCTATTCCTCCTGAATATATAATCTTGTTATGGTGTATTATGAATTTCTTTGTAAATGTTGTGCTTGTATGTTTGACACTGAGGAGGGCTAGTGTTCTAGCCGAAACGTCTGTCCTGTATTTTAATATTTTTAATTAAAATGTATTTTTTAAATTAAAATTTTTTTTGTATTCATTATCTCATTTAAATGTTACATTGGTTCTTTAAATATGTGTATTTCAATACATATATATATATATATATATTAAAATTAAATGGAAAAGTATTTTTATTTATTATATATATATAAACAATAAATTTCTAAGGGCTTTTTCGATTTCGAAATTGCCGAATTTCTTTAAATCTCATATAATATTGATCGAATACGTTTTTAAATAAAATTCATTGACATATTTTTTTGGCAGAGTCTGTTCTTTATTATTCAAATTAAACCATGAAGATTGCGATTGAAAAAAAATTCAAAATTCTTTTTAGAAAAATTGGTTATATCCTCGTTATTGAAATTGTAAATGTGATGCACACAATACGGTGTAACGATAAGGCGTCAGACATTTGTCTTGTTTACCAGCATACCAATTCGAATCACCGTGTGATGAGATTAAAGAAAACCAAGAAATATTTAATATGATCAAACGTACTAAAATAACTTAGTTTACACCAAAAATGAAATTTCAGATATACAGTTTAACAAATAAAACTTTACTTTCATATTTTAAAAGGAATGCTTTATTTTGCATTGCCGTGTCGTTATGTTTTCATTTAATACGGACTATAGTGAAATGACAGCAGAAATGTATGTATATTTTTAAGAATGAAAATTAAAGTACAAGTACTTACTGAGGATCCCTAGAAAATTAAAAGAAATATCATGTTAAATCCACTTGCAAACATCCTCTTAGTTTGCGTGACATGGTACAAGAACCTAAACGATATCAGTTCTCGTCCCAAAGACCAATTTTTTTTTTTTTTTTTTTTTTTTTTTTTTTTTTTTATTTATTTAGCTGACTTTGGCAACAAGCTGGGTTGCGATCCCTAAAAAATCTGACTGTATTAAACCCCCGCTCTGTAGTTCCTGCGGAGCCTTTCCGTTATTAAAACCTACAACGTCTTTTTCGCTATTGTGTAAAACCTCTGAAAACTAAAACTGTAGCAAATTCCCGTTGGGTGGCGCAAGGGCCCTATCCTTGCTTCATATCTGAAACAGCGTGTTCGCTACTGCGTTCTTACTTTTGAAAATTCCGATGTAGCAAATTCTACCATATCTAAGTCTGCGGTGTCCTCATCTATCACGCCCGTGAAATAGCTTGTTCGCTCACCTTAAAAACAACCTTTGAATATTCCGAGTGTGTCGAACCCCCTCCTGGCGGCGCCTTTGGTGTCCTTATCCGTTACTTCCCTGATAATTTTAAACTTTGAATTGCATGCCAAATTGATTTCATACCCCGAAACCCTTTAAAACTCAAATTTTCAAAGCATAACCCAATTTTGTTGTATGTGTTTTGCCACACCCCATCAACACTTTATAAACTTTTAAATGCATATACAATTCTATCCTCCATCGCCTCCTAATGATTTTATATCTTCGAAAGTAGGTGTAATCAATTCTTCACCATTTAAAATTATTTACATGTTTTTTTGAGGCTCTAGATCTATTTGAATTTTTTAATTAATATCGACTAACAGCTGGCGATATTGTGTATAATTTTTCCCTTTTGCCGTATCTCGTCCGAAAGCGCAGCTATGCTCTATTTTCTTACACTTTTGAATGTATGCGCAATCGATTCTTCATACACAAAACCCTCTATCATGAATTTTCAAAGTCGTAGCCCCATTTTATATTTTTTAAATATTTTACTCCCCCCCCCCCCATTGAAGGAATTCCTTCACATATATGAGTTTTAATTACAGTTTTAAATAAATGTAATAATAAATTACTATATTTTCAATAAATTAAATGTCTAATAAAATAGCTAACGAAATTCTAAATTATCTTTTATATTTAATCGCATTTGTCTCTATAATTAAATATCTTAATTCTAATATTTTATCTGTTAATTGCTGAAACGTCAGTGGATGCCCTCTGTTGAGACTCAAAACGGTTTTGGGCTGTGTCTGTGTGTCTGTCTGTCTGTCGCGCGATAGCGGCCGCAAAAATAGCGCTATTGACTTGAAATTTGGTACACATGTTCATGAGCCTCACGAAATCAGCTGTATAGTTTTTGGTATGTATTCCATTTGTAGTTCGTATACAGGGACACGCTAAAGTTTTTCTTATCATTACGGCCTATGGGAGGAATTTGTATGTATCGCGATAGCGGCCGTATAAATAGCGCTATTGACTTGAAATTTGGTACGCATGTTCATGAGCCCCACGAAATCAGCTGTATAGTTTTTGGTATGTATTCCATTTGTAGTTCGTATACAGGGACACGCCAAACTTTTTCTTATCATTACGGTCTATGGGAGGAATTTGTATGTATCGCGATAGCGGCCACAAAAATCACGCTATTAACTAGCAATTTGGTACACATGTTCATGAGCCCAACGGAATCAGCTGTATAGTTTTAGGTGTGTATTCCATTTGTAGTTCGTGTACAGGGACACGCCAAAGATTTTCAATCATTACGGCCTATGGGAAGAATCTGTATGTACCGCGATAGCCACCGCAAAAATCAAGCTATTGACTTCCAATTTTCGCCGAAACGTCAGTGGAGGCCCCTCTGTTGAGACTCAAAAGGATTTTGGGTTCCATCTGTCCGTTCGTCTGTCTGTCTGTCGTGCGATAGCGGCCGCAAAAATCACGCTATTGACTTGAAATTTTGTACACATGTTCATGATCCCCACGAAATTAGCTGTATAGTTTTGGGTGTGCATTCCATTTGTAGTTCGCGTACAGGGACACGCCAAAGTTTTTGAAGTGAAAACTTCTTTAGGCACGTTGAGCACTTTTGGGTGAACAAAAATCTTTGAACTCGCGTCATCGTCAGCTGACGCTTTCCATTTGAAGTGATAATTTTGGGTGATCAAAAACCTTTGAACTCACATCATCGTCAGCTGACGCTTTCCATCCTTGTGTGATACAAATAATGTATCATACAATTAACTTGCTAATGTGATGTGTTAATAATTATATACTGTGTATTGTTTTAAAATCTGGTGCGGCTCTACACGACTTCTCTCATCTCCGGGCACTGTGTCTATTGCAGTTAGACCTCACAAAACGGAGAGAAAGGCCAAAACTGCCATTTTTCTCATGTTTTTACAATCTGGTGCGGCTCTACACGACTTCTCTCATATCCGGACACTGTCTCTTAAAGATTGCAGCCGGAAACGTTGCAGTTAGACCTCACAAAACAGTGAGAAAGGCCAAAGCCGCTGTTTTTCTCACGTTTTTACAATCTGGTGCGGCTCTACAGGACTTCTCTCATTTCCGGACACTGTCTCTTACAGATTGCAGCCGGAAACGTTGCAGTTAGACCTCACTAAACAGTGAGAAAGGCCAAAGCCGCCATTTTTCTCAGGTTTTTACAATCTGGTGCGGCTCTACACGACTTCTCTCATCTCCGGACACTGCCTCTATTGAAGTTAGACCTCACAAAACCGTGAGAATGGCCAAAGCCGCCCTTTTTCTCACGTTTTTACAATCTGGTGCGGCTCTACACGACTTCTCTCATCTCCGGACACTGTCTCTATTCCAGTTAGACCTCACAAAACCGTGAGAAAGGCCAAAGCTGCCATTTTTATAACGTTTTTACAATCTGGTGCGGCTCTACACGGCTTCTCTCATCTCCGGACACTGCCTCTTAAAGATTGCAACCGGAATAGTTGCAGTTAGACTTCACAGAACCGTGAGAAAGGTCAAAGCCGCCATTTTTCTCACGTTTTTACAATCTGGTGCGGCTCTACACGATTTCTCTCATCCCCGGACACTGTCTCTTAAAGATTGCAGCCGGCAACGTTGCAGTTAGACCCCATAAAACAGTGAGAAAGGCCAAAGCCGCCATTTTTCGCAAGTTTTTACAATCTGGTGCGGCTGTACACGACTTCTCTCATCTCTGGACACTGTCTCTTAAAGATTGCAGCCGGCAACGTTGCAGTTAGACCTCACAAAACAGTGAGAAAGGCCAAAGCCGCCATTTTTCTCACGTTTTTACAATCTGGTGCGGCTCTACACGACTTCTCTCATCTCCGGGCACAGTCTCTTACAGATTGCAGCCGGAAACGTTGCAGTTAGACCTCACTAAACGGCCAAAGCCGCCATTTTTCTCACGTTTTTACAATCTGGTGCGGCTCTACACGACTTCTCTCATCTCCGGACACTGTCTCTATTGCAGTTAGACCTCACAAAACCGTGAGAAAGGCCAAAGCCGCCCTTTTTCTCACGTTTTTACAATCTGGTGCGGCTCTACATGACTTCTCTCATCTCCGGACACTGTCTCTATTCCAGTTAGACCTCACAAAACCGTGAGAAAGGCCAAAGCCGCCATTTTTCTCACGTTTTTGCAATCTCGTGCGGCTCTACACGACTTCTCTCATCTCCGGACATTGTCTCTTAAAGATTGCAGCCAGAAACGTTGCAGTTAGACCTCACAAAACAGTGAGAAATCTAAAGCCGCCATTTTTCTCACGTTTTTACAATCTGGTGCGGCTGTACACGACTTCTCTCATCTCCGAACACTGTCTCTTAAAGATTGCAGCCGGCAACGTTTCAGTTAGACCTCACAAAACAGTGACAAAGGCTAAAGCTGCCATTTTTCGCGCGTTTTTACAATCTGGTGCGGCTGTACACGACTTCTCTCATCTCCGGACACTGTCTCTAGCGCATTAAATGAAATTGTAATATAATTTTTGTAGTAGTAGTTTATATTAATGAATAAAAAAAAAACACTTCATTTAAAAGTATTTCCTGCATAATAAAATATTTCCTGACGATTCAAGAAATACACACGTAATTGTTCACGTTTTCACTTCTGTCGGCACTCCCGGAGTGCAAATGCTTTTTTTTTTATCATTACGGCCTATGGGAAGAATTTGTATGTACCGCGATAGCGGCCCCAAAAAATAACGCTATTATTGACTTGAAATTTTGTACACATATTCATGAGCTAGCGGAATTAGCTGTATAGTGTTAGGTGTGTTTCATTTGTTGTTCGTGTACAGGGACACGCCAAAATTTCTCTTATCCCTACGGCCTATGGGAAGAATTTGTATGTACCGATATAGCGGCCACAAAAATCCTTCGATTGACTTGCAAATTTGCGCACACGTTCCAGCTGTGCATATAAGTAGGTGTATAATTTTTATTGCTATATTTTTTATAAACTGTGTACAGGGACACGCCAAAATTCTTAACATTACGGCATATGGTTTGAATTTCGTTTAAACGCATTTTAATGTCATTACTTTGCAATGAAGAAAATGAAACTAGAGTACGTGAGTAAGATGCTTAAACTTATGTTGTTTGAAGAAAATATGTGCTGTTAAGCTTTCTAATTAATGTACAGGACCTTACAAAAGTGTTCTGACAATGTCACTTAGTCATCCAAACGATGTTAAATTTGGAACAATTATTAATTTTAAACGCAAAATAAGCTGAATAGTTTTTACTGGTGTATACAATGTTTATGGTTCGTTTACAAAGACACACGAAAGAATTTCGTAACATTAGAGCCTATGGACAAATTTTTAATTTAAGCGCGCACTTTAATGCGTTTATGCTGAATTGAACTTAATAAGGTTAACATACATTATAAAGATGCTTAAAATCATGTTTTCCTTAAAAAAGGCTATGTGTAGACTAAATAATTTTGGGACCACACAAAATAATTCCGAGTATGTACTGTAATCATCCAAATGATGTTAAATTAGTTTTAAAAATAAATGAGTTATAATTAATTTGGTTTATTCTTATTATTGGCGTTTATAATGACTGTGGCTACTTTTCCGGGATACATAAAGGAATTTCGTACTATTACGGTCTATAGTCGGTATTTCTTAAAAGTGTATTTTAATATGGTTACACCCCATCAAATATAATGAAATTTTATTAGAATTTTAAAAGCATGTTTTCCTGTTGAAAATTGTGGGCATAGAATTGATAATTAGTTTAAAGGTTACGCAAAATAGTTACGATATGCTATGTAATTTTTTTGTATGAAATTTGGTAGTTACGAATTTCAGGGAAATAATACAAGACCGTCGTTTATTAAGAATACATATTGTTGCGTACTTGGGGGTTCGTAAGTTGTCCGAGAATGAAAGGCGAAACTTGCAAAAATTCAGTGATTTATTCACTGAAAGTTCCAGAAAAATACAGGTCTATAAACCAAGTATCAGCTTCAATTTAACCAGTAGCATTTAACATAGCTTACACAACAGCCGTTAACAGCAGAACAACAGTACAAACTGTTTAGCAATAGCACATAAAGCAAGTCTCATTCAAAGAGGCACAGAGCAAAGCAAGCATTTGACGAAACTGACACAGATCTGAGATTGGCCGCCTTGGCTAAAAAAATGCTCCTTTTATACTATTCTATCGTACACAGACTGTTCTGGAAAATAATCGTATCTCATCAGCCAATGAGATTAGAGCTTCCATATTTGGTATATCCCTAATAAGGATTTTCACGCCAAGGTCGCCAAAAAAATCGCCAAGGAGGGAAACAGTCGCCAAATTTGGCGCCAAATCTATTTCTTCCCGTGTATGGTGCTTTTTAATGCGTTTTTAACGGAAAATTAGGCTATTTCAACGCTAAAACGACTAGAAATGCACAAAATTAGCATTTTATCGACTTACTAAGCCTCTTTGAAAAAATTTATACAAAAATAAATTCAATTATTTACAATTCCGTAACACTTTATATGATATACAAATAGGTATACAAAGAGAGATACAGCGGGGGGTTGAGGGGGGCGGCAGCCTCCCTCAGGAATGTATCTTATTATGGTAATAAGTCGATCGAATCAATATATACTATTATATAATAAGGAATAAATAAAAATGACATATTGAAAAATGTCTGATGCAAATAGGACGTTGAGGCTCCTGATCTGCAGATCCACTAGTTGCCGAAACGTCAGTGGAGGCCCTCTGTTGAGACTCAAAACGGTTTTGGGCTGTGTCTGTCTGTCTGTCTGTCGCGCGATAGCGGCCGCAAAAATAGAGCTATTGACTTGAAATTTGGTACACATGTTCATGAGCCCCACGAAATCAGCTGTATAGTTTTTGGTATGTATTCCATTTGTAGTTCGTATACAGGGACACGCCAAAGTTTTTCTTATCATTACGGCCTATGGGAGGAATTTGTATGTATCACGATAGCGGCCACAAACATCACGCTATTGACTTGCAATTTGGTACACGTGTTCATATGCCCCACGAAATTAGCTGTATAGTTTTGGGTGTGTATTCCATTTGTAATTCGTGTACAGGGACAGGCCAAAGTTTTTCTTATCATTACGGCCTATGGGAGGAATTTATATGTACCGCAATAGCGGCCACAAAAACCATGCTATTGATTCGCAATTTGGTACACGTGTTCATATGCCCCACGAAATTAGCTGTATAGTTTTGGGTGTGTATTCCATTTGTAATTCATGTACAGGGACAGGCCAAAGTTTTTCTTATCATTACGGCCTATGGGAGGAATTTATATGTACCACAATAGCAGCCACAAAAACCATGCTATTGATTTGCAATTCGGTACACATATGCATGAGCCCAACGAAATTAGCTGTAGAGATGTAGGTGTGTATTCCATTTGTAGTTCGTGTACAGGGACACGCCAAAGTTTTTCCTATCATTACGGCCTATGGGAGGAATTTGTATGTATCACGATTGCGGCCACAAACATCACGCTATTGAGTTGCAATTTGGTACACGTGTTCATATGCCCCACGAAATTAGTTGTATAGTTTTGGGTGTGTATTCCATTTGTAATTCGTGTACAGGGACAGGCCAAAGTTTTTCTTATCATTACGGCCTATGGGAGGAATTTATATGTACCGCAATAGCGGCCACAAAAACCATGCTATTGATTTGCAATTTGGTACACGTGTTCATGAGCCCAACGAAATTAACTGTATAGTTTTAGGTGTGTATTCCATTTGTAGTTCGTGTACAGGGACACGCCAAAGTTTTTCCTATCATTACGGCCTATGGGAAGAATCTGTATGTACCGCGATAGCCACCGTAAAAATCAAGCTATTGACTTCCAATTTTTGCCGAAACGTCAGTGGAGGCCCTCTGTTCAGACTCAAAAGGATTTTGGATTCCGTCTGTCCGTCTGTCTGTCTGTCTGTCGAAAAATAGCGGCCGCAAAAATCACGCTATTGACTTGAAATTTGTAACACATGTTCATGATCCCCACGAAATTAGCTGTATAGTTTTGGGTGTGCATTCCATTTGTAGTTCGTGTACAGGGACACGCCAAAGTTTTTTTTTATCATTACGGCCTATGGGAAGAATTTGTATGTACCGCGATAGCGGCCCCAAAAATCACGCTATTGACTTGCAATTCGGTACACTTATTCATGATCCGAACGGAATTAGTTGTATAGTGTTAGGTGTGTATTCCATTTGTCGTTCGTGTACAGGGACACACTAAAGTGTTTCTTATCCTTACGACCTATGGGAAGAACTTGTATGTACCGAAATAGCGACCGCAAAAATCCTTCGATTGACTTGCAAATTGCGTATATGTTCCAGCTTTGCATATAAGTAGCTGTATAATTTTTATTGCTATATTGTTTATAAACTGTGTACAAGGACACGCCAAAATTCTTAAAATTGCGGCATATGGGGTGAATTTCGTTTAAACGCATTTTAATATCATTACTTTGCAATGAAGAAAATGAAACTAGCGTACGTGAGTAAGATGCTTAAACTTATGTTGTTTGAAGAAAATATGTGCTCTTAAGCTTTCAAATTAATATACAGGACCTTACAAAAGTGTTCTGACAATGTCACATAGTTATCCAAACAATGTTAAATTTGCAACAATTTTTAATTTTAAACGCAAAATAAGATGAAAAAATTTTACTGGTGTATACAGTGTTTATGGTTTGTTTACAGAGACACAGGAAAGAATTTCATAACATTAGAGCCTATGCACAAATTTTTATTTAAGCGCGCACAATTAATGCGTTTATGCTGAATTAAACTTAATAAAATTAACATACATTATAAAGATGCTTGAAATCATGTTTACTCTTAAAAAAGTTTATGTATAAACTAAATAATTTATGGGACCACACAAAATAATTCCGAGTATGTACAGTAATCATCCAAATGATGTCAAATTAGTTTGAAAAAATAATGAGTTATAATTAATTAGGTTTATTCTTATTATTGGCGTTTATAATGACTGTGGCTACTTTTCCAGGATACATAAAAGAATTTCGTACTATTACTGACACAGATCTGAGACTGACCGCTTTGGAGAAAATAATGCTCCTTTTATGCTTTTCTATCGAACACAGACTGTTCTGGAAAATTCTCGTATCACATCAGCCAATGAGATTAGAGCTTCCACATTTTGTATATCCCTAATAAGGATTTTCTCGTCAAGGTCTCCAAAAAAATCGCCAATTAGGGAAATAGTCGCCAAATTTGGCGCCAAATCCATTTCTTCCCTTATTGGAGCTTTTTAATGCATTTTCAAAGGTAAATTAGGCTCTTTTAATGCTAAAACGACTAGAAATGCACAAAATTAGCATTTTAACAATTTACTAAACCTCTTTGAAAGAAATTATACAAAAATGATTGCAATTATTTACAATTCCGTAACACTTTATATGATATACAAATAGGTATACAAAGGGAGATAGAGCGGGGGTTTGAGGGGGGCTGCAGCCCCCCTCAGGAATGTATCTGATTATGGTAACAAGTCGATCGAATCAATATATACTATTATATAATAAGGAATAAATAAAAATAGCCTATTGAATAATGTCTGATGCTAATAGGACGTTGAGTCTCCTGATCTGCAGATCCACTAGTCTATTATATAAATCTGCTGAGAACAAAAACATATTCTTTAAAATTAATAATTTACATCTGCTAGTCATCTTTTTAAATGACATCTCTCAGAATTCTAATCTCTCCTAAATCATTTAATAAATCAAAATATAAAAATATTATTTTCATCTATTAACTGTTGTGTATTCTTTAACCACGTTTCTTGCAACCATGGAAGCCTCTGTGCAAGTGCGGATTGAACGAGTACAGTGTTAAAATAGGGGTGACTGAGAGGAAGCAAGCGATAAGGGAACGCAAAAAAACTGGATGTTTACCAAATGACTATCTCTCGGCCAATACCCTCAATACTTTTGGACTAGGCCTCACTGCTAGTCGTAGGAAACGTGGTCGCACTATATACATAATTATATTTCATTCTTTTAAATTGCGTAAGTTTATTTATTAGAAATTGAATTAAGCAATAAATTTCCGTTGTAATATAATTAAGGGGTAATTTATATTTCTAATTAACAAGATGTGGTAATAAATCGTAGCCTTTACGTCTCCATTAGGCAGACGACTTTTTGGCGTGAAATTTGGCTTAGGTGTTTGGCGTTAATTCTTTAACGGACTTTCTAAATTCAAAATATTTATATTAATTTAATCGAGAGACAATGGATTAGGTTTGGCTGTAAAATTTGGCACTATTTCGGAAAGATTGGCGTTATTGAGCAGTTAGATCTTGATTTCAGGATTGTGAACTTCAGAATTCGCCCCCGAACGGCTGCTTATATAACACGAGATCACGAAGCTCTCTATCTCTACCTGAAAATTTTTTTTAAACCACTTGAATGTCTGGAAGATAATATTTTTATGTATCTTTTCAAGTATACTATAGAATAATCTTCAGTCCATAGTTGTTATGTTAAACTCGAAAATTGCTGTGAAATAAGAAGATCGTTTTTTATTTACGGCTTATTTTATCTATGTTCCTGGTGTGTTTTGCGGTTATTCATTTTGTCTGCTTAAGAACAATTTCATCCATGTGAACTTTAGCGCAAGAACTTCTTTATACCCCCCCCCCCCCGCATAAGCTATACTCTAATAATTTTACGTTTACAAAGTACAGTCGGTAACAGAAGTCTCCGAACACTCGCAAAAATTCCTATATAAGAAAAGTAGAGTTAATACAGTTTTGTTAAATAAATCCTTGTCGAATCCTGTTTTTAGACTGACTAAGAACAGGATTCGACAAGGATTTATTTAACAAAACTGTATTAACTCTACTTTTTTTATATAGGAATTTTTGCTAGTGTTCGGAGACTTTTGTTACCGACTGTATACGCAATGAATTACTTATTATTAAATCTTTAAAATACGATTTTTCAAGGCTATAGCTACATTTATAATTTTTATTTCCCCACCCCTTTCATCTGCTTTCCAAATAGTTTTACACTTTCTAAAATTATGTGTAATCCAGTTCTCACTCGTAAAAGCTTTAAAACACGAATTTTCAATGTTGTATTAGCAACAGTTAATAAAATTATATGTACATCGACCGTTCAAGACCTAAAAAAACTATATGTATACTTCACTGATATGCTTAACATTTTTTTTTTTTTTTTCAGTTTATAGGTAGATTTTATTTCAGATTCTATAACTTATCTGTGTGAAAAAAAAAGTTTGTGTAACTGTATTTTAAGCCAAATAAGGTTTAATCAGCAACAGATTAATATTTGTGTGTATATTGGTCGGCAGGTGGCACTGTTAAGGTTATATCACAGCTTCTATTAAACATTACAGCTTTGAAAAAATAAAGTTCCTGTTCTTCTATAACAAAATTAAAAATAAATTAATCTTGTGTGGTTTTATTTAAAAACAAAACTTTTTTTTTTTTTTTTTTTTAATAAGCAACACTTTAAAATTTGTGCATATATCGGTCGATGCTTTCAAACACTTTTTATCTTTCGGTAAAAGTCATAAAATATATTAAAATTCGAAATTTTTAACACTAGAACGCCGGGAACCTTGTTCACCCCTATAACGCCGGCTGGTGTCATTTTGACACTGTTCAGTAATAAGCGAAACATTTAAATAAAATTTTAATACCTTGCTAATTTTGATGATCTTTTAAAAAATATAAATGATATACAATACATTTAAGGAAATTATTAACATTTAAACAATGAAATTTTATTTTAGCATTGTGATTAATATGGTATTAAGGATTATTATTAATCTTTACATATTTTAAGTAGTATTATAACAGGTAAATTGTTCAGGTAGATAACAAAAGAATAAAAACAGAGTAAAAAACTACTCACATTATTTACAGTCAATACACGTATAGCTCACATGTTTGGTGCATTTTCCACATACCACTCTTTTACAAGAAGAACACATTTCATTTGATAGATTTCCGTGACATTTTTTTACTTCACACTTTCTGCGCTTAGATAGATTTTCAGATTGTAGTTCATCTTCATTTTTTCTCTTTCTTTCACTGCGTATTTTCTTGTATTCTGCCTTCATTTCTTCAGCTTAACTTTGAATAAAACTACATCTCGATACTTTCTTTCCAGTTACACATTTGAAAATAATCCAAGCATTTATAGCAGCAAAGTCTAAAATGTTGTAAAATGTATGAACAGGCCATCTTCTTGAACCTGCTTTGACTGAATATTTTCTTGCCATTTGATCAACAATATCAACGCCACATTTTGTTTCATTATAAAAAGTGACGGTTTCTGGCGTTTTTTTTGAATTATTTGCAATTGCAATGTTTGAATGCATCGAACTTAAAATTAACACATTCTTTTTCTTTTTGCATTGGTATGCTGTGAGTGTTGAACCAGAATCCTTATTTTTCAATATTTTTGTTGTGTATAACTTCTCTTTTCCTGACCTTATACAATCTGGAATTTCTCGTCTAGCTCTATTCATCGTACCAACTAAACTCGTGCGTTTTTCCTTTAGTTTCTTCGCCAATTCTAGAGATGTAAAAAAATTGTCAACTGTGACATTTCTTCCCATATTTTGAAAAGGCTCAGTTAGTTTTAACACGACATACTCAGAAAGTCTCTGGTTTTGATCCCTTTCTTCATTTTTTCCTATATATGGAAATGCGTTCAATATGTATTTAGTTTCTAAATCTGCAGCTACCCAAAATTTTTGTCCATATTTATCAGGTTTTGATGCTATAAATTGAGTAAATGGACAGCGAGTTTTGATAGGAAAGAATTGTTCATCGATTGTTATGTTCTGGCCTGGCTTATAACAACTAATACAGTTTTCAATGAAACGATTCCATACTTCCGAGATCATTGCAAATTTATCGTGTTTTATTCGATTACAACGCGTCGATTTTATAACAAATCTCAAAAATCTGGAAATTTCGCAAAATCTGTCTCTGGATATGGTTTCTTTACAAAATTTTAAACCCCAGGTTTCAGACCACAATGAATGTAATTCCAAGTTTCGAGCTCCAGAGACTCCACGAGCATACAACACTGAAATATATGCAAAAAACTCTTCTCTTGAAAGTGACCAGTTTTCATTTTTTAGCACTCTGCGTGCTTCGGTCACTGTGCATTTTATTATGTGCTCTAAAATAGTTTTATCTATAAACAGCAACCAAGCACTCAAAACACTTTCACTATTTATATTTTTTTTTGCATAACTAGTGGGGCCACTTGTTTCTCGCAATATATTTTGGCTAGTAAATCTTCCAGATGCACTCACATATGTGCATTCTTCCCACTGTGAACCATCGCGAGCCGTAAATATATCGTTGTTTTGAGAATTATCAACGCATGTTTCCTCATCACTTTCAGAATCGGAAGATACAAAAGGAACAAAAATTTCATCATCAGATCCTCCATCAATTTCGGAAAACTCTCCACCCTCGGATTCATTATCGGACAATTCTCTTAGAAGCTTTTCTATTTCTTCTTGGGTAAGTCCTCTTTTACGAGACATTAACAAACCTTTATGACTTTAGTAAAAAATACGAAAATGTTAAATTGACTGCAAAATCTAATAAATTCACTAGTAATTCGAACGCTATTATTACAAGAAATAGAATCAAAAAACCGTTCTGCTGACAGCAGGTGTTTACACAGCTGCAATTGGTCACGTGATAACACGTGATCACCAGGTGCAAGAAAGCGCATTCCACTCGTCGATCACATTCTTCACTCCAAAACTACCGTTTAAATAAATGCCTATAGTAATGAAATTTAATTCGAAGTAAAAAAACTCAAATTATTGCCGTGTCAAATTGACACCAAGCCGGCGTTCTAGGTAAATTTTCCTGTAAATAAAGTTTAGTAAGAGCTAACATCTTAACATTTTATATGTGTATTTTCCCTACAGATTAAATAAAAGTCAAGAAAAATTAATCAAATTCCTCAAGTTTTTCGAATTTTACAACGGAACTTAGATGGTTTAGTGTCAAAATGACACCGCCCGGCGTTCTAGTGTTAAAACGCATAATTATGGTTGAAAGCAGTGAGAAACAAACTTTCACATGACGAAAAAGTTTTTCAAAAACATCTTCCGCACAAATGAACCATTTTATGAAAAGTCTAAAAATACAATACGCGTTTTGCAAAACCCATGCGCTAGAATCACAGAATAATTCATAACTTACGAATTTTTTTCAATCAGATTTCAACCTCTATAGGGTGTGCTCCTCTCATCAAAGTACATAATTTAAGAAAGAGAATGTTTTTTTTTTTTTTTTTTTTTTTTTTTTCCAAAAACATTTTGAGTAAATTTTCGTTTTTTCGTAAAATTTAAAAATAAGACGTTAAAATCTGTATATAAAAAAAAACCTTTATACTGTTGGAACGAAGATTAATTGTATTTGTCGTTAAGAAAATCATAAATACATTACTGGTTCAGGGTGATTGAGAATTATAAATAAAAATAAATAAAAATAAATTTTGACCTCCAGCGATAAAATTGTAAAAAAAGTATTTAAAATCCGCATTTTGAAAAACAATTATACGCTTGGAATATGCAAGAATTATGCTCTCTGATAGTGTGGACTGTAGGCGTCCTTTAATTTATGGACAACTGGCTTTTCAGAAATGCAGGAAATTTCCTCCTTTTCCTTCTTCTTTCCGCGGAATACACGCTGACACGGGAAAAAGTTCCCAGTTTAATGCATATTAATATCGGTTTTCCGTTGCCATTTTAATATCAGCGCAACTAATTAAAATTTTAATTTTTTTCCTTCACCACCATCTCCAGCGCCTAATTATCTATCTATATGCCAAGTTCTTCAACTATATGAAGATAATTATTTATACATCAACTCACTGAACATTCAATTGGCGCCAATTAAAGCGTTACTGTAAATGAAGACCAAGTCCCGATACATTGTAATTTAAAAATTAAGTACTGAAAATAGTTGTATCATAAAACAAAGTCTGATTCAAATACTTACAGAAGTTTACATTGAACATTTTAATTATTATAATGATTTTGAAGAACGATTATTAATATATTACTGAAATAATATATTATTAATATATTTCTTATAAATATATTATTAATATATTTCTTATAAATATATTATTAAATATAATATATTCCTTTCCGACCCATGCCGTATGATCGTGTGGGTTAGACATCCACGTTATCCACTTACCTTTTGCATGTGGAACAGTCGTATGTAATAAAATCAGGAAATGAGCGGTCGAGCTAATTCGCAGAAAGTGTAAAATATGATTTTCAATCAACAGATGTCGGTTATAAGTCCATATCTTTCTTTCAGTTTGCAAAAACAGAATAATGTAATGTTTTAAGTGCTGAATGATTTGGGTCGGAAAGGGCTATACTACACACATTTTGAAATATTTATGCAATTTTTTAATATGCTAATAATTTCTGCAGAAAAATTTGGAGAGCAAAATATTAATGTAACAGCTTCAGTTTATGTAAACGATATATATTAGAAAAATGTCAGTATAAATTCTATATTTAACAATATATATATATATATATATATAAGTTATTATTATTTACGCTTTGTAATAAGAATTCTCTTTTTTTTATTTAATAAAAAAATAATAAATAAAAGCTTTAAAATTACTTTTTGTTTAAGTCCTTGTTTCTAGTAATAAACAGAGATTTCACGTTAAATAAAACTAAAGTTTCTGTATTAAGTGATTCCAAAAACAGATTTTATGAGCATTTAAACAAAAATATTTAATACTTATTTACGTTGGAATAAAAGTTCCGTGCATTAATAATTGTTTTCACGTAATTATTTTTATTATTCTAGAAATGATTTGCATTTTAAAAGCATACATTTTTTTCCCCCATGTTTTAAAAACAAAACAAATAAAGTATTGAAAATAAATAAATAAATAAATAAAAATATCATTTATTATGAAAGTAGATTTAAACAGATTGTTCTAAAATATCTCTGTAATATTTTTGTATAAACAGAAGTTAAAACACCGATATAATTTTTTTCAAAAATTTTAAAATTTATTTAATCCTTTTGCTACCCTAAATTTTTGTTACAGTGAATGCGGATGATGACAAATTTGCCCCAATGCCGAATTTTACATATTTTTCCTAGATAAGAATTACTTTAGAAATATTCTGCTTGGTATTCGTGTACATTCGTATGCACAGACTAAATATAGTAACTAGAGAGCGCATTGTGTCGTCCGAATGAAAGTGTCTCGAAGATGAGACACGTGAGTTTAGGCATTTGGCGATGAAGGGGTTGCTTGTTAACGCCAGTTCCATTGCTTTATCACAGTTATTGGCGTGAGTGTAATACTCCTATGCGGCAAACGGATGAAAAGAGAGAAAAAAAAAGGATACGTAATAGAACATTTACTGATACTGATATGTTCAACATAATTATAATTACTATTATTTTATGTAATTATCACTCGTTATGTTATTATTTAAATATGTTTGCCTTTATTTATTTATATTTTAATATAGTTTATCAATAAATAAATAACATCAAGCAAACGTTGCCGCTTTGTTTGCAACACTCGTCCCTACTTTGTTCACCTGACAAAGGGTTGTGCTTTTTTTTTTTACCTGAAACACTTGTTGCCAGTTTGTTGCAATTTATAGTATTTTTTTTTTTTTTTTTTTTTACGTTTCGTACTTTTTAATTTAAAACGCTATTTCTGTGGTGTTTCTTAATAACTCTAACTATGAACTTTCTACTTTAAAAACTTTGTAACTTATTCAAAATTTAAATTTTTATTTTTAAATTATTATTATTTTGTTCTAAACTTTTATTTAAAAAAAAAAAAAAAAGTTTCACACAAACAAGCATTGTTGTTTTCTTATAGTATAAATACAGAAATTAAAGATAACAAATCTATGATGGGGAATAGTGAAGAAGTATAATTAGGTAAATTAATTTAAATACTCAATCTTTTTAAATATCAGTGACGGGAAAATATGTCTTGTAAACCTTAATTACTAAACAATTTCATTAAATGAATAAATAAAATATCTTAAATAAATTCAATTTAATGCTAACCTCTACAATGTTTTTTTTTTTTTTTTTTTTTTTTTTAAGTAATTTAATAGATGTTATATAACTTCAACGAACGTATTTCTTTTAACATATTTTCAATTCAATTGTAACAAGATTTTTTTTTTTTTATGAATAAAATATTATATATACAGGGTGTTTCAACGAACCGTTTCAGAACTTCTAAGAGGCGTAGGATACATCCTGACAACTCGAAATCATATAGCAATGTGGGGTCGGAAATGCTTTCCTGAAGCGATGTTGTACACAGAAGCACCATAAAGAAAAGAGACCGTAAGTGAGAAATCGTTTTAATAATACATGAAAAGAAGCAAAAGGTACATGGATTAAAGTAAGAGTTCAAAGTTTCTTCCACGGGCTACAATGCACGCCTCACATCTCCGACGCATGGACATCCGAACATTCTGGAATACTCCAGGCATATCTCGAATTTCTCCGGCAGCTTCTGTGTACAACACCGCTTCAGGAAAGCATTTCCGACCCCACATTTCTATATGATTTCGAGTTGTCAGTATGTACCCTACCCCTCTTAGAAGTTCTGAAACGGTTCACTGAAACACCCTGTATATATTAAAATGAAGCATTGCAAAACAGCATTTTAGCATGAAATACAGTAATAACATTTCTAAACTAATTTTAGTAATACAAATTTAGTACGCACACATACACACATGTATTGAAAATTAAAAAGGATTTTTTTTTTCAATATATCAAACAAAAATAATAAGGAAAAGTACTTTTTATTTTATATTTTTATTGTTATTTTTATGATTATTTGGAAGAAAGTAGAGCATTTCAGCGAACGGAAGAAATTTTCTCTTGGCGACAAACTCTATCGCCAAGATTCGATAGGCATTAAATCTTCTAAACTACAGATTAATTAAGCGTTTTTAATAATTATGCATGGAATACTTTAACTGAGGATGACAAATGATTCTATGCTCTATTGTTTCATACATATATGACTTTTATTTTTGGGTAAAATCTATCGAAAACATCAAGGCTATTAGCGACTACCATATAAATCAGTGCTACAGTGATGCTCGGGGGAAAGTGTTTTGCCAGAAGTCACGTGACACAATCTTCCTCCCGCAAGTACCGTTTTATTGCTCTCTCTAGTTCCTATACTTACTCTGTGTGCGTATGTTTGTTGATGTGTCGATGTTTTAATAAAATTGAGATATATATGGCATGATTGAGACACATGTCATGTGTTGAGAGACATGTTATTAAAAAACTTTCTAACGTATTAATTTAATCTTTAATTAATTTATTTTTTATTGTTACTTTTGAAAACTGGGAAAATTTATAATTAAATGTTTATTATAAAGGTGTCAAAATTTTAATAAATGGTTGTTGTTGCAATGTCAAAAATGTCTTAAAAACTGATAAGGCGCAGTGAGTTAGTATCTAATCTCCTTAATAATAACATTAAAATTCATAAGTGTAAAGAATGAAAGATAAATAATGAGGGAGTATAAATAATGCATGCTTATAAATGACACCGTATTCTTTAAAAAATATGTAGACGAAATTACCTTTTAAGTAAAAAAGAAAAATAACTACAATTTTACAAATATCTTAATATTCATTTATAATTGCAATAATGTAACAAATACTTTATGTAGTAACATATTGTAATTATATACAAATATTGTGAAGCTATAATTTATGTAGTACAAAGGTTTTAACAGTAAACAAATGCTTTTAAATGAAATATGCAGTAAACATTTTTTTTTTTAATGTGTTGTGCTATAAATTGATAGCATTAATTAAGTTTGTGCCGGGATCAATCAATATGAATGCTGTATTTTTTAATCAAAGAATTATATTTTAACTAATTTTTTAAATTATAATATTTATTTTAAATATAAAAAGCGATTGCTCCTTGTATATACATTTTTTTTATTATTATAAATGTATAAGAGTAAATTATTTGTCTAGAGAGCACACCTTACTACATAACTTCTGAAAATGTAAAACTAAGGTTTGTAGCATTCCAAAATTTATAGCGGTTAAATTTTTATTCATATGTGAAATAACTAACTGTATTTTTTGTAGACAATATACGAATTTCTCTTCATATATGTTATTTCTTTTGTGTTTGTTGCTACAGAAAACTCATTTTACTTCCTCTTGCCCATAAGGTACAGAAGGTATTGTTTTTGGGTCAAATTTTCGAAATGGATTTTTTGTTATATTTACACTTTTTGAGGTCCCCTGACAGCACAAATTATGTTTTTAGCGGCTGGTCTTTGTTTGTCTTTTCCCACCATATCTATACTGACCAAACGTCCACATTTTCTGGGGCCAAGTGGGGACGCCCTTTTTTTTGAAGGCATTTTTCTAAGTTTTAAAAAATTGTAGAAACTAAATTACTAATCAGTAACACTTTATTTTTAGTCCTTGTTTATTAGGAATGAAAAAATACATCCATAATTTGATAATTCTAGTATTTTTTAATGCTTCTCTATTATAAAGGTACTTTGATCTGGTCAGCCTAACTATATCTCAAGAACAAAAACTGCAGGAAGACCAAACTTGGTTTTTTAAATGTGTATCATATCGAGATGCTACACTGAATTTTCCGTTGAGACCAAGCAAATTGTTCGTATACGGGGACACCCAAGAGGATTCAGATACTTTACGTCTATGGGGGAAATTGCAGGTAAGTAAAGTTTAACATCGTCAGACTGCACTAAACCAAGTGAGACGAATATACATTTTTTATATGCGTAAAAACATGTTTCATGTAAAATATGGTGTAGAAATCCTTCACTGTTCGTTTACAGGGCAACACAAAAAACTAGATTATAGTGCGACAATACTTGAAAATTCATAGAAGTGTACTTCAGGTTGTGTTGTGTGTTATTAATATAGGATTATATTTATGTGCACCATGTGATGCGTACATAACTTTCAGAAAATATTCAGGGCTGCCAATAATTACGCCGTAAAATTTTTTTTCTTTAATTATTATTGTTATAGGAAGTTCTATACTATAATATTTTACTATCCCAGGATTGTTTAACACTTTTAATAGATTATTACATAAATTTTCTTAATTTAAAAATTTTGCCTATAATTTTCTTAATAATATATATATATTTATGTTCAAAAACCTATTACATAAAAAAATAGAAAAAAAAAGAAATGTTCGTATACCGCCTTTATTATTATTATTATTATTGAGAACCCTAAATTCTATTCGTGTTTACAAAACAAAACATATTGTAGACCACACAGACTTTGAAAAAATTGGTGAAATATGTTATCGCAAGAAAAAGGATATCCTCAGCTATAATTATATATATATATACATTTTTTATACTAGTGGATCTGCAGATCAGGAGCTTCAACGTCCTATTTGCATTACGCATTACTCAACAGGTCATTTTTATTTATTCCTTAGTATATAATGTACATATTGATTCGATTGACTTGCTACACAAAAAATGCGTTCCTTAGGGGGGGCTCCCGACCCCTCAACCGCTCGCTATACCTCTTTTTCTATACCTATCTGTATATCGTATATATGTGGTCTTAATAATTGACACTCCTGCATTATTTCCCTGAAATTCAGTAATATTTGTACTAAATTGCATGCAAAAAGATTACATAGCATATCTGAATTATTTTGCGTAACTCTGTAAACTAATTATCCATTCTATTCCCACACTTTTCCACCGAAAAACATGCTTTTACAATTCCAGTAAAATAACTTTATATTTAATGTGGATGTAACCATGTTAAAATACACTTTTAAGACATACCGACCATAATAGTATGAAATCCTTTTAGGTATCCCGGAGAAGTAGCCAAAATTATTATATACGGCAATAATAAGAATACACCTAATTAATTGTAACTTATTATTTTTTCAGATTGATTTGACATCATTTGGATGATTACAGTACGTCATTGGAATTCTTTTGTGTGGTCCCATAAATAAATTATTCAGTCTATACATATATTTTGTAAGAGTAAACATGCTTTCAAGCATCTTTACAGTGTGTGATAATTTCATTTTTTTCACTAGTGCATAAACACATTAACATCTGCTTAAATAGGAAATTGTCCATAGGCTCTAATGTCACGAAATTCTTTTCTGTGTCCCGGTAAACGAACCAAAACCATTGTATACACCAGTAAAAACTATTCAGTTTATATTTTGCATTCTAAAATTAATAATTGTTTCAAATCTAACATGTTTGGATGACTTAGTGACATTGTCAAAACACTTTTGTAAGGTCCTGTACATTAATTAGAAAGCCTGAGAGCACTATTTTCTTCAAACAACATAATTTTAATCATCTTTCTCACGTATGCTAATTTCATTTTGTTGATTGCAGAGTAATGATGTTAAAATTCGTTTAAACGAAATTCACCTCATACGCCGTAATGTTAAGAACTTTGCGGTATCCCTGTACACAGTTTATAAACAATATTGCGATAAAAAATTATACAGCTATTTATATGCAAAGCTTGAACGTGTGCGCCAATTTGCAAGTCAATCGAAGGATTTTGTGACCGCTATTGCGGTACATACAAATTCTTCCCATAGGCCGTAAAGATAAGAAACGCTTTGTCGTGTCCCTGACACGAACGGCAAATGGAATACACACCTAACACTAAACACCTATTTCTGTTGAGCTCATGAACATATGTACCAAGTTCCCAGTGAATAGTGCGATTTTAGCGACCGTTATCACGATACGTACAAATTCTTCCCATATGCCATAATGATAAGAAAAACTCTGGCGTGTCACTTTACACGAACTACAAATAGAATGCACACCCAGAACTATACAGCTAATTTCGCTGAGATCATGAATATGTGTACCAAATTTCAAGTCAATAGCGGAATTTTTGCGTCCGCTGTCGAGTGACAAACATACAAACACACAGACAACACAGACGGAACCCAAAATCTTTTTGAGTCTCAACAGAGGGTCTCCACTGACGTTTTGGTAATTACAGGGTACATGGTTGTTGGGAACTGAAAATTTTATCTCATAATTACCTCATGTGGGCAAATTGATGGAAATTTTTTATATTTTATTTTCTATTTATTTTTATTTATAATTATTTTAAAATATTATAAACAACTTGATAAAGGTATATACTTTGATCCCTTTGCTTAATTTGGACATTTTAAAGTCAATTGTAGTCATATCGATTTTACTGAAGCGAAGTACAGTAAAGTAAAGGTATTACTATATATGTCTTTACTCTATATACCTTTGTTTAAACATTTTTATTTTTAGCTTTGTTTAAACGTGAACAGCTGGGTTCCTTATTTTAGAGCTTATATTGGTTTAAAACATGGCATACTATTGTATTTTTAAGTTATTTAATTTCTTATAAATACATTTTCTAATTTTAAAGTAATAAATTTACTTAGTTTGTTAAAATCAAAATCATCGATTTTTCCACAATTTTATAAGTTTCTAATAAAAATTCTGTAAAGGTTTAAGAAAAAAAGGATTTGTTTTACTAGTTAGTAACGTATACCAATATCAATTATTTTATTATTATTATTATTATTATTATTATTATTATTATTAATATTTATTATTATTTATTTATTTATTTATTTTATGAGGATTCCTGCACAAAGCAAAAATGGTGAGAATTACAATTTTTTTTTTTTTTTTTTTTTTTTAAATATATATATTTTTTTAAGACTTTTTTTTTCTTTTTTTTTAACGAAAGTATGTTTTCTGTAAAGGATTTAATAATTGTTTGAGCACAACTTTACTCCACATTTTAACATCAATCTGAATAGAGCTTATAGTTAATTGGAGGTTAAAATGTTAGGCAACTTTTATTTATTTATTTTTATTGGTTTGAAGAAAAAAAATACATATATATAAAACCATCTCAGAGTGTCACATTATTGAACTTTACTGCTGTAGCCATTTTTTTAATGAGAAACGTGTTGAGAGCATGAGCATTATTAAATAATAAATAAATAAATTTACCCATTTATCCAACTTTAAACTAGATGAAATAGGTTTAAATATTTAAGCATTAAATATAAAACATTTCAAAAATATATTCAATCACACGATTTTCGACGAAACCGTGAAATTGTAATTTCATCCCTGTAAAAGAAATTCGGTAAAAATATTATCTAAATATCTACTTTGAATTGAATATTCTACTAACATTTTTCTTTAAATACCAGAAAGAAAACTTTTGTTAGGTATTAAACAAGTTTCGCAGTTAAGTATACTACAAGTAAAGTAATTTTCTAGCTTCCACAACAAAAGCAGTTTTTTTTTTCTTTTATTTTTACTTGGTGTTCTAAAAGTTAGTACTGGCCTAAAAAAAGAAAAAGAAACTCATATTATACGCGCCGGTAGTCTTCAATAGAAACGAAACATACCTTTCTTCGTTTCAAATAGAAAAATAAAGTTTTCTTTAAAAAAAGATTCCTTTGGATTTTCTTCTTACATTCTTTTTCTAATGCAAACATGCATTTAAATATAAATGTAAAGCTTTGTTATTGTAGTGTTCTTTTAAACAATACTATTATTTACAATAACTTTTAAAAATAAAATCAACAAAATGTATGTATTGTATATACATTGTATATACATTGTATATGCATATTAAAGCTGTTAATTTTATGTAAATTCTTAATTTTACATATACTTGCAATATAATTTGAGGATATCATTTCGTTTCAAATAGAAAAATAAAGTTTTCTTTAAAAAAGATTCCTTTGGATTTTCTTCTTACATTCTTTTTCTAATGCAAACATGCATTTAAATATAAATGTAAATCTTTGTTATTGTAGTGTTCTTTTAAACGATACTATTATTTACAATAACTTTTAAAAATAAAATCAACAAAATTTATGTATTGTATATATATTGTATATACATTGTATATGCATATTAAAGCTGTTAATTTTATGTAAATTCTTAATTTTACATATACTTGCAATATAATTTGAGGATATCATTTCGTTTCAAATAGAAAAATAAAGTTTTCTTTAAAAAAGATTCCTTTGGATTTTCTTCTTACATTCTTTTTCTAATGCAACATGGATTTAAATATAAATGTAAAGCTTTGTTATTGTAGTGTTCTTTTAAACGATACTATTATTTACAATAACTTTTAAAAATAAAATCAACAAAATGTATGTATTGTATATACATTGTATATGCATATTAAAGTTGTTAATTTCATGTAAATTCTTAATTTTACATATACTTGCAATATAATTTGAGGATATCATTTCGTTTCAAATAGAAAAATAAAGTTTTCTTTAAAAAAAGATTCCTTTGGATTTTCTTCTTACATTCTTTTTCTAATGTAAACATGCATTTAAATATAAATGTAAAGCTTTGTTATTGTAGTGTTCTTTTAAACGATACTATTATTTACAATAACTTTAAAAAATAAAATCAACAAAATTTATGTATTGTATATACATTGTATGTACATTGTACAATGCATATTAAAGCTGTTAATTTCATGTAAATTCTTACTTTTACATATACTTGCAATATAATTTGAGGATATCATTTCCTCGTTATTAGTTTCGGAAATTATTGACACTCAGCAGGATGAAAGCCTCTTCAAGTGATTCCAGCCTGCCCTAATTTCTAAAAATCTTCTCCATTCTGCTTTTTTAAACTTCACATTTTCATCTCTCCAACGACATTGTGGTCTTTTCCTTGATATTTTCTTATCTCTAGGCACTCAAAAGAGTACTCTGTTCATATATCATTTATTCTTGCAAAGAACCCATCCCAGCTCCTTTTTCAATTCTTAAGTCTATAAATGATACCAGTAACTTTAATTGCATCCATAATCCATATGTTTAGCTATCAGTCTTTTTGGCAGAATCCTAACATGCATCTTTCCATCTTTCTATGGGTTCTTTGAAGCTTTTGTATAGTTTTACACGTTAATGTTCAAGGTTCTGAAGCATAAACTAATATAGGCAAAATAAACTGATCAGAATATTTTCTTTACAAACAAATTGGGAGGTCGGTTTTAAATATGGCGCTACTTCTTCGGAAAGGTCTCCATGCAAGTTTAACTCGGTTGTTAGTTTATTCTATAATGTTCCCGTTCATTGTAATAATTTGTCCCAGATAATTAAATACACACGCATACATATAAATAGAATAGATACACAAATGTGTCGTTACTGACGAAAACGATATTCTGCCTTCATCTAGAACGAGCAAGTTGACGTTTTATGAATCTCCAAACTAGAAATATAAATTTCCCAGTTATGTGTGTAAGATAAAAGAAAAAACCTGGATAAACGAAAATATCGAGAATTTATAATCTATAATTATCTAGACGGTGAAACAATAGTATGAATAATATGAATATTATAAATTCCTTTTATTTCGAGAATTTCACGCTTGGTTTGCTATAATTAGATTAGAGAACAAAATTATAGTTATTAAGTCGCCTCTTGTGCTCTCATTTATTTTTAGAGATTTTTAAATAAGGTTGACCACGATAATACAGAAAAATGCTCTTGAATTGTAATAAAAATTTGTAGAACCAGCGAAAGGAACTAGAATTTATAGAGATGGCATGGAACTGTTTTTATTAGAGGCAAAATTTATTTTCTAGATGTCAGACACAGAACTTTTTTCAGTATAATACAATCTTAAATTATGCATGATAATATATTTTATGGAAAAAAAAATGAAGGAGTATCTTTTATGAAAATAAATTTGTCATTTTGTAGAATCACTAAAAACTATTTATTAGAAAAGTATATGAAATTATTCAAAATATTTAAAGGGAAATATCCATATTTACAGAGATGCCAAGTTATTACGGATTCTCCGTAATCTTAATACAGGAAATTTTTTAGTGTATTATTTTGTTATAATTGTCTGCCAATAATAGGACAAGTTTCACTTTTCATTATTGTGGTATGAAATTGATTTTTCGTTAGTAGTAACTTGGCATCTCTGTATTTATTTAAATGAACTTTTTAAGATAATAAATTTTAATCGGTATTGTTTTTAAGTTTAAAATATGTATACAGTAAGAAACCAAATTATTAGAATTAAAAAAAAAAAAAAAAAAAAAAAAAAGGACGAGATGTCTCAGGCCTTCAGGCATGGAAAAAACATTCGAAAACTCTGTTTTCTACGATCGATTTATCCAATGTGCTAATAAGGGAGCAATCATAATTTGAAAAAAAAAAAATATTTTGGATCAATCCATATCATTAAAAGCTACAAATATCTTGTAACTTTTACACATTATTGAACATTCTATGTACAATATTTATGCGTGTTTGTTTTATAAATTGCGCAATTATTTAGGCATATTTATATATTTTTTTTTCAAATACTATCAATTTTCGACAAGATTTTTGCTTATAAATAGAATGGATTTCCATATAACTTTACAAAACTTCCAGAAAAACTGACAAAACTATAGATAAACATAATTCAGAAACACAAAATTCACGCTATAATATTTGCTAAGATATGAGCATTTATAGTAAATATTTTTTTTACTACTCATGCACGGAAGATAGAAAAAGAATTATTACACAGGTTGAATATTGGACAACTTCTGTCAAAAGTTTATTTTAATGGAATAAAAATAAGCAAATTGTCGGCATAAGGATGACCTAGATTTTAGGTACCTTACAGAATTGAAATTTTATAAAATGGTGTTACACATGCCGCGTATTTAATTTGAAGATCCGATTATTTCAACCACGTTGGAAAAGTTCCTTTTTGTGAAAATCCCCTTATAGGCTTGTACCTCATATTTTTATGTATTTTATTAAGCTTTGTGAGTTTATAAGGGGTTGTGTTTAATTCGTTCTTAAGTTGTTCGTGGGGGCCCCCGGGTTCCTTGTGACAATGCTCAATTTCATCAAATGGAAACCATACTTATAGTTCCTCATCATACTACAAGAATAGGGGAACATAAGTAATCGTGAAATTTTTCGACCTTGATTTTTTTACTCTTTCACACTTTTTGAGAAGTGAAGAATCCGAAGATATCAAAATGGGCATGGTGTCTGTTAGAGTGTTTGACCGTTAGTCCGTTAGTTTGGTACACTCTGTACACGATATATCCCGAAAAAAATTATCTTAGAGAGGTAGGACTATTTTTAAAATATTATTTATGACACTTGCAAGATCCCTATTCATTTGCAACATTCTAATTAAAAAACTACAGAAGTTATTCGAAATTTACTATTTTCTTAACATGGGAGAATAGGGCAAAATTTCACTTAAAACTGCTTGAAAAGAAATTTTTTTATTGTAAAGATATAAGAACAAATTTAAATATCAGTTTTAATGCCGGGTTGAACACCATTAACTATAAACGTGCTATTTTGAAAATTTCGCAAATTATTTGAAATTTATGAATTTCTTAACATAGCAGAATACGGCCAAATTTCGCATAAACGTCGGTTTTGAGAGATATTTTCATCATAAAGATGTCAGAACACTTTTAAATACTGGCATGAACATCCCTTACTATGATTGTTTTATTTTAAAAATTTCGTTATTCGGAATTTACGATTTACTTAACATGACAGAATAGATATAAATCGAGCATAAACGTCCATTTTGGCATCATAAATATATCAGACAACTTCAAAATAACATTTATGATACTTGATTGAACATCATTGACTGCAAATATTCTAATAGGAAAATTTCGTATGTTATTCGTAATTTAAGATTTTATCCAACATAGCAAATTTGGGCGATATTCCATATAATTATGCATTTTGGGGACTGCTGCATTGGAAATAGTAGCAAGAAAACTAAACTACGAAATTTACCCTAAATTAATAAGGTAATAGATTAGAATAAGAAAAATATATATCAAACTGAGTGATGGGTAGCCTATTAGGTGGAGATTTCATTCTACTACTGTGTCAAGCGTTTTGTCAAATTAATTCTTCTTAACATGAATATAATATGTCTTTTGCACTAGAAATTTAAGAGAACATACATATCATGGGGAATTGACCAGAGTCCACCTATGCCAACTAGTTTTTTAACATATTTGCATTAAGCAGAAAGAACCTGTTTTGAATCATACATTACTCTTTTTTATATCTTGAATAATAGGGGCCTGGGGCCCCGATTCTTATGATGTAATACAAAATTAGGTCCAAAAATATCCCAATAAAAGTGCAATTTCGCTCAAATCCAGTGATCACAAAAATGTCGTGCATCCAAATGATCTGTAAAATGAGGTATCATAAGTGGGCCACAAGGAATTCCACAAGACAAAAACTCCATTTTTAAAATGTAAACCTTAACTTTTTTGGAAACTAAACTTTTTCTTAAAACAATATTGTAAAGAAAAAGAATATTTTCTATTTGAAAAAAAAAAATAATAAAGTTTCTATCACGTAGTAACCTAAGGTCCTTGTTGGGCCCCATATGTGTAATATATAACCGTTTTCTCTATGTAATAATATGTGTAATCCTTGGTCTTAGTGGATTTTTTTTTTACTTTCTCTTACTCATAAGGTAGAGAAAGTATTGTTTTTGGGTCAAATTTTCGAACGCGAGATTTTGTTATATTTACACGTTTTGAGGTCCCCTGAATACGAAAATCATGTTTTTAGCAAATGGTCTGTGTGTATGTCTGTGTGTCTGTATGTCTGTGTGTGTGTCTGTATGTCTGTGTGTGTGTCTGTCTGTTATCAGCATATCTCAAAAACAAATTATCGCAGAAAGTTCAAACTTGGTATTCTAAATGTGTATCATATACGGATGCTACAGTAAGCTTTTCGTTAAGATCAAGCAAATGGTTCGTGTACAGGGACAATCAAGAGAATTCTAATACATTACGTCTATGGGGGAAATTGCAGGTAAGTATAGTTTAACGTCTATAGACTGCACTAAACCAAATGAAACGAATATATATTTTTTGTAATACAGATAGTTAACTGGGAAATTTCTTTTTGTGTATGTAGGAGCCTCGCTTCCCCCTGGGGGGGGGGGGAGTGAGGGGAGTAAATTTTCATGATGGGTATCGTTCAAAAGAGCTCGCTAATACCTTTAAAACGAATGGTTGAACCATCGATCTGCGATAATTTAAAACAAAGTTATCGATTTTTTTTTACTTTTAAGGAAAAAAAACTTAGAAAAAAAATCGTATTTTCTTTTTTAAATATTGAGAATAAATGGACTTTTTTTTTTATATTTGGTGTTATACTACTTCTCTAAGATGGAAATCGTCTGCATTATCATAAAAGATAATTTTTTTAAATAATAATTTTAATAAATTATTTTTTAAAAACAGAATTATTTTTTAATAACCGAATTAAATTCTATATAAATGTAGGTGCATTAATGAAACGGGGGGTTGAGGGGGGAGGTAGCCCCCCTCATGCAGAACTAATTATCATATAAAACTCTTCAGAAGCCTAATATGAATTGTTCAACACAGGTTTACATGACAGTACTCGTTATCTTACCTTTTAATCTGCAACCTGTATTTATAGTATTAAATTTCAGGGTAAGAGAAAGTCGTGTGAGTGACACACCAGATTATTTTAATTATTATTATTATTATTATTATTATTGAGATATTTTGGGATTTCCAGATTTTTTACACCATTAAATAGTTATTTTATATGCGCGTCACTTTTGTAATCATTTGTTCATCAAAATTGTTTTTTTTATTAAAATAATTTTCGATTTCTAATTTTTATCTTACAACATAAAAATTGGAGCCCTGAGATACCCTACTCTGTATAAATTTGAAATGTTATACATTAATTAAAACATTTTTTTTTTTTTTTCGCGTAACACGATTCCATTAAGAAAAAGTAAGGTTTCTATTTTTAAAAAAATTGAGTTTGTGTCATTTGGACCCGATAGACCCCAGAGGTACTACCTATTATATCGCATCTGATAGGTCCTTTAAATGCATGACACTTTTGTAATCGTTCAGCTCAGTGATTTTTTCTTTTTTTATTGATATATTGAGGGATTTCCATATTTATCTTTGCAACATAATTTTCAGGGTTCCATGTGTCCTGACTCGTAGAGAAAAAAAAAATCAGTATATGATTTAATATAAATTTTCTTCTCTTAACATGTTTCTGTGAAGAAAATATATGGTTTTCTTTTGCAAATATCGAGTTTGTGTTCGTTGGATTATTCTGGTCTACTGTGGTTCGGTATCAACGGTCAAATTATTATTTGTATTATTAATTCCAATTTTTATTTAAATATCTGCAAGTAAAAAAGTCCCACCACGTCACATTTTTCTGTTTGAGTACCAAAAAAATTGCAATTTTCACGATGTTTTATCATTTTCACAGTACCACAAGCGATAACCCTTCTTGCTGGTAACCCAGAATCCCTTCAACCATGACTGTTCCATTTTTTCCGTTAAATTATCAGAAAATGGCAAATTTCTCTATTTGTTTTATGAGTTTTAAAGTACAGTCGACAGCAAAAGTATCCGAGCACTAGCCAATAATTCTGATATCAAAAAGGTACATTTAATACTATTTTCTTAAATAAATCCTTGTCGAATCATGTCCTTAGACTGACTAAGAACATGACTCGACAAGGATTTATTTAACAAAGCAGTATTAAGTGTACTTTTTTTAGACAGGGATTATTGCTAATGCTCAGATAATATTGCTGCCGACAGTATCACACATGGTAACTTTTCGTGCTATCAACGCTGCCTCCTGGCCATCCTCTCTGCTGGAAAACCCTGTTTGGCAACCCTGTATTCGTACCTTATCTTTTTTTTTTTTTTTTAGTTAACAGATATTCTTTGATAAGTAAGATTGTGCCGTTTTATAGTTAAAGTTTTATGTTCAATATGGCAAGTTTTCAGTGTAGAACTTATAAAACTGTACCCGATAAGTTTTGCTGTATTTGTGAACTATTCATATTAAAATCACAAGGTAGCCATTTAACACAAGACGTAAAAAAAGCCTATTTTTTGTATTTTGGTTTTAAAATAACAAATAATAACAATTCAGTCATTTAGTGTATTTTCCATGTTTTTACGTTCTACTTAGTCTACAGTATGTAGATTATCTCCATATTAACAGTAGTCCTTGCTAAATTAATAATATTCATAGTAATAATGCATGTCTTGTAAAGACTTTTGTACATTGCACCCAGTACAGATTAAATAATCATAACAAAAAACTGTACGTGTTACACATTTTTCACTATTATTTTTTAATTCTGCACTACAAAATTAGTTGAAAATAGTTAATTTCCTTTCTCTTACCCCCCCCCCCCCCCAAAAAAAAAAAAAAAAAAAAAAAAAAAAATGTTGACTAGTGTTATTTATCTTTGTAGAAAGCATTAAACAAAAAGTTCTGTTGATAATCGAAAATATAATTGTTTATTGATGAAAACACAGTTTCATTTCTGCTCATTCTGTACTTATTTCTTCTTCCTTCTATTAACATGGACATATGTAATGTCTTCAACGTCTTTATGTAATTTGTGTAAATTTAACTATTTAATATTAAAACCGATTATACAATTCAAGATAAATCCTCTCTCAAGAAGAAGGAACAAAAATATAATTGCAAAATGCAATCATTAGTAGGATAAACAGACAATAAATCGTTCATAAAAATACGGTCATGATGGCCAGGATATCAAAAGTAAATAAGTACATTTTTCTCTGAATTACTTGAGTTATACTTAAATATTAATATTATTAACAAAGTATAATTTAATGATTGATACGTGTTCATTTGCTACAGAGGTTGCAAATTTGTAAAAAGGATTTATGTTAGAAAATACACATTCATATATATATATATTTTGAAAATAGATTGATTTTTAAAATTTAAAGAAGCGAGTAATGGTCATTATACTTATCTAAACTTCTTATTAAACATATTTTATAGGAAAAATCTTACCTGAGGTTCTTCAGTTTTACCATAGCACTTTCGGGAGGGCATAGCATCCGGAGGTTTTACCATAGCACCTCCCTTCTGTGGTACTGTAGTGGCAGTTTTCTCGTCGATGACTCGAAGAAAATGCTCCACAGAAGAAAAAATCTGGAGTGACTCCACTCGACTTTCCGAACATTGAGTAACTAACAGTTTTGTAGATAAAATAAAGAAAGAGGAGTTGCTAAACAAACAAAAAAGAGAAAACCTTAATAGAGTGTTTGAGTATTTTTCTCCATATATCACACGAGGTTTTATTTAACGCTACTGAAATTTGAGCCCTTAGATCATAAGGATAAAGAATATTTCGTTGTGTCCCTGTAAAAATCTATAAATGCTAGATTCACCAAAATGCTTATAGTTAGTGCAACAGAGATTTATAATATTCATACAAATTTTCAGCTCAATTGAATAAGGCGTTTAGATGCTATCGCTGGTCTCGTAGGCCATACAGATAAAGAATTTTTCTTTGTGTCCCTGTAAAAAACTGTAAGTGCTAGATTCACCAAAATCTATACAGTTGGTTCAAATGTGACCTATAACATGTGTACAAATTCTTCGCTGAGATTAATAAGGAGTTTAGACGTTATCACACTTTTAAAAATTTGGCAAAGAATTTTTCTTTGTGTCCCTGTAAAAAAACTATAAGTGCTAGATTCTCCAAAATGTATACAGATTGAGTATCTGTGACCTATAATATGTGTATAAAGTTTTTGCTCAATTGAATAAGGCGTTTAGATGCTATCGCACTTTTAAGATTTTGGTCACTTGGCCATAATGATAAAGAATTTTTCTTTGTGTCCCTGTAAAAAAACTATAAGTGCTAGATTCACCAAAATCTATAGGGTTCTTACTATGGTGACTTACAATATACGTACCAACTTTCAGCTTATTCGAACAAAGCGTTTAGACGCTAGCGTGTTCACTCACAGACATACACACATACATACACACATACATACACACATACATACACACATACAAACACACACACATACATACATCATCATAAAAATAGTGAAAACGGACTCCTCTGACCTCGAAACGTATAGAAACATCAAAATCTCGAATTTGGATTTTTGACATGATTACAATACTTTCCTCACTATAGTGTTCGGAAAGTAAAAAGGGGACCCCTTCCTAAAGTACAGTCGGTAACAAAAGTGTCCGAACACTAGCAAAAATTCCTATGTAAAAAAAGTACACTTCATACGGTTTTGTTAAATAAATCCTTATCGAAACATGTTCTTACACTGACTAAGAACAGGATTCGACAAGGATTTGTTTAACAAAACCGTATGAAGTGTACTTTTTTTACATAGGAATTTCTGCTAGTGTTCAGACACTTTTGTTACCGACTGTACTAGTAAACTGAAGAATTTCAGGTAAGGTTTTTCCGATAAAATATGTTTAATAAGAAATTTACATAAGTATAAAGGTCATTACTCGCTTCTCTAAATTTAGGTTATTACGAGAATATAGGTAGATAAAAAAATGCTTCTTTATGTTTCAAATGAAAAAAAAAAAAAAAATTTTTTGTTGTTGTTTTTTTTTTTACTCTGAAGAGTTTTGAAAGATGTTTTAGTGTAAGGGTAAAACGTGTTTTTTTTTTTTTTTTTTTTTTTTTTTTTTTTTTTGTATATGCGTTCTCTTTCTACCTATAAAGTAGCGTTCTCTATTTGAAATATCTTGCAGATTGATGGGCGAAGAAATGATCTGAATTATGATTTCTAAACTATGATTTTCTAAGTTTTGCAATGAGGATGTTTCGCAATAAGGAAAAAATAAGAAATTACTAAAAGTAATACATTAAGTGTTTATTTTTGAAGACAAACGTTTGACACGAAAAATATTTAATTTCAGTAAAGTTTTTATTGTTGTTATTATTATTATTATTATTATTATTAGGTAGTAAAGATTTAATGAGAGGGAAAGTATTTCATATTTTTAGAAATTAAAGAACGATTTTTTTTCTTAATTAAGACATAAGATTTATGAACTTATACCGAAATAATCTTATTTATACTTTATGCTGAATATATTACTTATTAAAATACTCTGTTTAAAAATATTTATGAACTTGTATTAAAAACATCATATTTATACTTTATGCTGAGTATATTTTTACGAGAATGCTCTATTTAAAAACATTAAATATCTTATAGTATTATTATCTTAAAATTATAAATAATCCTTAATACGTTTATGCATGTATTTATCACAAAGGAAACATGGAAAAGAATTAGAATTTATAATAATCTCATAAAATATGCATGTCTATTCATAAGATGACTGAATAATTCTTTAGAAAAAAAATATGTAATTATGTTTGGGCTAATGATGTATTTTGTTTTGTCTTCAAATTTTTATCTAAGAGAAACATTCATTTTATATTAATACAACTTTTAGAATATATTCTTTTTTTTTTTAATACAAAACAATATCAAGTAAATCTTCTATTATATTTCAAACTGTTAAATAATCTTTATACTGTTTATTATATTCATTAAAAAAATAATATATTTTTTGAGAATAGTTTATCAAATAATTTTGTTATTTATGAATATTTAAATATTTCAACAAAATATTTGCTAATATATTTCCTTGCTATTTATTATATTAGTTTTCTTGTTAGTTGCATTAATGAAAATTCATTTTCTTATGAATATTGCAGAATTATGCTTAAATAAGAAAGGAGATTAATTACAGTTAGCTTATATTTATAATGGAAACAATATTATGTTTACATTTTCTTCTGTAATATTTTAACAATGTATCAATTTATTTATCAATAACTGACATATAAATGCATGCAACTACTTAGCGAAAATTTAAATGCATATGAAAAATTTGTTTTTAACCGACTTCAAAAAAGAAGGAAGGTTCTCAATTCAAACCGTATGTTTTTTTTTTATTTGTGTTTGTTAGCTCATAACTTCTGAACGGATGCTTCGATTTTGATAATTTTTGTTTTGTTGAAAAGGTCTTGGTCTCAAATTGTAATATCTTTACGATCTAAAGAAAATGCAGGGTGCGCCAAAAAAATCGGTCCCAACTCTTTTAACTGCTAAACGGCTGCAGCTATACTGATAAAAATGGTATGTTAGTATAGCAAAGTGGCCATGCAGTACAAGGTTAAACCGATTGTAGCGGCACCTTGTGGAAAATAGTGTTCCTATCTTGAAAATGGTTCTAGAGAAAAAAGTGAATTACAAAGTTCGAGAGTATCATCCATTTAGTACAAAAATTTAGTTTAGACATTCATGCTCGCGTTCCTATCTTGGAAACGGTTCAAGACAGGGGGAAAAAGTGAATTATAAAATAGCAGAGCATCATCGATTTAGTACGAAAAGATAGTTTAGACATTGATGCTAAAAATACAATGCTAAAACCGTGCATTTGTTTGTTTGCAATTTCTTACACTATGCACACTTAAGCTACATTGCACACGTTGTAGTGTAGCTGGTGAGACATACGCTATATTGTTTAAAATACGGTTACTTGATAATTTTTGTTTTGTTGTAAAGAACTTGGCCTGAAGTAGGTCCCATTGTAATATCTTTACAGTCTAAAGAAAATAAAACGCCATCTGGTGAAAAACAGCGGAATTAGTGCTCCTATCTATAAAACGGTTCAAAATGGGAGAAAAGTTAATTACGAAGTTGTAGAGAATCATCGATTTACTACAAAAAGACAGTATTTAGATATTATTGCTAAAAATAGAAAGCTTAAAAAGTGCAGTTGTTTGTTCGCAATTTCCTACACTATGCACACTTGAATTACGTTGCACACTTTGCAGCGTAGTGGATGACACGTATACTCTGTGGTTCAAAGTACTGTTACTGTAAGCGGTCATATCGATTAGCGCAAAGTCGTTTTCAACCAACTGCAGAAAGGAGGGTGTTCTTAATTCGAGCTATGTGTTGTTGGTGTTTGTAATCTTATAACTTTGTAAGAGATGCTCTAGTTAACTGACTTCAAAAAGGAGGAGGTTCCAAATTCAAAGCGTATGCTTTTTTTTGTTTTTGTTTGTTAGCTCATAACTTCTTAATGGATGATCCGATTTTGATACTTTTTGTTTTGTTGTAAAGGTCTTAGTCTGAAATATTTCCCATTCTAATAACTTTGCGATCAAAAGAAATTACAGGATGCACAAAAAAGTCAGTCCAGACTCTTTTAACTGCTGAACAGCTGCTGCCTAGTCATAAAAGTGGTATGTAGGTATAGTAAAGTGGAGATGTGCTACGCGATTCAACCGCCTACAGCGCCAGCTGGTGGAAAACAGTGGATTTAGCGTTCCTATCTCGGAAACGGTTCAAAACATGGAAAAAAAGTGAATTATAAATATACAGAGCATCATCGATTTAGTACGAAAAGATAGTTTAGACATTAATGCTAAAAACAGAGCGCTTAAATCGTGCATTTGTTTGTTCACAATTTCCTATTTTGTGCACACTTGAACGACATTGCATATGTTGTAACGTAGCGGGTGAGATTTATGCTATGTAAAATTCAATGTATGGTTATTGTAAGCGGTCACATCGATTACCGCATACACGTTTTAAACCGACATCATAAATGAAGACGTTCTCAATACAAACCATGTTTCACATTGTTCTTGTTGTTGAAATTTTTTAGCTTTTAACTTTGTAAGAGATGATTTAATTTTAATACTTTTTTTGTAGTAATGATCTTGGCCTGAAATAGGTTTCATTATGATTTCATTAAGATATAAACAAATTACTGGATACTCACAAAAGTCTCTTCTCCCTCTAACTGCTGAACGCATGCAGCTACACTGGTAAAAGCAGTATGTAAGTATCGATGTTGAAACTTCTGTCCGTCAGCTGCAATACAAATTTTCCTCTTTGTTTGAACTTTACACTGCGTAATTTCCAGCGCAGCGGGTGACACGTATTCACTGTAAAGTTCAATATATATGCCTAACAGAATTTTTGGTTACGAATACAGCGTATCCGTTCTTCACATTTCAAAAGACTTTTTAATTTAACGTATGTTCACTCAATAGATAGTTTTTTGCTCATATATGATAAAGGCAAGAAAAGCGACACAACTTAAAAATGCAGCATTTGAGAAAAATTAACTTAAATTTAACTTGACTAGAATAAAATAGGCGCAACTGTCTATCGAGTGGATAACTTTCTACATGGAGATGTACCTTTTTTGTTCCCATTAGGTGCATTTCATGTATTTTTCAATGACATAAGCCATTTTATGAGTTATGTCACTTTTCTTGGAAGTTGTGATTTGTGAAGCTACCGTCGAACGTCTTTTGATGTTCTGCTATATGAATAAGTTTTCACTGAAAAGAGAAAAATAAAATCTTTTTGTAAAAAAAATAGAACCGACTCCAAAAAGCAACTGCTATTCAAACAACTAAAATAAAAAAAAGGTATAAAATGGAACTGTAAATTGCGCCTAAAAGTATAAAATAATTTCCTTCGCCAAACAACCTATAACACTACAATTAATCATAACTGGAAGTCGGCGCAAAATTAGATAAAAATTTATAGCTTTATTCAATACAAAAAACAAATCCTATTCAATATACACATCTCACATTGTCACCTGCAAAATACAGCCGAAAACTACTTTGATTCAAGGAAACAAATAAGATTTCGTAAGCAGCAAAATTTGGCGAAGATGCTGGTATCTGACGTCTTTGGTGAATGAAAAATCGCAAAATTATCTGGCAAACATATTTAATATCTTTGGGATATTATGATTGTTTTGATAAGGTATATTAAGAGAGTAATCAAGATTGTGAAACAATACATCGTACAATATATATTATGAAAATATACATCTTGCATGTATATTTTTGCATTACGTTTTGATCGCCAAATCCAAAAGCCACCAAGGATAATATTTATCAAAGTTATACCAAATTTGCAAAGGAAACTCTAACTTCGTGGAAACATAAATACCACATTGTAAAGAATGTTCACTGTTCTACGTAGATTCTACTAATGGACCAATTAGATATAGTGATAAAATAATAAAGGAAACATGAAAATGGATCATTCGAGACGACAGCCTTTGTTGCTACCGATCTAAAACCAAACCTTTAAAAACTAATTTAATTTTATTTAATTTTGCTCCGACTTCAAAAGTTATGATTAATTGTAGTGTTATAGGTTGTTTGGCGAAGGAAATTATTTTATGCTTTTAGGCGCAAATTACAGTTTCATTTCATACCAGTTTTATTTTATTTTATTTTATTTTATTAGTTGTTTGAATAGTAGTTGCTTTTTGGAGTCGGTTCTATTTTTTTTTTTTTTACAAAAAGTGTTTATTGTATATAAGTATACACTTTTTTTTTTGCAATCTAAGTATTCTCTAAAAATCTTCTGCTCATTTAGTTGCGTAATGTTTAACACTCTAGTCTCTAAATTTACTGTGTGCCTGGTTGAAGTCCTTTTTTTGTAGACGTGAATATTCAAATTCTTTGGAATCCAATTTCAGCCGTAAATTCATGTCTAATAAACGTTAATATGAAAAAAAGAAAAAAAAAAAAACATCAAACATAAAAATTATTATCATGTTTCTTGGTCATTACAGGTGTCTTCTATTATTATTATTACTTTTTTAAACTGAAATTATTAGCTAAAAATAGTTCACTTAAACAAATTCAGTTAGAAAGAAGCTTAATTGTTCAAAACTTAATATATGCACATTTTGGGCGTTAAATTCAAGTTATCTCTTACCCAGGTAGCACAGTATGGTATTTTCAACGTTGAACAAACGGCAATGCATTCCGTTGAATGATCGTTTTTCCGTAACGTTAATAATCTGAAAATATGTCTCGTTGATTTCCTCATCTTTCAACGGTTGTTTTAATACATTTTACAACGTAAAAAAAACCGTTGTAAAAGGGTTGTACGAAATCGCAATACTGTCGTTTTTTTTATAACTTAAAAAAAACAGTTGTAAAATGGTTGTTCAGAATCGCAATACTGTCGTGATTTTTATATCAGTTTTCAACGGTTTTTCTTATGTCTTATAAACGTTGAAATCCAAGAAAAATTGCTAGCTCTATCCATTGAATTTTCGTTTCTAAAATATTGCTAATAATTTAAAAAAGAAAAAATTCATATGTTAAAAAAGTTTTGGAACATTCTTTTAAAGAAGGGAAAAAGAAACACTCACTTCATTCCTTGAAAAATCTTGTTTAAATAAATATACAGCATCCACAATTAGACGAGAACTCATTTATTTTTAATATTATGCTAGCTGGTAAACAAACCCAAAACCAAAGGATATTATAACTTTGAGCTTTTAAGGAAATTGCCAGCTAGCAAGTTTTTTGGAAATTACGTAAAATGTCATTTACCTTTCACTACACTTTCGATGAAAAAGTTTTAAGTTGCGTTTAATTAATTATTGTTTTACAGAAAACTTTCGTACCATTTTAACAGGAAAGCGACAACTTCATCTTCATTCACATCACATTCACTTTCAAAATGGCACGCGTCGTATCGTAAGACGCTTTTAAGGTTTGCTACAATATACTTGGCGATTTCGCGTGTAGAACGGGAGAAAGCGTACAATATAAACTACTTCGTTAGTTACGGTTTCCGAAAGCCGAAGAACATCTACTATACTTGTTAATATAATTTGCTGAAAGCTTTATCATGTTACAAGTCCTTTCGCAGCACACCTTCTTCTAAAACTCTAAAGAAAATTAAAACACGCACATCCTGCCAATTCACAATCGTGTATCGATATCAAGTTGAAGAGATTCAACGTCATTTGACGGAAATAATGACTTATAAAAAGTACCTATTAATTCGTTGAAAAAACATATTTTTTATTAGAATCTAAAAGTAAAACAAAAACTAATAAAACACCTATTTTAAAACGTCGAAAAAATAACAGAAAAAGTACAACCATAAAACAACGTTTGTTATAAGTTTTCTTTATTACTGAATAAATATTCGAAATTGTACAGTGGAATATTGCTAAATAAAAACTATTTTTCAACGGACATAAAATAACGTAACCAATTTTTCACTGTTCAGACTTATTTGCAACGCTATAACAACGTTATGTGCTACCTGGGTACTGTAACAAGCTATAAAATTTAATAATTGAAAAAAATAAGTTGGTGTATTACTCACAGAACTTTCTCTTAGCCTAAAATTCAATACTATAAATTTAATGCTGTTAATACAAACCTATGTTAAAAACATTTCATTTTGGGATTTAGTAAAAACTATTTCTGACAAGCCACCGCCTCACACAAATGGGGGGATGAGATCAAACGGCCGTTTCATTATTGTACCTACATTTATATAGAATTAAAATCTGCGATTAAATTATTGAATTTGAAACAATTTAGAAATTTTTAGAAGCACCATTCCTTGAAACTTATCATTATGATCTAATTTTTCCAGTACCATGCTTGTATTAACTTTAGAAAAGAGCGTTTGAATTGCCTGAAATTATTATTATTTTTTTTAAGTTACTCTGATAAGACAGAGGACAAAGAACAAGCGTGAAAAACTTGACGTTGGTATTTAGGAAACATCAAAACATGTAAATGCAGAAAATACAAGCGATGCATATAGAGGTGAAAAAATAATTACTGTGTGGAAGTGAAGAATTAATAGCAATCCCCTAGTAGTTTTCGTGTCATGATAAAATAGTAAAGCAATTCCACAAATTCCACTAAATAAAAAAGAATGTTTTCGCTTATATACTGTTAACCATATACATCTTCAAAATATTATGTACACACCACGTGTTGCACATAAATATGATCCTATATCATAACACACAACCTTAAATACACTTCCATCAACTTACAAGTATTGTCCTACTGTAATCAAGTTCTTTGTGTAGCTCTGTAAATTAATGGTGTCATATTCTACATGAAACCTACTTTTACGCATATAAAAAATATGTATTCGTTTCATTTCGTTTAGTGTAGCCTATAGATGTCAATCTGTACTTATCTGCAATTTCCCCCTTAGACGTAATGCTTTTGGATATCCCTGTACACGAAACATTTGCTTGATCTTAACAAAAAGTTCAGTGTAGTATCTCATATGATGCAGATTTAAGATAATGAGTCAGAACGTCCTTCCCACAATTTTATTGAAATATACAGATAACACACACACAAACCAATCGCTAAAAACATGATTTTTATTCAGTTCACCCTCAAAACGCGTAAATATAACAAAAAACACAGTTTAGAAAATTTGAACCCAAAACAATTCTTACTCTATAATATATATGAGCAAGAGAAAAACGGTTCATTCAATAATAAAGTTAGTTTATTAAAGAATATTGTTCATTTAATTTAATGAACCTGGTTCAAAAATAAACAACAATAGCAGAATATATCACTTTCAGCTTTGAAAAAATATATAGGATGAAATGCAGTAAGTGTAACCACAGGTTAAGTGTAATATCGGCTTATAACTCAACTGATAAGCTAATTTTATACACTGAATATACATATATATACATATACATCCTTCATCTAGAATGAAAAAGTAGTCATTTTCTAAATCCCTGAACTAGAAATATAAATTTTCGAGCTATGCGCTTATGGCACGCTAATAATTTGAGTAGACGAAATGATCGATACTTTCTAGTCTATACTTTTCTAGATGTTGAAACAATATTCTGAATTCTTTGTATTACGAGAAAATCTCGCTTGATTTTCTAGAATTGGGTCATAAATCAAGATTATAATTTCTAAAACTCGCCTCTGTATTCGTATTTATTTGAGGAGATTTTTAAATAAGTTTGATCTCGATATTATCGGTAAACGCTCTAGAATTGTTATAGAGGTTTTTAAAATTCGCTTTCAGAGGGGACTAGAATTTATACGGATGATATGAAACTAATTTTGCTAGAACCACAGTTTAGATTCTAGATTTCAGTTACAGAAAAATTTCTCAGTGTAGACATCATACATGTTTGTTCGAACCTTGCTTTCATATTTTGAGTTTGGAAATGAAATCAAATATGAACGAATAATAGTTTTAGAAGTTTGAAAAATTCTCCAACAGTGTGACCCTCTCAAAATGTGAAGCTTCTCAGTTGCTATATTTACAGTTTCTGGTAGAAAAATTAAGTTTTATATGTAGGTTTGACTATAACTCAGATTTATTCTAGTTCTTAAGCTTTTGGTTTAAGCAATCTTTACATTTACTTCATCGAGTCTGCATTTCGAGGAACTGAAAATACGGGTAATTATACTTGCCAAAACATTTCCACTCTATCACCTGAATTTTTTTTTCTTTGTTTCTCTGTTTTGACTGTTAATTTTCGATGAAACCTAAAATTCTTGAGAGGCTGGATAAAATTCGATTGAGACTTATATTCGTTTCACGTTTGATATTGAAAAGAATTGTTCTCTGACATCCTTTGACGTTTTCGTGTCTAAGCTTAAATATCGTTTCTCAAACAGTTTATAGAAGACCTACGTCTCCCTTCCACTGCATGCTTTCGAAAATTACTCTTCTCAATAGTAAATGCCTGCTTTTTATACTTAAGTCTTTAGCGCCTTTCACATTTGCTCTGATTCTCCTTGTCTTTCGAAAGAAATTAATTCTTTAAAATTTCTTGCTCTTTGTTGTGGTCCCATGTATCCCTCGGTGAAGTTCCCTATAAATTCAAATAACTTAAGCAACCAGTTTCCAAATTGAATTATTACTACCTCAATCCTGTAGCACTTTGCCTTTTTGTTCTTCAATTCCTTTCGAAATATTTAAAATTCTTTAACATTTTTAATTTAAAATCATTTTGTAAACCGTCAATAAATTTATTTTCTCTTTTCTGAAGAATCTCATTCCTACTGAAAAACAATATAGTATTTATTTCATCCCTTGTTCATCATGTAATTTTGATTATATTGGTCAAAAGGGCAGGCGTTTAAGATGTAGAATGAATGAGCTTCAACAGGAGTTTGTAATTAAGATATTTACAGATCTTATATTTCTTCCCATTGCTAATCTCATGGTCATTGTTTTGATATTTCTAAAGTTAATATTAGTTCTTCTTCTATTTCATCTTGATAATTAGATTTCCATAAAAATTGAAAATCTTTATGAAATTGAAAATCCGTGTTAATGTTATTTCTTCAACACCTTTTCTATTTGATGCTAGGAAATTACTGAGAAAAATATCCCATGTATGTTTTATTTTTTCTCCATTTATAGTTTTATTTTTATTTTTATTTTTATTTTTTATTTATTTTTATTTATTTTATTTTATTTTTTCTTTCTCTTCTAATTGATCTTGTCACAAAAGTTTTTATTTTGTGTTTCGGTTTTATTTATTTTAGCTCGTTACTGACCTCAGTTTTGGGGGTAGTCAATTTTTTTTACAGCACTTGTTTACCTGAAGAAAGGTCGTGTTTTATTTTGACCCGAAATGATTGTTGCGAGTTCTTCATTTATTTATGGTGTTTTTTCAAAATTTTTATTTTATTATTACAATTTTAAAATGACATTTATAACACAGGTTATTACTCTTTTGGTTTTTAAAAATCTATTTTTTAAACATTGTAAGTTATTTTAAATTTAAGATTTTTTAAATATAGGAGAATATTACGAAATTTCGTATAATAGCAAATTATCGGGATTATTTTCATCGTAAAGATGTTATAAAAATTTTAAAATATCATTTCTGATTCTAAAATTTACATTGTTGATCATAAATATTCTACATTGGACACGTTGTAAGTTTTTCGAAATTTACGTTTTTCTTAACCTTGGAGAATAGGTTGCAGTTTCGTGAAGATTCACATATACGTAAAGGTTTAACGTACACAAACATCAAACCATCCCAATTATATATATATTAAAAACAAAAACCATTTTATTTACGAGACAAAACTTAAGTTAAAATACATTTAAAAACAAAATATACATGTAAAAATAATTAAAATCTAGACGTTTCGGAACCCGTCCGGGTTTCCTCATCACTGGCACACTGCCAGGCATGTCCACACTATCAATGAAGCATGCGCACTGGCTCCTCAATATTCGGTACATCTTTAAATTCCTTGGGTATTCATGCAATGCTTGCGTATTATGTTGTAATTGATACTGATGAGGAAACTCGGACGGGTTTCGAAACGTCTAGATTTTAATTATTTTTATATGTATATTTTGTTTTTAAATTTATTTTAATCTAAATTTTGTCTCGTAAATAAAATGGATTTTGTTTTTAATACGTGAAAATTGTTTTCATTAAAATAAATTGAATTAGGTTAAAATATAATTTATGGTATAGCTATAATTATTATTAAATGTAAATATTCTATTTTAAAAGTTCATTAAGTTACATGGAATTGAAGAGTTTCTTAACATTGCATAAATAGGCAATATTTCACACAGTTTGCATTATAGGAATTATTCCATGGGAAATAGCATGAATATACATGGAAATTTAAACACTACAGTCGGTAACAAAAGTGTCCGAACACTAGCAAAAATTCCTATGTAAAAAAAGTACACTTCATACGGTTTTGTTACCTAAATCCTTATCGAATCGTGTTCTTACACTGACTAAGAACAGGATTCGACAAGGATTTATTTCACAAAACCTCATGAAGTGTACTTTTTTTACATAGGAATTTTTGCTAGTGTTCGGACACTTCTGTTACCGACTGTACATTCTAATAAAAATTATCAAGGAATTATTCTATGTTAAATTTCTGGAACACCACAAAGTGTAGGTCATAGTGCAATGTATTTCAATTTCCGAAATGTTTACAACACTTGTGATGCTTAGTGCAATGTTAAACTTGCAACTCTTAATCTAAAATAAGTATATTTTTTCAATGTAATACATTATTTTGGGAAATTAATCGCAGCCTTATATTAATGCATCTCATTTTTAAAAATGTTTCTCATTTATATAGATATATGTGTATAGTTGCCTTTATTTACTACGGCTGCACTTACGATAAAAGCTTCTAAATGTTGCATACTTGGCACTTTTACAGGCCTGTGAGATTTTATTTTGTCCCTATCACTAATAAATTTTATTTTATTTTTTTATGATGAGACGATAAATAATGAAGAAAGAGAAAGTAACTGACTATAGTTATACATCATGATGCATTTATACTTGTTCTGATTTTTCTTACTAGTTGATAATGTTCCTGATTGATTATAGCAATTTTTTATGTTCAATATGCAACATTTTTTGGCTATACATAAAAAATAAATAAATAAATAAATAAAATAAACGATAAACGTTTTTAGTAGAAAATATAAGCCTCTTAGTTATGGTGGTTATTAACGAATAAAGAAAAAAGTGCAGATATTTAATCGATGTTTATTCCTGCCAATTAAATATAGTTAATATGTATTTCACAGAGGAAATATTTATTTAAAAGAAATATAAATAAATAAATAAATAAAGCGTATTTATTTTAGAGTTAATGCATGATTTTCTCATCACTTTGGAAGGAAAAATAATTTTATCATGATATTTTTATATTTATCTTAAATTTAAATTCAATAGTTCAGTTTTTTTTCGCTTAGTCCATCCTTTTGTATAAGTCTATGCGATTGTTTCTCGCTGCTGGGGAAGTTTCACGAAATACATTCGCCATCAGGGAAATGAAAATAATTTCGTCATATTTAGAGAGACTTACAGATATACATGCCCCTGATGACGATTATAGTTTTTAATGTTACACATTGATTAATATATTGATTTATGCTTCAATTTGTAACATTTTGGTAGCTATAGATAAAAAAAACATATTAAGCAATAAATACTTTTAGTGCGAACATTTAGTTATGATGGTTATTAAAGAATGAAAAAAAACAAAAGACATTTAATCAATATTTTATCCTTGCCAATGAAATTAATTTAATTTAAAACTATTTGAATAACGTACTTTTATATATTAAAAATTTAGATTTTTTTTTCTAATTTACCATTAATATTAATTATTACTGTCTTCAAAATATTGAATATAAATGCCTTCCAGAATGTATAATTCCAGTATTAAGAATAAGGTAAACATATAAATGACCATCTGCGTTTAACAAAAATTTAATAAATTATATTTTTGATATATTGTTAGGATAATATGTTAATTAAAACTAATGAAAATTTTTTATACGTTCTTTTATTTGTAAAGTAATTCTGAGTATTGCCTTCGCATTAATATTCTTTATTTTCTTTTATAAAAGATATTGCTGATGGACTTTACTACAAAATATATTCCATGAAAAAAATTCAAATAATTTATTTTTAAAATCCTAGTTCTCAATATTAATTAGTTTCAATGCATGTTTATTTATTTATTTTTTTTTTTTTAACAATTCAATTTATAAGATTTATTGGTAGATCAAATCTCCAGTTATTAGTGCTATTTTGTAGCTAAAGTGACCAAGTAAATTATCAATAAATTTTCTGATTTTTCATAAAGTGAACTCGAGGTATCAAAAATGTTTTGCATGCAACAGCCACATGACTTATATTATCCACTACTGTACATATGTTAAACTCCCTTAAAGATTTTTTTTTTTTAATTTATGCATATATATTATTTTTCTTATTCAAAATTTACAGTTTATTTATAAGATAGTTTTATCATGATATTTCCCCCTTTTGTCATATTTTTTAGTTTAATTTTAAATTTTTTTCACATTTAGTACATCCTTTTTGATTATTCTGTGACGTTGCTGTACGTTGCTGTTAAATTTTTGTGACATACATTCACCATCACAGAAACCACTTCATAAGTTTAATATTTCAATTTTTTCTCATTTATTACATCCTTTTTAATTTTTTCATGACGTTGTTGTGCGCTATTGGTAAATTTTGTGACATACATTCACCATCACAGAAACAAGTTCATAAGTTTAATGCTTCAATGTTTTCTCATTTACTACACCCTTTTTTATTTTTCCGTGACGTTGCTGTGCGCTATTGGTAAATTTTTGTGATATACATTCACCATCACAGAAACAAAATCGTAAGTTTAATGTTTAAATTTTTTCACATTTAGTACATCCTTTCTGATTATTCCGTGACACCGTGGTAAGCTATTGTTATATTTTTATGACACACATTCGCCATCACAGAATTAAAATCATGCGTTTAATGTTTCATTTTTTTCACATATAGTACAACCTTTTTTATTTTTTCGTGACGTTGCTGTGCGCTATTCATAAATTTTTGTGATATACATTCACCATCACAGAAACAAAATCATAAGTTTAATGTTTAAATTTTTTCACATTTAGTACATCCTTTCTGATTATTCCGTGACACCGTGGTAAGCTATTGTTAAATTTTTATGACACACATTCGCCATCACAGAATTAAGATAATAAGTTTAATGTTTCATTTTTTTCACATATAGTACAACCTTTTTTATTTTTTCGTGACTTTGCTGTGCGCTATTCGTAAATTTTTGTGATATACATTCACCATCACAGAAACAAAATCGTAAGTTTAATGTTTAAATTTTTTCACATTTAGTACATCCTTTTTGATTAATCCGTGGTAAGCTATTGTTAAATTTTTATGACACACATTCGCCATCACAGAAACAAGATCATAAGTTTAATGTTTATTTTTTTTTACAATTAGTACAACCTTTTTTATTATTCCGTGACGTGATTGTGCTCTGTTGGTAAATTTTTGTGACGTACATTCGCCATCACAAAAACATGATCTTATTTATTAATATGATACACTGCACTGTTAAAAATGGTTTCTTAAAAATGAGCTAAATTGTCTCAAATTAGCTCCGAAACAATATAATACTTAAATTTGAAAATCCATGTACTCATTTTTTATTATATTCAACTGTCAAACATGGGGGTATTGGGATTATCAGCCCACCCCATTTTTGAGCATGTCAATAGACTCAAAAATGAGTACATGGGTTTTCAAATTTAAGTATATATTGTTTCGGAGATATTTTGAGACAATTTAACTCATTTTTAAGAAACCATTTTTAACAGGGTACGATACACTATATTACTACTGCTATAAGTGCTTTGGCGACGGAATGGCAGTGTTTGCAGATTATTTATAGTTTTTATTTTGCAATTCCTTATTTTGTAATTATATATTGGGAATTTTTTTCTACCTTCTGATCATAGATGCAATTTAATAGCAGGAGACTTGGTGTTGGAATATTAAAATAGGAATAAACTACTACATCAGAAACGCCAAAGAAAAATTATTGAGGTGCATACAGCTGTTTCGGTAGCCTAAAGCGTACCGTCTTCAGTGCAAAAAAAATTCTGAATCTGGAGAAGTGCTCGTATATATAGGAGAGGGACCAGATTTAGTTCAACCAATAGGAATACGGAAAAGTGGGGAGTGTGGCCAATAGGAATTAAGGAATGTGTAGCTGTGTAAACAGTAGAAAAAATAAGAAAATGTGGACTGAATGTAAAATTTCCAACAATCAGACAAACAGGGAACAGCGAAATCACAATTTACAAGGTTTGTAAAATTTTTATAAATATGAAAAGCTTCAAAGAAATCGAGTTCATGAATGGATTTAGGTCTGCAAATTATTTTAGCTGAATTAAATTTAAAATTATGATTTTCCTCCCAGCAATGTTTAGAAATAGCCGATTTATTGTTTTCTTGTTTGCGGACGCAATTCATATGTTCTTTTAGACGAAATTTAAGACTGCGTTTAGTTTGGCCAATATATGATAAACCACACTCACAGAAAATACTATAAATGCCCCACGAGTTATGCATATCAATAGGATCTTTTAACTGAGAAAAGGTGAGTTTATTGGAAGGCGAAAATATTATTTTAAAATCATATTGTTTCAGAATTTTAGCTATGGTTGCCGATTTATTTGATTCTTGTTTGCGGACGTAATTCATATCTTCTTTTAGACGAAATTTGAGACTGCGTTTAGTTTGGCTAATATATGATAAACCACACTGACAGGAAATACTATAAGTGCCCCAAGAATTATGCATATCAATAGGATCTTTTAACTGAGAAAAGGAGAGTTTATTGGAAGGCGAAAATATTATTTTAAAATCATATTGTTTGAGAATTTTAGCTATTTTCACACACACTAATACCACAGCTAATACCACAGCTACACATTCCTTAATTCCTATTGGCCACACTCCCCACCTCTTCCGTATTCCTATTGGTTGAACTAAATCTGGTCCCTCTCCTATATATACGAGCACTTCTCCAGATTCAGAATTCTTTTTGCACTGAAGACGGTACGCTTTAGGCTACCGAAACAGCTGTATGCACCTCAATAATTTTTCTTTGGCGTTTCTGACGTAATAGTTTATTCCTGTTTTAATAAATGCCATTTGTTGAATATATACAGGATGATTCAAAATAGAAGGTACATCGATTACCTCGTTAATTAATAAAGATATAAACATACATCCCATCACAAAATTGATCCAAATTAAGAGTGGATTTCAAATATGGAATTTTTTGTACAAGGGGCTGTATACATATTAAATACGAATTTAATTTTTATACAGTCCCTCCTATCATCTGAGTTATATTTAGAAAAATATTCTTTACGCTCTAAGGAAAAAAAATCATCTCTCTATTTCAAAATCTTGCTGAGTTATTGCAGTTTGAAATTGATGATTTGTATCACTTTATCTTCAATTTTGGCATCTATTTTTGGACGCCAAAGGGCTCCCTTTATTAAGTTATCTATGAGATGAGAAAAATTAAAAAAAGATCCTTCATTTTAAAATAGCAACTAAAATCAATCAAACACATGAAATCAACAGTTTTAAGAACTTAATGCAAATTTACATTATTCCGTATTGTTAAAAAATTTAATAGTTAAATTTCTTAGGGGGCACCTGCAAATTAAAAAAAGTTAAAAGAGGACGAAAATCAAAAGTCTAGCAAATCCGTGTGAAATTTTCGCAAATTATTTCTTTTTAATTCTTTCCATTGTGGTTGAAAACTTTTAATGACTTTAAAACTCTTTAACAATTCCAACAAGGTTGAAAAGTATTAATGACTTCGTTTTGCTGTCTGTCCATTTGTCTTTCTGTCTGTCCGCCCTCCCGTGAATATTCCCGTGAATAACTCCCGTGAATATTCATGGAATTTCCTGAAACAGATATATGTTATTTGAGTTCACTATTGGATGGCCCTTATTGAAAATTGAGTGAATACCTCTGCTAGCTTGTGTAAAGGGACACACCAAAGTATTCCAAAGCATTGTGTTCTATGAGAGGTATTTTTAACATTTAATTTACGCATATTGTAATAAAATTGAAATATGTTATTCAAGTTCACTACCTGATGTTTCCTATGTAAAATGGAGTAAATACTATCACTGGTTTGTGTACAAGGACACCTGAAAGTATTCCAAAGCATTGCGTTCTATGAAGGATATTTCTATAAACAAAATATTAATTAATTTGCATAATGCAATTGAAATATGTTAACCATACGTGCAAAAGAATGTTTTCTATAGTGGTTTCTATAGTGATTAGCATTATATTTACAGGACACACAAAAATATTCAGTTACTTTAAGGGTTATTATTGGAAATTTGCTGGAATTACATTATCGTTTACATTAGACGTTTTCTAACAATTTTTAACTGTGTATATATGATTTTAATTTGCATATTTTATTGTCTGACTGTCCATCTGTCTATCTGTTCGTCTGCCCGCCACCACCGTCCAAAAATATTTTCAGAAATTTTGAAAAATGATATATGTTATTCAGGTTTACTATGCAATATCTCCTATTTAAAATGGCATTAATAGGTCCTCTACAATTGGTTTATGTTCAGGAACACACAAAAAATGCCGATGCATTGCGTTTTGGGACAGATATTCTTACAAAATTACATTTAAATAACTTTCTACTGTAAAAATCATATAGAAATTTATATTTACTCTTAATATTGTAAAATATTTTTTTGCGTAGAATATGATATGGTTTTGATGTATAATTCTATGTCAGGGTGGATACTGCTCTTTTCTTTAATTATAGTTACTACATTTATTAAAACAATAATCAAGTCTATTATTAATTTTCTTGAAAGATATAAATCTTGATAAACTTTTGAAGTGGCAACTAGATATAGAATCCAAAGCACCAAATTTGAATTTCTTACAGATTTTTACTGTTAAAGTATGATGAAAATTCCTATATATACAGATCAACCACTACAAATTTGACTTTCGTATTCAGGAGGCCTCAAAACATTATATTATACAGAAAAAAATCTCCAAAAACTACTTTGTTTACAGCGTGGGTATGAGAAATTAATTTTCCGTTCTGTGTCAGCAGTGTTCTTCGACATAAAAAAATGCAGCAAAGCACTTACGTCAATTACATTTAATAAATAAATAAATAAATAAATATATATATATGTATATTTTCGTTAACTTTGGGTAGCCCTGTATATTGTTTATAAACTATATACACATGACTTTGTGTACGTAAATTTAGTGTTATATGTAAAACACGTAACACAAAATGAAATATATTTCCAGCAATTCCCAAGTATAGCTCCAATATATCAAAATACTCTGGATAACCCTGTAAATGTAAGGTAAATGATTGCTATACCACAATATACACAAAACATGCTTTTATGCGTATAAAAATCTATTCTTTTCATTTTGTTTAGGGTAGATTATAGAAGTCACACTGTAAATATGAGAAATTTTGCTCACAGACGGAATATATTTGAATTATCTTGGATGACTCTGTACACAACCCTTTGCCTGGTGGTAACGATTAGCTTAGAGTAGCATCTCTATACGATATGGATTTAGAATACCGAAATTGGACTTTTTGCTACTATTTGTTTTTGAGATATGCTAATAACACACACACAGACACACACACAGAGAGAAAGAGACTAACCGCACTAAAAACATGATTTTTGAATCCAGACTATCTGAAAACGTGCAAATGTAACAAAAGCCGATTTTCGGAAATTTGACTCAAAAACTATAATTTCTCTACACCATGTATATGGGTAAGAGAATGCATAAAGGAAAAGAAAGAAAAGTAAATTTGAAAATTCCCTTTCAGTACATAAATTATTCATAAATTTTATTTGTTAAAGTATCAATGAGTATTATCGTGTGTATTCACTAGAGGAAAGAAAGGAATTACATGTTAAAATAGCCGTCTTTCCGTGAATGAAAAAGAACCCCCCCCCCCCAAACACTGATCAGTATATGCCTTATTACAAAAGCGATAGTAATTACAATTTCTCACTTTTGATACAATCCCTTAAGACTTGGCAAAAAATGCAAGAATTTTTAAATTGATATAACTCAGCGAAATTTTAACTAAGAAACATGATTTTTTTTTTTTCTTTTTTCTGAGACTGAGGAGAATGTTTTTCTAAATATATGTCATATGATAGGAAAGGCCGTATAAAAATTAAATTTCGTATTTAATATGTATTAAATGCGAATACCCCTTGTACCAAAAAATGCTATATTTGAAATCTACTCTGTTGATTATTTGAAAATTTATGTAAGGAAATCGATAGTTTAAGAGATAGAGTAAAGGGGTGTAGTAAAGATGAACAATCTAAGGTTAAATTATTAAAAACCAAAGTTCAATCGTTTGATCATGAAATCGCGGCAATATTTAAAAATTTATCCGCTAAAGAGAATGAGGATTATATGGATATGTATTTGAGATATAAGGGAGTGGTTTTTGATTTACTGGTGGAGTTAGAGGACAAAACAGAAGTAAACGCGTGCGATTCAGATACTCACGCGGAAAATAAAGATGAGAAAAATGGAAAATCGTCTCTTATTAAATTACCGAAATTTGATCTTCCGCGATTTTTTGGTGAAACCGAAAATTGGATTTCTTTTAAAGAAATTTTTAATTCGACAATTCTACAGAATAATCAATTATCCAAAATTGAAAAACTGCAATATTTACATTCTTCAGTGCGCGGAAACGCAGCTAAATTAATTCGAGGATTCGCTCTAAAAGAGGAAAATTTAGATCAATGTTGGGAAATATTAAATGAAAGATATGAAAATAAAAGACAATTAGCATTGAGTCAAATTAACAAAATATTTTCTATGAAAATTGTAAAAGCAAACAATGCTAAAACTTTACTTGAGTTATTAGATACTTGTAACGAAGCCGTCAGAAACTTAAAAACTTTGGGTTTTGATTCTAATGCGTTAAGCGACTTAGTTTAATAAAATTCATGATGGGGAAATTGGATGAATCGTTAAAACAGAGATCGGAATTAATGTTGGATAGTGATAAATTGCCTGATCTTGATCTTTTTAGGAAATTCGTTGAGCGCGAAGCGCGTGGTGTTGAAGAGATAAAATGTAAACAAGACGTAAAATTCACTAATTCGAAGAAATCAAACGTATTGAGTACAATTGTGAAAAAGGAAAATACGTGCATTCTTTGTAATGAGCGTCACGCGCTATTTAAATGTCCGACATTTAATTCAAAATCAGTTAAAGAAAGATGGAAATTTGTTGAATTAAATAAGTTATGTGAAAATTGCTTACGCCAAAATCATAGGCTGGAGAATTGTAGGATAAACAATAATTGTAAAAAATGTGCAGAAAAACATCATACGCTACTGCATGTTTATGGTAGAAATTCAAATTCTGAAAGGGCGAATCATGTATCGCCAGATATCTCAGTTTCAAATAGTGCTCAGTTTTATTCTAGTAATGTTTTGTTATCTACAGCACTAATTAAGGTTAAATCAAATAAAGGCAAAATAATGCATTGTAAAGCTTTGATAGATAATGCTAGTCAAAATTCATTAATTACTAAGGAATGTGCTAAGCGACTAAATTTGCCCTTAAGGAGCACGTCGAATAGTATAATAGGGATTAATTGCGTTTTAGCAGAAACTGCTCTCAACGAAACAGAATTTAAATTCACTCCGCATTTTTCGTCGGAGTCATTTTCAGTCAGCGCTTTTATAGTTGATAGGGTTACCTCACCTCTCCCTAATTTCCAACTAGCGCAACACGATTGGCCACATATACAGGGATTACAACTGGCGGATCCACAATATTATGCTAGTGGTCCCATTGATATTCTTCTTGGGGCAGAAATAGTCGCCTCAATCTGCAATGGCAGTCCAATTCAAGGGCCAGCAGGAACTCCTACAGCGTTCCCCACAAAGCTGGGTTACCTCCTTTCAGGACGAATAAACAGTTTTCAATGTACAAATATCAGTTTAACTTGTCATATGACTGTTGATGATGATATCAACAACACTTTAAAACAATTTTTTGATACAGAATCAATTCCAAATGTAGAATCAAAAAAGATAGAAAATGATCCTGTGGAAAATATTTATTTGACCACAACTAAAAGAAATAGTCAGGGAAGATATGTAGTTCATCTACCCTTTAAGCCAGATAAGGCACTAGGTGACAGTAAGTCAGGTGCTATTTCAAGATTTCTTTCCATTGAAAATAAAATTAAAAAGAACCCACAATTAAAGAGGGAGTATTCGAATTTCATGAACGAATATATTTCTTTGGGGCATATGACAAAATTAAATCCAGACGAAATTAATGAAACGCCACATTATTATTTACCGTATCATGCGGTGGTAAATGAAAACTCTGAAACAACAAAATTACGTGTAGTATTTGACGCCTCGTTTAAAACAACAAATAACAAATCTTTAAATGACATTTTATATATTGGTCCTAAACTACAGTCAAATATTTTTGACAATTTAGTAAAATTTCGAGCCAACCCTGTAGCGTTCAGTGCAGACATAGCTAAAATGTATCGGCAAATCTTAATTGAAATGAAACATAGAATCTACCAAAGAATTGTTTGGAGAGAATCTCCCAATGACCAATTATCTTTTTACGAATTGAATACTGTCACCTACGGAACAGCTTGTGCACCCTATTTAGCGTTACGCACGCTTAAGCAATTATGTGAGGATGAGGGACAAAATTTTCCATTAGCAACAGAAATTGCCAAAGACAATTTTTACATCGACGACTTATTGTCAGGGACACAATCCCTTCAATTAGCAAAAGATTGAATAATGGAGCTGCAGGCTCTAATGCAAGCTGGAAGGTTTAAACTTAGGAAATGGGCTTGTAGCCATCCAGAAGCGCTCTCTGATATTCCAGAGGAAGAGCAGGCTAATTCGGTCATTCATTTTTTTGAGGATAAAGAAAAAATAAATCAAAGAGTACTAGGAATGTTCTGGGATTTAAGTGAAGATACTCTTCAAGTTAGAACCTTAGCTGATCAACAAATTAATACAAAAAGACAGTTGCTCTCCGTAATTGCGCAAATTTATGATCCCCTCGGAATTATTTCGCCATCTACTATCATCTTAAAAATCATTCTACAAAAATTGTGGAAGTTGCAATCAACGTGGGATGAGCCTATACCTCCAGATATTTTGCAAGAATGAAAAACTTTTTATAATGAAATTAATCAGTTTAAATCTATGTCCGTTCCACGCTATGTAGGTTCAAATACTAAAGACTGTACAATTGAACTGCATGGGTTTTGTGATGCCTCTCCGAGGGCGTATGCGGCAGTCGCATATTTAAAGATCATAACAAACACGATTCAGGTATATTTAATTGCTGCTAAAACTAGAGTAGCACCCATAAAAGAACTCACTTTACCGAAATTGGAATTGTGTGGGGCTGTACTCGTAGCTGAGTTAATTTGCAACATTCAAAAATCCCTTAAATTTACTCATTCGACATACTGGTACACTGACTCTTCTATTGTATTAAACTGGATAAATAACCCTTCAAACAAAGGAAATAGTTTAGTGGCCCATAGAGACACCAAACTCAGAGCTCTTACTCAATTAGAATCCTGGAGACATATCCCAGGAAAAGAAAACCCGGCCGATTGTGCCACACGCGGATTGTCCCCGGCTAAGTTGAAAGCTAGAACTGAGTGGTGGGAAGGGCCAAAATGGCTCCATAGTTTTGAGCTACCACCAATGTGCACATTACATTCAGTTTCCGTTCAGAAACAAACTCATCAACATTCGACAGATTCAAGTTCTAAGCCTATACTTTCTAATAACACTTTCATATCACATATCACGAAATACTCTAACTATCTAAAACTTTTAAGAATTCTAGCTTATGTCCTGAGATTTATCAATAAAATTAAAACCAAATCAAAGGAAGGTGGTCCTTTAAAGGCCATAGAGCTAAATCAAGCGGAAATGTGTCTTGTAAAAATTATTCAAAATGCAGAATTTAGTGATGAAATTGCCTTACTAAGGAAAGTCAAACTTTTAAAACCTTCACACCATCTATTATGTCTTGATCCTTTTCTGGATGAAGCAGGCATTCTTCGTGTTGGAGGACGCCTTCGGAACCACCCATCCTTACGATTTCAAGAAAAACACCCCATATTACTTCCCAAAGCAAATCACGTTACTTCCTTGATAATAACATATTATCATAACTTAAGCTCCCATGCTGGTCCCAATTTAGTACTTTCACCCCTTAGAAACAAATTTTGGATTCCTCACGGACGCTCCACCGTAAAATCAGTATTAAGACAGTGTATATTCTGTTTTCGACTGTCAGCTAAGCCAATAATTTCGAAGATGGGGGATCTACCCTCAGAAAGAATCTCACCCATTCGGCCCTTTTCGAAAGTTGGTGTCGATTTCGCGGGACCAGTAATGACAAAATGTCAACATAAACGAAAAGCGACAACCTTTAAATCATATATTGCCCTTTTCATCTGTATGGCGACAAAGGCAGTGCATCTTGAATGTGTTTCAAATCTTTCTACAGAAGCATTTCTCGCAGCCTTGAAACGCTTCATAGGTAGGCGTGGATACCTCTCTGACATATTTTCGGACAATGGCAGAAATTTTGTCGGAGCCCATTCTTACCTAAAACAGCTATTTTCTTTATTCAAAGAAGAAAAATTACAAAATTTTGCTTCCCAACGCCAAATAACCTGGCACTTTATTTCCCCGTATGCTCCAAATTTTGGGGGACTCTGGGAAGCGTCGATAAAATTAGCCAAACATCATTTGGTAAAAATCACACAAGGAGCCATCTTAACTTTCAAGGAACTTTCCACCCTTCTATGTCAAATAGAGGCTGTTATAAATTCGCGGCCTCTAACACCATTGTCCAATGCGCCTAATGATTGCGCAGCTTTAACCCCCGGACATTTTTTGATTGGATCTGCATTATTAGAATTGCCAGAACTATCGTTAACAAACAATTCTCTTAGTCTTTCTTCTAGGTATAAGCTCTTATTGCAGATGAAGGAAACGTTTTGGAAGAGGTGGAAAGCACAATACCTGCCAACCTTGCTGCATAGATCCAAAAGAACCAACAACCACCGTCACAACTTTTCTTCAGGGGAACTCGTCATCCTGAAAAATAAAGCATCACCTCCACTCCATTGGGATCTAGCAAGAATCATCAAGTTGATTCCCGGACCTGACGGAATCGCCAGGGTCCTCCAACTTCAGACATCTGCTGGAACTCTTATTCGAACAGTCTCCCAGGTTGTCCCTTTTCCAAGTATTTCGACTCCTGCTCCGGTGCCTTCCCGCCCCGCTAAGCTTGTTGATTCATGGGAAGCGGTGACGACGACAGCCGATCAGAAGTAGACAGTCATGTGACCAGAGAGAGAAACAAAAACTCATTCTTTTCTCTTTTTTTTTTTGTTGTTGGTTCTGGTTTTCTCTCTGAACTATTCGAAAAACGGAAGTAACTTTATTCTTGAATTGACATTCTAATATTCAGGCTGAATTCGTACAGCCAAGTAATCCATTAATTGTTATATTATTCAAATAATAAGTATTATTCTGTTTATTCTTTATAATTCATTCAAGGCATAAAAAATGCCTTTATACGTATTCGGAATGTTTAAACCTGTGCTCAAATACTTGAAAGATTCTGTTTTTTTGTTCATTAAGATTCTCTATTAAATTTTATAATTAAAATCAAGTATATCAGTGATTTGACTTCGCATCTCTTTTCATGAGTGGCCTACATTTACTTTAAGCATCCGGGAAATACAGGAGAGAGGTGAGTTAGATTTAATTTAATATTATGCATGCTAAAACTTAGTTTCGTTTTAATGAAATGTTTTTGATGCAGGTCAATTCTTTATGCATGAGTCTAGTTATAATTAATCAACATGCTCTTAATTTTCACCAATTTTGTAATTGGAAGTATGTTTCTATATTTCTTAGTTTACGAGATAATCGCTGTAACATCTATTTTGAATCACCTGGTATATATAATGATAAATTTTTCAAACATTGCACATGAAGAAATGATGTATTACATAGAGAACAGGTTAAAAAAAAAAAAGGAAAATATTGAGAATCCTTAAAATATATTCCTATAACATAGAATACGCCTTCAGGGCTGAGTTTGAATATTGTATGCAAATAGTGTAAATTTCAGTTATACTGTATATGTATTTGCCATGAATTTACAGTACACAAATATCAATTTACACTAAATGAGAGCCATACATACACCCATTTATACACACACACACACACACACATATATATATATATATATATAGTATATATATATATATATATATATATATATACGAAAGGCCTGTTCATAACACGTTTCAGAACTTTTAATAGATGTAGGATGTATCCTGACAATCAAAACATTTTTTTTTTTTTTTTTTTTTTTTTATTAGCACCTATAGCATATCATTTATTATATAATAATATAAATTTAGAAAATGTTTCCCTAAAATCATATAAAACTGTTTAAAATTGTATGAATATTAATTAAATATTATATACATACTTGAATATTAATGCTTAATAAGCATATATGGTTTATATATCTTAACAATAAACTTTTCAGATTGAAATTTTCTTGTTATTCTTGATCTAAAAAAAGGTAAAATTACTGTACATAAAAATAAATTCTATTCCCCAATAAAAAAACAGTTACATTACGATTTTTTTAATAGTATAGTGGTTTAATAAAAAAAAAAAAAAAAAAATGCACGTATATGTTTTAGACACTATTGATAAGAAATAAATAATAAAAAATAATTAGTAAAAAATAATTAGTAAAACATAAATATTTGCGAAGCTCTTCTATGAGTAAAAAAAAAAAAAAAAAAAAAAAAAAAAAAAGCATTCTTAGTGTAAGTTTATGTAGTAAAGATTTTTCGTGACAAAACATGTCGCATCTATAATTTTCGAACGTAAAAAATAAATAAATAAATATTTTATTTTTAGCTAGGAAAAAAAAAAAAAAAAAAAAAATACTATTTTGAGATAATTTTGACAAATAATTTCCAAAGAATTAGACAACAAATGGAATTTAATTACAAATTTTAACTATTGCAGGATATTAGTATAAATATTTACTCGAACAGAATAAACAATGAATCAATTTAATTTAGCATAAATGATTTGCCACCGAACGATGCGTTATTATTGTATCTGCAAACATACCAATTAAATGCATCGTCGAGGAGAATTTCCTAATATTATAGGATACACAATCAGAAATCATTTCCCAAATAATATTTGCCATGAATTAATGAAAGGATGCCAATATAATTGGAGTAAATTATGATATATTTTATCGGAAATACATTATGGTATATTAAATATTTAAAATTATTTACAAATTGTGGAATTAAACATTAAAAACAAAAATTATATAATAATGTTATGTGTATATTTTTATAAAAGAGTATTTTTTCATATAGGAAAAAAAAAAGGGTGATCTTGTAAGCGTTTAATAAAGATTGACAGACAATGAGAAATTGTAACATTATTATTATTATTATTGAACGAATTACTTTTATTATGATTAAAATGGGTTGGGTTTCTGAGATTAATGTCGATAGAGTACAATAGTATTCTTCGGTCTACTGGTGGATCTTTCTATGGGGTCCTAGCCAGTATTTAAGCGAATTTCGGAGAAAACCACGGAAAATTCTAAAAGGCTAGGTCAACGAACGTGAACTCGGATCGGACTCGGCACTTCCCGTCTGCCATACTTGAGTACAAAATAGCTCGGTTACTGGTGGGGCATATGAACTAAAGGATCCGTTATTATGAATTGTTGTGTAACTTTCTCCACTTTATTTTTATTCAAAGTAATTTTATGGTCCTCTGTATTTCAAATTTGAATTTTTAGTTTATTTTCATTATCTATTTTATGTATAGAGCAATTTATGTTTGTACCCGAATAATTTCTCTGTGGTTCAAAGAATATTGTTTGGTGTTGATATATTCTAGGAACTTTTACTTCCGCCCAAACTGTTTGCTTCGGTTCAACATCAATTTTTCTTATCAGTCTTGCAAAGTGATAATTTTGATTTAACGTATCCTGCCTTATAATGTTTTCTATAAATAAACAGTATTCTGTGGTTAAAAAAAAATACACATAATTTACAGAAATATGCATTTAATTTAGTACAAATAACTTCTTAAATAGGTATTGGATTTTTCGAAAAGTCCCTGCCAATTTAGTAGAAAACTCGAAGCGCAAAACATTTTAATTTTACTGTGTATTCTCGTGCACTGGGAATTTTAATAGTTTTAACCTTTCTTACATTAACGTGTAGTACAGTGTAGGTTATTTTCTAAACGTGTTTTTATGTAATCTTCATGTATGGTGGAGAACCTAATCGGATGCTTTTGAATTTCAAATTTAAAATAACCAGCTTCAAACCGAAGAAAACACTGTTTCGCTTGTTTGGCATTTTTCCCCTTTCCAATAAAAATGAAATTTAATTAATTTAAAATGCTATATTGCAGTGTGTTTGTTTCTGTATTTAAAGGTGAACAGAGTTAACAAAAATAAACCTATTATAATCAAATTTTTATACAAGTATTACTAAAGATCTCTCTTTTAAATTATGTACGCATATCATAATTCTTGAAACATTCTGATACATGGGCTTGTTTTTACGTCACCTGACTAACATCAGCGTGAACTTTCCGAAAGACCCTTATACATAATTTTTTCATTCTTTTATTTATTTATTTATTTATTTTATTTTTTTTTTTGTCGATTATAATTGCAACTAAAACAAGTAATATAAAATAATTTTTTTAAGTGAATTCCTCCTTACAAACACTATAAAAAAATAATTATAAATTTGAATTAGGAAATAAAAAGCGCGCGTGCAAAATGAAATAAAAATAATTATAAGACTAAAAAAAAAAAAAAAAAAAAACTTTTTATATACCATGTTTATGTTTTCTGATGAATCATAGAGCTCTTATCAATGTGCACACAATTTTTAAAGGGATAATGACGTCAATTTTTGTTAGATACATAATTTAACTTTTTACAATTTTTTTAATGTTCACGTTTAATTAAATGTATTTATTTTTATATCGAAAGAAAAATCCACTCGTATTTTTTATTTTTTTTCGCAACAATTAAATTATAGCTAATAATTTAATGGGTATTTTAACGCTATAAAGATGTTATTATTTTCATATTTTAATTAACTATAAGAAAACTAATAAAAAATTCGAAAATTGGACTATTGTAGAAGAAGTATTGTGTTGTCACCGTGTTCTGAGCAATCCTGAAAGTTTCAAATTTCTAGCTGGTCGGGAAGTTGGTTAAAAATCGATTGCAAGATTTGTACAAGATATATATTAAGGGAGAATGTGAACTAATAGTAGGAATTGAAAAAAAAAAAAACTATTTTTATCTTTATGTTTTATTCTCCCTCTCACACTTTATATATATAGTGTATTCGAAAAATCTCCATTTTTGTTCCTCAAAAATTAATCTTAGGACGATAACGAAAGCGATGGCGAATTGCAAAATTGAAAAGTAAGATAAATCCACCAATAGTGGGCACTTTAGATATTTTTTCTGGCTGATTTTCACGAATTGTTCTTAATTTTAGAGGCTGTAACTATACTTAGTGTTAGCCATTTCAGTTAACACTTTCTGTACATGACAAGACTGCGAAAAATGTGCTGATTGAATCTTTTTTATACTCGAAAAATGATTTCTAGGGAGTTTAAAGTGAGCTCGTAATTAATGCTTAAAATCCCAGTATTAAACTTCCTACCAATTTCAGTAGTGGCGACCTTTGGATTTTTATTACGAAAAGAGAAATAAAATGCGAATCGACTTAAAATGTATATTCATTTAGCAAAGTATATTTTCTATTTTATTAAGGAATTAAAAAATAGAATATATATATATATATATATTTGTACAATAAATTGAAAAAAAAAAAGTATTATTTCTGAAAAATTTTACGGTTTCAGTAACCCATTGTTTTATGTAATACGAGACCTAATTTGTAAATATTGTTTTAACTCTATTGTGGTCCTAACGCTTTAAAGAGTTCTAAACAATGTTGTCAATCTTAAGATACTTTTATTCAACTATCACCAATAATTTTGAGGATTGATATTTGATATGTATAACGGACAAATAACCATCGAAGTGATTAGGCAAACGCTGCAGTTAAAATACTATGATGGGTATTGAGTAAAAGAGACACATACTAGGCGAGTCGTATTAATCCTGGTCGTTATAATTAATGCCCCAGCCTTCCCCCCCCCCCCCCGCTGTTCAATGTCTTTCTCTAGTCAATTTTGTCGCTTTATTACTTCCGGTGTGAGCCGTTTTTTCTTTCTTTTTTTTTTTTTTCTCTCTTTAACACACTTGACATTGTGAGTATTTTTGGTTTTCTTCCCATGCTATTCCTATGGGGTTTTTAGCCTTTTCCCCCTCTTTTTCTACATTCTAGAGTGCGGTATTCCACCGCACTCTAGAATGTGGAAAAGAGGGGGAAAAGGCTAAAAACCCATAGAAATAGCATGGGAAGAAAACCAAAAATACTCACAATGTCAAGTGTGTTAAAAAAAAAAAAAAAAACAGGCTCACACCGGAAGTAATAAGAGGACAATATTGACTAGAAAAAGACATTGAACAGCGGGAACGGGCGAGATGAGGCGTTAAATATATCGTCGAGGGTTAATACGACTCGCCTAGTATGTGTAATAGTAGTATGTGTAGGGAGTAATTTGGCAGTACTGAGCAGAGGAGTGAAACTAAATAAGATCGACAAAGGGTTAACACCCTTCTTGGGTTAGAAATTAAAAATACCAAAGCTAGTCAGATTTTCTTTCAGATATTTACTTGAATTCCGCGTGTCATTAAAAGAAATTTCTAGTAAAAACTTGTAAAAACAAAATGAAGCATTCTCATTAACTATTGTGTAAAATGAATTAATATTCATTTCCCACGTCGAATTTTGAAAGTACAGAACTGCTTCCACTTTTAGATCTGTGCTTAAATTAAAATGAGCCAGTAACTAAGTAGACTATCTACTACTTATCCTGATAGCATTTTGTGATGTAAACTTTGGATACCCATAGAAATATTACATGTCAATACAAAATTAAAGTTTCAATCTATAATTGGCTCAGTAAATAAATTATGCATTCTTATTTTAGCACTATTAAAACAAAAGTTACCTGAAATCAATTAAAAATAAGCTGACTCGAAGCAATCAAAATTCTATTTGTTTATTTAAAATTACAAGGGAAGAAAAAAAAAAAAAAAAAAAAAAAAAAGGAAACTATGTGTAATTTTGTTCAGATATGATGGTCTTATTTTGAAATTGATAACTGAACATTTTACAGTTCAAGGCGTTAATAAATAAGGATTTTAAAACAACTCCTAATATTGGTCTGACTTATGTAAAAACTTGTTTTCAGAAATTACATTTAAAAGTGTCTACTACCTATACAGGGTCTACTGCTGGCGCATTTACTCTGCTTAATTTTTACAAAATCATAAAATTGTCAAGATAAACTTGATCGCAGTTTACAAATAGCAAAAAATTTGCTATTATATGGATTAAATTGCATTTCTTTACCATGTGTAAAAGGGCCCCATTAGGTAAAAAAAGAAAGTTATATGAAAGATATGAAAAATATTTATTTAAAACACACTCCGATACCTTAATGTAAGTTTTACAATGTCAGAAAGTACAGCGGCGAATATCACATCAACACTCAATACATTTTTAACCGACTTCAAAAAAGAAGGAAGGTTCTCAATTCAAACTGTATGTTTTTTTGTTTGTTTATTTGTTAGCTCATAACTTCTGCTCCAATTTTGATACTTTTTGTTTTGTTGAAAAGGTCTTGGTCTGAAATAGGTCCCATTGTAATATCTTTACGATCTAAAGAAAATACAGAGTGCCCCAAAAAATCAGTCTCAAGTCTTTTAACAGCTAAACGGCTGCAACTATAGTGATAGAAATGGTATGCAAGTATAGCAAAGTGACCATGCAGTTCAAGATTAAACCGCTTGCAGCGCCACCTGGTGGAAAATAGCGGAGTTAGTGTTCCTATCTCGAAAACGGTTCTAGAGAAAAAAGTGAATTACAAAGTTGAAGAGTATCACTGATTTAGCACAGAAAGATAGTTTAGGCATTCATGCTAGCCTTCCTATCTTGGAAACGGTTCAAGACAGGGGGGAAAAGTGAATTGTAAAATTACAGAGCATCATCGATTTAGTACGAAAAGGTAGTTTAGACATTGATGCTAAAAATACAATGCTAAAAACGTGCATTTGTTTGTTCGAAATATCTTACACTGTGCACACTTGAGCTACTTTGCACACGTTGTAGCGTAGCTGGTGAGACATACGCTATATAGTTCAAAATACAGTTGTTTGATACTTTTTTTGTTGTTGTAAAGATCTTGGTCTGAAGTAGGTCCCATTGTAATATCTTTACAATCTAAACAAAATAAAATGCTATCTGGTGAAAAACAGCGGAATTAGCGCTCCTATCTCAAAAACTGTTCAAGATGGGAGAAAAGTTAATTATGAAGTCGATTTACTACGAAAAGACAGTTTTTAGACATTATTGCTAAAAATAGAACGCTTAAAACGTGCAGTTGTTTGTTCGCAATTTCCTACACTGTGCACATTTAAACTACGTTGCACACTTTGCAGCGTAGCGGATGACACGTATGCTCTATGGTTCAAAGTACTGTTAGCGTAAGCGGTCACATCGATTAGCATAAAGTCGTTTTCAATCACCTTCAGAAAGGAGGGTGTTCTTAAATTCGACCCATGTGTTGTTGTTGGTGTTTGTAAGCTTATAACTTCGTAAGAGATGCTCTAATTAACCGACTTCAAAAAGGAGAAGTTTCTCAATTCAAAGCGTATGCTTTTTTTTTTTTTTTTTTGTTAGCTCATAACTTCTGAACGGATGACCCAATTTTGATAATTTTTGTTTTATTGTAAAGTTCTTGGTCTGAAATAGGTCCCATTGTAATATCTTTACAATCAAAAGAAAATACAGGTTGCCCAAAACGTCAGTCCCGACTCTATTAACTGCTGAACAGCTGCAGTTATAGTCATAAAAGTGCTATGGTATAGTAAAGTGGACAAGTGCTACGCGATTCAACCGCCTACAGCGCCACCTGGAGGAAAACAGTATAGTTAGCGTTCCTATCTCGGAAAAGGTTCAAGACAAGGGGAAAAAATTAATTATAAAATTGCAGAGCATCATCGATTTAGTACAAAAAGATAGTTTAGACATTAATACTGAAAACATAACGCTTAAAATGTGCATTTGTTTGTTCACAATTTTCTATTTTGTGCACACTTGAACGACATTACATATGTTGTAGCGTAGCGAGTGACATTTATGCTATGTAAAATTCAAAGTATTGATATTGTAAGCGGTCACATCGATTAACATATAGACGTTTTAAACCGACTTCATAAAGGAAGAGATACCCAATGCAAACCATGTTTCTCGTTGTTATTGTTGAAATTTGTTACTTTATAACTTCGTAAGAGATGATTTAATTTTAATATTTTTTTTTTTTTGTTGTCGAAATGATCTTGGCCTAAAATAAGTTTCATTATCATTTCATTAAGTTATAAACAAATTACAGGATAATCACAAAAGTCTGTTCTCACTCTAACTGCTGAACGCATGCATCTACACTGGCAAAAGCAGTATGTAATTATCGATGCTGATATTTCTATCCGTCAGCTGCAATGCATATCTTGCTCTTTCTTTGAACTTTACGCTGCGCAATTTCCAGGGCAGCGGGTGACACGTATTGACTGTAGAGTTCAATATAGATGCATAACAGGATTTTTGGTTACGAATACAGCGTATCCGTTCTTTACATTTCTAAAGACTTTTTAATTTAACGTATGTTCATTCAATCGATAGTTTTTTGCTCATATCCGATAAAGGCAAGAAAAGTGACAACCCATTAAAAAGGCAGCATTTGAGAAAAATCAACTTAAAAATAACTTGACTAGAATAAAACTGGCACAACTCTCTCTCGAGTGGATAAATTTCTATATGGAGATGTAACTTTTTTGTTGACTTTGGGTGCATTTCATGTATTTTTCAGTGACATAAACCATTTTTTGAGTTATGTCACATTTCTTGGAAGTTGTGATTTGTGAAGCTGCCGTCGAACGTCTTCTGATGTTCGTCTATATGAATAAGTTTTCACTGAAAAGAGAAAAATATAAGCTTCTTGTAAAAAAATAGAACCACTCCAAAAAGCAACTACTATTCAAACAACTAAAATATACATATATATATTGATATGAAATGAAACTGTAAATTGCGCCTAAAAGTATAAAATAATTCATTTCGCCAAACAACCTATAACACTACAAATAATCATAACTTTTGAAGTCGACGCAAAATTAAATAAAAACTGATACCTTTATTCAATACAAAAATCAAATCCTATTCAAAATACACATCTTACATTGTCACCTGCAAAACGCAGCCGAAAACTACTTTGATTCAAGAAAACAAATAACATTTCGTAAGCAGCAAAAGTTGCGAAGATGCTGGTATCTGACGTCTTTGGTGAAAGAAAAATCGCAAAATTATCTGGCAAACATATTTAATTTCTTTGGGATATCATGATTATTTTGATAAGGTGTATTAAGAGAGTAATCAAGAATATGAAACTGTACTTATATATATTATGAAAATATACATCTTGCGCTTATGTTTTTGCGTTATTTTTTCATCGCCGAATCCAAAAGCCACAAAGGATGATAGTTATCAAATTTATACCAAATTTGCAAAGGAAACTCTACTTCGTAGAAACATAAATACCGCATTGTGAAGAATGTTCACTGTTCTATGTAGATGCTACTAATGGACCAATTGTATACAGTGATAAAATAATAAAGGAAACATGAAAACGGATCATTCGAGACAACAGCATTTGTTGCTGTCGATCTAAAAACAAACCTTTATTAAAACTTATTAAATTTTATTTAATTTTGTGCCGACTTCAAAAGTTATGATTAATTGTAGCGTTATAGTTTGTTTGGCGAAGGATTTTTTTTTTATAGTTTTAGGCTTAATTTACAGTTTCATTCCATACTTTTTTATTATTATTTTTTTTTTTTAGTTGTTTGAATAGTAGTTGCTTTTTGGAGTCGGTTCTATTTTTTTACAAAAAGATTTTATTAAATTAACTGTTTGTATCAACTGTAAGGCGCATATACGAAGTTCATAGAAATGGTTAAGTTTTGCTAAGAATTAAGTGAGAAGTCAGTTTCAGGTTTAAAAAAAGTGAGATAAGTTGAGTTCTTTAAATATGGACAAAAATGTGGAAAGGTATATCGCTGTATAATGAAATAATCGAGTTGAAAATGTACTCTGGGAAGTTTGTTTTAGAATTTCATGGTTGGCAAGGTTTTGGGATATTGATGGAATGGAGTATATTTTAAAGGTTTGTTGTTTAAAGGTATGCAAAATGATTCTCAATGGATAGTATTTAAGAAAAAGTAAATCTAAGTATTTTATCAGTTAGAGATGGATTGGAATAAGACATCTCTGGCCTCCCTATGGCCTAAATTATTAATAATGTAGTTTGTCATTTAATTTAGATACAAGGCGCGATTACTTAAATTCATTTGATTTCACAAAATTATGCGTGAGATGTTTCACCCTTCCAATCATAGAATCAATTTCCTAATTGAATTTTAAATGAAATTTTCGTTTTTTCGTAGACATATTATTCACAACAACACCATAGCAAGAAAGGGTGTTAGTGAAATAGATTTATCATCAAACATTTTTTTTTCCTAAACGTAATTTGTGATTTTTAATCTGGAGATTCCCAATTTATATAATTGGATTGATGTGGGTAAATGTAACTGTGGGTAAAGGTCTACATAGAATTGCTACGCAACTGGTAAACTGAATTTGGAACTAATAATCATCATATACGTTTGTCTGATTTTTTTTTTTTTTTTTTTTTTGGTGATATTTAGCCTAATGAAACTAAAGCAAATATGACACAGTGATGCTTTAAAAAGTTTAAAAAGACTGTTTACAATCTTACCTTTAACAGCATGTTCCTATCAAATTTTTAGCATTTTTTTTTTTTTTTTTTTTTTTTTTTTTTTTTTTTTATAATTGCAAAGTAAACTCCAATCAAATTTTGTATGAAAATTTTCGATATAACTTCAGATTTATTGTATTATTCAAGATTTTGGTCTCTTAGCGCAAAATTAGACTAACCTCCGGAAAATCGTTTTCAAGGCAATTGTACTCGCATTATTTACGCTTGTCTCAAGCCCCTGAACAAAATACCTTATATATTTTTACATCATTTTTCCTGTTCTGTGTTGTAATTTTCCGTACACCTAACATCCAGATAAGTTTTTAGGTTGAAATTTAATATTTAGTTTATATCATGCTATTTGAAGGTGCATACTATAAGTCTGAATATGCGTTTTAAATAACTTTCTAAGGGAAAGGAAATTATATCTTAAGATGTAAAGTGATAATGTTGACAAAAGAAGTTTTAAAAGATTACATTTGACATATTTTACAAAAAAAAAAAAAAAAAAAAATCGCATTTTAAAATTGTCATGAGATATTTTACTTTGTCTCTAGCTATGAATATAAGCTCATTGATAAAAAAACATTGATCAACAAAATGTTATAAAACATTTTTTAATGCTTTTTTGCTGTAATTATGTTTTTTAATCTTCCCTGATACCAAGAATCAGGTTTTTAGTGCTTGGTCTGTGTGTCAGTGTTTGTGTCAGTTATAAGCATATAAGAACAAATAGCAGCATGGATTCTAAATTTGAATCATATAGGTATGTTACACCAAATCTTTTATTGAAATCAAGAAAATGGTTCGTACACAGGGTCATCTAAGATAATTCAAATAAACTGCGTCTATGAGTAAAATTTTCAATAGATACAATTCACTGCACTAAATAAAATAAAATTAACATATACATTTTATAAGAATAAAATTGTTTTTCATTCAGAATATGACATTAAAATCGTTCATCATTTGGTTATAGCGCTACACAAAAGAATTGGGATATATTGCGGCTATACATGGAAGTTGGTGGAAAAGAATTTCAGGTTGTGCTATTTGCTTTTAATAAATGACTATATCTAATGCTATCTGTACATAAATTTTAGACATAATACACGTTTCACAATAATTAAACGAAAACAATCATTTGTAATTTTTTTTTAATTCCTTCCCTTTATTTTACCGAATTAAAAAAAAAATAATAATAACTTCTTAAAACTGAAAATTAATTTTTAATTCCAACACAATAGATATAGAAATTTTGAAGTTAAATCTCCAGCACTAGTGTTTTCTATAATTATTCATTCTGAAGTCTATGCATGAGTTTGCTGCTTCAAAAGTTTGATCAAATTTGGTAGTTTCCAAGGAGTGAGGCTTGTGGAAATTGTTGGAACATTTTGGAGTAGTATTTTAAATTTAATAACAGTTTTGAATATTTTATATTTGTAGGTACTATATTAAAATGGGGTTTGAGGATCAGTAGGTCTCCTTTCACAGAGTTATGTCTCTAATAAAATTTTTACTAAACATATTTTTAATTACTTAAAAACCTAATTAAAACTTCTTAAATTAAGGTAATAAACTTAATTTAAAAGGCCTACTTGGAAATTCTTGCAGAAACTTTTTCGGTACGGACCCGTACCATCCTCAGGCGTAATTACAGGTACCATCTGTTCAGCACTTCTGTCACTCCTTCCTTTTCTTCTCGATCAGGTGTTTCCACCAGTCGATGTCCGTTGAGTAATTATTTCATCGCTATTGTTTGGTTTTCAGTAAAACCAAATAATATCGATGAAATAATTAATAGTAAATATACAACACCGTATAAATATAAAATAAATACAAATTAAATCTATATTAATCGTGCTATTTTAGTTTGCTAAAATGAACTTTTACTAGAAAAAAAATTAGAAAAAATAGTAAGAATCGCAAAGAAAGCAGGAGGTCAGAAAAATGTAATTTATCGCTTATACAAAAAACCTATTAAAAAATTAAATCACATCGATAACGCTCAAAATACAAACCAAAATTTACAACCGCGATCCCATATTATATATGTACTGCTATTTAAAGAAAAAATGAAGCTTCTAAAATGAATATAAACATACCCATTAAACCAACCCAAACACGTTTGAAAGAATTCGCAGCGATAAAGACAAAATAGTCCAACTAAAACCAGCAGGGATTTACGAGATAAAATTCGAAACAGACGATAATAAAAAAGAAGGATTTTATATAGGAATGACAAAAATAAAAATAAAAACCAGAATCAGAGAGCACAAAAACGATAATAAATTTATAAAACCACAACTGCTCTAACCATAATTTTTCAAAACAATAGCATTAAAATAGATTTCGATAATATCAAAAAACTAGCAAATTACGAAAATTACCGTTATGCCGTGAATCGAGAAGCAATTGAAATAATACAGAGCGTGTGCAGTTTCAACCAGAACAAACCGTCAATGGACATCGACATGTGGAAACATCTGATTGAGGAAAAAAAAGGAAGGAGTGGCAGAAATTCTGAACAGCAGACACCTGGAATAGCGCCTGAGGATGGTACGGGCCCGAACTGAATGATTTTCTGCAAGAATTTCCAAGCAGGCATTTTAAATTAAATCTATTATTATATTTTGGATTGTTTTAATGTATATTCATATAGAATACTTGTTATTTTACCAATTAATCTATAATCTGACGTTATTGAAATGTAGATTAAGAAAAAAATTATTTGTATGTCACACCAGAATATTTACAGAAACAATAGTATAGGACGTTTTGAAGATAAGTTTCAGATAAAATTTAAATAATAAAACTGGAGTTTCTCTTTGTTTAAATATATATATCTAAGCTTCGAATTCATTTTTTTTTTTTTTTTTTTTTGTGTTTTATATGTAAAAGAGAAGCAAGTTTTGTTGGATAGAAAAAACATTCATATATTATTCTCTATACTTTTCAATTCAGATATGAATTTAATAAATAAAAGACAAATAAGAAATTTTATGCGGATCTTTTTTTTTTTCTTTCAGAGATATTTTTTTTTCCCTTTTGCTTTAGTGTTGAGAAAATATAAATGTTTCGTACAAATTGAATTATTTTCTTGTTTCCTACTAAGTGTTTATACAATATTTCTTACTCGATACTGAATAAATTTTATATATTTCACCCATTTTGTATTTTCCATTTAATTTAAACTTGAATTGATTTTCAGAGTTTTTTTTTTTTTTTTTTTTTTTTTCAATATTTCTTGTTTTAAAACGAAATATGGACATACACAATTCACTGTTTCTCATAATTATTATTTTATCATTTTAAGAATACGACACATTCAAAATATCTGGTTTTATTTATAATTATTGAAAAATTTATTTTTTTTTTTTCCTTATAAACTTTCTAAAATATACACCAAACTTCTGAATAGCAATATTTAACGGAATGCAATTATTTTTTCATTTATTAGTGCATTATTAATAAATGTACTATTAGTGCATTTATTAATAATGCACTAATAGTACTACGCCTAAAATTAAATAGCATACTGTAAAAAAAAAAAAAAAAAAAAAAACCACCAATGATGATAAATTTCCACCTTGAATTAATATCTAATAAGAAAACACTTACCAGTCTAAAAATCTTCGATGGTATGATAATTCCTAAAACACTCTGGCAGATGTAAAGCTACTTTACGTTTCGCGCATTCCCCTTTCGTATTTTATGTTTATAAAAAACTTTCCACATCCTTGTCGGGTGCTTCTTTCGAAGCGTCGAATCTATAGTTTTTGGGGAACAAGCCCAATATTGTGCTTGGAGTCGAAGAGGTTCAATTGATGTAGATTTTCCAACCATTTTGTAGTCCGGAAATTGGAAATTTTGCAAAATTGCCTCTGCTATGTTTATTCGGTAATCAACATAATTCTCCCTTTTTCGACGGTGTATTATTTTATGCATACTATAGGTATTGAATAGAGCGTATTTTTTTTTTTCTATTTCTGAGTGATATACAGAACTACACAAAAGCAATACATTGTAGAGTACTTCTTTATAAGTAAACTACGATAATACTTTCTTAAAGTTTACATCCTGCTTAATAAAAAACTTAATACACTTATGTCTGTCAAAAATTTTGTTGCATCCTTTCGTAACAGTTTTGTTGAAAATGCATTTTGATGACATTTGGAGGCAACGATTCATACACAGTATCATGTCAGTATTACGTCAGTATCATATACACTGTTAAAAATATAATGCAACATTTAACTGTTATTTTGGTGCATTGTTTCACATTTTAATAGTATTATTTAACAGCTAAATATGTGTATGTACTATTCATTTCGTAAAACGTTGAACTATTATATTTAACAGCGGAAGATCTTTTGCAATGAACACTCTACTTTTATTACAAGAACTACTTGTAAACATATCTCAGTAGATAAAATTGGCAACCAAATAAAAAATATGTAGGTTTTTTTTTTTTTTTTTTTTTTTTTTTTTTTTTTTGGGGGGGGGGGGGGGTGCGAAATATGTTAATGCACTGAAATTGAACGCCAGTTACGGGAAATGTATAGTGAAAATTCAATGCTACGCCAATCTTTAAACAAGTGGTGGAATATGTTTGAGAATGGTCGAACAAATTTGACAGCGCTGAATGCAAGGGAAGATCATGAGCTGCCGTAAATTCTATAACCGCTGCAATCGGGAATGAATGTTTTAAAGCAAACATAAGCATGGCAGTAGATAAAATTCCAAAAGAAATGGAATTTTCTCATAAAGTGTGCACAGAATTATTCTTGAATAGCTTAAACATAGAAATATTCTTGAATAGCTTGTTAACTTGTCTAATGACACAGCAACACAAAAGGAAGGCGTTTTTAAAGTGTGTTTGTAGTTCTACATTGTTGTTGAAAGGAAAGAAATAATATGAATTTCGCATGAAAATGTAAATGCTTTACTACATGAAGAAAAATAAACGTGAGAATTTCTGAAAATATTTAGTGGGAAGTTTTGGGATAAATATCCTTATAGCCCAGATCTCTCACTTTGTGATTTCCCTGTTTTAACTCCCACGAAAGGAAAACTTTCAAAGCGACGATACTACTCGGATGAGAAGGTGAAAGCTGCAAAGAGATTTTTTGGGATTTTGTTTACAGAAGTCATTGAAGATTTTGCAATGCCTCGACAATGTTTAAATAACGAAGATAATTACAACGAAAATTATAAAATACAGATAATAATACAGGATTCGTACTCACCCACTTTTTACTTTCTTCTATCTTCAATAGAAGAAAGTATTGGATTCGTAAAAATTTTCGATTTCGGGTTTTTGATGGATTTACACGTTTTGAGAGATGTAGAACACGATTTTACCATTTTTAGAAAATGTCTGTCTGTCTGTCTGTCTGTCTGTCTGTCTGTCTGTCTGTGTGTGTGTGTGTGACAAAATTTTGTGGCAACTGTATCTCTGGAACCACTGCACAGAATTTCATACAAATTGATATGTAGTTGCACCTTGACATAAATTAGTGCCTATCAACTTTTGGTAAAAATCGTCTTACAGGTTGCGTTGCCATCCCGCTTTTTCTAAATTTTTAACAGGGTGATATAGGGCAAAAATTTTCAAGATGGGTATCTTTCGAAAGGTCTCGTCAGTATCTTTAAAACGAATGGTTGAACTATAAATCTGTGATAATTTAAAACAAAGTTATCGATTTTTTTTACTTTTTACGAAAAAAAACTTAGAAAAAAAATCTTTTTTTTTTTTTTTTTCTCTCCCCTTAATTTTATCAAACTCCCACGGTTTCCGTGTTCTGACAAACTTAAACTAGTTTTTGCTTTTTCCCGTAATTTTGTCAAAGTCCTACGGTTTCCGTGTCTTGACAAACTTTGACAAAATTTTGGGTAAAATGTGAAAATTATTCTAAGTTTGTCAAAACACGGAAACCGTGGGACTTTGACAAAGTTGGGAGAAAAATGCAAAAATTTGTTTAAGTTTGTCAGAACACGGAAACCGTGGGAGTTTGATAGAATTAAGGGGAGAGGGAAAAAAAAAGTGGGACTTTGACAAAATTTTGGGTAAAATGTGAAAATTTGTTGAAGTCCCACTTTTTTTTCCCCTCTCCCCTTAACTCTATCAAACTCCCACGGTTCCCGTGTTTTGACAAACTTAGAATAATTTTCACATTTTACCCAAAATTTTGTTAAAGTCCCACTTTTTTTTTTTTTTTTTTTTTTTTAATTATTGTTACTGAGTGAATTTGTATAGGAAAAGATAGAAGAAAGTCATGTGGTGGCCACAACATACTAGTTTTTCCCAGAGTCCCACATCAATATTATGAAACAATAGAATTCATCAAAAATTTGTAGACTAAATTAATAGCGAATATCGTTATACAAAATTACTGGTATAAGACTCACCAAACATTAATGTCCGTACGGAACCTGTAGTATTGTATAAGTTCGATAATGTTTTGTTTTATTAACGATTAAAGATGGGCTCCTATAAAATTGTATGTCGAAGCATGGCAATTGCTGTCACTGCAACCCCCTGTAGATGTTAAGCTATGAAACTGACTTTTCAGCTAATTCTGGTATTGAAAAACATTATTACGTTGGTAAAACTCAACTGGAGATTAAACGATGTAAAAACAAGCAAATTTAGAATTATTTTTTAATAATTTATACGAAGCGTACACTTTTTCTTTCTTGTTTGTTTATTAACACTTTGCCGGTCCTATTTATCTTTACATCTGTGTAAATGGGCTGCCTTTATTTTAAGCATAAAAGTTCCGCTGATATATATATATATATATATATATATATATATATATATATATATATATTTCAAACTCTGCACTGTTAATAATTTCGGTCCCAGATTGAATTAAAGTTAGGTATTGTAGTAACTTCAGTATTCAGCGTATTACACTGTAAAAAATATGTCCTATTTGCTGCAAGAAAGTCTCTGTAATTTGAGAAAATACGCGTAATTCACAAAAACATTACGTTGTCAGAACATATTTTCTCAAATTACAGAGAAATTCTGGCAGCAAATAGGACATATTTATCACAGTGTATGCTGAAAAAAATTCATTTTATTAAGATAGTTGCAATCATCAAATGATAAAACTTTCTATCATAATTTGGTGCATTTTGTTGTAAAAAGCACAAATTTATGGTAAAAGATTTTACCATATTATGGTTGCTTCTGCTACAGTACCATGGCTTGGTTAAACAAGCAGCAAATAATGGTAAAAGCTTACAGAATAAAACGGTCTCAGCTGCTGTCTACCATGTTTTGGTTCAACTTTACACACAATTTTGTACAGCATTAAAAAAAGAAATTATTCAAAGATCAAATAGGAGATCATTAAAAAAAATACAACTAGTTTAATAGAATTAATTAATTTGATATAATTAAATCAGAATAACATTTATAGATATTTTCTATTTCAAAAGATCTGAAATTTAAAAACAGTGAAACACTTTTTTTTTTCCTAATGAAAAATTAATCTTATTTAAAGGGGAAAAAATTAATTATAATAAAACTTTTTTTTTTTTTTTTTTTTTTTTTTTTGCTATATAGATAAAAAAATTATATTTTATAATCGGTTCAATTCTTTCGTGAAGTTTTATCTTTTGGAACCTTCATATGAAAACTTTGAACTCTTAAAGTCTAAAAGAAAGAAGTATATGAGGATGTTCTAATAATATAAACGCTTCATTAATAAAACTCAGAAGAATAAAATTATTAATAAAATACATCTAGAGATTTTTCTCTGTGGAAATGATAAAATTTTTTATATATATCAATAAATAAAATATGGTAATTTGACTAAAAATACTAATACTTGAATAATAATAGCCTTTTAAAGGAAAAGGAAATTGAATCATTTAAAATGCGCGTCTTAGACTAAATAGTCTTCTTTTCCTTGCTTTTTTTTTTCTTTTAGGAATACAAATAATTAAGTTATTTTTCTAAAATCAAATTTTCTGCTCTTAAATGTGCTAATGTAATATATATTGAATTTCATTCATAAATAACTGCATATTTTGCTTTATATTTCTCAAATTTTCATGCAAATCTAAAACTTGTGTTTATCAAGAGATTTTATCTGCCGTAAAATAAAATAGAAAATAAGTAATAATTCATTTTTATTTTTGTTCAATTCTCCATTTTTGCTTGAATACTTATTTATTTATTTATTTAATTTTTGTTAGTTCATAAAACTTAAATATGTATTTTATATATACAACTAAAAAAAAAAAAAAAATACTCATCTACATTTATCTCATTTTTAAATAAAATTTAATTTAAAATAATATAGCTTTCATTTAAATCTCTATATTGAAAAATACTATTCCATAAAATAAATTAATTGTTTAATATCAATAGAAGTTCTTTTTATAATATTTTTTTAACATCATGCATATATTTTGTGTTTTCTGTGTAAAATTTTATTTTTACTTTTTTTAATTTAAATAAACACAATATAGCATGCGAGAGTTGCATAAAACCTAAACACACACATAAGTCATATTCCAAACTAACTCACACACAAAAAAAGCTTCTTCTAAATTTTTAAGGATATTCCATGGTAATGTATGTAATTCAACGCATAATCCAATTATAGGAGTAAAACTTTATTTCTTAACAGTTAGCGACAGCGATTAAAAGTAAACTGCTGTGAATGACGTGACATTTAAATTAAAATAATATACTACTGGCCATTAAAATTGCTACACCAAGAAGGAATGATAATTACGGAATGAAATTTGTTGGACACATATATTATAGCAGGAAGAACAATTGATTAAAATTTCAGAAAATTTCGAGTTATATGTACTGAGAAAACAGTACATAAAGCAGCTCTGTAAACCTCTGTGAGCAATAATAGCACTTATTTGCCTAGGCATTGAATCGAACAGCGATTGGATGACATGTACGGATAGAGCACTTCATGATGTTTTAACACGATGTCACAATTCATCGATCGAAGTTACTGGTGAGTGGTAGGAGGACAGTCGCTTTTCAACGATTAAACAGTTGTTTTCATTGGTGCGAGATCAGGAGAACGCGCTTTCCATAGGAACAGTCGATAACATTCTGCACCAAAGAAGGTCCGAACAATACAAACAACTTGCGGCCGTGCATTATATTGCTTAAATGTTTCGCTTCGGAGGCCTTGAATATAGGGCAGAGTGATGGGCCTTAACTCGTCAGAAATGTAATGGTTGGTATTTAGAGTGGCTAAAATGAAAATAAGAGATGATCGGGACGTGTATCCAATGGTACCATATACCATCAATTCAGGTGGTGACCCAGTATGCGGCTACCAAAATTCTGATTACCCTCAAAACTGCATCATTTATATGGGCGCCATTAATGTGTGATCAACGATGAGCCTGCACGCTGGAATGGCGTGAAGTCAACTTTCAGACAAATCACAATCCTGTTTACAGCATCAAGATTGCCTGTATTTAACGGCATTATGAATAATGCACATTGCCAGCTGGGATTCGACATCATTATACTGTCCATCATTCCCAATGATGTTATGGGATCCCATTGGATACACGTCTCGATTACTATTCTGTTCGTATTCCTGGCACTCTGACAAGCGGCCAATAAATTTCTGATGGGTTAAGGCCCGCCCCTCTGCCCTGTATTCGAGGCCTCCGTAGCACAAAAATTAAGCAAGATAATGCACGACCGCAAGTTGTTTGTATTGTTCGGACCTTCTTTGATGCAGAATTTTATCGACTGTTGCTCTTGCAAGCGCGTTCTCCTGATCTCGCACCAATGAAAATGACTGTTTAATCGTTGAAAAGCGACTGGCGCCCCACCACTCACCAGTAACGTCGATCGATGAATTGTGGAATCGTGTTAAAACATCATGAAGTACTCTATCCGTACATGTCATCCAATCGCTGTTCGATTCAATGCCTAGGCAAAGAAGTGCTATTATTGCTCACAGAGGTCGCTTCTTTACGTACTGATTTCTCAGTACATATAACTCGAAATTTCCTGAAGTTTTAATCAATTGTTCTTCCTGCTATAATGTATGTGTCCAACAAATTTAATTCCGTAATTATCATTCCTTCTTGGTGTAGCAATTTTAATGGCCAGTAGTGTATATAGAATCATGAAAAATAAATTCGCCTTTTTTTAAATATATCCGACCAGATAATGGAGAAAAACACATAAATAGGGAGCTATGATATGGTTTATCGGTAAGGTGACGAAATCGAAGTAAAGTGGCAATGGGGCAATACTCCAGGTTCCTAGAATTAAAATTGAACTTTAAAATAAAAGACGTGACATTAAGGATATAACTTGTTTTATTATGTGAAATGTAAAAGCGTAATTACAGTCGGCAGCAAAAGTATCCGAGTACTAGCAAAATTTCCTATATAAAAAAATAAAATTCAGTAATACTGTTTTGTTAAATAAATTCTTGTCGAATCATGTTCTTAGACTGATTAAGAACAGAATTCGATAAGGATTTATTTAGCAAAACAGTATTAAGTGTATTTTTTTATATCGGAATTTTTGCTTGTGCTCGTATACTTTTGCTCCCGACTGTACATGAAGGTATTTCATTTAAATAGACAGTATATAAAAGTTGCTATTAAACAATAGAGTCGCTCTGACGGATATGAAGAGCTGAGGGAGAGGGCTAACGATAAATTTTGTTGTTATTTGAAAAGTGTCTCGAGTTTGTATGATGACTATGAGGAGAACAAAAAACGACGTTGTTAAAGCCAAAATTTATTGTGATAGAAATACTACACACCAGGTTTCCAAACAAATTCTGCTTGTTTCCATGAAACTTTATGCCGAAAATTTAAAATTATGTGACAGTTGGTACAGAGCAACTCTCAATTTGTCTTAAAAAATCGCCAACACAAATCTGTTATTAGGAGCCAGACGAGAAGTGATTACATTTGACAATACGTCATTTCTTCTGCGAATATAATCATTAAGATTAATCTGAACCGCAATTGACTTCCATATAAAGGATTTAATAACATTAATAAGTACTGAGCGATAACAAAATGAGAAATAAATTTCAAACGGAAAGGTTTTTTTGTTTATGTTGTTGCAATTTTTTTTTTTTTTTTTTTGTATATAGAAAAATATAAATCGAATTTTTCTGAAAAACTTTGAAATATAAACAATCTGGGTTAAATTGGAAATGATAATAAAATGGTTCTTTACGAGGAACAATACAAATTAAACAATGTTTTCGATCTTGATATATAAATTGCCTTATTCTAAAAAAAGATCACTGAGCTCAGTACTGAAACATTACTATAATTAATAAAATAACGTATTTTAATTTATTATTCGATATTTATTAATTTTGGAATAAATGAAATGTGTTTACAGAATATGTATGCAACTTGCCCATATGAGTTTTATTCATTTATTTATTATTCTTTTATTCATTTTATTTATATATTTATTAGGAATTGGTCTTGCAACATCAAACTACATTACCACATTTTCCTTCAGTAAATGAAGTTACAAAACAAAAAACTCTGCACTTTCAGAAATATAAGATGTTGGCTGCCTGATACAAATATAGAAAAAAAAAATAGATGAAGTACTCAGCAAAGCAAACTATCTAAAAAACTAATTCTGTGCGAAATTCAATAATAAAACCCAATATAAAATTTGGATTAACCGAAAACCTAACGTTATACACATTAAAATAATTCAGTGTAAAGTTTCGCTTATTTAGACAAGATGGAAAAATGTAAGCTAGACGAGAAGACAATAAAAGGTGTACTTTTATCGGTTCTGGTAAGCATATTGTAATACAAGGTAAAGATAGGAGAGATTGCGTACATAGGAGATTGGAGGGAAAGAGTAGAGTGGCGAGTTGAAATTTTAGGTGTTTGTACAACATCAATAGTGAAGTGCCGACTTCAATTTGCATATTGATTGCTTCAAGAGTGTAAGATAAAATGGTGTTATTTTGTCCCGTTCTCAAAAATAAATGTTTGAATTTCCCTAACCCTTTCTAAGAAATTCAATACAATGATATTAGTACAAAATATTTTTAATTAAACAGTTTCTCATAACCTACTAACCTAGATTAACGGTACAAGCATCACGATTTCCTCTAAAGGTGAGTAACTATTCAATAAGACACTGCGCTATCTCTCCTACCAAAATGGGAGAGTTTGCACTTTTGCTGTTTAGGAGAGATTGCGCATTTAAAATTCTATACTAACAGAGATTTCGCAGCTTGTTGGTGATAACAAGCTAACAATGATGAGTTTGTTAAATGCCTGGGACTGTACCAAAGCCTAATTTCGATAAGTGATTGGACTAGTTCAAACCGTTCGAGACGGCGTACCTCCTTTATGGAGACCATCCACAGAACCTGAAATTGAATATTATTCAGAAGTGGCACAATCGGCAAAAGTCACACCTCTGATGGTATTTACCTCTAGAATGCGGTTAGACTATAAGAAATTCAGCGCAAAGGATTTAAATGTTAATGTATCTTTATTTAGTTTTGCAATACTTGATTTTTTTGGTGGAAGATTTTGAGGAAAAAAAACTTTAATAAATAGTAAATGGTGGGCGTGATTCTGCGTTTAAAAATGGACGGGACTAGCCACATATCATTGCACGCATGGTGTGCTAAGTTTATTTTTTTGCTTGGAAATTCCTGTTCGAGACGGATACACCATCTATTACAGGTTCACTTGTGGCAGGTGGTTGCACAATAATTTCACATGTACAATAATATGTGCAATGATTGTGGACAACGAGATATTAAGTCAGCAAACAAGAGACCATCTTAGCTGTAAAAGTAATGTACTAATTTTAAGTTAAACGTGTTAACTAGTAACTTAATATATTTTTTTTTCTAGTCTTGTTTTTTATCTTTTTTTTCTGTAATTTTTTTTTTTTTTTTTTTTTTTTTTTTTTTTTTTAATATTTTTGCTTTAAATAAATTTTGTAGTTCTTTTTAATTTTCTTTAATTTTTCTGATTTTTCTTAATTATTGAATTGTAATATCTACTCCCAATGCAAAAATATTTACTTACAAATACCTTATAAAATGTGATTTAAGTGAATTATTGTTATTATTGATAACGTAATTGTAGTTATAATTAAGCGCAATCTCTACTACCCACGTGAACAATCACTCCTACTCTGTAAGGAGAAGTTGCGCAAAGCAGCTCATTTGGTTTCATTACGGCTGTTGTTTTAATTTGTAGCATAACAGCAAAACGGTAATGAAAATGCATAGATTACGAATTAATTCAAAATTATTCAGTAATGTAGTTTAGCAGAAAATTGATATATGGATTAGGAAAAAATGCCACAGTCAAGAATATATATATATGAAAAATCACGAAAACCATGTTAGCCAATCTAAACGGCTCAGTTTTCTTTCCATTTGCCTTTCAAAACCAGAGAATTATTGAGGTACAACCAGAATCTCATCAGTTAAAAAACCATATCATAAGACAGAAATGTATTAGATTATCTGAGTATGAAATGCAGTCGCTAGAAATAAACAAAACATGGAATCTAATTGAACTATCGGTGCCAGAGAAAGAATATGAATTCATACAGACGTTTAAGGGTTAGATTAATTAAATTGGGGGGAAAAATATTTTTTTTAATCACGAAAACTTTATCACGAAAGTTCGACAGGGATTATGGTGAAACATTTATCCTCATACAAAACCTTTAGATCATATATAGCCAACGCAGTATATAGGAAATAAAATTTGACTCGTATAGGCATTAAAAAAGCCCTTCTATATGATAATTTGACAGGGGAAATATACAGGACACAACGTTATCGTAAATCTATGTGAAGGAAAAAAAAAGTTTGCTGATTCCATAAGCAAACCATGGATTAAAGCAAACCACTAATGCTTCGAATATTAAGATACGAGGAACATTAATTATAGTTTAATATACAACTAAAAACACTATTTTAGGATATATGTAAAATACGATGTAATTTCTAGGAACAGGTATAAATAAACTAATACTCAAGCAATTTGTGAAATTGCGTTAACTTGAATCTCCTGATTCACCATGCTAATAGATGAACTCTGTAAAAGATGAAATAAAAATTACTAAAGGTGTAAAACTGAAGATTTCTTTTAAGCTTCAATAGAGATGATATGACTAATCAAAATATTACACGTTGAAACTATTCTATGTAAAATGAAGGATTGTGTAGAGCGTGTTTGTGATTAAAAACACTGGCAAAAAGTGAACCTAGTTGTTCTAGAAAAGAATAATTACCTTTTCATAATTAGCTACAAATACAATTATCTTCTTCGATCCACTCGTTTAATCTTCTGTTATCACTTCACAGCAAAAAACTAGAAACTAAGCTCCCAAGAACAAAACTTTCCTACGGTAAAAGTGTTGATTAGGTCATTAATAGAGTGTCACTTTAAATATCTGCTATAGTGAACTTCCTTGAAAATAACTTACGATCGAACCAAACGATATAACTCCATCGGTGGTTATAACTCGCAACTCCACTGTAACCTCCATCGCAACCTTCTAAAGATCGATTGAACCATTCGAAGTAAATAAAACATTATTAAATTTTTCTCAAAGTTTGACCTAATGCTATCTGTATGTCCTCATTAATTTAATGACGAACTACAGATTGAAAGGTTGAAAGGTTAAAAATTCCTTTATTTGCAGGTTGAAAATAAAGAAATTCCAACCTGTCTAATATTACTTCGGCATCCACAGTAAGAAAATACTAAATTGGAACATTGAAATTAAACAAACCAGTAAAATAAATTTATAAAAATATTTAATCTAAATGAAGCACCGACTAATAGAAACTAGGAAACAAGTTACCTAAGGGTAAACATTGATAAATATACTCAAATCAAACACCTGCTACTGTCAAAGTTTATAGTAAGCCCTCACGTTATGAAAGGAATCTAATATCAAATTTCACGTGTTTAGCTTTAAAAGTTTGGATACGGCGTTGATTGTGAATCAATCAATAAGCATTGTAAATTAATACCAAATGACTGATGCATTTTTGTCTGTAATTCAGAAAAAAAATATGCCTGAAATAATTTGTACCATTTTAAGATGCTTAAAAAATATTTTAAATAATTTAGACACTCAAATTATGGAAGCATTTGAGCTCCATGTTAAGACATATTAGTCAGGGATTTGCTTACGTCGAGGACATTTACCTTGGACATTTTTCTATTATTTTCGTACCACTATTTCAAAAAAAAAAAAAAATTATAATAAACTTGTAAATTTTATTTTAATCTATATTTATATCTATGATATTTAATCTATGATTAATCTATGATATTTAATCTATGTCTAACATGTTAAGACATGTTAGTCATAGATTTGTTTACATCGAGGGCTTGAACTTCTTTAACCTTTTGCTTAAACTTTTTCATTTAAAAATATTTTATAGGATTGGAAAGTGGTATTTGGATACTATAATTGAATACCGTACCAGAGCTGTCGCAGCCAACTTTTTCCTCTTATTTTCGTACCACTATTTTAACAAAACGAAATTTATAATAAACTTATGTAGGAAAAGTGTAGGTATACCTTTACAAATGTATTATATATATATATATATATATATATATATATATATATATATATATATATATTAAATAGTGTTGCGAAAAGAATATAAAAAAACCCACCTTTAGCAGTCCTGCCGTACAAGGAATAACATGTATGCCTTTCGGTCCTGGATTCAGAAGTCACTTACTAACTAATATTGAAGTCTCTTATTGTTTCAGGATAACTACTACCATTGTGTCAGATACGGTGGCGAATTAAATATTGTCTTATATCTCGACGGTTACAGGTTGGTATATATTCTACTTAGCGTATTACTTTGGGATTCATTTAAATATATTTTATAGGATTCGTAAGTGGTATTTGAGTACTAAAATTCCATACCGTACCAGAGCTGCCACAGACGACATTTTCCTGTTATTTCCGTACCACTATTTTAACAAAACGAAATTTATAATAAACTTATGCAGGCAAAGTGTAGGTATACCTTTACAAATACATTATATATACATATATATATATATACTGATGGAAAAAAAATCCCAACACCAAGAAAAAATTATTGTACAGTAATGAAATTTCAGCAATACATTTGTCTAGGTAACATATTTAATTGATTAAAGTTTCAAGATCACAGGTAGAGCCATTGGCGAGAAGAGTTGGTACATTAGTAACCGGTGAAATGTTGGTACATTAGTAACCGGTGTAACCGCCAGAATTTTGAATGCAAGCATGCAAACGTGCATGCATTGTGTCGTACAGGTGTCGGATATCAGTTTGTGGGATGGAGTTCCATGCCTGTTGCATTTGGGCGGTCAATGCAGGGACGGTTAATCCTGGTTGTGGATTACGCTGGAGTTGTCGTCCAATGATGTCCCATACGTGCTCGATTGGAGAAAGATCTGTTCATCTAGCAGGCCAAGGCAACATGTCGACACTCTGTAGAGCATATTGGGTTACAACAGCGGTATGAGGGCGAGCGTTATCATGTTGGAAAACACCCCCCTTGAATGCTGTTCATGAATGGCAGCACAACAGGTTGTATCACTAGACTGACTTACAAATTTGCAGTCAGGGTTCTTGGGATAACCACGAGAGTGCTCCTGCTGTCATACGAAATTGCTCCCCAAGCCATAACTCCAGGAGTAGGCCCTGTGTGTCTAGGCCGCAGACAGGTCGCTAGCAGGCGTTCACCTGGCCTCCTTCTAACCAACACACATCTATCACTGCGACCAACGCAGAACCGGCTTTCATCAGCAAACACAACAGATCTCCACTCCGTCCTCCAATGAGCTCTAGCTTGACACCACTCACGTCGCAAACGGCAGTGGTTTGGAGTCAGTGGAATGCACGCTATAGGGCGTCTGGCTTCGAGCTGTCCTTGAAGTAACCGATTTGTAACAGTTCGTTGTGTCACTGTGGTGCCAACTGCAGCTCGAATTTCAGCTGCAGACGCAGTATGATTAGCCACAGCCATACGCCGAACACGGCGGTCTTCCCTCTCAGTAGTGTCACATGGCCGCCCGGAACGCGGTCTTCTTGAGGCAGTACCTTCCCTTGACCACTGCTGCCAACACTCATGCACAGTGGATTCATTCCGGCCGTCTTTCTGCAATACCGCGGAAAGAAAACCCACCTTCTCGTAGCCCTACTACACGACCTCGTTCAAACTCAGTGAGCTGTTGATAATGGCTTCTTCGTCTTCTTAGAGGCATCCTTGACTAACATTAAACCACTACGTCAAATCTCAACTGTAAATAACGATCACGAACCATAGAGCGCTTATTTAAAGCAAACCTCATTTGCATGTTTATAGTGTGGCTACTAGCGCCACACTTATGCGCGTAGCTCGAAATTTGAATCGACGTCATCTTTCAGATGTATAAACACGCCTACCAAATTTCGTTTATCTAGCACAGCTCCTTCCTGGTGTTGGGATTTTTTTTTCCACCAGTGTATATATATATATATATATATATATATATATATATATATAGCAAACAATTGACAGGAAAATTTATAAATATATAAGTTTTACAGATTAGAAAAACCAATAGGAGTATTACAAACCAATGCGCAAGATTGCAGCGAAAGGAAATGCAAAACTTAGATGTAGTAATATATAAATGCAGAAATATATAAACAAATGAATGAAATTAAATGTAGAAATATATAAACAAATGAATGAAAGTATACCCCAAAAAACACTGAGATCTTCATCAGGGAGGCCTCTCAGTGTAGGGGTGAATGAGAAGTTTCTGAAAGGACAGTAGCTATAAGCTAATAAATATCCTTAGCCCCCAACTTCTCACCAAACAGAAAACCACCAATAACTGAAGAGAAATCAAACATACATATAATGTATAAAACTACTAAAAATATTTTATAAAATTATCAAATTGTAAAAGTTACAAAATTACATCAATTCATTTTTTAAAAAATATATACAATACAAAAAAGAATTACTGAAGGTAAACAAGAAAGTATAAAATGAAATAAAAATACAACCCTTCATATGGAACAAAAACTATCTTCGACCGACGGGGCTACTCGTCGGTACTTCAATATCGCCCTTGAATGAGGAAGTAGAACAAACCGAGATAGGAAAACTCTGAAAAGTCACAGTTAAAAATTGACGGGTAGCAGTTAATTTGCAAGGTACTTTTTAAGTCTTCAAGAGCATATTTTAAATCTTCTACATTATTGCAAATAGTATGAATTATTTTAAGCTGTGCGAACATAATATTTTTTAAAACTTTTCTACTGATATTTGAAAACCAATTAGTAAGACTATTAACTTTAAAATTAAAATCCTTTCTTTTATCATATAATTCAATGAGCCATTTATCTTCATTTCTCTTTATATTTAAATCTAGGAAAGAAATTTTATCAGTATCTGTACGGTTCAAAACCGATTCTTTAGGATATATTTTTTTAGAGATATTTTCGAAACAATTACAGTTAAAAACAATTAAATCATCAATATATCTGAAGAAAGTAATATTTATAAAAAAAATTTCAAAAAAATATAAAAATAAATTTGCGAAAGCACTCGTAAAACTCGTTCCCATTGGGATCCCCCTACGCTGTAAAAAGTAATCTTTCCCGTTAAACAAAACGTTTTCAAAAATACAAAACCTGATAAGATTAGTCCAGTAATTTTTATCACAATTTAAGTAGCTGCCAAATTCATCATAAATGCTTTCAAAAACTTCTATTACCAAGTTATGTGGAATACTGCCAAACAAATTTTCAAAATCGTAGGTATTTACGGAAGTAATGTTTTCTGAATTATTCTTGAAATATTCTAAAACTTTCTGGTTATTGTTTATAATTTTACAATCATTAGCAGAATTTATTACTTTTAAAACTGAATTTAAATATTTAAACAAGATTTTACCGGCTTTATCATTATAGTTATTAGTACCACAGGTGACAAAACGAAATTTAACTGGATTTTTATGAAATTTTACAGTAACGAATAGATATGGAAAATTAAAACAATTTCTGCTTAAATTTAGTTTTTTTATCAAAGGCCAATATACGTTTTTTGATAATAGAGGGGTTGTCAGTTAACTTATTGAAAGAACTATTACTTGAATATTCCTTTAAAAGAAGATTTTTATAAAAAACTTTACAAATAATAGCAAAATTACTATTAGCTTTATCTACTGTAGCAATAATAAATTTAAATTTTAAATTTTCAATACTTTTTTTAAGTTCAGCACTATAATTAAACTCATCAAGGTTAAATCTACTATAGTAAATTCTAAGGAAAAGCAATTGTTTTTTAAAAAGGTACAAAAATTTAAATTTCCATTGTTTAAAATCTTCAAAAGGCCAGCTATATTTATAGGAAATTTTTAAAATAAAAATGTCTAAATCTTTTTCTATAAAATTAATGATTTTTTATTGCTATAATTAAAATTCAACCTAAAGCTTGATCCCAAATTCATAATACTTTTTAAATGACCATCTTCAATTATATTTAAATTTCCTGAGACAATATGACCATAATAAGGATCAATAAATTGTTTTAATTTTCCATATCTATTCGTTACTGTAAAATTTCATAAAAATCCAGTTAAATTTCGTTTTGTTGCCTGTGGTTCCAATAGCTATAATGATAAAGCCGGTAAAATCTTGTTTAAATATTTAAATTCAGTTTTAAAAGTAATAAATTCTGCTAATGATTGTAACATTATAAACAATAACCAGAAAGTTTTTCCATCTCTACGTTCTGGTCTCCCAGTTTTATTACTGAAGAAATAATTTCCAATATTTTCAACTCTTTTTGCTCCCACACAGAAGAAGGATCGATGTGTGATAGCACATACAGGAACATCTGTATCATTATCAGGAATAAAGTACTTTATGCTTATCTGTCTTTAGTTTTGGTCCATTTGCTTTGGACGATATGCTTTCTTAGATGTAATTTTCATATGAGAACACGGGATACAGGAACATCTGTATCATTATCAGGAATAAAGTACTTTATGCTTATCTGTCTTTAGTTTTGGTCCATTTGCTTTGGACGATATGCTTTCTTAGATGTAATTTTCATATGAGAACACGGGATACAGGAACATCTGTATCATTATCAGGAATAAAGTACTTTATGCTTATCTGTCTTTAGCTTTGGTCCATTTGCTTTGGACGATATGCTTTCTTAGATGTAATTTTCATATGACAACACACACAAACAAACAAACAACAACAAAAAAACTGTCGCTGTTTATCAGTATCGCTGTACATGGCCTTAAACGCTCCTCCGTTATCGTTTGTGAGGATGTTTGACTTATAAAACACCCTGTCAATATGACTGCAGGCGGCTGTTCCATGCTTACAGAACGACGACTAAAGTTTTTTTTTTTTTTTTTTTTTTTTTGTTCCCATATTCTTGGATTATGTTTATGATTTCTCGGGTTGGGAGATAATATAACAGCTTCTTCATTCGAATCACTCATAATATTCTTTCCAACTTAACTTCATTAGCAAAAATAAAATATCTTAATGTGGCAACACCATTCTTTTCGGTATTTTTGACTTTTCACCCAAGGCAAGACAAACCACGTGATCTCAAGGTTGCTGCAATTGGTTAAACTTGACTTAATATCTTCTGGCACAAAACTTACTTTTGGCTTAATTCTTTTTGGAAAAAAAAAACACGAATTTCACCCTCTGTTTTCAATGCGACTAAAACACTATTCGGAACTTCTATTTATTGAAATACATTGTTAGACACGTGCTGCGATCTTTTGCAGCGAAAAGTAAATTTTTGAAATTTTTGACTTAACGCCTTTTGGAAAAAAAGCTCTTCATATATCTGTAATTACATTAAACTACATTTCTGTATAGTAATTATTAATTTGCGATTCTTTTGCGGCTGTTTTGTGCAAACATATTTTTTTTTTATCTCAAAATTATATACAGATTATATATGTATGTATATTACACCTAAATGAAAAAAAAAAAAAAAAAAAAAAAAAAAAAAACTTTAAGTGCATGAATATTGTTTCTACCATAAACAATCTACCATAAATTAAGATAATTAAGTAAATTAGATATATTGTAAAAATAATCCATATATCTTAGTTTAATGTAAAATAAATAATAGGATTTTAAATAAACAATTTTTATTTATTTTACAAGTACACCATTTGAAAGTAATTTTCCTAATTACAGAAGAATAAAAAAGTGTTATTTTCTTTTCGTTTGAAATAAAAATTTACTTTCAATCAAAAAGGAAATTTACATATACTCATTTAAAAGATTTAAAGAAATTTCTATTTCTATTAAAAGACAAAATTTCTCTTTAACATTAAAATGTTAAAGAGAAAACTTTATAAATGAATTCTGCACCTCCAAATTAAATTAAATTATTACATTTCAAAATCATTCGATTTCTTTAATGAAAAATATTTTTCTAGAGCAATATTTTAAAATCTAAAAAAGTTTTCTAAAACTTGAAAGAAATAATGTAATATAATATTTTGATAGTAAAGTAAATTAAATCTTTTTTTATCATCATATTAATTTTTAACGTTATAGAATTTAATATATTTAGAACGAAACATAAGTATATTTCGAATAAATTAGAATTTTTATTAGAATTTTAGAATTTATCAATTCTTTCTTTAATTTAATATAACAAAAGGGGAAAAAAAATAATTGTATATTATTTATACGATCATTTCTTCCTTAAAATTTGTATCTTTTTTTTTTTTTCTCCGAGGAAATATTTGCATTTAAGATATACAACATATACAACTGATTCCCAAATTAATATATATATATATATACATATATATATATATATATATATATATATTTATAAGGCTAAAAAATATATCATGGCCTATTAAAATTATTGTTACATGTCTTATACTCAACTATTCTCTACACATATTTTCAATTTTAAACATCTATTTTTAAAGGTGCAGTAACCGCCGCTTAATAAATTCACTGGTTAATAAAATTAGCCGCTTAATCTGATCCAATTACCAGGACCAGAATAAAAACAATACAAACTACTTTTATATCCGCCGCTTAATAAAGTCAGTATCACCGGTTAATAAACTCAAAAATATCTCCTCAGCAGCCAATAATATCTTTTATGCACACTTTTTTTTTTTTTTTTTTTTAAATAGAAAAAGGAATTGAGGCACAACAAATCCTCCGTTATCCCTCATTGTCGAAGTTTTTACACAAGCAGCACAGTTACAAATTAAACACGCCCCATAAATTATATCTCCGAACCAATTTCAAGGAACGTATTCTTCAAAGCGCAGTAATAAGTTACAAATTTGATTCGAAATGATATGTATATGTATATTTTAATTTCTAATTACTAAAAGACAATTTCTAGTTCATATTTTAAAATTACTATAATTCATGAGATTTAAACGAAAGATTTTAAATTTATTAGAACAGCGTGGACGTTTGGTAAAGTAATGACAATTTTCCTCAAACGAAAGTGTATGGGAACTTGAAATGCGTTTAATTTACTTATATGGAAAAAAATAATTATTTATCTATCAAAAATTGATTAATATTGTTTACTAATCTTAGTCAGGTTATAAAATGTTAATTATCTGCATTTCTAGTTTCTTTTCGCATTAAAATAGCTGATTTCCCATTAAAATCACATTAAAAAGATTCGCCAAGGTAAGTAATGGCCTTGGCACCAAATTTGGCGAGTTTTTTGCTCCTTGGCGAAATTTTTGCCGACCTTGACAAGAAAATCCTTACTATCGTATCAAATATGGAAACTATATAACTTGAATATTCTACAATATACCAGAACATTTTGGGTTTTATAGAAGGGTATAAAAAGAAGCCCAATGCGGCCAAGTAGTCAGTTTTCTCGCCAACCGCTTTACGATAAATTTCTTCTGACTTGTTCTGCTTCTTTCTTGTTATTGTTGTTTGCCGAGCATTGCTTGTTTTAATGCTATAATTCAGATTATGCTGTTAATTTGATGTTGTCAGCTGTTATTTAAACTGTGTTTACTTGTTAATCTGAAGTTAATATTTGGTTTATAGAAATGTAGTCTTCTCGAATTTTCTGTAAATAAACTTTTGAACTTCTCCAAGTTTCGCCTTTCATTTAGAGATAACTCACGAACCCCGAGTACATAACAGTTCAGGTGTCACCAGTGGGGTTGTCTGTGAATGGTGATAACTATAGGTATGGAGCAAGAAATGAAGATACTTCTCGAAGGGTTAACTGTCCAGATGAGTGAAATGAAAGAGAGGAAAAGAGAGATGAAATATAGTCTGAGTGAAGAAATGCAAGAAATGAAAGTAGTACTGGAAAAGATGGAAACCGGATTGACTGGAGAAATTAAATAAATGAAAGCGGTACATGAAAAAATGGAAACCAGGTTGACTGAAGAAATTAAATCCATCCAAGAAAAAGTGTAATCCAATCAAGACGAGATGAAAGAACTTTCAACAGTAAAAGAAGCAATAGAGCGTAAATTATCAAAGATGGAAAGTATACTAGATGGAATGGAGAATAAAGTTTTGAAGTTAGAAGGTAATGTTATAAGAATAAAAGAAAGTTTCGAAGAGAAAGTACAAGAAAATATTGATCAAGTGTTGAATTTTCTGAGATAGAAAGCAAAGTGAATAGAATATAGGAAGATCTATAGAGAAAAATAGAAGAAAAATACACGGGGGAACTCATACTAAAACTTGAGAATAAATTCGAAGAAAGACTGAGAAATGAATTGAAAAAGAAGATCCAGAATCTAGAAGAAAAGTTAACATCTATGCCTCAGGAAGGTGAAAGAATAACGAATCGAGAAGCAATAAAGAGTTCCACATATGATGGGAGATCATCCTGGTAAGCATTCAAGACACAGTTTTCCGTCGTAGCGCAGGATAATGGTTGGAACCCTACTGCCGTCTTGGAAGTAGGGTTCCAACCATCTTGTATCATCGTTACGGGACGACGCAGCTGACACAGGGGAAACCCTTTCGAAAAAACAGCGAAATGACTTCGAAGCTTTGAGCAGATCACTGGAGCTGGTTTTGGAAGGAAATTGTGAAAAGAAAACAGTCGGCTCCATTTAATGTCAAACCATCAGAAACCAGGGAAAGGTTTACAAGAACTGACATCAAATATTCAGAGGCTATCCCACGTATCTTTCTCGGACTATTGCCCTGAAACTGGTAATGATCCGACGCTAGAATATTTCATTGATGCAGTGTCAGATTCAGAGATTCAAAAAGCACTTCCACTCACCAACGTCAAGGATGTTGAGTCAGATTTAGCGTATGCCCTGGAGATTGAGACAGCCCAAGAAGCCTCCTGTAAAGACCAGAAGAGCAGCACGGCAGTCACTTTGGGTGACTCTCAAGCTGACCTTAAGGAGATAAAGAAAAATTTGGCAGATTTTACCTGGAGATTACGCAGTTTTGAGAGTAAGAAAGAAACGAAGAATCCAACGACTAAATGCTGGGGCTGTGGAAGAGATGGGCATGTCAAACGAAGCTGCCCATTTAGACAATCTAATGAAACTGCACAGAAGTCCTTTGAAATATGTCATCGGGAAGGAGCTCTAGCTGAAAATCCAGATGCTTAGTTGAGGGAGTCTTGCGCTGAAGGTCGCAAGTACTGCTCTAGGACCGAAGAGAAACATCAGCTGATAAAGTCAGTTACTCACCAAGGTAGAGTTTCATTGTCATCGAAACAATATCCATGGTGTGATGTGGAAGTTAGACAAACCCAGTTGAAACATCTTGGCATAAAGCCAATACACCAATTCTAAGAGACGACCAGTGACAGACCTAACCGGCAGGAAATTTCCTAATTTTGCCCCATCATGAAATGCTACTGGGCACTCTGGGACTCTCTGCATGTGAAAAACGGCGTATTATACAGAAAATGGGAATCTGACGATGGACGGAACTTCAGATGTCAGATCCTACTACTAAGATCGAAGATTCCGGGCAATCTAGAGGCTTTACCGGAGGCCATTTCGGAGTGACGAAATCTCTCCTGAAATTTCGGAAACGCTTTTACTGGTGCAAGGCAAGGGAGGACATGCATAAATGATGCCAGTCTTGTGATTCTTGTGCGGCCCGTAAAGGCCCGAAAAGACGAATCTGTGGAAGACTACAACAGTATAACGCAGGAACATCATTTGAGCGGATCGCACTCGACATCTTGGATCCATCGCGATGGACTTGCTCATGAAATAACTGTATCCTAGGGCACATCTCCTACAGCTTCATACCGATCAAGGTAAAAAACATACATCTGCTGTTTTCAGAGGACTGCGTCAACAGTTCGGCCTAGCGAAACTCAGACAATGCCCCTACATCCCCAGTCGGACGGCATAATTGAGAGATTTAACCGCACCATCCTAAATAATCTCTCTCTTCTAGTATCAAGGAAACAGCAAGACTGGGATTTGAAGTTGTCTTTGTTCCTGCTGACTGATCGAAGTGCTGTTCACGAAACCACCTTTTATACTTCAGTTTAAATGATGTTTGGACGCGAACTTCGTCTACCAATTGATCTCCTGTTTAGTTGTCATCCAGATGCGCCTTTATATCCCGAAGAGTACATCCAAGATCTCCAGGTCCGATTTGAAGAAATACACAACTTTGCTCGGGAGCAGATTAGTATGGCAACGGAGAGAATGAAGACAAGATATGATCTAAAGGCTACACAACTTGTATTCAAGGAAGGAGACAAAGCTTGTTTGTGGAGCTCTGTTAGACGTAAAGGACTCTCTCCTAAGCTACAGTGTTGCTGGGACGGTCCCACCAGTCAGCAGCAAAAGTATCCGAGCACTAGCAATAAACCCTGTCTAAAAAAGTACACTTAATACTGCTTTGTTAAATAAATCATTGTCAAGTCATGCTCTTAGTCAGTCTAAGAACATGATTCAACAAGGAATTTTTTAACAAAACAGTTTTAAGTGTACATTTTTGATATCAGTATTATTGGCTAGTGCTCGGATACTTTTGCTGTCGACTGTTTATAGTCCTTAAGATGCTGAACGGTGTCGTTGTAAGAATTAATAAACCATCTTCATCAAAACAGAAGGTAGTATACTATGACCATTTAGCCACATACCATGGGTAACGGTAGTTTTAAATGTGTATATTGTAAATCTTTCTATATAAATCTTTGTGCTTATTTGTAAGTTTAGTAAACATTCCTCACTTACTTTTGTAATCTGTATTGTTAATTTTTTATTATATGGAACTTAGTTTTTATATTTTATATTGTTTAGTTTCGCCTCCTAGTTTTACTGCCCGGGACGTTCAGTCCCGGTTTCTGCATTTTTAGTCCCGGTTTCTGCATTTATAGTTTGTTTTTGCATTACCATAGCTCATTTCCCTTTAAAAACACGTTAAAAATCTTCACCAAGGCAGGTAATGGCATCAGCGCCAAATTTGGGGACCTTAGCGAGAAAATCCTTATTATCGATATACCAAATATGGAAGCTCTATCTTTAATATTTTACGAGATACTAGAACATTTTGGGTTTTAATGCTGTAATTCATTTATTACTGTGAATTTGATGTTGTCAGCTGTTATTTAAGATGTGTTTACTGGTTAAACTGAAGTTGATACTTGGTTTTTAGAACTGTAATCTTCTCGAATTTTCTGTAAATAAACTTTTGAGCTTCTGAAAGTTTCGCCTTTCATTCAGAGACAACTCACGAATCCCGACTACGTAACACTATTATATTTTTTTCTTTCTGAACATACTATGTGAGGAAAGTATTTTGATCATGTCAAAAATTTAACTTTCAGATTTTGTTGTATATACATATTTAGGGTCCCCTGATTTCATTTTTTGCTATTTTTACGGTGATGTATGTATGTGCGTGTGTGTGCATGTGTGTGTGTGTATGTGTATGTATGTAAGTAAACACAATAGTGCCTTAACGCTTTATTTGAATTAGCTGAAAATTGGTACGTATGTCACCATAGCATGAACCCTTTGATTTTGGTGAATCCAGCACTTATAGCTTTTTTACAGGGACGCAAAGAAAAATTCTTTATCATTATGACTTATGAGCTCAAATTATATAAAATGAGAGAGCGTTTAAACGCTTTAATCGAATGAACTAAAAATTTATACACACTTTATAGGTCATCGTCGAATCATGAGCTGTATAGAATTTGATGAATATAGCAATTATAGATTTTTACAGTGACACAAAGAAAGATTCTTCATCATTATGACGTATGTGTTCAAATTATTTGAAGTGCAATAGTGTTAAACAACATACTATATAGTATGTTGTTTTCTCTTTTTCTATCAGATCTCTTTCTTTCTATATTTCTTCTACTATCAGAAATTTCTCTTTTGTTTATGTAATGACTTCTCTTACTTTAATTTATCTAAACATCCGTTAATTACTTAATGTTCGAAATGTTCAGGGCATACACTTCACTTTTTTAACAAGCTTTTATTAGCTTCACCTGTATGTATGTATTTCGTAAATGCTCTGGGAGCAAACAAAAAATTTATATTTAAAAAAAATACTTTCCCTGCGTGAACGATGTGGCGTTGAGGTAAGGCGCCGTGCTACGAACCTAAAGGTCCAGCGTTCGATCCCAGTCAGGGGAGGTTTTTTAAAAATGTTTTTTTTTTTTAATTCTAAGTTATTTTAATTAAAGATTTAAATTATGTAAAACATTATGGTGTGTCACTCACACGATTTTCTCTTACCCTTGCATTTTAATACTAAGATAGATATTTTGTGTTTTATAGTTCACATTTCTATAAAAGCGTGTTCTTTAATTTTTTAAAACTATAATATTATTTTTTTTTTTGACAATGATTGGTTAAAAATAATTCTTATTATGTACGTTTATACAAAATTTATTCCATACTTCTCTCTCTCTCTCTATATATATATATAAAGGAACGGAATGACAGTTCTTCATGTTTAACAATCTATAACCAAATCTCATCAGCACAAACTTAAGTGAAGTTCCATTAAAATAGGAAATTTTCTTAAATTCAGTTCCTTGGTTACATAAATACAACAACAGAAATATTTCGGTAATATATCACACACAGCAAAACACTTTTAAAGCAAGGGCAATTCATCATCTCAAAACGTGTAAATACGTCGGCGTAAAACTGGAGGCCTAAACATTATACTTATCCTATACCTGAATTTAAGTATTTTGATTTTAATAATCACTCACTTTCTCTAACACCGACATATATATGTATAGATATGAAATAAAACCTAGAATTTTTAAAAGTTCATAATAAGATTCTGGTTAGAGCATGTAAGTATTTTTAATTATATATATATATAAAAAAAATATGTAATTTAATAAATCAATATTTCAAAAATAAATTATTTATGTCATATTTTGCTTACTTAAAAGAAAATATAGAAAAATAAAAAAGAATCGAATTATGAAGGAAATATTTAAAAGCATTCTCATAAATTCTATTCTATAAAGGAAATATAATTAAAAAATGAATTATATTCTGTAAAATATGTATATTCTATTAAAATATTACAAAAGATTAAAAAAAAAAAAAAAAACCTGTCATAGCTAGAAATTATGCTGTGATATGCAATTAATATTGATAAGGCTGTATATATTAAAACTGCATTTTAATTGTTAAAGACATATATATATATATATATATATATATATATATATATTACGTTAATGCATCCATTTGTATTTCTTCAAAATTTTTAACATAATTACAAAGTGTGTACTTAGTTCAAAATTGACTTCCTAAAATTAGTTTATTAATATATATACATATTTTCATAAATTTTCTTTTAATGAACTGAAATGTAAATATTTGATCAGCATTATGATTTATCACAATTTTTGTTTCTGTAATGTTAATTCTATTAAGTAAATACAACCATTCAATGTGTATAAATATATGGAATATATGTTTCTATTTGAAAGCCTTTAAAGAAACAGAGAAATATTTAAAAAAGGTTTTAAATATTTCATTGTGTTTAATTAAATACCATACAAAATTTTATACAAAAAAATTATTTTTAAAATAATATACAATAAAATTTAAAATTTATTGGAAAATGAGGAAATGTACTAACATTTTTAGATTTTTTTTTAAAGGAATTTTATTGCTGTCTTTAAAAGTTACACTTGAGAAAAATTAAATATAACATTTTATTAAATTTATCTATGAAAAATATTGAACTATAAATATATAGCATAATGTAATATTAAAACATTTTATAAACATATTTCTTTTTATTCTTTTAAAATTTTATAATTTTAATCATTATTTTTAATTATATATACGAGGTGTGGCTATTAAATAACAACACTATTGCTGTAAAACATTTTATTTTAAATTTAGACATATTTAGTTATTGTCACCTTCAATGTACTTGTACACACCTCCTCTAACCCTACAACGCCCCATGCGAATTTTCCATTGTTCGAAACAGTGCTGGAAGTCTTGTCCTGTGAGCGCCTGCATGTGGCATGCCGCTTATTCTTTCACAGCTTTAACTGCCTCAAATCTTGTTCCTTTTAATGCATATTTAACTTTGGGGAACGGATAAAAGTCACATGGGGCCAGGTCAGGCGAATAAGGCGGATGGTCTAAAACTGGGATGCTGTATTTGGCTAGAAACGTCTTGACAGACAATGACGTGTGAGCTGGCGCGTTGTCTTCAGGGAGAACCCATGACTTGTTTTTCCGCAATTCAGGTCGTTGTTTCCTTACTCCTTAACGGAGTTGAGCAAGCACCTCAAGATAGTAATGCTGATTAATAGTTTGACATTCAGTAACCCAGTGAAGGTACACAATACCATGAATGTCGAAGAAAAAGGACCATCATCGCTTTGAATTTCGGTCATCATCTCCAAAGTCTTCTCAGCCATCTTAGAAACGGTTGAACCACTCATAAACTCGCACACGTGATAAGCATTCATCGCCATAAACTTGTTTTAATAAAAGAGAAGTTTCACTAGCGGTTTTACTAAGTTTCACGTGAAACTTCCCGACACATTCGTTGCTCTACCTTTACACTTATCACGTTTTCGGCAGAACGAAACAAACACCTCTTACACAAACGAATGTTACGGCCAGACTGATTTCTCTAAAAACACGGGAGGCGCTGCAATCGAAAGAAAAGCCTTTACGCTGCACACCTGCCGGTCTTTCGGATTTGGGGCATATGTAGTTCATGTGTAGCAGCAATAGTCTCGTTATTTGACAGCCACACCTCGTATATATACATATTATCTCTTTTTCATATTTTATTCTTATCTCTTTTTAATATATTTTCTTTTCCTTTTTCTTTTTTTTTAATTGGAATAGAGACTCTAATTCTTATTAATGCCACTCGGAACCACCGAGTCCGGTAGGGAAAAACTTCCTGAATTTAAAGCTACAGGAGATCGTCATCTGTTTTTAGGAGCACCATAAAAGTGGACGCACACCTTCAAACCGACAAGCGGGTACTAGATTGCACTACCAACAATCAAAGATTTCGAAATTTGATTCAATTCAGTGCCGAAGAAACTAACTGATAGAGATAAACAGATTAAAACCACATTTTTAACAGGCCTTATTTGTTCGGCATATAACTATCCCCTTAACTGCCCTGGGCGTATATATACGTTTTTCCGAAGTACGATCTTTTGTAATATACTGCTGCCAGTGAAGCTACTGACACTGCTTGACTATGCTATAAAATAATCTTGAAAGTTATTTTGACGGTGTTTTCGAGAGATTTACTTATTTCAAAATTCACTATCAAAATAAAGTCCTGTTTGTTGCAGTTTGCTGCCAGAAATTTTCTGTAATTCAGAAAAATACGTTCTATTAACGTAATTTTTCGGACTGAGCTGCCGAAGACAGTGGGTACCCGGTGTAACTTTTACCCGATGATAAAAAATGAATTTTTAAATATATTTTCTTAAGAATAAAAGCTTGAGTTGAGAATGAATATGTGTACGCAGCGCACATATATCTTCCTACATGTCTCCGCATCGCGCATGGATCTGCCTGTCGAAGACATTGGGGACACGGTGAGAGTTTTTACCTGAACATAAATGAAATTTTCTTAAATTTCTTTTCTTAAGAATAAATGTTTATTAGTGATAAAATGCAATTTTGAGAATTAAATATTATTAAGTGATTCATTAAAAATAGTGACCCACTAGCGGGCGAAGCTCTCTAGTTAAATATACGATTTGATATTTACACGATTTGAGGCTTCTGATTACCGAAGTTAAATTTTTAACATTTGATCTTTGTCTGTGTCTTTTACTGTAACATAAAAACGAATAATTTTCGAAAGTTGTCTGAGTAATTTTAAGTTAACTTTTAATTTTAACAAAATATTGTATTTAAATGTATGTGCAGCAATTAAACAGGGGGGGTGAGGGGGAAGTGGCCACCCTCACACATATCTAGTTATCATATAAAGTTTTTTCGAAGTCTAATTTGAATTGTTTTAACATAGGTTTACATATCAGTTCACGTTATCTCACCTCTTAATCTCCCAGTTATACTCATAGCATTAGAGCTATATAATCTTATTCAAATTCAAACCTTTATTAATATTTTTACTTTCTCTTACCCATAAGGTAGAGAAAGTATTGTTTTTGGGTCAAATTTTCGAACGCGAGATTTTGTTATATTTACACGTTTTGAGGTCCCCAGAATACGAAAATCATGTTTTTAGCAAATGGTCTTTGTGTCTGTGTGTGTGTCTGTGTGTCTGTCTGCTATCAGCATATCTCAAAAACAAATTATGGTAGAAAGTTCAAACTTGGTATTCTAAATGTGTATCATATAGGGATGCTACAGTAAGCTTTTCGTTAAGATCAAGCAAATGGTTCGTGTACAGGGACAATCAAGAGATTTCTAATACATTACGTCTATGGGGGAAATTGCAGGAAAATAGAGTTTAACGTCTATAGACTGCACTAAACCAAATGAAACAAATATATAGTATATAGTTTGTGTAATAGAGACAGTTAACTGGGAAATTTTTTTTGTGTATGTAGGAGCCTCGCCTCCCCATCTGGGGGAGAAGTCCCCCCTCGAGGGGAGTAAATTTTCATGATGGGTATCTTTCAAAAGAGCTCGCCAATACCTTTAAAACGAATGGTTGAACCATCAATCTGCGATAATTTAAAACAAAGTTATCGATTTTTTTTACTTTTAATGAAAAAAAAACTTTGAAAAAAAATCGTACTTTTTTTTTTATTATTTTTTTTTTAAATATTGAGAATAAAATGGACTTTTTTTGGATATTTGGTGTCATACTACTTCTCTAATATGGAAATCGTCTGCCTTATCATAAAAGATAACTTTTTTAAATAATAATTTTAATAAATTATTTTTTAGAAAGAGAAATATTTTTTAATAACCGAATTAAATTATATATAAATGTAGGTGCATTAATGAAACGGGGGGTTGAGGGGGGCGGTAGCCCCCCTCACACAGAACTAATTATCATATAAAACTCTTCAGAAGCCTTATATTAATTGTTTAACATAGGTTTGCATAACAGTACTCGTTATTTTACCTATTAATCTGCAACCTGTATTTATAGTATTAAATTTCAGGGTAAGAGAAAGTCGTGTGAGTGACACACCAGATTATTATTATTGTTATGATTATCATTATAAAAGGATACGTCTTTTATTCAACAATACATGTCATAAACAAAAGTTCCTCACAAAATAGAAAGGCGTTCTGTGTCTTCTATGTCTATTCCTCTTTTCCATCTGAAACATTGACTTGTTTAGATTAATGCACAAAATTCATATTATGAAAATAAATGATATAGTATTACATATACAGGAAAGTTTTGTCGGTACTGGAGTTTTTTTAACAATACTAAGTTATATTCCATTATATATATATATACAGGACAGGAAAGTTTTGTCGTTTTAATTTAAAAATCTGCACGAGAATTTTTTTAACAATACTAAATACCTTCCAATATTATATACCGGGTGATCCAAAAGTAAGGACCAACTTTAAAATTAAATAATTCGAAAACGAATCAAGATACAAAGATACGGTTTGCACCAAACGGATGAAAAACGAACCGGGTTTTGTGTGGCAAAGGAAAGAAATTAGTTCTGTTGGCGACCAACAGATGGCGCTATAGTGTTTTATTTCACCAAAAGATGATTTACAAATGAAAAAAAAAATGCTGACAGCTTGCAAGTCAGCTTAATTACAGTTAATTAGTACTACTACAGTAACTGTTCAATGTCCATCATTCAGAAGTACAGCTGTGAGATGATTCACCACATCGTTCACAGCATTTAGTAGCAATTTCTTACGTTATGGCAGACACATTTTGGCGGATGGCATCTTTCAGGGCTGCTAGTGATGCCGGTTGGTCGCGGTACACTTTTGACTTCCAAGAATCTCCACAGCCAAAAGTCACAGGGTGTCAGATCGGGAGATCTTGCAGGCCATGCGTGATTAAAGTTGCGACTGAGAATGCGATATTTCGATGCATATAAGCTTCTAATACCATTACCTGCTATAGTTTTTCCTTTTTATATCGTTTGTTGCTTTGCATAATCCTACATCAGAAATACGACAGCGCCATCTGTTGGTCGCCAACAGAACTATTTTTTATTTCTTTGCCACACAAAACCCGGCTTTTTTTCCATCCGTTTGGTGCAAACCGTATTTTTGTATCTTGATTCGTTTTCAAATTATTCAATTTTAAAGTTGGTCCTGACTTTTGGATCACCCTGTATATATATATATATATATATATATATATATATATATAAAACTAGTATACAGAAAATATTTCTGATTTCAGGTTTTACCCAGGCAAGTTTACTCATTAAAAACGCCAGACTTTCCGGTACACCGAATAGATATCATCATTATTATTACAATGTAAAACATATTATAAGCCAGAGAGCAAATTTTCGATGAAAATAAACTCTACCAGACTCTATCATTCAGCTTGAAAAAGAATTATATATATTTAAATAGATTTTTTATTTTATTTTTTTTTTTTTTTAAACTTTTATCAACTAGTTTTCTTTATAATAAATGCCAAATGTAATAATGTGATAAAATCGAACCGATATATCAGAAACGAAACTGAAATTTTGTAAATATATTTACTTTCAGTAAATTTTCCATCATCCTCTAAATTGAACCACAAACTAACAGAATAATCAAATAAAGTTTTGCAGCTGTGAAAATTACACAAGAGAGCAGTAATTCTACTGTTTGCATAACGAAACTCTCAACTGGGTATATTTATTCTGTTACAGAGAATTTTATCAGCACTGAATGGCTTCTTCTCCATCGTTGATTAATTCTTATAAGATGTTTTCTTAAAAGTAGTTAAATATTGAGATTTAAACATGAGTACAATGCATTGTCATTGAATAAAAACAAAACTGATTATGTCTTTATAGAATTTTCTTCTCAAAATTAAACGGAATTTGTCACAATATCTTAAAATTGAATTTTTATAAATAATAATTAAAAAAAATAATGCAGCATTTACATAAGCATAAATAAAATGATTAAATTTTTGCCTTTTACTAGAATTCTTTTAGTACTATAATTGTACTTTAGTACTATAATTGTACTATAGTACTATAATTGTACTATACTTTTAGTACTATAATCTCATTTAAATATTATCCACACAGAATTTTAATATAAAAAATAAAACAAAATGTGACAAATTAAAAAAAAAAAAAAACTATAACACTTTTAATACTCTAAAATTAGGGTTAAATCAGTATTGAAATTTTCGAAAAATAAAAATTTAATAAATAGTTTTAAAAAATCTCACCAAGATTTATCACTTATTAAATCGAACCAATATAAAAAGATAATACAAGAAAAATAAATAAAATCATGTAATAAAGACATTTTAATTCTTGCCTATAACTTTTTTTTTTTTTTCATCAAATAAGTTTTTTTATGCTTCAAAATTTTCTGTAATTAATTATTTTTCGTCTCTTTAGAATATAAATAACATCAGCATTTTTTAGAAAACTATAAACATATCTATATACATAAATTTATTTTTTATCATAAAATTTAATTTGTATTTCACCTTTTTACTTTCTTTTACCCATAAAGTAGAGAAAGTATTGTTTTTGGGTCAAAATTTCGAAAGCACGTTTTTGTTATATTTACACGTTTATAGGTCCCCTGAATCCGAAAATATGTTTTTAGCGGTTGGTCTGTGTGTTTGTCTGTTATCAGCATATCTCAAGAACATATGGTAGCAGAAAGTCCAAACTTAGTATTCTACATGTGTATGACATAGGCATGCTACACTAAGCTTTTCGTTGAGATGAAGCAAATGGTTCATGTACAGGGACACCCAAGAGAATTCAAATACATTTAGTCTACGCTTGAAATTGCAGGTAAATCCAGTTTATTAGCTATAGATAGCACTAAAACAAATGAAATGAATATATATATATATATATATATTATATGCATAAAAACATGTCTCATGTAGAATATAGTTGGGAAATCATTTACTGTTCATTTACAGGGCTACCCAAAATGGCTAGACCATAGTGCGACAATAGCTGAAAATTGACGGAAGTGTATTTCAGTCCGTGTGTTATTACTATAGGAATATATTTAGGTGCACCATTTGGTCTGTACATAATTTTCAAAAGATATAAATGGCTGTAAATATTTAAGCGATAACATTCTTTTCTATTATTAGTGGAAGTGTTTTACAATAATATTTTATTATGTCCTGGATAGTTGCTCAGGAACTGAAATGACATATGGTAACTGAAATGACCTCATAGACATATGGTAATTAATATATGTTTTAAAGCTAAATATCCATCGCTTGTGATTTGTATATTTACACGATTTGAGGCTTCTGATTACCGAAGTTAAATTTTTAACTTTGTCTGTGTCTTTTACAGTAACTTAAAAACGAATAATGTTAGAAAGTTGTCTGAGTAATTTTAAGTGAACTTTTAATTTTATCAAATTATTTAAATTGTTTTTAAATGTATGTGCAGTAATTAAACAGGGGTTGACGGCGAAAGTAGCCACCCTTACACAGAACTAGTTATCATTTGAAAATTTTCCGAAGTCTAATTTGAATTGTTTTAACATAGGTTTACATATCAGTTCACGTTATCTTGCCTCTTAATCCCCCACTTATATTCATAGCATTAAATTTCTGGGTAAGAGAAAGTCGTGTGAGTGACACATCAGATTAGTTTTTTTTTTTTTATTTTATCTTATTCTCGTAGCTTTTGTATAAAATTATATATGTAGCATACCTCTTAATTCAATAGTAGACGTTAGAATTACGTCCATAATTCATGTCCTCATTCTATCGTGCAACTGAATTTGACACAAGCGTTATCTTTTATGTCAAGTAAATATCATACAATAGTTTTGTTGTCGATCAAATAATGCGGATCATTCATCCGTATCGACAGAGAATTACGTCTGCCAAATAAATTTACATCAGAAACTACAGCCAGGTGAATGCGATATAATGTGTCATTTCCCTTAGAATAAACCATTTATTGATTTAAACAATTTATCCATAATTTAAAGTTACAATTGAAATAATGAACTGTTTATTTTATTTTATTTTCTGAATTTACTATATGTTTAGAATAATATAAAATTATATATATATATATATATATATATATTTAATGGGGTTTGTATGTGATCGGTTGTTCTCGGATTACATTAATTTCAGGGAGGGGGGGGGGAATTCATATTATTAAAATATATATAGGCTTTGAAATTGAAGAGCTAATGTACTTAGATTAAAAGAGATTTTACTATTAATATTTTTTTATTTTAATTAGACTTTATTTCGAAATATTCGACGTGTTCATGAGCTCTTAAGGTGAAATAGTGATAAGTCCGGTATATTACATGAGGATCCACGAAGTGACTGAAGTGCCCGTAGTGGGGATCATACTGGAAGCTTATATTACGTACTTGTGTTTCGGAGAAAACCAAGAAAACTGTTAATTTATAGGTGATGAGCGCAACCTGAGATCTAATACGGCACCTTCCGTCTAGCATTTTCGAGAAAAGCAGCTCTCGGCCACTGGTTGGGCCTTTGAATTTTTATGAATTATTTCCGAATTATTTTTTATACAATCTGATTAACCATACTACTTCTTAAAGGTCATATGTTTAATTTTGCTTAAGATAAAATCTGCTGTTACAGATTCAGTAGACACTGTTATATCTAGAAATATAAAAATGGTTTTGACATAGAGAAATTATAATAAATCTAAGCGTAGATTTTCAATGATACTAATAAAGAATATTTAATTTCACTTAAATACGTAAAACACTATCAAGTTAATTTCATAAGTAGTTGCTTTCAAGGTAATTCAAATTACGAATATTTATTTTCTATTAAGTTTTAGTTCTTTACTTAATTTCTCATTTACTCCTAAAATTCTAAACTCTTTTTTTTTTTTAACCGAATTCACCACCCAATTTAAATCTTAATTCTTTAGAAGGCAAATTAGGTAAAACTGCTGTTTAATGTATGGATTGGCATGTTCTTAATAAATTGTCAATTTATTAAGAACATAAGAGATATTTTATGATAATTTTGTGACTAGCAACCCTTTAAATGAGAGTATGAATGAATTCCATGCTCAAGATAGCATAAAATAAATCACTGCAAAATACATTCTGAAACAAACCCAGACAGCATAGCGAGCTTGCATCAAAATTATCAAGCCTAAGTTTAATGCAGGCCGCAAACAAGCACGTAAGTTTACACTTGCCCAACTTACTTTAGGCTTAAACATTCAAGCGTAAACCAATTCCTATGATGCATTCTCTATGCTTGCTACACCATACATGAATCAAATACCTATGAATTTTTTTTTTAATCTTTTTTCTTATTTTATTTTTTTTAACGTTTTGGTGCATAACATTATTTATTAAATGTTTATAAAGAAAGTTGATTTATCCACTCTTCATTTACTTCTAAAGATATATATATATATGCTTCTGTAAAGAAAGCGAAATTTTTTAGACAATAGCAGAACAATGTGGAAAAATTATACATATTATCCTTCTCACCCTTTCTCCTGAGAAATATCGTAGTAATCGTAGTATTGGTTCCAAGGAACAATTTTTATAATATACTTGTCTATTTCAACTGAAGACTAACCCAGGTGTGTTTGCATTCCGGATTTTTTATTTTAATTCCAACCATTAATTACGAATTGTATTTTTGGCTATATTTAACTGCTAAACGTTACTAATAAACTACTAATAATATCACTATTAAAAAATTACTGGTGGGAAGTAAAATAAAAACTCCGGAACGCAATAATCCCTGGACCAACCTTACTGTGCAAGAAAATAAGCTCTTTTATGGTGCGATAAAATTTTGTTGTGCATTATTTTAACACGTCCCTTATCGATCGTATTTAGAGCTGATATTGTATATACAGACTGCGAATACAAATACATTTATTTTTTTAAATAATATGTCACACCCAGCTTCTTCTTCTTCTTTTTTTTTTTTTTTTTACTATAAACACATATTCACGCACAATTTCGCTGATCATGCGAGGACGATGATCGTATCAATACCTTTACGATTTATTCTATGGAATTACTAATCACTATCAGACACTAAATTACCTATACTAAGTATGAGAACCATGTGGAATGAGGGAAAAAATGTTTAATTTTTTTTTTCATATATATATTTCTTTTTTATGCATTCAGCTTTAGTTCACTTTTAGATAAATTTTTGCTTTATATTATTTTAACTAAAAATGTTTATAGAAAGACCAAATCAGTTTTTCTGTTTTGCATGTGAAGATGGAGATCGTAAATGCACATTTTATGATTTAAGCAAAGGAATTCTTACTTGATCCGAAAACGACATGGGCACCAATGTAGTGAAACAACGGTGAAAATGTATTCCTATATATTTTTTTCCTCACTTCTTTTTTATTTTTCTTTCTTTCTTTAATTTTCTGTAATTTTATTACGATGCACAAGTGGTTAAATTTTGTTCGATCATTTATTTTTATTTATTATTATTACAAAAAAGTAGCTATTATTTTCACTCCAACCCCAATATACACATATCCTTTTTAAATAAAAATTAATAATAATTCGAATAATTCGTATATAATTCGAATTAATGTATATAATTCGAAACAAATCTTTTCAGTTACATAAATGATTTTTTTCGCTTTAGTATATAAATAAAGTTTTTAATTGTATTAGAAAAAAAGTTAAACGTTTGAGTTGAATTATATTTTCAATTATATAATGGAAGTAATTTTAAACATTGTTTTCCAAGAAAAAAATATATATAGATAAAATATTCAACACAAAGCTTATGTTGCAACAGCTTATGGCATTCTGTAGTAATGAAAATACATTATTCTGACTTTACAAGGAGAAAGAATAAAGGTAATTTTGGATTGCTGCCAAAATACATAATCACCTTAATGTTTGGAAAAGGTTAATTCTAAATTAGAAATTTTATTTAATTTATACTCTCTATTTAGAGTTTATTATATAGTTTATTTAAATTTATAAACTTTACACTCTTTAATGGATTTATCATACTTGTAATATACTCCAAGATTTATAAATTTAAAACTCAGATTTTATATATAGGATTTCCCTAAATTAACCTGCCTATTCAGGAGTCTCTATTCGCGTAACTAAACGCATTGAATTGAAAATTTGTATAGACAATTCAAAGCATTCTGATATTTAATAATCTTTTACATTATTACAAAATTAAATTTTATCGTTTATTTATTTATTTATTTATTTTTTTATATAAATTAATTATAAAAAAAAAAAAAAAAAAAAAAAAAAAAGCTATTAAAATGTAATTACTTTTTTTTTAAATATAAAATATATTTCACCGACAGTTTTGATCCAAACATTTTACATATACTTAAAAATACATATTAAAAACGAATATCAAAAATTATCTTGTGCAAAAAAAAAAAAAAAAAGATTACAGATAGAAATGCAAGCGTTGATAAAATATGTCATGCTATCTACGCATTAATCACAAAATACTTTAACAATATATTCAATCACACAATTTTCTACGAAAAAACGAAATTAAATTTTTATCCTTATAAAACAATTTGGTAAAAATATTATATAATACTTAAATTTGGAATACATATTCTACTAACATTTATTTTTAATTACCAAAAAGGAAACTTTGGTTAAGCATGAAAAATATTTAACCGTTACGTACACTACAAGTAAAGTAAGTAATTTCCTATTTCCACAACGAAAACATCTTTTATGTTCTAAAAGTTAGTATTAGCGTAAAAAAGAAACTTATATAATACGCTTCGATGATCTTCAATAGATACGAGACCTTCCTTTTTTTAGTTTCAAACTGAAAAAAGATAAGTGTTATGTACAAGAGGATTCTTTGGTTTTCACCCTTTCATTCTTTTCTTTAAAAAAGCATTCAACTATATGTAAATATAAAAAAGTGCTATTGTACTGTAGTTTTAAACAAAAACATTATTTAAAATTACTGTTAAGAACATAATTTACAATATTTATATATACACACATGTATATATTCATGAACTCTGAATCGTACAATTGTTTTGCATTATAGTTTCCTGAAATCTTTTAAATTTCTCAAGATAAATATTTTCTTTAAGCAACAATTATAATAATAATGACAAGATAATACCTTTTGAACAATCTTTTTTCATATTTTATCAAGCAACATTTCTTTATTACATATATTACAGATAAGAAAAGTTTAAATAAATCGTAAAACAATACAATGTAGTATAGATAAATATGATTTATCTAAGCCAATTTTAAATAAAATTATCTTTGTGTATTTAACACATTAATAAAGATAACTTTCATGTTATGCATTTTTAAATTTTAATTTACTCTCTTTTCAAGTTTAATAAATTAGAAGAACATTTAATAAGCAATAAATATTATATCAAGAAATAAATATTATATTAAGAAATAAATATTATATTAAGAAAAAATATCATATTAAGAAATAAATATCATATTAAGAAAGATAAGTAAATGAAAAAATAAAATATTTTGCAGTTTTTTTTACAATCGTTTACATTAAATTAAAAAAAAAAAAAAAAAAAAAAAAAAAAAAAAAAAAATCACAAAAATTGACATAATTGACCTCGGTTATTACTAGCTTCACTACTTTTGTACGACATAGGAATCTGTCAAATTCCCATTTAATCAGAAAATGTAATCTATTCTATCTACCAAATACCGAAATAGAATATAACCAACATACCCACAATGACCAAAAAAAAAAAAAAAAAAAAAAAAAAACTCCTGTTAAAAGTACAGGAAAAATCTGGCAGCTGGGTTGCCAGTATTTCTCCGTCAAATATACAGTTAAAAACCATAAAATTGTATCACTGACATATATGTTACACAGGAATCCTGTAAATCAAACAGGTTTTTTGTTAAAAGTCCAGTTTTGTCCTGTATATTTGACGGAGAAATGCTGGCACCCCAGCTGCGAGATTTTTCCTGTACTTTTAATAGTTTTTTTTTTTTTTTTTTACAGTGCACAGTACAATGCGGGGAACAGAAATTTGGCGGGATAGTTGCTCGCAATTTCGCGATATTACTCAAGCGATGCGTTGTTGCTGTGAGTGTCAATGGTGCTTGTTTTATTAATGTTTATCGTTTGAACATGATTGTGATTACAATCAGTGATTTGATCAATCCAAAAGAAGTAATCAGTGATTAAACTCCCAACTTATAAAATTGCTTTGAAGTTTATTTTTTATTTTATTTTTTTATTTTTATTTTTGAGTGTGCTTTTATCTTGGAACTTTTCATCTTCGCCTTGAAAGCAACCGACAGGTATGTTTCTTTCTCTAAAGTTTCAAATATTGTGTAGCAGAAAGTTAAATAAGTGTTTGATAAAGTTCGAATACTTATAGAAATTTTTTCATATGAAATTACTATTTTATAAATTTTTCATATACAAATGCACACATGGACAGACACCGTACTCGTGTGCAATTTTTTATGCATGATAGAGAAAGGGAGATATTCAAAAAGAGAGTTGAAGATAAAAAAAAAAAGAAATCATCGTTATTCTTTGATATCTCCTGCATGTGTCTGCACATTTAATATCTCTCCAAGACATCATGAGGCTGCTATAAAAAAAAAGGATAACTGAGATCTGTGAGCAATCTGTGTCTGTTGCGTAACTGCGATAAATAAAAAAAAGATGTCCATCATTGAATGGAAATTCTCGTTTTTCATGAGACAGTATGACATAGGTAAAATTGAACAGCGAAACAAACAAATTTACCACCAAGGGGAAAATTAAGTGTTTTGAACATGAAAGAACTCAGTTCACTACTGATTTGTTTACACAACCATCCAGCTCAACACATAGAATAGATACATAATTTCCTCTGACAAAAGAGATAGCCTGTGATTCGTGTGAACCGATTGCAGATAAATGTGACAACAATGAAGATTTCTAGAATCTAGCGTAAAATTCACCCATCATGTCAAATGCCCAATAAAAAAACTTCTAATTGCGCGGCACTAAACATTGGCCGGAGGGGGTCGCCGAAATGATGGCCAATTGTAAAGGAACACCCAATGGGCGCATGTAGCTACCCCTTACAAAGATAATACTTCCACACCTTGTCCAAGCTCTACCATATGAAAGTCAAGGACGCTAACTAACACCGTATTGTTGGAAAATTAAAAATATTGCGCTCCTGATCGCTTCGAATTATCAGATAGAGCAATGGCAGCTATTACCTTACACGTGTAGCAAGATTTTAGTATCGTGTCTGACGATGACCGCACCCATTATATTTACATTAATAAAATTAGATATTAAAATGTTTTAACAGCTGAGAACTTCAAATGCAGTTGCAGAACAAAGACAATCTTCAAAGAATATATTTTACCATCTTCAAAGAATATATTTGTATGGGTGGAGGGATGACAACTTTCTGATTCAAAAAGGAAACTCAAAACAGTTTAAAAAAATAAAAATAAAAGATGAACAATCTTCATTTTTACAATAACCTAGTTCTGTGTTCGTTGTTCATGTTTCATCCAATTCTGGGTCTGCTTAAGACATTGCCAATAGCATTCTTTCTTATTTGATCGAAGCTGGATTTTCATAGAAGAACTGGACGTAAATGAATGTAATGGCGCCTTTAATAAAACAGGTCGAAATCGGTTGTTATTTGCAAAATTGTAAAGTAAGTTAAAATATAGCTACATTGGGTAGTGTGTCTCTTATAGTATATTTAGTTTTTATTTTGGCATTTCTTTAAATATTTAGATGGCGAAATGACTGGTTGAAAACATTTTTGTGATTCGATTGGTACGCAGTTGTATAAATGTGTGAAGCTCCCAGAGGTAAATTTTGACAAGGATATGTGGAAGATTCCACAAATTGACTGGAATATTTAAAAAAAAATATCAACAGTAATAATTACAAAACTTTGAATAAACACCGTAAAATGCAATATTCTCATAACATTTGTTTCTGGTTGAAAGAACACACGATCCTTCGCCAAACGAACAAAGTAGGCACAAGTACTGCAGTGAAAGCAGCAATGCACTGACTGCAGCACACGTGCCTTACGTTGTTCCCATGAAGGATCGTGTGTTCTTTCATCCCGAAACAATTGTTCAAAGTTTATTGCATTTTATGGTGTTCATTCAAAGTTTTGTAATTATTACTTTAAAACTCCAATACTGTGTTGCTTTCTTATTATTTTTCTAAAAGTTCAACAGTACTTGATAGGCACGGGTTTTAGAGGTAGCTGTCCTGAAGTTTTATCTGTTCTTGAATCTGGCCTACATTTTCATTCAAGATAGTTAACAACAGCTAATAGGGTTCTTAGATTGTATTTAAGCATTATTAACCCAACAAATGAACAAAAATTCGCAGTTCCTTTAACCCTAAGCTCATATATGCATGTATGGTACTTTATAAAGAAAAGAAAATACTTCACAAATGGACCAGAACATATATTTCAAGTTATAAAATAATGAAGATTCCAGCCAGAAATCTGATGAAAGTTACTGATATCAAGAAGTACATTTTTATCAATACAGAAAATTTGCTTTTGAGTACGAGAGTAGACAAAAGAAATCATATGAGAAAGTTAGGTTTCATAAGAATTGTATAAGCTAGATATTTATCCTCAAAAAGAAAGTCAATCAGATGTTTCCAAACGCACAAAATCAATTTACTTGCGACATACTACAACGAAATGACTTACTGGTACTCTAGTGCACTTTCACCACCACCGTTAATGTGAAGATTCGCACATCAACGGATATGGTCTAAGGCATAACCACGTAGAATAACGTCTGAATTCGACTTCGATAAATTTCCAAGTTACACCCAAGCGGATGCACGATGCGTGAAGGCGTCACAAAAAATCTTAAGTTACAATTCCCTAGATGATTATAAATGGATTACAATTCTTTCAAGGCCTTCAATACCAACCTTCTCAATAAAACCCGATTTCAAATTAATGAACATAACAAAATACAAATAAATGAATATATTTCATTATGAACATCACATTTCATTCAACTGAAAATTTAACCAATCAAAAAAATATTTTATATCAATGCAAATTTGTAGATTTTGAAAAAATAAATAAATAAATAAATAAAGAGCTTTACTTTTTAGTGCAATACGCTGGTAATGAATTAGTAAATGTATTTTTCCATGTAGTTATATTTACTATCATATATTTAAATTTCTTTAATGTGTTACAATATCCGTATATCTCTGCCTGTTATAGAATGTTTCTGAACAACTTGCACATCTCCCATAGACATGTCAGGACACAAAATGTCCATCACTTGAAAATGCCATCACGCAAGTGGCCCCCTTTTCCTTCACACACACACCTCTATCTCATCACATTACCCGTTTTTTCAAAGTTTTGTACCCACAATTTGATAGCATGCGCCGACGGAACTGGCGCCTACGGACTGAGAGATTGTAATGAGCACGAAATAGACGCTGCGCGGCCACGTAACTGTCGTTATTTTTGTAAATCGCCTTCACTGCAAAAACGCTTTGTTCACTGGTCCACGATGCCATCTCAACTGAACACCGATATCAGGGTCAATGTCAAAGATTTGCTGTCCAGATGGCACTACTCTAGTTTTCGAATTCCTAACGTAACTTACTACTTCCAGGTTTTCAAAATCGCCCGTTTCACTGCCACACCTGTTATATATTAAAAAAACCAGGCTTTTCTCTGTAAATTTTTCAGTATAAAAAATTTTCGCGATATTTTCACGTTTCACATATCATGAAAAACAAAAATCGCTCTAAAAATTTTCTGTGCGTGTGTTTGTGGTTGTGTTTGTATGTCTATAACACTAATTTTGTCCGGTACCACGTGAAAACGCCCGGACGGAATTCAATGACACTTGGCAGGAATTAAGGTCTGTACCCAACTTATAATTATGTCTAACAACTTTTGCGAAATATCCCACCGTTCCAACTTAGCGGGTGGAGAGCGGCAGAAGGTAAAAACTTGATTGTAAGCATTACTCAGCTTCAAATTACTTCAGGGTAAAGAAATTACGCATGAAGAGACTAGACTTGAGTACAAATAAAACAATATCAGCGTTATAGTGATTTTCGATTTTTAAGGGAAGAGAGGGGGAAAGTCAATTCTTAGCGGGAAATTTCCAAATTCAGAATTTTCGTGTAGAACTCTACCAAAAGTGGAACAAAGATGTGGAAAACAGCCATGGTTCATCTTTAGGATATTTCCAACAACATTTTTTTTTTTTTTTTTTTGATTATCCATGTTTTTTCGTGTGTGTGTGGGGGGGGGCGGTGTTATGATGGGGCAGATTCGAGATAACCCTTTTAGCACTAAATTTGTTTTAGGAAATCTATGGAAGCTGTGGCAAGGAATTTTGGCGCTTGGATTGCTTATAAGTGTCCCACACCTAAAGTAACAGGATTAATCGAATCCTCCCCCTTCTTTCTGAGGAGCAGAACGGGAAATAAAACGTTTGTAGGCATAACTCGTACTTAAATTACTTCACGTTCAAGAAATTGCGCATGAAGAGAGTAGACCTAAGTACAAATAAAGCAATATGTACGAATAGGAATTTTTTATTCTTGATGGAGGAAAGAGGAAAAAATCGTTTTTCAGGGGGTAATTTCGCAAATTCGCATTTTTTAGCAGAGATCTACTAAAAGTTGTACAACGATATGGTCTTCTTCATTTTTTTGGGGGGGGGGGAGGGGTTACAAAGGATTAAATTAGAGGTTCCCTTTTTATTGCTAAATTTGTATTGGGAATTCTATGGGATCTGCGGTCATGAAGTTTAGGGCGTTAATTTTTTATATGTATTCGACACCTACTTTAACATTATTTTAAGAAATCTCCCTCTTACTCCTCTTGGGGTCGGGGCAATAAATACATTTCCAATTGCAACCTTGCTCCAAATTATGTTAATAAGATTATATTTCATGTATGGATTAGTCATGCGTACCCAACACACACTATAAAGTGATTTTGTGATATTTGCCCTTCCCCTCCCCTCTAAAGTTTGGGGGGAAATTGCTTCAAATTATGTCGGGAAAGCGATTTTTTGATACGTCGATTCGTTATGCGTACTCTATACCCACACTACAAAGAAATTTGCGAAATCACTTTTTATACCGAAGTTGGGGGGGGGGGACAAGTTTTCAAGCTTAAATCTGCTCCAAATTACCTTAGAAAAACAGTTTTTGATGTCTGAAGCGGCTATTAATCTCCAACAAGTACTATAAAGAGATTCTGCAAAATTAAACACAATTCTCACCCTATAAGTGCGGGTGGGGGCAAAAACACAAACATACATTTTGAAATATAATTAGTTCCAAATTATCGCAGATTTTTTCATGTGTCGGTAGGTTTTGTGTAGGCAACACAATCTCTAAAGGGATTTTGCGAAATTAACCTCCTCCTTTGGGGGGGGGGGGGAGGCAAAAAACACGTTTTCCCATTTAAATTTGGTTCAAATTATTTTAGAATGGTGAATTTTGGTGTCAGGGTGTTGATTAAGTGTACGCATTATGCACTTTGGTGAGATTTCGCGAAACTTTTGTCTATAATTTTCTTAAAGTATTTTTAATATGCGTGTGATATTAATTAGTTAACTAAATCTTTTTTTTTTAGGGTAATTCCATTCAAATAATCAGCAAAAATGCATAACTACGTAAATTATATTTGAGTGTATTACTGAATATCAGTCAATTCTAGAGAGCTACTGTCCCTACAAAGGTAGCCATGACGAAGAATATAAAATATAAGAAATTACATTTTCTTCCACTTACCATAATCACATTTGAATATTAAAATTATTGTCAAACTTTAAGTTTATAAAAAAATACAAATACATAATTATGTATTGAATTATATAGGGAAATACATGGATTAATAAATCAATTATTTTTTTAGAGCTGTTATCCCTAAAAAGATAGTCATGACGAAGAATATTAAAGGTGAGTAACTTTTCTTCGCCATACTATAATGCTATTTAAATATGAATATTATTGTCAAAATTTGATAATCGTACATAATAAAATGAATTAAAATATTGGGTTGTCCGAAAAGTACAAGAAACTTTTGAACGAAAATTGAAACGCAACTCATTTAAAAGCTCTTGGATGGTGGATTTTGATATTTTTAAAATTTCTTCTAATTCACGTGTGGTATATTGTGGGTTATTTTCGATCAGTGTTTTAATTTGATTTTCATCTCTGGTGGAGGACCTACGAGGGTTTTCTTCATCTTGAAGATTTAAATCATCATCTTTAAACCTAGAAAAACACTTCCTTACTGTTTTTTCAACTACAGTACCTTGGTCATAAACAGTGCATATTTTGTTCGCCACTTGTGCGTCATTTTTGCCTTTCCGGTAAACGTAAAAGCATTAAATGCCTATAATGCCCTTTTTTTGCCTCCATATTCAAAGGCGTATAATTTTGACAACTATTAGCGTAACGTAAAGATTTTTTTTTTCAAAATATGCCTGAAGTACCGACATTTAGAATATGTACGTATGTCCTTTGTTTTAAATCGTTCTGATATTTTCATCCTGTCCTTATGCCACTTAAAAATATCGGTACGAACTTTCTGCACTACTGAATAGACGCAAATCATTGATGTAGATTTTTAGGATATAAATTGACTTTATAAACTGAAATGTGGGAATGATGATATAATCTATAAATTTACATAAACTGTCAGCACAGTTGCTATTTCGACACATAGAACTATTCCAAGATGTTAAAAAATGTTTTACTGCTAGGGTAGAACAGGCAGTGCTGCACATGTGTTCTTTATTTGAAACATCTGGAATCCTAATGAATGAAGGAATGATGTTGATGATTATGGTTTGCAAACTTTTTTGCTATAGAAGATTTGAAAGAAGACACAAACACACCATATATAATAGTAATAAGTTTAGTGTTTATTTTAAAAGTCAAATCTCGGATAAAGAAATAAGGAAAGTGTTAGTTTTTCAGTGAGAAATATTGAGTGTACAGGGTGACAAGAAATAACTTGGACGAAGTTTCAAACTAAATATCTGTAACCACCGCTATCGCAAACTCATTTTGGAAGATGTTGTCTTACCTTGGTCACAGAAGTTCTTTGGAAACAAAAGATGGACCTTCCAACAGGATTCCGCACCTGCACACAGAGCTAAAGGCACTCAAGATTGGTGCAAGACAATTTTTCCTGACATCATTGGAGCTCAAGAATGGCCACCGTATTCCCCAGATTTCAGGGATGGAACACGGGCGCAGAATTCATACCGGAATCCGTTTAAGAAATTTCTCTACCTATAATATCGTTGATTTAAGAAGTAGAAGTTTCTCTTACATTGAGTGTGGTATGAATTCTGCGCCCGTGTTCCATCCCTGAGATTTGGACTCAATGGATTATTCTGTTTGGTCCATCTTGGAGACAAGTGTGTGTGCTAAACCTCATAAAACTTTCGCATCCCTAAAGAAATTCTTATGCAAGGAATGGGATAAAATATCAGTAAGTGAGTTGCGGCCCACAGCCGAAAATTTTGTGACACGTTTAAAGCTCTGTATGAAGGCTAAAGGTAGCTACTTTGAAAATTTGTAAATTTAATAGACAAAATAATGCATTCCTATTTATTGAAGTTTGGTCGTAATATTTTCATTAGCATTAAAGTTATAATGTATCATGTGTGTCCAAGTTATTTCTTGTCACCCTGTATATATGTTTATATTTGTAACTGATGATTACTTCAGGTAAGGGAATGACATTTCATATTTTTAAAAACTGAAAGAATTTTTCATAGTTATGCGTAATTTTTCAAATTATTTAAAATAAAAATAATATTTCTTTTCTTTTTTTAAGATAAAATATACTCAACGTTTCATCAAAATATATCCTGCAGTAAAATTACGGTATATTTGCAAAGAATCACGTTGATGCATTTTTGCATACATTGATGAAAAATAAAACATGAAAATAAATGAGAATCTATAATAACCTCATGAAATATTTATATCTATTCTTAAAATGACATAAAAATTACTTACAAGAAAAAAAAAATGGAAAACTTTTATTTACTTAGATTAATGATGTATTTTATTCTATTTTGTATTCTAGTCAAATAGAAACATTTATTTTCCATTAATTTCATTTTTAGAGAAATTTACATTTCTACAAAAAAAGAATATTTTCTAAATGCTGCTTTATATTTCTAAATGGTACATAAACTTTACATTCTTACTATAGTGAATAAAATAACAAACTTTTTTTTTTTTTTTTTTACACGAGGCAACAGTATGGAATTACGTTTTTACTTTCCCTTACCCATAGGGTCGAGAAAGTATTGTTTTAGGGTCATATTTTCGAATGTGAGTTTTTGTTATATTTACATTTTCTGAGGTCCCCTGAATACGAAAATCATGTTTTTAGAGAATGGTCTTTGTGTCTGTCTGTTTGTATGTCTGTATGTCTGTTATCAGCATATCTCAAGAACAAATAGTAGCAGACATTCCAAACTCAGTATTCTAAATGTGTATCATATAGGGATGATACATTAAGCTTTTCGTTGAGATGAAGCAAGTGATTCGTGTACAGGGACACTCAAAAGTACTATGGGGGAAATTGCAGGTAAGTAGAGTTTAACATCTATAGACTGCACTAAACCAAATGAAACAAATATATATTTTTTTGTAATAGAGATAGTCAACTGGGGAAACAAATGTGTATCTAGGAGCTGCGCCTCCCTCCCTGGGGGGGGGGGTCCCCCCAGGGAGGGAGGAATTGGATGGATTTTTTTTTTTTTTTTTTTTTTTTTTTTTTTTTAAGTTTATATGGAAAATAAATAAGAAAAATTATTTGTTTCTTTTGATCGTATATTTTGCAGATATTTTTAATAACAATGCTTTTCTTACTTGTAAAATTGTAAGATTATTTCTTTATTAATACTACTTAATAGATTTACGCTTAAATAATGAAGGGAGAAATTAAAGTTACCTATTCTTTATAGTCAAACCAATATTAAATCTTTAATTACTTTTTGTATTGTGATTTTAATCAGTTTATTGACTAGCAACTTATGTAAATATTTATGCATAAGTTGTTAGTAAATTACATAGCGAAGAATAAAATGTATTCAGCATTTATTATTTTAATCTAAAAACCACTGACCGATGAAGACAATGACTATGTGATTGGAAAACACACATTTGTAAATTAATATAAATGTAAAAAAAAAAAAAAAAAAGTTACAAATAACATGTACCTGTGAAAATTTTTACTAACGTTCCTGAAGTACGTTGTGTAAATCTCTCAATATGCTTGTGAAAAGAGTTAAGGTTTCTGAATGCACTGTGTTTTTGAGCAACTCTACATATCTTGTTTGATAAACATGACAAGACAGGGAGAAATCGGGAGAAATCAATTATAGGACTTGCAGAGGATGGCATCTGCTAAAAAGCTGACCAATTGCGTTGCATTACTTCCCATCTGACGTCATTGCCTAGCAGAAGCGATAGTGACCTAATTTGAGATCGACCCAACTAAGACTCCTATAATACGAGCTGACGCACAGAACTGACTCATTGTTGCCCAGCGGAAATGTAGATTGGCAACGTTTACTTGAAGACACATTACTCGGCGTCTTTATCGCCTAAAATGGCGTGTTTGCCTAAACAGAAGAGCGAATTATTGTTTGTACTTGATAAGTTTGGTGGTAATATTTGGCGAAATTTTCTTATAACCCTTGTAAAAAGTAGCCATCATTGTTGCTGTTACATTAGTTAATTTAAATATTTATACATGTTGAAAAGTAGTGTAGGTTGTAAAATACAACATTTAGATAATCAAATAGCAATAAAAACAAATAATTGATACAAAAAATGCAAGAAAACGTATCATAATTACACATCAAATTTGTGATTGAAAGCTAAGCGTACAGTTTTCTTATTTCTTTCGCCTTTCTTCATCTGTTGGAAATCTAAAACCCTTAAAAGCAGTTCTGGTATGATTTGAGCAATTTTCGACTGCAAAACTTCCATTTTATGGGATTTGATAACTCTTGAAATTCGGACTGCGTGGGCAACAATCGCTGAGTGGGAAACAAAATGCCTGATGAGCCAGCCTGTATTGGAGGAGCTCTTGACCCAATTCCACTAACAAAAACAAGCGTACGTTTTGTTGCGGGAAGAACGAAAATTGAAGTACACATATTAGAAATTAGAAATGATTTAACTATCGGTAAGTACGAATGAGATCTTAAATGCTTTCAGTGGCGGCTGGTGAATGACGTTTTGGGGATGCTGCAGTGAAGCGTCTAGAGAAAGTACATAGAATGGAATCTTTAATCGTCTTATTGGCTGATTCTTTTATTTTGAAAATCAATGTAAATGTATGGGAATTTCAACAGCCAATAAGAAGAAAAAGCCTTCTATGTAACAAACTGTTTTTAGTCACTAGCCTGCAGCCCACCCAATGCGTCATTCACCAGCCGCCACTGAATGATTTATCATAATCAAAGAAAAAATGTATGGTACTTTTACTAATTCAACCCCCTCTCCTCCAATTAAAAAAAAAATCACTATCGTGCTTTTAAAATTTTCATTTATTTAAAATCTGAACTATTTTTTATTATAATAAAAATTTAAATGTAAAATGAAGTAAATTATAAATATAACTTTTAACTTACAAAAATATATATGTATGGCACTTTCAGGGATTTAGTTTATACGTTTGAAGTTTGTAGGAGAATAAAAAATGTGGTGAGTTGTTTTGAGTTGCCACAATATTTTATTTTGTCACCACGTGTTGAGTAGATATTTTCAAATCTGTGATACACAGTTAAAATTTCTTAAAAATTAATCCCTCCAACAGTATCTGAGCGATTCTGTGCTAAAAGCTTGTAGACGGGAAATGTCTGGTTCATTCCCAGGTTCACGCTAATCGACGTAGTCGTTCAGTGTTTTCCGTGGTTTTCTACGAAACTAGCATAAATACAGGTTAGGATCCTTAGAAAGACCTTTACGGTGAGCACACCATTTCATACCTAGGACCTTCGAGAAGTCAGTCAGTATTACCTCCCCCCCCCTACCCCTTCCAAATAATAATAATAATAATAATAATAATAATAATAATAATGGCTTTTTCTATTTTTTGAATGAAATTGTTAATACTACTTTTAATTATATATTATAAAACCGATGACATACTCTGAAAATTACAATGGGCAAGAAACATTGATGTAGGATCAAAACTTAATGTAAATGAATTAATAGATCAATTAAGTTCTTCAATACGGACAACCCTACACTTTAACAACGTAATCAAGTTTAAAAGCTTTGATTGTCACAGCGTCAAAGGCATTTTCAAGCATCATGACATAACTAATTACTTACCTATTACTTAATTGCATTTGTTACTTTTATTTATCTTTTTGATAGTTTAACAATTTGTGAAAAAATCTTCTTTCTTTTTTTTTTTTTTTTTTTTTTTTTTTTATGCAGGAGAAAAGTATTTTGTTAATATAAAATGTTACTGCATTTTTTTTTTTTCAATAAAAATTTGGAAATTCTATAATTTCATGTACTTAATTTAATTTGCATAAAACATTCAATAAAGTTTGAAAACAAAATGTATTCTTATTAGTTTAGTTTCTTCGCAGCTTTAATTTTTAGTTGAAATCGAAATAATTAAGTATGACCTTTCATGAGGGAAAAATGTAGTCCCTATAAGCAGTACGAAAGAAAACATAATAAAGTGAACTCATCGTGAACATGAATTGCATAACACTGTAAAACTTATAGTCTCTTCTCTCTCTTAAAAACAAAGCCAAAAACGCTTTTTAATGGTGACATGAAATTTTAATTTAAAAGAAATTCACAGAAATTAAATAAACCTTGTGACACAATGAACCTATTATTCAACAGCGTCGTAAGAATTTAATTTAGCATTAATCTGTCATATCTAGTATCAGAAATGTGAATGCAGAGAAAATCTTCAAATCGACCATAAAGAAATTAATGATTTATACCAGAAAGCATCGAAAATTATTGTTAGAAGTATATTAATATCGAGATAGATTAATAAAAATATTTTAGCAAAATATGAGTGACAAATTTGTCGTCAACATGAGTCATATAGGCGACATTTGTTAGTAACTGAGTAACAATTGTCGCTTTGTCACCATGAATACAGGAACACTAACTAATTAAACATCTTCAAGTTATTGCATAAAAATTGGAATTTATCATATTTCTTTTTACCAATTATTACGTATTTTTTAAAAATGACCATAAAATTATGAATCAATTTGGCAATATCTCTAGTTTTTTTTTTTTTTTTTTTTTTTTTTTACGAGATGAAGCACATTAAACATTTTTTTTTAATTACAGGTTTTCACAATTAAGAAATTAAATATTCAAATGCAATTATTAAAAATATATAAAAACTCCCCCCCCCCCCCCAAAAAAAAAAGTGCTACGTGCAAACTTGTTTTTAAATTTCCCCCTCAAATATTTGGGTATTACTTTACCGATAGAATGATGAGATTTTTAATATTTTATTTGAATTCCAAAATTTGTATTAATTTTTTGTGTTGAAACAAAAACATTTCGAAAAAAAAACATATTAATCAATTAACAACTTAATACATAACTAAGCCTGTTTGATATACGTAATAAAACTATAACAATGTGAAATTGAAGTGGAAAATAAAGACTAACTCTGCATTAAAAATTTATTTATTTTTTAATTTAAATAATTTTTGAGAAATTTTAAACACTGAAACATATAATTCAAATGTATGCAAACATTTATAACTTTAACATGGTAATTTTCTAAAGATTTATGACGTACACCATCATCTCAAAAGATTATAAAAAAAATTTGTAAAGGATAAAGTTTTACAATTTCCAAAATGAAACTTTACTTACTGGTCTACCTACAGAACACAATAAAATTACATAAAGTCACTGAATGAAAAGTGGGACTTTACCTTCTGATTTGTAAACCAGAGCAAATTTATGCAGAGTAATAGATCACTAGATTAAAATGTTTCCGACTCGCCTGCTTACTTTAAACAACAAAGTTGTGTAAAATTAATGAACATAAATGTGGAACTCTAATTAAAGATCTGTATATATTATACATTAAACTTGTATTTAGTCTCCAATCGCATTGATCAGCATAGGTGTCACGACATCGTTGCATGATGTTACCGTTTTTGAAAGTGATATCTTACTAATTGATCTTCCTACGTCACACTACAATGTTCTGTAAAGTTAACGTTTTCGAGAGAGGAACCTTAACTACTGATCTGCATATGTTACACAATAATCTTACTTAAAGTTACCGTTTGCCAAAGTTGAATATTGCCTACTAATCTGCATACGTTACACAGCTCTGTTGTCAAAAGCTATCATTTACTAGAGGGGAACCTAACCTACTGATCTCCATACATTACACAACAATGTTGAGTAAAATTATCGTTTGCGAGAGCGGAATCTTACTTTCATCAGATCTGTATACATTATACAACAATGGTGCAACAGTTATACAATAAAGGTGCCATTTGAGAGAGAGGAACCTCACCTACTGATCTCCATAAGTTACACAACATTGTTGTGTAAAGTTTCCGTTTGCCAAAATGGAATCTTACCTACTAATCTGCATACGTTACACAACATTGTTGCGTAAAGTTGCCGTTTGCCAGAGTGGAATCTTATCTATTGATTTGCATACGTTACACAACAATGTTGTGTAAAGTTACCGTTTATCAGAGTGGAATGTTACCTACTGATCAGCATACATTACACAACAATGTTGTGTACAGTTATCGTTTGAAAAAGTGAAACCTTATCTTTTGACCTGCATACATTATACGGCTATATTGCGTAAAATTACCGTTTGCGAGAGTGGAAACTTACCTTTTAATGTGCATGCTTTACACTGCAATGTTGCGTAAAGTTACCGTTTGCGAGAGTGGAACTTTATTTACTGTTTCGAACATATTATACAAAAAACGTGTAAATTTACTCTTTGTGAGGGTTTAAATTTTCTTCCTTGTCTATAAAGATTACGCAACTACAGATGGTAATGTTTCTCAACATAGTTGTGGCAAGTAAGCTGCCTCAACATTGTTGAGTAAAGTTACACAAAATTTTTTACTGTGTAGTTTGCAACAGTGCATCATTAAAATTAACTATTTGAATATATAGCAAAAAATATAAGCTTCTGTAATGTACAATTTCCTTCTTTAAATTGCATTAAATTGATGAGTACTAAACATCGAATATTTATATATGTATATATATATATATATATATATATATATATATATATATATATATATATATATATATATATATATATATATATAAAATAATAATAATAATTAATTAATTTTGTTAGGGAAGAAAGTGAAATTAATTATTTTTGTCACTGTTAAATGTTTTGTATAGTTTTGATTAGCATAATGATTACTAAAAATAATATCTATCCAATTATCTATCTATCTACCCCTCTCTCTATGTATATATATATATATATATATATATATATATAGTGCATCTCAAAAATATACAGACATGTGATATTTTGAAATCAAAAACATTAAAAAAATAAAGCAATAATCACGAAAATAATTATGAGCATATGCAATCAGAATATAAGCGTATTCCAGCAAAGAAATATAGTATAGGTTTTACAGAATATTTGTAAACAAATATTTATGTATATATATATAGAGAGCCTCAAAAAATATAGACTGTATTTGGTACTTAAATTTTTGGTATTTAAATTTTGGTTCAATACTTTTGAATTTTCTTGGACATCGTAAGAGGCATGCTTAGAACTAGTGTTTGGAAAATGTGTGGCTGTAATTAGTACCAACTCTTCTCAACCTGTTGATTCAATTTCTTAATAGTCGAAAATTGAAGAACATGGGAATACACCTCTCGTACAAGTACCTCCCAAAAGTTTTCAGTTGGATTTTGGTATAAACTGGTGGCTGGCCATTCTAAAACAATAATTTTATTCTGTGTAATCCGAGCTTTTATCGAGTAAGTTATGTGAATCAATGCACCATTTGCTTGGAATTTCCAGTTACCCCCTAAGATGATTCCAATCAGAAGGAAATTGTTTTTGAGGACATTTTAAAAATCCCAAGAATAATATCGACCATTAACCAATTTCAGCAATATTCGTTATTACGTTTAAACATAACGCATCCTACACCATTAGAGAACCCCCCCCCCCCTCACTTTGTCAACTAAAGAAGTCATGGGTTTATCGTTAAAGATCATGAAAATAGTATGCTGAACCATTAGGGCCAACCAAATGGAATATTTTTCCATCACTAAAGAACCATTCAACTGTTCATTCAACTCATTCAATCCTCGGTAGTTTCTCTCCCCTCTGAAGTTTGCTCGGACGATTCTCCCCAATATTATCTTACGCATTTGTGATAACGATTTCAATTCATTGCCAAAATAACAGAAAATGGGCTGACAAATGAATTCCATACTAACATTCTGCAACAATATGTGTCAATTTCGAGGAATTTTAACTAAAAGAATTAGATACATAGAGGACGCTGCACTGTAAAAAATAGGTTCTTAAAAATAAGTATATATTGTCTCAAAATAGCCCCATGTACTCATTTTTGAGTATATTGACCTGTCAAACATGAGGATATTGGGATTCTTATTGGTCAACCCCACTTTTGAGCATGCCAGTATACTCAAAAACGGATACATGGGTTTTCAAAATTAAGTATATATTGTTTCGGGGCTATTTTGAGACAATATATACTTATTTTTAAGAACCTATTTTTTACAGTGTCGGTGAATAGAAAGGTAGCCTGACGAATAGACACAAAGACAAGTCATCATCAAACACATTTTTCAGTTTTGTTGCACAGAAAAAGAAAAAAAAAGTTTTGTTGAAAGAACGAATTTTTTTTTTTTATAGTAAATAAAGAAAAATATTTGGTTGATATAACAACCTTTCTTTATATTTTTCAACTTTTTTTTTTTTCGAAACACCTCAACAATTTTTTAATTTACCAAATGTTTTTGTTGATATGCCCTAAACTAAAATTTATTGAAACAACAAAATATTTTTTCTGGTGTGAAAATGTTAAAAATTAATGTAAAAATATACGGAAGAAGTCTCATTTATTAACATTTCCTTACACTAAAGCAGTTAACTTTTGTTATAATTTTATATTTTCGATATTGTTATTTATTACTTTCATTAGCAGAGTGTTATTTTGACTTTTAAATAATATATATTTTTTATTATCTCACCTTATAAGCTCACCATGATTGGAAATTTTATGTGAATATTCAGATATGAAATAAAACAGCAACTTTTTATATTGAGAAATAACAGTCTAAAATAAGAAAAAACACTTTGTCCTTTTCCTCCCACTCCCTATCCCCCCCCCACACACACACAAAAAAAGGATAATATTATATATATATGCTGAAATTGGTAGAAAAAAATATTTTATAAATTCTAAAATATGACGCTTGTTATTCCATTAGGGAATTTAAAACAGAAGGCTTAACTTGATTAGAATTTATGATGGTGATTATGTATATATAGACATTAAACCTTACAATTACAGAAATTCTTTTATATTGCAAAATATTTCTAATTAATCTATAATTCCATAATTATCTATTTTTTAGTAGGATCAGAAAAATATGAAAAACACACAAACTTTCAACATCAATTTCGTAACATATCTTAGTAAAAGTACTTTTAAAAAATTCCAGGAAGTATGCTTATACAGAATGTAAATCATGTTACAAAATATTTTCTAGTAAAGGAGAATAAAAATGAAATTTATTATTATTCATCAGATTATTTCTTTTTTTTTTATAAGTAGCAAACCGGTTGAATGTTAGTTAAAGAAAAAATTCCGTGCATTGTAAAATATAGATTTTTTTTTTCTTAAATAACTGTGATATCAAAAAAATTATATTGTATGTCACTCCAACGAGTTTCTCATATCCTGCATTTCAATATTATAAAGACAGTTTGTATATTAAAGGTTAAGAGAACAAGTATTGCATTTAACTTATCATGAAAAAAAGTTTAAAATAAGCTTAAGAATTTATTTATTTTACATATAAATGTCTGTGGGTGGATAATAGAGGCCTTAAACTGTGTTTTCTTCTAGCACCTACATTTTGAAAGAACGTTACGTTATTATTTAATTTAAAGTTAACCAAACTCTTCAAGTGGCAATCTCATATGTTGTTCAAAATAAAAATTTGAATCTTTTGCAAGAATCTGCTTATAAGTTATGCAGATAGTATACATACATACAGCTCAACCAACTGACGTATTCAAGGAATCTCTAAATTATCTTAATTATAACAGAACCGGAGCAAAAAATTGAATTTTAAGAAGTACTTTGCAAATAGTATGGTTATGAGAGATTAATATCCATTCCTATAAAATTTTCGTTGGCTTTGTAAAATGTTGAAAAACATTTTCATCAATTACATTCAATAGAAATAAATGATTTCGCTTAACTTTCGGTATCTCGGTATGTTGCGTATAAGTTATATTCATACCATATTATACATTCAAATTTAGTCGTATATAAAGAACAGTTAATACAACCTGAAATTCATTTCCAGTATTTTCCAAATATAGATTATTTATTTCAAAATTTTTCTTGGTAGACCTGTAAAAGTATGACCAATCATATCTAAACCACATTCTACAAAGAAAAATATATGCGCTTGTTTAGTGCAGTCTATAGATGTTAAAATATTACTAACAGAAATTTCGCCTATATAGACATAATGTATTTGAAATGTTTAGTGTCGAGACCCTATATAACTTACATTTAAAAGATCAAGTTTGGACCTCCGGTTGTTATTTTTTTTTTTAACATGTTGATAAGAGGCGCACAGATACATATACATAAACACACATTGACGATAGCCTTCTAAACTAGATGCCTATCGCGTGGCTCGAAAACTTAGCAACCGTTGAAGCGGTAGACAGCACCATCTGGTACAGATTTCCCGACTTTTGCACCAATAATTTTAAAAAGTGATATATGATATGTATAATCGACGTTTCTTCGATTCTATTCGCCTTTTATGTATATCATATCCCACTTTAAAAAAATTTTGGTGGCTGTTGAATAAAAAAATTCGTTCAATCAGTACCAGGTGGCGCTGTCTACCGCTTCAACTGTTGCCAAATTTTCGAGCCACACGACAGGCATCTATTTTAACAGGCTATATGCATTGACACACAGAATAACCACAAAAAAACCTGATTTTTTGGTAGACCCTAGAACCTTATATAAAACAAAAACTCAATTTCGGAAATTTTATCCAAACAATACATTGCATTTCATACTTGTGTAGCGGAAAATAAAAATATTTTATAATGCTGTTAATTGTTATTTGAAAGTTTAAAATAATATATATATTCATTGTACATAAACATCTTTTAGAAAAAATGTTTGTACTTGAGATTTATTTACTTAAACAAAAATAAATTATATAATGTAAAAAGCAGGATTTGCTATGAAACGTGACTTAGTTTTGTTTATTTTTGTAACGTAAAGAAACGAAATAATAGAAAACGTGATAACTTAAAAAGTATTATATGACGGTAATGGAATGTCAAAATGAAGTTGTTGAAAATATCATGAATTATGTTTCATATTTGTATAATTCACTTAAATGTATTTATTCTGCAAACTACGAATTTATATGCACTTGATCAAAAAAATATTATTTTAATATTTTTCGGTTATTTATTCCACCTGAAAGAAAATCCGTCTATAGATATCACCAAGGCAGTCTTTTTGAAAGATATTGAATTTTTATTCTTTGGGATTCAGGAAAAATATTTTTAGCTGCATATTTTGTGAGAAAACCATACCATTTATCAATTTGATATATGTTGTCAGTGAAACATATACTTTTTCGGGAGAAATGTCAAGTAGATAGACTTTTCTTTATGTTACTTACAAATATATCATATATATATATATATATATACCTATATATATATTCTGAATAACTTTAGTATTTTATCATAAAATATAATAAATTTATATAGGTATTAAAAAAGATGAATGAATTCTTAGTTTGTAAAACTTAGCAAAGTCAGGTTGGCTTGAGACAACATGGTGAGGTTTAGCCAAATTTACCATATGTACTCTTCTTCTAGCTTACTAAAACTGAGAAAAGACCATGCTATTAGCGAAAAAATAAATAAATAAATAAATAAATAAATAAACAAAATTAATTAATTAATTAAAATTATAATTTAAGTAAAAAAAAATGATTTTTTTAAGATTAGAAGCTTTTTATTGTGAAGCCCTAAAAAGCGTACAATAAAAATTATTGAGGTAAAGACATACTATAAAGAAATGAAAGTTTTAACACTAATGAAATTTTAGAGAAAAATATAGATATTTCCCTTTTGCAAGAGATGAACATTTTTAAATATTCATAACTAAGTATTTTAAAAAGCATTCGAGAAAAATAATCGTTGTTATTAGTTTTTTGTATAATTTTTCGTTAAGCCATAAATTTCAAAGGTCTCGAAAGATTTTTTAAATATTTTGAATTTTAAAAAATTTTCATCTCTTGCAAAAGGAAAATATCTATATTTTTCTCTAAAAATTCATTAGTGTTAAAGTTTTCATTTCTTTATAGCATGTCTTTACCTCAACAAATTTTTATTTTATGCTTTTTAGAACTTCACAATAAAAAGCTTCTAATCATAAAAAATGATTTTTTACTTATTTTTTTATTTTGTGCTTTTCAGTTATAAATAAAGTTTCTTAAAAAACTAATCAAAATTTCTTAGGACACTGTGTAGACAACTAAAGATTTTCTTTTAGATACCGACTTTTTTTTAATTATTAGTATTATTATTATCTGAAAAAAAAAAGCACGTCGACCTTCTAGGATCGAACCCACGATCAACGCGCTATCAGTATAACATTCTAACCAAAAGTCAAAGAACAGTAAAAAAAGTTATAGAACATGCTAGAAAAATCTACGTAATGCAAAAAAAAAAAAAAAAAAAAAAAATATTGCTCTTGAATGCTTTTCGAAATACTTTGAATATTTAAGAATTTGTAAAAGTGAATCTTGTGTAAAAGTTAAATCTTGTGTAAAAGTGAAATATCTACATTCTTCTTTAAAATTTTCTTATTGTTGGAACTTTTATTTCTTATAGCATGTCTCTGCAAGAATGAAATTTTATTTTAAGCTTTTTAAGGATTCACTACAAAAAGTTTTCAGCGTTTATTTATTTTTTATTTTATTTTATTTATTTATTTATTTTTTGTTGTTGTTCTTTTCAGTTACTAAATAAAAGCTTCCCAAAATAACTAATCAAAATTTCTTAGGATACTGTGTAGGACATGAAAGGTTTTGTCTTTAACAAATGACAACTTTTTTATTAATTATTTACAAAAAAGTAACACGTCGGCTTTTGAACACCGAACCCACCCACCAACATCACGCTATCAACATAGCGCTTTAACCAAGTGAGCCACTCAATGTTTAATATATTCTTAACATTGCAGAATAAGGCAAACGCTTATGTAAATGTCCATTATACGGAATATTTTCATGTTTAATAAATACAATTGGTTTTTAAATAAAAATTTATTATACAGCTATTAATATTATTCAATGTAAAGATTTACTTACAAAGATTTACTTTACAATGTAAGTATGTTATACTTTTAGAAGCCTTTTAAAGTTGAATTTTAAGTAATCGTATTCATAACTTAACAGAATTGTTCAATATTCAATACAAAATGTTATTATGCTGATTACTCCATTGGAAATTGGCAATGCATAAAAAACGAAATACGAAAGGAGATAAAATTACTCAACGAATGAAAAAAGGGTAAATTTATTGAACCGGACAACGAGTAGTCTAATGTGTGTCGTATCGAAATCTACAGCCATGCTACGTGATCGACAAAATTCATTTCACTTCCTTACAGTAGAAACTTATTATAACAAATATATATTTATCAAGTGTAAAAGATAAATTTATCGCAATTATGTTTCACTAAATTTTTGTAATTTTGGTAAAACAGTAAATTTCTCTTTGCATGTCGTTGTTTTATAAATTTGTCTTTCGCTTAAATATTGGTTTATGGGATGTCATATCATAAATTTTCATATATATATATACTATTTAGCTATACTTTTAAACTTGTACCTTTGACTGTAAAATATTTGTTTTTCAACGTAACATAATATTTTAGGAAATGTAACATATTATTTTAACCTTAATTTAGCTTTATGATTTGCGTATATTTTTTCAAAATATATATATATATATATATATAAATAAAATAATAACTATTATATACAGGGTGGTTATAATTATACTTCCCCTTTAAACAGTATCCTACAGCACAAACGGGTGAACGGAATGCAACGAAATTTGGTATATAAACTAATACACGAGATGCGCTCACAGAATTTCGAAAAAAAAAAATGGTTTTCAAAATGTCTTCCAGAGGGTGCCTTTTCCGGAAAAACAATAAATTTAAGACAATAAACGACGAAAACGGAAAACAGAAAACAGAAACAATATTGACATTTACTGACTAGTTTCTGATCCCCTTGTCATCGAACCACATTAAGTAAAGGTAAGGGAAAATAACAGTACTCTGTTTTGCATAAAGCTTCCTCTTCTTCGCAAGCATGCAAATCTCGACACTTTTTTCCCTAGAACTAATAGTTTTTCCCTCTTTTACATTTTATTACTCATAATTCTTGTTCTGGATTATTAATATTGTTTCTGTATTCCGTTTTGGCCGTTTATTTAGTGTTAAGTTTATTGTTTTTTCCGGAAAAGGCACCCTCTGGTGGCCATTTTTAAAGCTATTTTTTTTTTCGAAATTCCGTAAACGCATCTCGTGTATTAGTCTATATACCAATTTTCGTTGCACTCCGTTCCTCTGGTGGAAATTTTGGAACTTCTTTTTTTTCCTCGACATTACATGAACGCATCTCGTATATAATCTATATACTGAACTTCGTTAAATATTTGTTCATCCGTTTGCGATGTAGGACGCTGTTTAAGGAACTTGTTTCTTGTTTACTTTTATATCTAAGTGTGTCAACATTTTCGTAACATTTAGAATTTCACATAATATCTTAAGAGAAATACAATGATTTATATTTGATTATAATGTCTTTTATTGCGTCGGAAAATATTGAAACGGCAAATGAGGATTTATGTTACTATAAGTAGTTTAAAAGGAGTTCTGTTACCTAATAGTGCATATTTAAATACCTTTTACCCATTTCACAGTAATAGTTCAATAAGAAAAACAAAATGTGAATACTTTTTGAAAAAATGCCCTGAAGTGTAAAAATACGGATTTATATGAACAATTTGCATGTTTAGTACAAAACAATAATAAACATATATTTTATATGAGTATGAAACCACGTTGCGAAAAAAAAAATTGTATCAAAATTATTCACCATTCGTTTACATTCGATTACAATGTCAAACAAATGTATTACGTCTAAATGAAAGGACTGCTAAAAATGTTTTTTAGTTTATTTAATATATATTTCGTACTATAATAATTTCAAATATTACATTTTTCTTGGTTCAAATAATTTACAGATAATATACAGCAATGCACGAAAATAAAGAAGAAATTCCTTTCTGTTGCATAACTATTTGATGAAAGTGTTTTACTGAAATTTGCCAAATCGAGGATTATTCTAGTTCTTACATTCACATTCTAAACAAAGTAATGTTTTCAGTCTTATTTCAACGCTTAGTATATCTATAAACTCTTGTTTTGTTGTTCCATGAGTACAGTTCTTTTTAAAGTGATATTTATCAACTTAATTTAAAAAGAAATAATTCTATAAAATTTTACTTTTGTACTTTGGTGAACATATGAATGTTCTACTCCAACTTTTTGAAAATATTGACAAATTCAAATGAGGCGTGTGTATAAATTGTCAGAATATTTTTAAAAACTTACAATTTTCGTAGCACACCTAACTTAATACGAAAGCAGTTAATGTATTCAAACTCTGTAGCCACCTTCTCTCAGAGTAGTCAGATAGGTAGTGTGAGTTGAACGTCGCTCTAGCGTTGTACAATGAGTAATTGGAAACGGTCTGGGAGTCACCATTCAGGATAGTTCAGAGACACACCATCCCGATTTTCTAATCTCTCAGGGATAAAATAAAATTCATTAATGGGATAGTGGACGTTGAAAATCGTTGAAAATAGATCTCTGAAATTAATGTCTTAGAAATATGAAATTTTAAATACATGTGCACTGAAATGTATTAATATTAAATGTATAAAAAATACTTAAAATCTATTAAATTTAAATAATTAAAATTTGAAATTTAAATTTTTGTGAATTTTTTAAATGCTCCTTCAGATTGAGTTTTTTAATATTTTAAACGATTTTACATTATTATATTTTATCAGCCTACTCTAAACTGATTTGTGCATTTATTAGTAAGTTGATTGATAAATTCGTTTTTAAAAAGTATATTTTTCTTGAATAATTAGAATTTACGGGAGGTTTCATCATTTAAGCATGAAATTTTTTTAAAAATATAACTTATCAATCAATTCTATAGTTATGCACTAAAACTTTTAGAATATACTATTCATAAAATGTAATAATGTAAAGTTATAGAAAGCCTAAATTTACTACAGGATTTTGTTGGAACTTCAAAGTCCCTATAGTTTAATCTTTCCCTATAGTTAAGCTATAGTTTAAGCTAAATTTAATATGATATGTTTCTCACGTAGCAAAGAAATATAATAAAAATGTTTCAAACTATTTTTACAAAAATAAGGTAATTTAGGATATAAAGGGTTAATTGAACAAGTAAAAATGTAAATATGTGTGTGTGTGTGTGTGTTTGTGTGTTGTTGGGGGTTTGTGTGTGTGTTGGTGATAAAGCCAACTGACTACACGAGGGTCCTGTGCTAGGTTGGAGAGCGTCAGCTGGGATCGAACCCGGTACTTCACATTAAAATTAAATATATTTTGTTTTGATACGTACATCCATATATATAAATATATGTATGTTTGTACGTAGCCGTTTATATATATATTTATGATTGGTTGCAGCTATACTCATAAAAGTTTAGCTTAGGAATAGTAAAGTGTCTATGCGCTAGCCGATGCGACCGTTTATAGTTCCAGCTGGTGGAAAACAACATAATTAACGTGCCCGTCTCAAAACAGTATGAAATGGGGCAAAAGAGGAACCAAAATGTTTCAAATAATCAGCGATTTAGTACGTCATCACACCTTGTAGACATGAATGCTAGAAACAAAATGTTTAAAACGTAAATTTGTCTGTTAGCGATTTTCTACACTGTGAGGGTAGGAAACGATTTTAGAAAAAGAAAAAAGGAAAACAGCTATGTATAACAAAATAACATAGACAACATTGAATATCGAAAACAAAAATAGTTGCTTATGAATAGTTTTTTTTTTTCCTAAACTCTTTTCGTCATGTGACTGTTAGGGAAATTCGAACAATTAAATACACGTTACAAGTGTTCCTTTTTAAGCATTCTTGTCTAGAACATCTCTTTTTGTTTGGTTTGGTTTGATGAGTACATGAGATTTATTGCTTGCCTCTAGGGCCGCTTTTATCTCGAATAATCCACACCAGAAGGGTTTACAAGTTTTTATTGCAAGAACAGATACAACAGCATGAACAAGGACAATGCATACATCCATGCCTTCTCCGGGATTCGAACCCGGGCCCAACTGTGTCAGGGACGCTAACCACTCCACCGTCTGGGCGGCCCTCTTTTTGTACTTTTCTTAATCTCTGTTATTTTTATTAATCTAGTTGCTTAAATTTTAGTTACTTTTATGAATAAAAAAATAATATAAATAATTTTTAAGTTTATTTTGCATAAACGCTGGATTACAAATTTTGTCCACATTTTAAATGAAAAGCCGATTTTCTTGTTTAATACAAAGAAAAATCAGTTCTGGAACTGAGATTTTCCATAGCGAATCGCGGGTAAAGCATGATTGTTTGAGAAGTCCTTATATGTGAACAAAATGTGCTCTTTTTATTTAAATCACAATCAACTGTTTGGAAGAAAATCATATTTAATGAAATTTTATTTTTCCGACTGAGTGAAAATAATGCCTGGACCGGGAGTCGAACCACGGATCTTTGACTTACATGGTCAAGGGTCTACCAATTGAGCTATCGAGGCCGACAACCGGTCAGCATTACTCACTCAGACAACCTTTTGGCAGAAACATCTAGTCTATCATTTAGATAGCTCAACAGAAATAAGCCGCAGGTAAAGGAAAACACCATTAAATAATGGGAGAAAGAAATACAATTTTTATTTAAATCACAATCAACTGATTCGAAGAAAATCATATTTAAGGAAATTTTTATTTTTCCGACTGAGTGAAAAGAATGCCTGGACCGGGAGTCGAGCCCCGGATCTTTGACTTACAAGGTCAAGGCTTTACCAATTGAGCTATCCAGGCCGACAACCAGTCAGCATCACTCACTCAGACAACGTTTTGGTGTTAGGCCTGGATAGCTCAATTGGTAGAGCCTTGACGTTGTAAGTCAAAGATCTAGGGGTTCGACTCCCCGTCCAGGCATTATTTTCACTCAGTCGGAAAAATATAATTGCATTAAAAATGTTCTCTGCTATTGCAAATTTATAAAATGTAGATCATTCGAGACAAAAGTATCCACAACTATAAATTTTAACTCTGATAAATAAATATGTTACAAAAATTTTAAATGAAATACAATATTTATTGTTACTTTAGTTAAATATACTTTTCTTTCGATTTTGACAATTATATTATGAATCATTAAGCAACTAATTTCGTTTAATTAACTATTAAATATTACACTGTATTAATATAAATACTTACTGAAACTGAATAAACAATGAGTCAAATTAGTTTTGCGTAAGTGATTTGCAAACGAACGATGATTTACCCATCAATATTGTATTTGCAAATACACCAGTTATATGGATAGATGCGCAGAATTTCCGAATATTATTGGATACATAATCTGAAATCATTTTCCAAATAATATTTATCATTAATTAATGAAAGTATGTCTACATCATTGGAATAAATTGTAATAAATTTCATTAGAAATGCATAAGGCATGTTAAATATTTGAAATCATTTATAAATTGCAAACTTATCATTAGAAATAAACAGAATAAGAATGTAATGTGCATGCTCTTCTAAAAGGATGTTAATTAGATATAACGAAATTCAAGGTTAAAAATACATACTAAATATTTAATAAATGAAAAGCGCAAGTTTCAGAATTTTGCTTTTTTTTCTTAAACGCATATTATTATGAAATGTAATTACTAAATAAAAGTTATTTCGTGTTAAAACAAACCAAATATAATTTTCAAAAATACGCCAAAAAGATTACTTTTGCTAAAAGGCAAGTAGTCATAATATGTACAATTATAAGTCCTCTTATGTAAAGTCAAGGCAATTGTAGTTAAGTATATATATATATATATATATATATATATATAAATGTAGACATATCCCTACTAAAAATGATCCGTAGAGATCAATAAAAAAAATTTGTACGTGGAAATGGCCAACGGATATCAATTGACATCCATAGAAATTAATATCCGTAGAGATCAATAAAAAAAAAAATTGTACGTGGAATTGGCCAACGGATATCAATTGACATCCATAGAAATCAATATCCGTAAAGATCAATAAAAATAAATTTGTACGTGGAATTGGCCAACGGATATCAATTGACATCCATAGAGATCAATATCCATAGAAATCAATAAAAATAAATTTGTACGTGGAAATGGCCAACGGATATCAATTGACATCCATAGAGATCAATATCCATAGAAATCAATAAAAAAATTTGTACGTGGAAATGGGCAACGGATATCAATTGACATCCACAAAGATCAATATCCATAGAGATCTATTGCTATCAGTAGTTCACATCAATAAGATAAAACAAAAAATCTATATATTATTAAATGAAGATCCACAGCATCTTGCTCAATTAATCTTTACAGACATCCATCAACCTACTAATATAAGCACACGTATAGGTCAATACATAAGAAATTTGAGATAATAAATTTAAAATATAGAGAAACAAACTTTAATTTATAAGAAGTACACGCACTCATGTTTGTGAAAATTGCAACACCATAAAAGAATTGTCAGAAATTAATGAAGTTTATTCCACATATTACTGATAGTAGTACAAATAAACAATCACATATACAAAACAAAAAAAAAAAGGCTGAAATCAGTACTGTGTGTGTCCGCTACGCTGAGCAATGAGAGCCTGTACACGTCGTGGCATTGAATCATACAGGTTATGAACGAAATCCTAGAGAATAGCATTACAGATGACTGACTTGATGCTAAACTTCAATCTTGCTGTGTGCCCCACCAGTTGTTCGAGCAAGTCACCGACCAATGAAATCAGAGACATGCTCGATGAGTGACATATTCAGGGAATAAGCAGGCTATGGAAGAAGCTAACCCTGTTGTGCACTGAAGAAGGCTTGTGCAGTATGAGAAACATGCGCACGGGCATTATCCTGCTGAAATACAGCATCAGAAATGCGTCGAAGAAGGGGAAGGACCTCTGGCTTTGAAATTTCCCTTACGTGTAGCAATCACTGTTGAGTTGCATACAATGTGCACTAGATGGGATCGACAATTATATCCAATAGCTCCCCACACCATGATGCTAGGCATTTGTGCAGCATGATGCTGAAACTAGATAACACACTGTGGGAACAGACGTTTCCCTCAGTAATGTTTGATGCATACTCTTCCATCATTGTACTCCAGATTGTAGCGAGATTCATCGGAGAAAACAATTTGTTGCCACTAGGTACGCCACGTGCTGTGTTACTGAGCCCTTTGAAGTTGGAGGCGTCCGTGATTCAGTAAGAGCAGAATCCTGTGTAGAGGAACCCTTGCACGGAATTGATGCTGCAGCAAATGGTGATGATCCATGGAGCTACACAACAAAACACCTGTAACCGTACTCGAACATTGTAGTAACACACAAGAGGAAGCTGTATGGTCCATCACAGCCATGTGGATGGGGTGTCTGTCGTCTCGTCCGGTTGTTCTATTGCGTGCCCTACTGCCAGGTTTTAGGCTTGTTTGATTCTCCTCTGTCCATTTCTTCCAAACACGCATCACTGTTGTGGCATTACACTGCATGCGGGCTGCGATTTCTCAATACGAAAATCCTCTCTCTCGCATACCAACAATGTGGCCTCGCACAAACTCCATTAATTGTTCATATAGCATCTTTCGCTTCGATGTGGCATACTGACCATTAATGAAACGTTTACCGCCGACATAGGATGATAAACAGATTTCAACGCACCTTTACAGTCCTTTATGTACCTGGAACATGTGACTGATAAGGATTCAGATCTCGTTCCATGCATGCCCAATCGTTTTGTAATTCTAATCATTTGCATGCCTCACCTTACTTTACATTTCCTGTAAGTTTGGTACAATTTGCATAATCCCTTTATGGTGTTGCAATTTTCACAAACATGAGTGTAATTTTAATTCGCAATATTTTAAATAATAGCAGTTTACATATTCTAAGTGAAATAATGATTTTCTTTTTTTTTCAAAAAAGTATATATATATATATAGCTAACTCAAAATACTTAAACTAATCAATCAATTAACTTTTTAGATCTTAAAATAATGATTGATGGTAATAAAATTTCCACAGATATCTATGACAAACGGCAAGATTTTAGTTTTAAAGTAAACTTATTTACACATTTTAATTCCTGTTTGCATCTTTCAGTATTTAGAAACATCATCATTAACCATTTATTTCAAATTAATAATTTATGCTCTGCGAAGTTTAAAAACAAGAATATTAATAAACTGATCACAGCCACTGCTAAAATGGGTTTTCCTATAAACTTTGTATTTTCTATCCTTAACCATTTTTTTTTTTTTTTTTTATGTAAACATAAAATAAATAAATAAATAAATAAATAAAAATAAAAAAACTGTGTACACTTTTGTGTATGTTAACAAAAAAATTATAAAAGACAATAAAAAAGGTAGCGGTTGGGTAGGATTGTTAAATTAAAAAAAATAAAATAAAATAAAGCAGAAGGCTTGTTGCACTTACTTTGTATTGCTATGCAAACTTTCTTTTTTCATTAAAATTTCAGTTTCTTCTTTTTTGAGTTGGCAACTATTCTTAAAATTCTAATCATGCTATTAAACACATTGTAATCAATCATTGTTGCTTCGAGGTCTCATTGTTATTCATCTGCTTTGAAATTCTGCTTTTTTAAATCCATATGACTCCTATTCTGGTCTTGGCAGGCTGGGGGAGTGTTGCCGGCCTGAAACTAGTTTAACCCCACAGTCAAGTCACAAGTCTTGCCGCCTGCTTCCTTCCTTCCTATCTTAAGTTTCTTAAATTATTTTTTCATAAATTTTGATATAGTTTATGGTTTTAAGTTAAGATTTGTTGTGTTACTTTATTGATTCGTTTGTTTTCAGGCTGTTAATTAACAAATCTGGTTTCTTTAAATTTATGTATTTAATCCCCTGAATTTTTTTTTTTTTTTCATTTTTCTGAACTTCTCAAAGAAATTTTTAATCTTATTGATCATATTGGTGTTTCAGTGATCTTGTATCTGTTGCTTGGCTTTTACTATGCTAAATAGATCATCATTATTATATATATATATATATGGACAATGCAGGTCTTTTCTGCAACAAACTTGACTTTACTAAGCGCTTTTTTGTTTCTTCAAGTGGGTCTTCTTGTTTTTCTTTCTAAATAATCCTTTCATGAAATAATTCTATAAATAGAAAGAAAAAGTAAAATTAGATATTTAACATAGAAAGTGCTGCAATAGAAAATAAAATAACTGAAAAATAGAATATAATGGAGTTTCACAGTGTAAATTGGGTAAAGAGTCAATTACGACCAAAATAACCATTCGTATGTCAAATTTTTTTTAAATAGATATTTAAAAAAATAATCACACTTTTTTCCTATGGGAACAAAAAACTAAGATTTTTTGGATAATGGTAGTGCTGACTCATGGCTAATTTGACACCCTGCAGTCCTTTTTTCAACCCATTTTATCATCCAGCTGTCATTCTAAATGTTCAGAGGCCTTTAGGTACTTTTCTTCTTGACTTTTCAACCTTCTAGCAATAATTCTACAGCATTCCTGAAAGAACAAATGCATATAGAGTATATATATGTATACAGTCATTCCCACTTAATTGCGTAATTTATAATCGAATACCCCGCTTATTCAAATAAAATTTGTTAGAACCAAAATCAATCTCATAGGATCAATGTTAAATTTCCCCATTAAAACAAATATTTGTCACGTACTGTCCCCAGTTATTCAAATAAAATTTTAAGTCTTTCTTATTAAAAATGATTCTCAATCAAAAAATACCAGATTTCCTTTTCTAAAAGTAATTAAAAATTGTTCATTGTTGCTGAAAAAAGCAAAATTTGAAAACATCGAATGTGAAATACGGCATGATGAGAAAGTAATTAGTAATGATTTTGAGAACAGTGAAATTCATTCAGATGGAGCTTGTGCAATTTAAAGAATTAGATGGAGATGAAATGACAGAAGACTGCAAAGAAATTTTCACATCTTCCTCGCAAGAAAAAGATGAAAATGTAAGTGATGAGCTAATCTATCCATTCCCACCTCTGAAACAAATGAGTCTTATGCTATAATTCGCCGACTTTTTGAGGCTTGTTTAGGTGACTATAATCTACTTTATAAATTAAAAAAAGAATTGTAGAAATGTTCAGCATCCGTGAAAACATAATTAATTATCAGAGCTTTCTTCAGAGAGAAAATAAATATTATACACAGTGAGTGATAGTGAATATTCTACTTCTTTATAAGCTCTGGAATCCAATTAGGTAAGTTAAAAAAAAAAAAAAAAAAAAAAAAGAAAAGAAAAAATGGCATTTATGTTGCAGATAGAGAAAAATTAGAAATTACAAGGATTACAGGTGGCATCTGATTGGCGATTGTTGGGAACACACACACAAAAAAAAAAATTACACGAGTGAAAGATATTGAACAATTCTACCTCTTTAAAGGTTCTAGTATCTAATAAAGTAAGTTTAAAATGAATATTAATATTTATGCTATAGATGGAGAAAGATTAGAAATTGCAACGCAGTTGGGGAGGGGGGGGGAATGAAATATTAAGAGTGAGTGATATTGAACAATTCTACTTCTTCAGAGTTTCTGGAATCTAATTAGCAGGGTTGGGTTTTTTCACAGGACACGGGTTTAAGCCATCAAAAACCCATCAGAAACCTCTACCATCAAAAACTTGTATTGTCAAAATTCAAAATCTATAAATGAGCTAGAATCTGGTTAGAAATAGGATTTAGCAATACTTGACATATACAATTGAATATCTAAATATTATGCTGTTTATAAATTAACAAGTCTTAAAACAATTTGTAGATAATTCATAAAAATTTAGGTAAATTAACTTGTTTATAACCTAAGAAATATATACAAAGTATGCATAGACATATTTTATATGTTTATGTTTATTTATATTAATATTTATGAAATTCTAAAATTCCAAAGTTACCGTATATTTCTGAATATAAGCCGATCCAAATATAAGACGACAGTACGTTTTTCCCTTCAGAAATTTGCCCAAAACTGCAAACTTGTGTATAAGCCGAATTGAAAAAATACTCTTTTAAAGTTTAAGTATATCGCCAAAATGGTGAAAATATTGCCAATCAATAAAACTTTCAGGATAATCTGTCCAATGAAATTGCGCAAAATGCGTGCTTATCCAACTGAATTCCTTACCTTGCTTAGCTATGATGTAAAATGATTGCTGTGTGTTCACCAACGGCAATAGTTATAACTCTGGCAACCTTATCAAAAGGGAGGCTAGCACAGGCATCGAACAGACGGTCTCGCACACACAGTGAAGGACAAGTGCCGGCAGCTGAAAACAATAGTTGCCGAAATACCAGGGGGCCTAACGTCGATGCTGCTGCCGCTGGATGTTTGCATAAATAAGCCATTTAAAGACCGATTGTGTCGATTTTTTTTAATGACGTATATAAATTATTTTGTATATTTCTACTTTTGAGTATTTTTACCAGTGCCTCAAGGCAATCTTAAAAAAAAAAAAAAAAAAAAAAAAAAAAACGAAGATTTGCCTCTTCTTTTGATAGTGTAAGCCTAGAAACATTTTAAACAGAGATGATTTAATTATATAAATTAAAAATATGATCAGGAGTCCTGTTTTTTCAAGTTTCTCTTATACTATTTCCGAATCAGACAGAGAAGTTACTCCGTTTGTGCAATCTGCCAATAACGTCAGCTATCAGCAGGTCCAAAAAAAAAAAAAAAAAAAAGAAATGTAGACACCAGGGTTGGCAAACTGGGCCCAGCCCAGAAAAACCCGCCCGGGTTTTTCTGGGCGGGCCCACCAACAAAAACCCACTGGGTTTTTGTTAAAAATTATTTATAACTTACAAATCCCATCTATAAAGTATACTCTTATTTTTATTTTCTAAAAAAATAGTATTAAACATTAAAAAATAACTACAGTTATAAATAAATATAATAAAAGTAAGTTTGTCTTCTATAATGAGTTCTTCCCAGCGTCGTCTGCTCAATAGCATGATGTGTGAATAACGTAAAATCGAATTCAATTAAATATTGTTCTTAAGAACAAAAGTGTTAATATTTAATATAAAATAAAGTAAAAGTAATATTGTGCATTTGTAAGTAAACACTAGAATAATTGTATTTGGAAATTTAATAATTTTTAAAAAACACTGTGTTTATTTTTACCTGTAAGAATCGATTTTTGTATATTGTAGTGTAACTGTTACATTAACTGATCTAGCAATACATAATAGCTTGTTCTTGTGGAATGTTTATAGATTATAATTTGAAATTTTAAAATGTTTTCAATTAAATTTAATTGCATAAAGGTGTTACAACAAGTTAATTAACTTAGTTACTGGCTTAAATGGCTTTACACCGTATGATGTTGCACTGTCAGTGATTTAAGAACCAAAAATCAGAGTATTTAACATGTTCTCCATGAACATCAATAACAAATAAACTAAATGATGATTGTAAATCTATACAGCAAACAAAAGATGATGAATGATATAAAATGAAGTAAAAATGGTGATGTATAAAAAAGTAACACAGATTAAATTCGATTGATCAAAAATAAGAATAGAAAATATGTGATTTCAGCAATCACTATAGGTATAGAAGACTTTGTCTGCTGTTTGCTTATCACCTATTACGTGACCTCTGACGTCAGGCAGGAAGAGCCCATTCGTTCAATTTTCCTTTTCCTGTAAAACCTAACGATATTTTTGTTTAACAGTTTAACAGCGGACATAAATGTTGTGCAGAATCAATATTTAACTAATTAAATTGTTTAGTTTTAAAACTTTATAATAATTTTATCTTAATTTTAGTAGCAACATAATTATAAATCTAATAAAATTTTCTTCTATAACCGTTTCAACTATTAAAAAACTTAAAAATAAATAATAAATAAATAAAAAAGGATAAAGCAGTGCAGCTTATTTTTTAAATTAAAAAAAAATTAAATGATGTGTTTGTACTTAAGAATTTAAATTCTTTTATTTTATCAGTTATTGTCATTACAAATATTTATTTTGAATAAGCATACATTAAAATAAAATTTAGCTTAATCTTACTAATTAACACTATTTTAATAATAGAATGAAACCAATTTTTATATCTAAGATAAATATTAGATTAATTATTAATTAGTAGTTTAATATAATTAGGTGTATTACAACTAATATACTAAATAACATATATCTAACATTGCAATGCAAATGCACTCAAACAAAAACCCGCAAAAGCCCAGAAAAACCCAAGTGGGTTGGGTTTTTCTAGAAAAACCCGGGTTTTTGCCAACCCTGTTAAACACACGTGACTACATCGAGCTGCTCTAGAAATAAATTTAAAATTGCTAATTTAAGAGTTTTATAAGTGATAATTATTTAAAAATAAGGTTTAATATCACTATTTTACTTTATATATTAGTTTCTAAGCTTAACCACTTCACTGGCCACTGTAGTATGTGGAAGGTTACATTTCCCCCAAGTTATCGCAGGATGGCCGGTGAAGTGGTTAAAATATATGTACATTCAATCATTGTTTCTAAAGTGCATTTTTTTGCTAGAAATGTGGACTCTTATATAAGACGACCCCCGTACTTCAGCTTCTGAAAAATTTCCAAAAATTCTCGGCTTATACATGGAAATATACGGTACTTATGAATTTTCACATAAGCCTTGAAAACACAGGAATACTGGATTTTTTTTTTCTTTAAATAAAACATAATATATGTGAGCAATAAATTAATATGAGTTTGAAAATAATTATATTTATAATCTATATTTATTAGACTTATCATTTATTAATAATTTTTTTATCTATTATTATTGATTGTATAAATATTTGTACCTGTTTATAGCTTAGACTATTGGTGTTTTGGGAGTAAGGCTGTTTGACTGCTCTAGGGTCTTAGGCCTAAGGTGGGGTACCCTCCGTGGTGGTCTTTCTAAAGGGTCCTAAGCCCGTATTTATGCAAGTTTCAGAGAAAACCGCAAACTCTGAACGTCTAGGCCGACGAGCAGTGGCTGGGATTGATCCAGGAACCTCATGTCTATTAGCTTTGAGTATAGAACCACTTGGCCAATGGTGGGCACTACACCTTAGACTAATAATTTTTTTAAAAATCTGTACGAGTAAATATTAAATCTATTACAATTTATACATGTCGAGAAAGCATTCTTATTTCTCTTGTCTCACGGTAATTATAAGAATTTCAGAGGCAACTCAAGCTTGTTTAACATTCAGAATTATTGCTTTTTCTTATAAACTTGCAATATCAGCAGTCATTAAAATATATATATATAATCTATAAAATATTTAAATACAAAATATTAGGCTGTGCATTTTTATTTTACTGGTTAAATACATAATACTAAAAGCACAATGCTAAAAAAATTGAAATATACAATGTAATATTGCAAACAAAATGACTTATCAATCAAAATGATCTATCAATGGTTTATAAATCAAGAATTTTTAGAAGGCTAAAATTTTGTTTATATTAATCAAAATGTTATAATTCTGTTTCTCCAAAAGCATTAATACAGGGCCCGAAATTTCAACTTAGATTACACTCGCTGAAAGAAAAAGTCACTCGCCACAAAATATGATTGACTGTTTTTTACGTATAAGGTGACCAGAATTTTATATTGGAAAAAGAGGGGAAATTATGCATTGTCTTTTATTTTATAAGAAAAGAGAAGGCATTCAATTTTGAAAAAAATGGTCATTTTAGAGGACACAAAATTGAATGAAAATTATTATAAAAACCGATTCAAAAGCTACTTTACAGAAGTGGTACAATCATTTTTATCTCAAATGATGAATTTGGATCAGTACACCTTAATTTAAATTAATATTATACTGATACGTGAGGAAAAATCCTTAATTTTTATAGGTGTCACTGGACAATATAGATTTTTTTTATTATTATTATTAATTTTTGCTATAGACAAAAACTGTTTTTGTGATACTTTCATGCAATTATACAAAAAAAGTTGGTAGACATTTTTTTATTAAAATCATAATCATAAAAGAAAAAATAAAATTAATATTCGGCAGATGAAACGATTTGTTTTAATGAACAGTCACTCTTTATGAGTATTTTATAAAAATTCTCACAAGTATAACCTAAATTAGTCTCAGTAGTTAATAAGTTTTTAAAATAGATATATAAAGGGGATTTTTTCACATGTCTACATTTGTTCATTGAAGAAAACAATCGCTTTGTGGGAGCGTTTTTGCCAGGAGGACATACAATGAATTCAACTAACTTTTGCATATTTTTGTGAGATGGTGGTAGTATGTTATCATTAACGCCAATTACATACACTAGGGCTCTAGGCCTGAGTAAGAGAGTCCTCCGTGGGGTCTTTCTAAGAGGTCCTAGCCCATATTTACGCTATTTTCGGAGAAAACCATGGAAAACTCCTAGCGGCTAAGCCAACGAGCGCGACCGTATATCGAACCCAGCACCTCACGTATAGCAGCTTCGATAACTGAACCTCTCTGTCACTGGTGAGCCTATTTTTATGAGGAATATTATTAATGCAAAAGTGAGAACACACGTCAACCCACCGCGTACCAACAGGAGCACCACCTTCTTAATGATTTCATGACAATTTCAATAGTGATTCCGTGTTCTGGATCAAAGAGCTGTACAAATATAGGGAATACTTTTATTTCTTCGTAATTCGAAGAATCTGAATAGACATAAACAATAATATGCTTTGGCAAGTTTGTTAGAAAGTTGTTCTTTTGCGAGCATAACGGAGAGAAAAGTTAGTGCTCACCGTTCGATACAGCCAACAGCCGATTGAGCTTGAAATTTTGTGAATTTTTTGAAATTAAGGACTAAATCCTTTTCATTTGAAAAAGAGGACAGATGACGAAAAACATAAAATTTTATTTAGGAAGGCAGAGCGTTCAAAAAGAAGACTGTCCTCCTAAAAAGAGAATGTCTGTCACACTACCTAAGATTAGCATGATTTTACGTTTTTAAATTGATATATATGTATTATTTTCTTTTCGGTAGCACTGTATACTGTAAGAATTCTCTCTATATTTAGACCGAAATTTTACTCGCCACAGTAAAATTTCCACTCGCCTATGGCGAGCTGGCGAGCGGAAATTTCGCACCCTAATTAATATGTTTACCTTTTAAAATATACTTATAAATATCTTATAAAAAACAACTATATTTTTAAAGTATCACATAACTAAATTTAACATATACTAGATTAAGCATAGTTATAAATAAATTTCAAAATAATATATAAAAGTATCACAGCATATTTTGAATGAACATAGAATTAATTCATAATAAAATTTTAAAAGCCTAAAGTTTAGTTTCTTATATTAATCAAAATGTTGTAACAATGTGTTTTTCAAAGAACATCAATCTATTTACTTTTCAAAAAATCTTTATAAACTATATTTTGTTAAATTTAGTTTATATATAACGAATTATATATATAGGTTTTTGACATGACAGTTTTAACCATGGTTTAAACCATCAAAAACTGTCACTTGTCAAAAACCTGTGAACCCTTTTAATTAAGTAAGTTTTGATCACCGATTGTTGAAGATGGGGGGAGAGTACCATAAAAAAGTTACATGAGTAAAAGATATTGAACAATTCTACCTATTCACAGTTTCTAGAACCTAATAAAGCAAGTTTAAAATGAACATTGACATTTATGCTGAAAATGAAGAAAGATGGTGATTTCTAATCTTTTTTACCAAAATCGGTACACTTGGAATCTCTGCACAATACTGTTTTGAAAATAACCTGCAGACTGGTAAAAAAAAAAAAAAAAAAAAAAAAAAACTGTGATGTACGTCTCACATTTTTTGCTTTGGGGGTTAGGTGTTCAAGGTCGTGTCATTTTTTGAGCCTAAACAATTTTACGAGTTCTTGTATGGTGTTTATTCAAAGTTTTGTACTATAATTAAGTTCAATAAAAACCAGCAAATACAAAAATACATAAATGCTGTTCTCATTTTTATTTTTTTTTAATTCCTAAAAAGTTTTAAATACATAAAGTGTTACTACAAAAGAATCATCGGGTTTCCGAAGTGTTTATTTCAGAACATAATTGGGTTACGTTACACCAATGAGTTATGCATGAAAATAAACCGAAAGCATCCAAGATTAATGTCTATACTATACTATAGATGTTCAGTTTGTGCTCTTGAGTGATACGGCAGATGTCAAGGTGATAGTTCAATTTGTTCCACACATTATGCAGCTTGGTTGCGTCGATGATTGTGAATGCAGACGTAATGCGGTCTTACAACTCAGCCAAAATGGTAGGTAAGGGTGGTACATAGACACAGTTTTTAACATATCCCCAAATGAAGAAGTCACACGGTGAAAGGTCGGGCAACCCGGGAAGCTATGAAAACAATATCTTGTCATCTCGGCCACATCGACCAATCCATCGTTGTGGGACTTGCCGATTAAGGTAGTCACAAACCTTTTTGTGCCAGTGTGGCAGAGCTTGATCCTGTTCGTAAATAAAACCGTTGATATTGTATTCCAGTAGTAAAAACAACCATAACTGAAGCATGTCCAAGTAGGAAATACCCATCACATTGTCCGTACCAAAAATGAAAGGTCCATACACCTTGTTACGAGAAACTGCACAAAAAACATTGATTTTTGTGGAATCGTGTTCGTGTTCCACAATTTCATGGGAACTTTCTGTGCCCCATATCCGTACATTGTGTTAGTTGACCTTACCACTAAGATGAAAGGTAACTTAAAACAAGCTTGTTTTCAAAGTTGTCGTCCTCACAGGCTTCTTGCATGTTCTCACAAAACGACTTTCTTTTGGGTAATCGTCCGGCTTTAATGCCTGCTGCAGCTGCATATGGTACGGCTTAAATTGTAATGTTTTTCTCAATTTTACACACAGTTGGCTGTAGAATGGAAAGTTTGCGGCTGGGGCAGTTTGTTGATTTCTTGGGACTACGGATGAACCTCGCTCTAACTCTGTTCACTGTTTCTTTAGTAACGCTTGGTCGGCCGAAACCTTTGCCTTTACATAAACAACTGGTTTTTTTGAACTGTTGATACTAGCACAGAATGCTTTGTTGGGTTGGTGGTTTGCATTTGTATGCCCGGTGGAATGCTCTTTGAATGGTTATGACTATGAGCGATTCACACTCTGAAAATTCTAATAATACACAAAATGCTTTCTGCTGTCCAGTCGCCATTTTAAATATAACGTTCGCGCAGTAACCATGGAAACCACACATACAATTGCACATACGCAGCATGAAACTGTAGTTAATGCCCTCTCGTTTGCTTTGTCGTGGAAACATATATATTTCCAAGTTCGGACGTAGTAATGTATCAAAACCTGATGATTAATTTGTAATAACCCGGTATATACAGCAGAGCCTCGATTATCCAAACCTTGATTAACCGTTTTTTAATTCATGAAATCAATGAAGGTCAACGAAGGTTTCTCTCGCTTTGCTGGTCACTATATTTAAAGGAAACTTTTTTCTATATCGCTTTACAAACAAAAATAAAATTTAAAGAAATCATGAAATTGTTTTAATTCCCTGCTGCCTTCGGCAGCGGTCCACTTTTTTGCAGACTCTCGGGTGTCTGTCCATATTGCCTGTGACAATAGCTTACCAGTGGGCTTCCATTTGGGTGCTATCAGATGAAAGTTTTAAAACAGACAGCATCGAAAAAATTTTTATTAAAAAAAATACATACATATATATATATATATATATTTGCAAAAAATACCACCTTTCTTAACAGTAACTTTTTTTTCTTTAATTAAAATATTCCAAACTATTATATACTACAATATTCAAAACCTATCAATATGTATTAGTCAATTTAATGTGGTAAGCCAAAACACAAATTTAACGAACTCTATGTTTTAGGAAGTGCATCAGCTAAGATGTACTATGCCTAATGGTCCAGATCTTTTTTTTAATCGGGCCCTTAATACACAGCTTTTGTTCATTCACTAGTATATTGTGTATTTAAAAATAAGATTCCCATTCAGAATCGAAAATAAAGAAGAAGTTATTATGTTCCAATAGAATTTCAATAATTTTGACTTTCTCGTGTGCTGTGCTTGTTGTGGCCTAAATCAAATTAATAAGTTTTTGTTAACTGTTTTATTTATGTCACCCTATTTCATGTACAATCTTATCACTACTAATAGAGTGAAGTTACTTTATGTTTTAGGCTGAAAAATTCATTTTACATATCTATACTAATATTTATAAATGCGAAAGTTTGGATGTATGTTTGTTACTCAATCACGTCACAACGGCTAAATGAATCTGTATAAAATCTGGTACAGAGATTAATAATAGTCTGAAATAGGACATAGGCTACTATTTATGCCGGAAATTTGATTAGATCTTTTAAAATTAATTAAAATATGAAAATAATAAACAGGTAATTGCCTTAATATAAGCCGTTTAAATTTTTAATTGTTGCCAAAAAAGTTTATCAGGCATTTTTATTTAATTATTTTTCCAACATAAAATTAAATATGCTTCACGCGAAAAAAAAAAAAAAATGTTAAATTGAAAATGACGTCTTTATAACTTTAAAATAAAATAGTATTAATACAAATCTAGCATGTTTCTTCTGAATTTTATTTCACAGCATTTTTTTATATACCTCAACTTTAATTTTTTTTTTTTAGCACGGATGAATCACGCTTGGCATAAAATCTAATTCAGCATTATATTAAAGGTATTTACTTATTGATAATTCTGGACAATTTTTTCAATTTTGATGATGAAGTAGATCGGACATATTTCGCCAAGGACAACCACTTAAAGCCAAGTAGCACATAAAAATATAACTAGATTATAAAATATTAAAAAAGAAAGAAAGAAAAGAAAAGATAGAAAGAAATAGAAACAATAATCGCATAAATTATAATTTGGTCTAAAACGGCTACAAAATTTCAAAAGTCGCCAAGGGGAGCTATATTAAGGCTGTACCATGATCAGGTTTACATATTAATTAATTAATTTATTTATTTTTCTATATACCAACTACTATTAACTACTAGCATGAAGTATATACAGTAGAGAGCCAGAAATTCGCCGACCTAAAATCCGCCGAAGTCCGAAATCCGCACAGCTTGTCAGATACAAACAATGAAATTCACTATTAATAAATTACAAAACTGCAAATCAGAATTTTTGAAAAAGATCTTGAATACAGATTTTATGTTTGCATTTTATGATTACAAAAAAGAAAAACAAAATAATAATATGAAGACTGCAAGAGCCAAGCTGCAGCTAATGAAATTATTGACTATATTAAATTCATCAAAAGAAAATAATGATTATTGTGATATGATGATATCAATCAGGTAAATAATAAACTAATTTTTTAAAATGCTTTCTGATGAAGCTATAATTTGTAAGGAAGAACTCAACAAAATTGGTAGAAAATTAATTTGTGTTAGTACTATTTACAATAAATAAAAAAATAAATAAATCATGCAGGCTCAAGTTTAGTTTAAAACTAGCTACATGTGAACAGATTTTATCTAAATTTGACATTTTTTTTTTTTTTTTCATTTTTATTTATTGTTTTCATTATATATTTTTGTTAATGTTCATTATTATTCTTATGTACCTAGTAATTTAATATTCAGTGTTATTATTGACTAGTATGTGTTTAGTTGAATTAATATTCTGTTTTTGTTATTCAAAGTGGAAATCATTTTTTATGGGCTCCGAAATCCGCAAAATCCTAAAATCCGCACAACCTCTGGTCCCGAGCTGTGAGGATTTTTGACTCTCAACTGTATAACCAAAAAATAAAATAATAATAATAATTGTCTCATGCCATAGGCGTAGCCGATCATACCATATTGTAATATTATATTTGGCTTGAAATTGCTGTCATTTTATGATTGATCAATTAATTTAAATAAATATAGGAAATAACTTGAAAGCAAATATTATATACATCACGTATAATGTTGTTCATATGTAACTGGGATTCAAATATAAAAGGGCTACTTCAAATTTATCGAAACTGTCATATATGATAAGCACCCAAATGAAAGCTCACGGGTAAGCCATTGTCGCAGGCAATAGAGACAGGCACTGGAGACTGCGAGGACAAACAAATCGCTGCCGAAGTTGCTGGGAACCCAAAGTGAGCTTTTGAGCGATTTCAGTATTTTTTTCTTTTTTCATAAAGCTATATAGAAAAGAGTTTTCTTTAAATATAGTGACCAGCGAAAACGGGCAAAGCCTGCTAATTTGTTATATATTTTTTAAACATTTCCACAAAAACACTTATGAAGCATCTTCTCAAACTGATTGGGTGATACCCGGAGCAGATCATCCCTGCCGCCCCCACCTAGCTACGCCACTGACACCACGTTTTTATTCTTACATTATTTTAGAACTTAATTCTAAAAATGAAAACTGTGGGCCCTGACAAATTATAATCCTATGCAATGACACAATCTATGTTTGGAATGTTTATCGCTTCTTGTCGTATGAGATTAAAATTACCCTACAACAAGGAACTCAGTGACAGAAAATTTTGTAGATGTCTGCAACAGGTTTTTAAAACTTCATAATCTGTCTGTGATATTTGCATGTAGTCAGGGGTGAAAATGGCTTACACTCAAAAAGCCTGAAAGATGATAGCAGCAATCTGGGGGGGGGGGGGGCGTTAACAACAGTGGTGATCTCGTGCAACAATACAATACATAATACAATTTTACTACAGAACAATTTAGTATACACAACTGTCAAATAATAAGATTAACCCATTCAATTAAATATTTTATAGCAATGTTTGACACAACACGATAAAAATAATTATAAATAATAAAAGTATTAGTTTTAGTTTTGATACAGAAATTTTTATAAGTGAATTTTGAAGTGGAGGAGAAGTTTTGGAGCAGTTTTTAATGAAAATAGCACTTTTCTACATTCCCGTAGAATCTCAGTAACAGGTAACAGGATACAGGTAACAAGTATAACGCTGCCTATAAAGGGAGATCTAGGCTCCTAGGTAAAGGTAGAAATTAAGAAATTTGGTTGGTGGCCAGTGGCCACTAGCCTTCATTTTTTTAGCGGCCACTAGCCACTTGCTGATAAAAGTTAAAGTAAAATAAAATTTTCTTTTCTTTAATTTTTTCGATGTTCAGTGTCGACAAATCATTAAGAAAATAATTAAGGTAGTCAACTTTTTGAAACTCATCCACAATAATACATTTCTGATAAATTTTAATAAATGAAATAGGAATAGATTTACATAATTTATACTATGAATGTAAGAAAATACTATTCAATACAAAATTCATATGTTTAAAATGCTCTTTTGGTTATATTATTTTATAACAGAAAAATTCTGATTTTTTGCCCCTTCTCTATCCTGAATGGTGTCGATTTTCTACTTTTTCAAAAAAAAAAAAAAAAAAAAAAAAAAAAAAAAACATCTTTGATTCATGAAAATATATTAGTGTATGTAAATAAAAAAAAATATTTTTTTAATAATACTTTTTTATTTTGCAAGTTTCTTTTTCCTTTTTTTTTTCTTGTTACAAATGAATTATAAATTAATTTTTCTTTAATAATAATGAATTTTTAATAATTTGCAATTATAATCCCCCTCTCTAACTGAATTTAGAGAGTGTGGCTCTAGTCGAGATTTCACAATGTAATTGTAGCTGTCACTTTTTAAAAAGTTAATTTTGACATATTTTAAAATTAGCAGCACTAATTCATCTTAAGGATAAACAAGATCTTAAGCTCAAACATTAAATGATAATTCAATAGAAAAAAAAAATCAATTTTAAGATATTATCAAATTTGTAATTTAATGGTCTGTAGTATGTAGTACATCAGTGTAACTCAGATTAGGCATAACAAATTACATATAATTGAAAAATAAAATAGTAAAAGAACAGAAAATACTTTACAATGCATAAAATTGTATAATCAAAGTGCACAAAAAATTAAAAAAAATTATTAACCTGTAAAACTAATAAAATATGAAATTAATTAATAATTAATGCAAAAAATAGGACTAGTGCATGAAAAAGAAAATTGCATAATTTATTCTTTCTTAATATTAATTATATCTATTTTATTCTATTTATTTATATTATTAAGATTCAATTATTAAATCCATGTTTTTAAATACAGTTGTTTTTAACTGTGGCAATCTTCTTATCCTAAAATGCGAATTCAACAAAAACAAGCCAGGTGCACATTTTTGTTGAATAAAAGGGTTGAAATTTTCTTTCCCTTTTGTAAAAAAAAAAAAAAAAAGAGGCTTTAAATGTGCGTTCTAACTTTCTTTTGAAGGACTTTTTTACTTTTTTTGGATGAATGTGAATTAATTTTGGACATTTGGAGACGGGGCTATTGAAGTGAAAATGCGTCGAATGACGTTTTTAATTTTTCTGCGAACGTAATACAATCGGAGTTTCAGCCGATTGATTATCTCACGAGCTTCTTTTCGTCTCTTTCTCCCGAAAGTCGAAACTCTCATTTTGACATTTTTTTTTTTAATCAAAATCTAATACTTTTATAGAAAAATGGAAAAAAGTCATACATTTTTTTAGTATATGAATAAGACTACCTGCCAATTTCCAGTGTTTACTATTAAAATTGACTTCTGAAATATGTTTGCAAGTGGCGAGGTTAGATTTTAGAACAGCCTGAATTCTTTGCGCGGCACGTTTACCGCGGAAAAGCCGCCGCGCGATACAAGTTTGCCTTGGAATGGGGTATATTTTATAAAGAATGGGTAGAAGAGAAGTGGCCACTGCAGTGGCGACCAAAGGCAATTTCTTTAGTCGCCACTTTTAAAAATCTAGTCGCCATGTGGCGAGTGGCGAACGCTAATTTCTAGCTTTACCCCTAGGTCGCCCTTGTTAAGCACTGTTTCGTGTGTTCCTACCAAGGCACCTATAGGGGGCTCTAGAGTTCCTAACAGAGAGCGTCTAACACGTCATACATCGGTAATGCATTGTCGTGGGCGAAAAATGTCCGTAAATTGCAGACAATTTTTTATGACTGCAGACAAAAACAGTCTGAAAGTTGTGGACAATTTTTGCTTATTAGTACAGACAAAGAGTGTCCGAAAGTTGCAGACTAATTTTTTTATTAGTGCAGACAAAAACTGTCTGCAAGCCGTTTTTCTGCGTCCACGACTATGTCGCCGTGTCACGGGGTTTCTGCCACTGGGACAAGAAAGATATTTTAAAATAACATTTGTCAAATAGTGTATTTTTAAATTGTTTTTAAATTTTTTGAATATTTTTCTCAGATAAATTAAACACAAAAAATTGAAAGAATAAGCTATAACTTGCAAAAGTAAATGCTAAGAATTGGGCGAGTATTTAAATTCAGATTACAGTCTACAACATAGATTAATTCAGATATTTTAAAATGGTACCCCTTTCGTAAATTTATAAAATAATTTGTGAAAAATCAAGTAAGTTTGTGAAAATTGATTACGCTTCCCCAAACAATTAACCAAAATTCACAAAGCAGTTTATTTAATTTTAAAATACATTTAAAGGCATCAAAACATAGCATTGGAAAGGGTTGCCAGAAGCTAAAATAAGTTTAAAGAGGGCCACTGGATATTGTGCGCTGCCAAATTAGTCAAGAGTCAGGTCTAAGACCTTTTTTAATATATTTAATGAAATTTTGTTTTATAAAAAATAATGATCCTTTCACAAAATTTTTTACACATGTTTGAAAAGCAGTTTAAAACATTGCCTGTACTAGTTTCTACCAAATATTATTATATAGACTAAATGCTAAGCTAAACGGCTTTACAATGTTTTTTTTTTCTTTTTTTTTTTCCCCTATAAATATATATTTTTTAAACTGTTCTAATAAATTACTGTTCCTGCTATCTTGTGTTTTGAACACTTTCAAGTTTTATTGTTTTAATTTACTGTGATATGTAAGTTTCTAGAATTTGTCCGTTTAAGAAATGTGCGTTTTTGGGAGAAGACTATATTTTGAAAAATACTGTTTGGTAGAAAAATTAAAACGATAATAATAAAACAGAAAATTTATTTATTTTTTGTTAAAAACATACAGAATCAAATTTAAAACATTACTGTCATTACTACCATTATAGGCCCATACAAGCACTAGAAAAATATGTTCGTAGAAATTAGTTTAATTTACAGTCGAACTCGAAACAGTGAATCGCAGTGTAGAAATAGTATATGGCAAAAGTAAGTTTTAACAATAAGTGCACTCTGAATTTAAAATGAAAACATTTTAAAATGTAACAAACATTTTATTCATGAACTTACCTTGATAATTAAAATGTTACCTATTTGCAAGACCACGTTCTGCTTATCACGCGAGGCGGCATCCATCTTTAATTTTCTCCTTGATCTTGTAAACAAACAGCGTTCGTTGCCATATCTGCTTTTCAAAATACTGCAATCTGCTAAACAAAAAATAGATATATTCTTTCAAGTTGAGATTGAGTAGATTTTACTTCGTAAGTAAATTAAATAGAAGATAGCTTGATAAACCAATTAATATTTGTATGAGGATATATTAAAAAATGTTTAACCAATATTAATAAAAAATCATATTACTTTCTTCTATATGTAATATAGAGAAAGTATTGGATTCGCGAAAATTTTCGACTTCCGTTTTTTGATGGATTTACACGTTTTGGGATGTCCAGAACACGAATTAATAGTTTTTAGAAAATGTCTGTCTGTCTGTATCATTTTTTTGTGGACGCTGTATCTCACGAACCAATGAATGAAATTTAACCAAACTTGGTATTTAGTTGCACCCTGACATGAACTGGTGCTGATTAGATTTGGGGATCAATAGCTCAACAGGTGGCGCTGTGATCGCATTTTATGAAAATTTTTAACATGTCAGCATAGGACAAAATTTCGTATAAATGGGCATAATGAGAGTTATTTTAAACTTGTGATTGTAAAATTAATATGAATTATTGATAATAGTAGTAGTTAACTAGGAAAAAAATTTTGTGCAGGTGGGGGCATTGGTCCCCCCCCTGGGGGGGAAGTACCCCCCGGGGGAGTAAGTTTTCAAGATTGGTATCTTTCGAAAGGTCTTGTTGATAATAGTAGTAGTTAACTAAGAAAAAAATTTTGTGCATGTGGGGACATCGGTTGGCCCCCCCCTGGAGGGGGGAAGTACCCCCCTGGGGGGTAGAGTTTCAAGATGGGTGTCGTTCGAAAGGTCTCGTCAATACCTTTAAAACGAATGGTTGAACCATAAATCTGTGATAATTTAAAACAAAGTTATCGATTTTTTTTTACTTTTAACAAAAAAAAAAAAAAAAAAAAAAACTTCGAAAAAAAATCGTATATATACATAAATTTTTTTAAAACGAAATATAATCAAACTTGGTATTTAGTTGGTCCCCGACATAAACTGGTGCTGATTGCATTTGGGGATCAATAGCTCAACAGGTGGCGCTGTGATCGCATTTTTTCAAAATTTTTTAACATGGCAGTAGTACAAAATTTCGTATAAATGAAAAGATGAGAGTTATTACTTTCTTCTATATGTAACATAGAGAAAGTATTGGATTCGCGAAAATTTTCGACCTCCGTTCTTTGATGGATTTACATGTTTTGGGATGTCCAGAACACGAATTAATAGTTTTTAGAATATGTCTGTCTGTCGCTGTCTGTATCATTTTTTTGTGGACGCTGTATCTCACGAACCAATGAATGAAATTTAAGCAAACTTCGTATTTAGTTGCACCCTGACATGAACTGGTGCTGATTAGATTTGGGGATCAATAGCTCAACAGGTGGCGCTGTGATCGCATTTTATGAAAATTTTTAACATGTCAGCATAGGACAAAATTTCGTATAAATGGGCATAATGAGAGTTATTTTAAACTTGTGATTGTAAAATTTTTATGAATTATTGATAATAGTAGTAGGTAACTAGGAAAAAAAATTTGTGCATGTGGGGGCATCGGTTCCCCCCCCCGGGGAAGTAAATTTTCAGGATGGGTATCTTTCGACAGGTCTCGTTGATAATAGCAATAGTTAACTGGGAAAAAAATTTTGTGCATGTGGGGACATCGGTTCCCCCCCTGGGGGGAAGTACCCCCCCGGGGAAGTAAATTTTCAAGATGGGTATCTTTCGAAAGGTCTCGTTGATAATAGTGATAGTTAACTGGGAAAAAAATTTTGTGCATGTGGGGGCATCGGTTCCCCCCCCCCCACCGGCGGGGGAAGTACCCACCCGAGGGGGCAAAGTTTCAAGATGGGTATCTTTCGAAAGGTCTCGTCAATATCTTTAAAACGAATGGTTGAACCATAAATCTGTGATAATTTAAAAAAAAAGTTATCGATTTTTTTTACTTTTAACAAAAAAAAACTTAGAGAAAAATCGCAATTTTTATTTATTTATTTTTTTAACGAAATTTAAACAAACTTGGTATTTAGTTTGTCCCCGACATTAACTGGTGCTGATTATGTTTGGGGATCAATAGCTCAACAGGTGGCGCTGTGATAGCATTTATCTAAATTTTTAACATGGCAGCATAGGACAAAAATTCGTATAAATGTGTATAATAAGAGTTGTTTTAAACTTGTGATTGTAAAATTAATATGAATTATTGATAATAGTAGTATGTAACTAGGAAAAAAATTTTCTGCATGGGGGGGCATCGGTCCCCCCCCTGGGGGGAAGTACCCCCCGGGGGGGATAAATTTTCAAGATGGGTATCTTTCGAAAGGTCTCGTCAATACCTTTAAAACGAATGGTTGAACTATAAATCTGTGATAATTTAAAACAAAGTTATCGATTTTTTTTACTTTTAACAAAAACAAAAAAAAATCGTACTTTTTTTTTTTTTTTTTTTTTTTTTTAAATATTGTTACTGATTGAATATGTACAGGTAAATATAGAAGAAAGTCTTCTGGTGGCCACAACATACTAGTTTAATTCTGTTTTATAATAAAATGTCAATAAAAAAAATGGAATATTTTAAAATTTCGATCAAAATTTCGCATTTTATTCGAATATTGCAGTTTTTTAACGTTATACCTGACACAGGGTAAAATTGTGTTTAAAAATCCATAAAGAGGCTTAGTTACTGAAAAATCTTAATGAAACTTCTTGTTTTATTTGTTATCGTGGAAAGAAGCCGAAATATAAATTTTGTGTTACTGAACCTGATTTCCCATTCCCCCCAAAAAGGGGTGGGGGGGCTGAGGAGCATGAAATTTTTTTTTTTTTTTTTTGGAGGAATACTTTATTGCGTTTAAAACAATGCGTAGCACGTGATTCTGCATGCTTTGAAACGGGAGATACAGATTTTTAAACATTTTAAACTTTTTTTTTTCGGGACTTGGAAAAAGAAATGAACAAATTTTGCAGCTATCATTTTTTCTACTGATACCAATTGGGATCAATAGCCTACCGATCGAATTTCTACTGATGTATGTAAAGATCTATTGATATCGATTGAGGATATAATCAATAGGTTACAGACGTCAATAGCTTCTATTGATAGCGGTAGGGAAATCCATAGAAATCTATTGATATCAATAGCCTACTGATCATATTTCTAATGATGTCAGTAAAGGTCTATTGATATCAGTTGAGGATATAATCAGTAGGCTACAGATATCAATAGCTTCTATTGATAGCGATAGGGATATCCATAGAAATCAATTCATACCAATAGAACTCTATTGATGTCGATAAGTTTTTGTATTGATCTCTATGGACCATTTTTAGTAGGGATATAAACAAATGAATGAAATTAAACCCCAAAACACTGAGATCTTCATCAGGGAGGCCCCTCAGTGTAGGGGTGAACGAGAAGTTTCTGAAAGGACAGTAGCTATAAGCTAATAACTATCCTTAGCCCCCAACTTCTCACCAAACAGAAAACCACCAATAACTGAAGAGAAAACAAACATACATATAATGTATAAAACTACTAAAAACATTTTATAAAATTATCAAATTGTAAAAGTTACAAAATTACATCAATTCATTAAAAAAAATATACAATACCATAAAGAATTACTGAAGGTAAACAAGAAAGTATAGAATGAAATAAAAATACAATCCTTCATCTGGAAAACAAACGATCTTCGGCCGACGGAGCTACTTGTCGGTACTTAAATATCGTTTGATATTTAAGTACCAATTCAAGATAGTTTGTTTTCCAGATGGAGGGTTGTATTTTTATTTCATTCTATACTTTCTTGTTTACCTTCAGTAATTCTTTATTGTATTGCATATTTTATTAAGTGAATTGATGTAATTTTGTAACTTTTACAATTTGAAAATTTGATAATTTTTTTAAAAATTTTTATTCTTTATATGTATGTTTGATTTCTCTTCAGTTATTGGTGGTTTTCTGTTTGGTGAGAAGTTGGGGGTTAAGGATAGTTATTAGCTTATAGCTACTGTCCTTTCAGATACTTCTCGTTCACCCCTAAACTGAAGGACCTCCCTGATGAAGATCTCAGTGTTTTTTGGGGTTTAAATTCATTCATTTGTTTATATATTTCGACATTTATATATTCCTACATCTAAGTTTTGCATTTCCTTTCGCTGCAATTTTGCGCATTGGTTTGTAATTCTCCTATTGGTTTTTCTAATCTGTAAAACTTATATATTTATAAATTCCTGTCAATAATTTTCTATATATATATATACAGAGGCTGTTCGCACATTTTTTAGACGATTTTGATGGAGTGTACTGAAGCAATTTCACTCATATTTCGTGTTTTATTTGTTCAGTTTGATAGCCCGTGTTCTTAACTAACATTCTATATCATAATTTCTATGATAATAATTCTTTTTATAATATCGGAAGAGGTATATTTTTCTACTCCTCTTGAACGGCTTTCCAGAGTCCACAAAGCGTTGTAGGTCGGTGTTTGGATAATGTTGATTTTAAGAGTCGAAAAACACAAAAATCCAACAGTGATACGTCGGAAGATTTAGCAGGAATGTCAGTGAAGGGTATGGTTTTAATTCCCGTTTTTTGTTCCATTTTTTTCTAGGAAAGCAATTGCGGAATGTGATATGTGGCTGCTTGTTTTGTCTTGATACAGTTCGACGGATTGGTAGCATTGTGGATAAAGATCTGGATTTTCATTTTTAAAAATTGGAATTAAAATATGTTCTTGAGAGTATTTAGAGTTGATTTTGACATTTTTGTCACATTTTTTTGCTTTTATCTTGCGCTTGTATGAAAAACCAGTGGCAATCATAAATCTTTTAGAAAAACTTTCTTTTGATGCTTTGAGCGCCATGTAGCAAATTTTTTTCTCCACTTTTGTGATAATAAATTGACCTTTTTTTTATTGCAACCACTTAAATAGACCCAAGATTCATCTGTTGTTGCAACATTTTTCCATTTTTCTCCTGATAAGTGCTTTTCATAAAGATTTCACTAAAAACAATCTTTGGAAAGAACGGAAACCTATCCTTCCATCCACTGCCATTTTAAAAGCGCATTTTTGAATCTAAACAAAAATTCTAAATGTCAGAAGATAAACAAAACTTCCAAAAATATAACTGTTGTGAAAATAAAATTCTCCGTGTAAACGATTTTTTCTCACTGCGAAATAAAATCGTCTAAAAAATGTGCGAACAGCCTCTGTGTAATAAAATAAATAATAATAATAATAACAATAACTGTTTTTTGTATATCTCTTTCTGTCTTTGTACATATATGCAGGACGGGTTTATTTATTTTGTTATTATTATTATTATTATTATTACTATGGTTATTATTTACAAAACTAGGGGGCTCTGCCCCCTGCTCGCTCCGCTCACCAACCCCCGAGGAAGGCTTCGCTCATTAACCCTTGTGGGATTCTACCCGACTATTCGCAACTTTGCCTTCCATTGAACTGGAATATTAATAATACATAACACAAGAAAAAAGTTGAACAAGATTATAGAAATCCACCATATTTGGTATCACATAGAAATACACAATATTTAATACTATATCATTTAGTTCTGTTTTAGATCTGTTTTCACGTTCGACAATTTAATAATAATTTGCCATTATTTTGAAAGAAAACATATGCTAGACAGCTAGGCACACAAAATAAACAACTATAGCGCTAACTTTTTAGAACAGAGAGAAATTCTCAACATCTAAACCATTTAGCATTACAGCTTTAGTATATGGTCCACTTGATAATTTTTTTTCACTGTTTGACGATAAATTTTCTGCGTATTATTGCTTGATTAAAGAAATTGTGAACTTATTTTTTCTGATGCATATATTTTTTACTATTGAATTTTTTTAGTTAATTTAGGACAATATGTAACAAAAATGTCCTGTCGTATTAAATTAAATTACGTTTCCTGCAAAGTTTTATATCAATGCTTAAAAAACAAAAATCGGTTGCGGAATTTATTATTAATACTAGCGAGCTTCGCCCGCTAGCGGGTCAGTATTTTCAAATGAATCATTAAAATTAATGAATCACTAACAGTAACTTTTAGTGTCAAGAAAAGAAATAAAAAAATATATCATTTCTGATTGGGTAAAAAGTCGGCCCGGGTCCCCACTGCCTTCGGCAGCGCAGCCCCATGCGCGCTGCGCGCGCGTATTCCTTCCCTGACCCTTCGTGCCCCCCCTCAAAAAAAAAAAAAATCTGATCGGGTAAAAACTCACACCGGGTCCCCACTGCCTTCGGCAGCGCAGCCCCGTGCACGCTGCGCACGCGTATTCCTTCCCTGACCCTTCGTGTCCCCCCCCCCCCTCAAAAAAAAAAAAATCTGATCGGGTAAAAACTCACACCGGGTCCCCACTGCCTTCGGCAGCGCAGACCCATGCGCGCTACGCGCGCACGTGTGAGGGTATACGTGCACTGCGCGCACATATTCCTTCTCAAAACAAATTTTTATTCTTAAGAAAAGAAAATTTAAAAAAATCATTTCTCATCGGGTACAAAGTCGGACCGGGTCCTCACTGCCTACGGCACCGCAGTCCCATGCGCGCTGCGCGCGCTCAAGTTAAGGAATACACGCAGTGCGCGCGCGTATTCCTTCCCTGACCCTTCGTGCCCCCTAAAAAAATCATTTCTGATCGTGTAAAAACTCACACCGTGTCCCCACTGCCTTCGGCAGCGCAGACCCATGCGCGCGCACGTGTGAAGGTATACGCGCGCTACGCGCACATATTCCTTCTCGAGTCAATTTTTTTTTCTTAAGAAAAGAAATTGAAAAAAAATCATTTCTCATCGGTTAAAAAGTCGGACCAGGTCCCCACTGCCTTCGGCAGCGCTGTCCCGTGAGCGCGGTGCACGCCTATATCTTCCCCACCCTTTCAGCCCTTCCTAATTAACCTACATATATCAATTTTGAACGGTCTAACTGAATTAGCTGAGATGGAAAAGAAAACCTAATCAGGTTACCTCAAAACGTGTAAATCTGGTGAAAACTTTCGATAATATAAAAAAACTTTAAAATATCTTTCGAATGATGTATTAAAAATAATTTAATCATAATTAGAAATTGAAATATTGAAATTTGAAAATATTACAGCGCCATCTGGTGGTAGAAATTTCTGTAATCTACTGTTCGATTCCAAATCAACAAAGCTATCTAATGATGTATTACTTATGAAAATATTTTAATTAGTAGCTTTTATACAAAAGAAAACCGATTCAGGAGACCTCAAAACGTGTAAATGAAGCAAAATCTTGAATTCCACTTTCGATAATATGAAAGTACTTTAAAATATCTTTCGAATGATGTATTAAAAATAATTTAATTATAGTTAGAATTTGAAATACGCGTATGAGAATAAAATTTAATTTGCAATTAAATTGTACATTTTTTATTTATTTTGGAAACCCGGTGAAATTTGAACTGCTACTTCGTCTTGTGATGTTAAAAGTGTGTAGCAAGTTTGAAATAATTTTGAATAAAATTGAAGCATTTTGAAATTTGCAATTTTTATTTCCAGTACAAAATCAGTAAAGCAGGAAGTAAAATCTATTTATTCTTTCGCCCGGCGCCATGGTAACCGAAATACGTCTATTGCGAAATTAATAAAACTCTTGTGATTTGTTGCCACCTTTTTTTTCATACTTTAGTTAATTTTAAAAAATCTAATTGCCCTATCGATAAGCTGTTTAAACCGTCGGATTTAGAAAAATCGGACCTTTCATTTGATACCTTATTTGTAACGATACGACTGATATTTCTAATTTATTTTCCACTTTTTCCGTAAAAATGTCGCTTTTTAAGCATTTAATCATGAATTCTGGGTCATTTTTCGGTAGACAAGGGTGGACGTTTTAATTAATATCTCCGCTAATTAGGGTCGCATCGCTTAGTGAATTATCGCGATGTCGAGATGAAGAAATTCTGCGTCTGTCGACACCGGTTTCGAGGCGATGCGACCATTAGCGCCGGAGCTTTAGCGGTCACAAGGCATTTCTCACAGACAGACAGACAGACAGACAGACAGAAAGACAGACAGACAGACAGACAGACAGACAGACAGAAAGACAGATGCGCACAGATTTTAATAATATAAGGAGATCCTTATTATTGCACCATTTTATAATTTATCTCTATATTTAAGGCATGGTTAGAGTTAAATTTGCTATTGTGGTTGCGTAAAGGAAATCCTTGGCGAAAAACGTACGAGCTTCTTCATTTCTAAATTTTAAAAATCGCTAAATTGGTCATAGTAAAGATCTATCCTTTTAAATATGTTTTGAGTTAAAAAACTAAATCTTTATATAATCTAATGTAAATTGCTGTCTCGTAAATTTCATTTAAAATATTTCTGTTGTTAACCTCTAGTTCTATACCAATAGTTGTTTAACATAATCATGGTATTCATTACTAAATCTTTTTCGCCTAACGTTAAAATAAAAACTAATAATATAAACTAAACTAATAATATAAATTAATAATATAAACTAATAATATATACTAAGATAAAAATATGAACTAATTTTCATTTCATCTTCATTAAATTTTTACTTTACATTTTTAAAATATCGGTTATTTTCAGATTTTTCACTATTGAGTGATTCCATACCAACTCACCTAAAAAAATAAAAGTTGGTTGCATGACCGACTCAGATTTTCTTTAAATATGGTACACAGATTGCTGATATAGAGGCATGAAAAAGTCCAAATTTTTAGCTACCTGCTCCACTTATTTATAGATATACAGGTCCTCGAAGTTTGTCCGCTCCCTCAAAATACCAAGAAATTGATGTTATTTAATTTTTTTTTCTTAAAAATTGTGCTCATGTAATATGAATGTGTTATGTATCTATGGAAACTAGTTATCCCAGGCATTCAGAAAAAAAATACTACAATGCTTATAATGAAAATCGTTAAGGTACAGTACACTTAGAATTTGCAACCACAAAAATTTGATTTTCCCGATTTTGCTAAAATTGAGCCATCAATTCCAAAAAAAGGAAAATAAAACCAAAGGTTTACTCACTTTCTGGTAGAGTACAGGTGTGTTGCAAATTGAATTGTCTTTTGCATCCTCTCAGGTGGCGCGACTAGTCGTCATTTTTCGACGCGCCGATGTACGATTACTGACTAGTTAAGAATGTGATCTGAAAGGATTCGGTCGTGTTTGACCGTTTAAAATATAGCGCTTAAGAAATGTTTATTTATGTTTTTATTGTGAATCCGTTATATGTTGTTTTGTGAAGTGAATAAATAAAATGGAAAAGAACATCACTTGCATTTTTTATGGAAATGGATTATTACAATGTGTTAGTTTATGGAACAAATGAAAGATTTATGAACATTTTGGTGACCCGGACGTGATTGTTTGCATTTATTTGGACGACATGCATTTTTTTGGATAATTATGGAGTAAAATGAATCCGCTGAGCATGCATCGGATATGGGAGGTAGGCTTTTTCCCTTATTATTTCATTATTTTGGTTTGAGTTTGGGGGTTAAAAGTTATGGTTTCGTTTTAACAGAAAAGTGTAGTTTTTGTTCTGAAATGGTTGCAGTCTGTGAGGACATCGAATTCATTTGGTTTATATATAATATTATTTATAATTTATGAATTTTGCTGATATATGAAATAAATGGTTTCAAATTTGAATAATTAAAAAATAGTTTGGGTTTTAAATATAAATGGTTTCATTCAACATTTAAATAATTGAAAATTACTTTCGTTTCATAAAATGTTGTTTAAATGGTGTTTCTTTTTGTTTCTTTGAAAAAGAAATTGTTTTTTTTAATGGAATATTATTTAATTTTTTGTTTCTTGCAATGCTATTAAAATAGAGTTACTTCTGATTTAATACAAAATTATTTATTTAGTTTTGGTTTCATTAAAGGCTATTTTAAATTGATTTACTTCTGTTTTAACAATATTTATTTTTTTGTTCTTAAATGATATTTAAAGATGATGTTTACATTTTTTGATATATAGACAATACATGTTTATTTTTATTTAATAAATATATGGATAGGGGTTATTATTAAGCAATTAGAAGGTTTCATAATTTTTATTTTTGTTCTCTTGTTACGATATTGGGTTTAAAATGGATCTAGAAAGATTGAAGGAAAAAAGAAGAGGTTTAAGAATCTCATTTACGAAATATTTGGGGAAAATAGAAACAATCCTGAACTCCGAAATTACGGAGGAGTACACGAAATTAATGAAAATTGAGGAGCTTCTTAGATTAAAGGCTCAACTCCTGGACAAACAGGCAGAACTCGTAAACATCGATTATGAAATACAAACAAAAATTAAAGTCAAAGATATAGCTGAAGATGTAGCAGGCTGTGAGGAATACAGGGAAAAAGGGATCGATGTAAAAACAAAATTAGAAAGGCTAGTGGATAATTTAAATGACAGGCCGTTGCCTGGTGTTACTCAGATCGCTAGATCAAGTGATCAAACAGGAATTGGTTCAGTTAGAACTGAAACCAGAAGTACAGTTAAACTTCCGAAATTACAAGTTGTAAATTTTCTTGGTGACTGTAGTTCATGGTTGGACTTTTGGAACTCTTAAGAGGTAGCGATACATAATAATAATTCTTTAAGCAAAATTGAAAAATTTACGTATTTGAAATCTTTCTTAGGAGGTGTCGCCTTGAGCGCTGTATCTGGGTTTTCATTGACAGAATCGAATTACGATGCATCAATACAATTACTTAAGGAACGTTTTGGACGAAGTGACGTAATTATATCGTCCCACATGCATAAGTTACTATTAATAGAACCGGTGAAATCATGCGCGAATGTTACTGAATTAAGGAGAATGTACGACGCGATTGAGGTTCAAATTCGTTCGTTACAATCATTAAATGTAGCAACAGGCACTTACAGTAATCTGTTATGCCCTGTAATATTACAAAAACTACCGGAAGAATTAAATTTAAGTTATAATAGACAGCGTAATTCAGATGAATTGTTTGATATTTCTAAATTAGTTGATTTTATACGTAAAGAATTAGAAATACGAGAAGCATCGATAATTTTAGCGAATCCCAGAAATAATAGCGCAAATGAAAATAATTTTCGAAATAAAATGACAGGCCACAATAAACCTTACTTAAATTCTAAAAGGAGCGAATATCATCCCCCTAAATCATCAGCTTCCGTTTTAGCGACTCAGGCGGAAAGAAATTTATCTGGTTATCATAATAAGTATTCTTATGATAATAATAGGCCTAAATTTAATAACAAAAGAAATACGAGTTCGTTTTCTCAAAATACTGGAGTTCAGGGCTGTTTGTTTTGTTCCTCGGCACATATGAATCATGATTGTTTTTTAAATGTTTATGATAAGAAAAAGGCTTTAATGGTCAAGGGATTATGTTTTATATGTTTTTCAAACCATTTGAGTAAATTTTGTTCTCGTAAAGATCATAAGTGCAAGTATTGCGCGTCTCCCTGGCATAACTCATTAATATGTAATACAGAAAGAAATGAATCCCGCTCAGTTGAGGATAAAAAACAAATACAGTCAGAAAGTTCTTTAAATTTGTTTTGTAATAAGAATAAAGAGCTTGAGGACACGCCGAATGATTCGGTGTTGTTGCAGACTGTAACGGCAAGTGTATTTAATGTTCAGGCCAATTGCCATTTATTGAGGTGTCTTATTGACAATGGAAGTTCTAGGACATTTGTATTGCGCGAAGTGTGCAATTTATTGGGATTAAAACCAATCGGGAAGGAAACCCTTTTAATTTATACTTTTGGCAATGAGAATACTGAAAGGAAAACTTATGATATTGTAGAAATAGTATTACATAATGTAAGAGAAACTAATAAGAAAATTAAATTAAGGGCTGTGGTTATTGATTCAATTACATTTGGGGAAATTAAAATTCCTTCACAATGGGTGCGTAATGTCGCACTAGAAAAGGGCATTGAATTGGCAGATAAGGGTAATTTAAGTAAAATTCATGTACTTATTGGATCGGATTACATTGGGGAAATTCTCGGAGAAAGGAACGTGAGAATTTCTAAACGATTAATGGCAACAGATACTTTATTTGGATTTGTGATACAAGGAAAGGAAATGGACCCTAAAGCACTTAAGAATTGTCAGAAAGTGCGCGTTAATCATTTACATGTTGTTAAGGAGGAATTGGACCATCAAAGGGTTAAAAATTTATGGGAATTAGAGGCAATTGGAATTAATCCGGACAAAGAACATTCTAAATCAGATGATGAAATTTTAGAGTTATTTAGGCAAACCACTACTTATAGGAATAAAAGATATGAAACGCGATTGTTGTGGAAAAATAATGTTAAGGAATTGGACAGTAATTATGGGATAGCAAGACGACGCTTGTCTCATTTGAACACTGTTTTTGGTAGGAATCCGGACTTATATTTTAAATATAAGGAAATTATTGAGGAACATTTAAAGTTGGGCATCATAGAGGAAGTAGCGTCGGATTTAAATGAAAATACGGGTACAGGCTATTACATGCCGCATCATGCAGTAGTACGCGAACAAAAGAAAAGTTCTAAGATTAGGATAGTTTTTGACGGTTTATGTAAGGGCAGGGATGAATTATCTCTTAACGATTGTTTAGAGAGCGGTCCTAATTTAAATCCAGATTTACTCAGGATAATTTTGAGGTTTAGGTTACACCCTGTAGCGTTTTGCGCAGACATTCAACGAGCTTTTCTAGAAGTAGGAATCGCGGATGAGGATAGGAATTTTTTGAAATTTTTATGGAATGATGGGGAGGGGCCCGATCTCCATTCCGATGCTGCTAAACGAATTAGGACATTACAATTCTGCAGAGAAAACTGTTTTGAAAAAGGTGATGTTCAATTACAATTTATGCATCCTAATGGCCCCTGCCAAAACTTTTACTGGCCAGAGAAACCAGATACATGCTGGATTTCATACAAGCACCTGTTAGATATAGTACCAATGCCATCAGCAGCAGCAGCCACAGGATGCATGTTTTTAATATTAAATGATACTGTGAAAAAAATACAGGAACTTATGCTTGCAGTTGAATAAAATTCTGTACACATCAATTTTTAATATATTGCTGCATTTCAAATATATTTGCTTATGAAATAAATATTTATAGCTCCTTTATTTTGATTGATTTTTCAAGAAATTATTTAGTACTTTATAATTACGGATGGACAACGTCCAGTTTTGGAAAAATTCTATTTCTTGTTTTTATCAGATATCTAATTTTGCTATAAAATGTAGAAATTATTTTTTTTTAATTATTATTAAATAATTTAATATTTTAAATTTCTTGAATTCTTGTATAGATAGTGCAGCTATTAATATATGCATTATTATTTTTCCTTTTTATTAATGTTAAGTCTATGAGAGGGAACACAAGCATATGGTATTAGAGAAAAACATGCATATACTATCAGCAGGATATATCTTTATGCAAATAATAACCAAAAGTATACTCTTTTCCTGTGAATACCTAACACATCAGTAGCTTATTTAAAAAAAAATTTAAAAGTTTCTAGTGCTCCCCTTTAGGAGTAAAATGGCTGCCAAGATGGCCGAAATTGCATGTTTTTGTCCTATGGTTTGTCTTTAAGCTTAAATATTTCCAAGAAGGAGTGAGAAACCCAAGTAATTTATTGTGTAGTATTTTATGGTGAACACCTGTACTCTACCAGAAAGTGAGTAAACCTTTGGTTTTATTTTCCTTTTTTTGGAATTGATGTCTCAATTTTAGCAAAATCGGGAAAATCAAATTTTTGTGGTTGCAACTTCTAAGAGTACTGTACCTTAACGATTTTCATTATAAACATTGTAGTATTTTTTTCTGAATGCCTGGAATAACTAGTTTTCATAGATACCTAACACTTTCATACTGCATGAGTACAATTTTTAAGAAAAAAAATTAAATAACATCAATTTTTTGATATTTTGAGGGAACGGACAAACTTTGAGGACCTGTATATCTGTAAATAAGTGGAGCAGGTAGCTAAAAATTTGGACTTTTTCATGCCTCTATATCATGAATCTGTGTACCAAATTTAAAGAAAATCCAAGTCGGTCATGCAACCCTCATTAGGTGAGTTGGTATGGAATCACTCTATTCTAAATAAATTTTTTCTTCTCTCGAGCATCTCAGAGATGCCAATTTTTCTTATTTACACCATTGATCACATTTTAATTTTCCTGAGGAAAGTGACGTCAGAGACAGAGAAAAAAAACGCAATATTAGAAACTATTTGTACGGTGGCAAATAGAGTACCTTTATAAACCAGACGTGCTTAGTTAATAACTTTGTTGATTAAAATGCTAGAAATTTCTAAGCAGCTGAATTGTCTTCCTTGAAGTAGTCGGAATACACTGATATATCTCATGAAACGGAGAACCCTGCCATCCGCGAAAAGTTTCTGTCGCAGACAAAAACTTTTGACGCCAACGACAGTTAATTTTTATTTAATATATCGAGATAAATTGTGTGCCAATTGTTCGTTTGAAATTTAAAAATTCAATATCAAGGAAAAAATGCATATAAAAATTGCAGTTTACTGAAATGACGTTACCGGAAGATCCGAATATTTTTAAGAACAAAACAGTTCATGGTTAAAAAAATAATATTGGACTGCGCAAAAAAGCAAAAATAATTTTGTCCATATTATATTGCCAATAAAACACTTTAATGTACTGGTAATCTTCTTTCGCGGAACACCATTATTTTGTCATAACCAGACGAAACGTGGTTTATTACTTTTACAAATACACTCTTTTACAACATCGATGAATCATCAGTCGCTGAGTTGCAAACATTTCTTACAACAAATGGAATGAAGATGAGAAAAGGTCCCATTTTATGTAGGATACTGAGCTTTGACAGTTGTTTAGAAAAAACGGATTGTTTGGAGATTTTTGCTAGAAGTGGAATGCTAACCTTCACACAATAGCCTGTTACTACCATACAGTGTTTAATGTAGGACATGTGATTCACATTACTTGTTCGAAACCATGTACTGTGAGTCATATATATATATATATATTTGTGTGCGTGTATGTTACTTAAGTAAATATGCAGATTTATATATATATATATATATATATATTCCTTTTCTTTGACCTATAATAAACTTAATTTACATATATCTCTGTTTTACATGTTACACGTCATTCATTTTTTATTACATAACAGAAAATTTCTAACAGCAAAGTTGTGAGAAAATGTCCGTAAGCTATGGTAAAAATACATTGACTGTAATTTCTATACGCAAAACAATATAAAAATTAATCGACAACAACATCAGCTTTTAACAATAGGTCCCAATGTAAAAAAAAAAAAAAAAAAAAAAATCTCGCATTAAATTAAATTTCCCAACTTTGCTAGTCAGGATCGAACCAGGGTTCACTACATGAAAGATGACGATATTACTTTACAGCCACGATCCCGCATTCCGTGCTGTTACTTAAGGCATCACATTTCTTCTTTTATACTACGTTTTTAATACGAAACACTAAAAAATGTGTGTCCACAAGTCCCTGTAACTAGTGATACAGCATTTATCTGGTTAAGAAACAAACAGCCTTTTAACAGAATGAGATGTAATTTTACAATAAATATCTGTAGTTTTAGAAAATGGGAACTGTTTTTTAAATAGTCTTTAGGCGATTTTGTTTTCTTGTGTAAATCATCCTGTTAAACATGCATACACTTAAATAAATTTACGTATGTGTACGTGTAGATTTATAATTTCAGCATTTAAATTTATTAAAAAAAAAAAAAAAAAAGACTACTTAATTGAGAGCTGCCATAAGAGAGACTTTTTTTTTTTTTAATTCTTTTCCTACCACTACTGCAAAAATTAAAATTTGTAATATCTTTACGAAGTTAGAGTTTGCCTGCATAAAATTATTAAAAATATAATGAAATGGAAATAGTGATACGAAAATAATAATAATAATAATAATAAAATTGCCTGTGGCAGCCCTACACTGACAAGGAAACATTCAAAAGGTGTCATCATTAAAACGTAGTGAAAAAATATATGTGATTCTACTCTTCATAAAACACAAGAAAAAGAAAAAAATTATCGGCTGAAATTAACTACAGCGACCACAAAAAATTATCAAAGTTAAGCATATTTGGCGATTTTTCGCTGTTAGGTGATACGTTTACTAGCACTGAGATTGCCGTGTACGAACAGAACCGTGTTATGCTTTTCCGCCAAGTACTCAAAATCAATCGCCTAGCAATGCAAAATCGCCAAATATGCTTAATTTGGATAATTTTTTGTGGCCGCTGTAATTAATTTCAGCCGATAATTTTTTCATTTTCTGGTGTTTTATGAATCACATATATTTTTTTCAATACTTTTTGAAAATGACACCTTTTGAATGTTTCCTTGTGAGAAAAAAATATATGCCGTCTTTCTCTATAATGAATATGTGGCTACATTCTAAATCCCTTAACTAGAAATATAGATTTCCGAGCTAAGCGCATGAGGCACGCTAATAAACTGAATACACGGAATTATCGAGAATTTCTAGTGTACACATTTCTAGATGGTGAAACAATATTCTGAACACTCTAAATATTTTGAATCATTTATATTGCGAGAAATTCTCGCTTGATTGTCTAGAATTGGGTAATAAACCAAGATTATAGTTGCAGAAACTCCCCTCTTGTAGTCTCATTTATTTGCAGAGATTTTTAAATAACTTTTCCCTCGAGAATATAGTCGAACGCTCCAGAATTCTAATAGGGGCTTCTAGAACTCGCTTTCGAAGGGAACTAGAATTTATAAGGATGACACGGAACAACTTTTTCTAGAACCACAAATTAGATTCCAGATGTCAGTTACAGAAATTTTTCTCAGAGTATAACTGTTAAACTCATGCGTTTATGTTTTAAATATTAACTAGCAATTTGGTGTATAATATTTTAAATCTATTTATAAATCAAAATGTTTCGTATTAATAATGCCTTTTTTACTTTATTAATTAAAAATTTAATTAAAGCAATATTAGTAAAAAAAAAAAAAAAAATTACAAAATAAAAAAAAAAAAAATTCTTACAAAATAAAAATACCGCTTACAAAATAAAAATATTCACTTACAAAATAAAATATCGGATTCTTTGGAGAACATTTTCAGGAAGAACTTAAAAAATAATAGAGTTTGTGTTTCTTAAAAAATGTATTTCTATGTATAAAACTAACTGAGTATTTGCATTTCATTTGTAAAAAGGAAGCAAAATTTATTGGATTAAAATAAAATGTGCGCATAATATTGGATTATTTTTCTTTCAATACTCATATGAATTTGTTTATAGGAGCGATACATGAGGAAATCAATGAACATTCTTCTTTGTTTTAAGGCGTATTCTTATTTTTCATTTATTTTATTTTACTTTTTATAGTATTGAAAAAAAATTATTTATTTATTTCAAATCGAATTATTTCATGTTTTATACTAAAGTATTTATGCGATATTTTCCTTCGATACTGAACAAATTTCATATGTCATCCGAAGTTATTTGTTTCACGCAAAATTTAATGTTTGAACTTTTTAAAGTATTTGGCAATATATCTTATTTTAGAAGAATATTGTTATATGTAGAATAATATATTTAGGTCAGTTATATTTTGCTAGTTCATTTTAGTTTTATATTTTCGCTTTAAAATATTAAACAATGAATTTTAAACATAAAAATTATTCAGCATTTAGTGGTAGGCAAAGGATTTTATTTTATTTCTTTTTTACAGTACCCCCTCCTTTTTTTTATTTCTCTTTCTTTCCTTCTTTTTCTCGTATAAACTTCCTAAAATGTATACTAACATTTTATACAGCAATACTGAATAAAATAATTACAATTCCTGTTTACACATAACGTATAAGACATTTACTACATTAGTGTTAGAAATAAATGAAAAAGAAACTGAAAATGGCATAAAGAGGGATAGTAATGTATATGTAGGGACTCACAAAAGATTTTTCATGCATTATTGTCTATAATAAGTATGTGTTTGAGAAACATTAAATGAATTTGTTCTGATTTAAAAAAAAAAAAGAAAAAAAAAAAAGTTAATTATTTATTATGCTTTATGATCTATCATGATGCATAATAAATAATGCATAATGATGTATTGATGTATTAGTGTATTGATGTATTTGTCATGATGTATTTGATGTATTTATGATACATTAAATCTTTTTCTGTAGAATGCATTATTATTAGCTAATTTATTGGTTTACAGTGCTACACAGAGTTATTTATTACCTATGATTAGTATGTTTATCATTATTATGATGTTTCCAGCTAAAATTATCTATATAAATAAAGAGAAGTGTCTGTGTGTCTGTGTGTGTATCTGCGCTCTGGTGCTCACACTACTAATCGCAGAGCCTCCAAATTTGGCATATAGGTACCTGGGACCCTGCAGATGTGCACCTCATCGAGATTTTTTCGAATTTCGAATTTGATTTTTTTAAATTAATGTTTTCCGAATTTAAATATTGGCTTCAATGTTTCATTTTTCAGAAATTTGTTTCGTTTCAAAAGTCTGCGTATCTTAGCAACGGCTATTAAACTATTTATTTATTTGAATTCATTTGAGGAAGAAATCTTTTTTATTATATTTATTGAAATCAAATAGTTATACACATACAGTAGAAAAAATTAAACATATTAAATTTTTAGATTTTGGCAAATAGGTACCTGGGTCCCTGCAAGTGTGCACCTAATCGAGATTTTTTCGAATTTCGAATTTGAATTTATTAAATTAATGTTTTTCCGATTTTAAATATCCGTGTTTGTAATGATCGATAGATGGCGCTCTCTGAACTGCAGTTGTTAGTAAATATAATAGCCACGTGTATTTATTATTGTTCTTTCACCGCCATTACATCATGGAAAATCGATTGCATAATATGATGATATGCAGTGGTGTGATAATTTCACCTAAGCCCACCAGAGGGCAAGCATTTCATTACAATCGCGGATTGGCTTCTTTGTTTCATTTTTCAAAAATTTAATATTTTGCTTCAATCGTCTGCGTATCTTAGCAACGGCTATTACGCAACTTATTTTTATTTAATACATTCATTTAAAGGCGATTTTTTTTTTATTGGAAACAAAATTGTAATGCAGTAGAAAAAATTAAGTATAATTAATAGTTTTAATTTTAAATCTTTTTTATAACAGTTACGTTTAAGTTTTTATAGTAGACCAACTTCTTATTTTTCATTTTTTAATTAATTCTTTTAAAAGAAAAAACATTTTTTTTTTTTTTTTAATTATTATTTACAGTATTTATCGGGAAAAATGGAAGTACATACATAGCAAAAAGGATTAAACTGATTAAAATTTATTTGTTTATATATATATATATATATATATTAATCTACTTTTTATTTTTATTTATTTTATTACATTGGTCGAAATCAAATCGTAATATAGTGTAAATAGCATGGGCTATAAAATACATGGTTCAAAACTAAAATATTTAATAGATGCTGAGATACAGTCATCTTAAAAATCGTAGTTCTTAAATAGTAGCAGATCTTTCCTGTCGTCGATAAATATCCAGATTAACGTGCCTGGGAAAGATCTTTCTGCAGGCATGGGAAACCTAGACCTGATGCAGTGCGGGAGGGAAAAGAGCTGCCGTAGACAGTGAGTACCCGAAGCAAGGTTTAAAGCAATTTTAGTTACTTTTTTTTTTAGTTTTTGTGTATAATGTGGTGTAAAAAAATAAATATTGATAATTCTTTCTAAAATTCATTTAAATATAGTGACCAGCGAAGCGGGCGTAGCCTGCTAGTATATAAATAATATTAAGACATCATTTTTCGTTTTTCTATTTTTTTCTAGTGTTCTCTGTAGTTCAAGGTTTTAAGTTAGTGACAATGTAAGCTTCGATCAAAGTGCAAGCGTGCTTTTTCGACGCATAAAATAAAAATTTGTTTGTAGTGATACATAGAGTACTTTCACTTTCGAAAACTTTGATTACCCGACGCAAATGTTATTAAAGTTAAATCATAGAATGAATTTGGAATATAAATAAGTGAAGCAGAATGAAAAACTCTAAGCAATGGAGTGAATGGTGGTTTCCTGAAGAGAATTCAAGGTAAGTGATATTTCCTTATATGACTTACCTGATCGATCTTTTCCAGTTTAAATAAATATCAGAACATACAAGCAACTTATAATATATATATATATATATATATATATATATATACAGAGTGTTTCAATGAACCGTTTCAGAACTTCTAGGAGGGGTAGGGTACATCCTGACAACTCGAAATCATATAGCAATGTGGGGTCGGAAATGCTTTCCTGAAGCGGTGTTGTACACAGAAGCTTGCCGGAGAAATTCGAGATATGCCTGGAGTATTCCAGAATGTTCGGATGTCCATGCGTCGGAGATGTGAGGCGTGCATTGTAGCCCGTGGAAGAAACTTCGAACACTTACTTTAATCCATGTATCTTTTGCTTCTATTCATATATTATTAAAACGATTTCTCACTTACGGTCGCTTTTCTTTATGGTGCTTCTGTGTACAACACCGCTTCAGGAAAGCATTTCAGACCCCACATTGCTATATGATTTCGAGTTGTCAGGATGTACCCTACCCCTCTTAGAAGTTCTGAAACGGTTCACTGAAACACCCTGTATATATATATATATATATATATATATATATATATATAAATTTTATAAGCCTGCTTATATGTTTTGATTTTTTACTTGAAACTGGAAAAGATCGATATATATATATATAGATAGATAGATAGATAGATATACGTCTTAATGTGCTACTGTGTGCAATAACCTGAATTGAAATAAATTCATGCTGCATTTTATATTTAATTATAACCTAATTGTAAAAATTTTTAAAAGTGATTATGAGACTGATATGTGCTCTGCATTTAAATGTGTGCACAAATCACTCAATGCTTCTGCTCTACTAAAGAATTGATCTAAGTGTAACAGTTACTATCCCTAAGAAAATATAAAAAGATTATGCGAGTCACAAAATATTGTGAAAAAAATTACAGTTACTAAACAACAGCTAAAATTATCAACTTAAATAAAAACTAGTATGTGGTGGCCACCACATGATTTTTTTTTTTTTTTTTTTTTACAATTTCCTATACAAATTCACTCAGTAAAAGTAATTTATTAAAATTATTATTTAAGAAAATTATCTTCCACGATAATGCAGACGATTTCCATATTAGTGATGTTGTATCACACTAAATATATATATATATATAAATAAATTTTATTCTCAATATTACATTATGAAAAATAATATATACAAAAATTTGTTACAAATGAAAAAAATCGATAACTTTATTTTAAATTATCAAAGATCGATGGTTCAACCATTCATTTTAAAGGTATTGGCGAGCTCTTTTGAAAGACACCCATCATGAAAATTTACTCCCCTCGAAGGGGAATTTCCCCCAGGGGAAGGCAAGACTCCTACACACACTTTTTTTTTCCATTTGACTATCTCTATTACAAATAATTTTTTTAAATTTCATGACGATTATTAAAAAATAATTCTCTTTCTACACATTTATACAAAATTTTGTCCTATACCACCATGTTAAAAATTTAGAAAAATCGGGATGGCAACGCAAGCTGTTATACAATTTTTACAAAACGTTGATAGGTACTAATTTATGTCAAAGTGTAACTAAATACCAATTTGTATGAAATTCTGGGCAGTAGTACCTGAGATACAGTCGCCACAAAATTTTGTCACACACACACACACAGGCAGATATTTTCTACAAATGGTCAAATCGTGTTCTACACCTCTCAACGTGTAAAGCCATCAAAAATCCGAGGTCAAAATTTTTTACGAATCCAATACTTTCTTCTATTGGATATAGAAGGAAGTAATAAGTGCATGACTTCCCTCAAGGAGAATCAGATCATCGCAAAACTGAATCAAAATAACTATTATACATAGAACTTTAAATGAATAAAAGAACCTTATGATAATATAAACGATGAGCCCCCTACCTTCGTAACCACAGAATGAAATAAGAGAAATAATAAAGCTAGGGCGCTCATAAACCTACTAATAAAGGACTCGCAGACTATTCACGCCAAAAATTTATCCACCGTAAGCGAAACATGGAATGGCTCGAAGGCATACATGAAAGAAAGAACCTCTTTTCAAAACTGTATTTGTTGCGAAAGCTGTGTGTACAGTTCAAAATTCGAGTAGAGAGGTAATATACATCATCACATAACGATGATCTTAGAAATAGTCGACATCGGTTGAAAGCCGTCGGCGAAGTAGTAAAAGAATCACATATTGCTACGCTGATTCTGTGCTCTTTGCCGCCTAGTTACGAGACTCTGATAACAGATCTCAAAGATCGACCTAAATAAGTGTTATCTATTGTATTTATCAGTAATAAATTGAAAGTTGAATAAAATCGTAAGCGCGAAAACATGCAACTAAATGAAAGTGCATCAAAAGCGCTTACGACAATAAATAAGAAACATTCTTAAAATTATAAAACAGAAAATAAGTTCTGGACTTACTGTAAAAGGAAAAAAAATCATAATAATTACAAGATAAAAAGAACGTTTTATATACCATGTTTTTATTTTTTCTGTTGAAAAATACAAACGCTACCGAAGGCAGCGGGAACTCGGAAATATTGGTTAAAAGTATTAAAAAAATTATTTAATATCGTGTTTTGAGCTATTATAAAATCTTTTTGTAAAAATATAGAACCGACTCCAAAAAGCAACTACTATTCAAACAACTAAAAAAAAAAAAAAAAAAAAATAGTTATGAAATGAAACTGTAAATTGCGCCTAAAAGTATAAAGTAATTTCCTTCGCCAAACAACCTATAACACTACAATTAATCATAACTTTTGAAGTCGGCGCAAAATTAAATAAAATTTAATTAGTTTTTAAAGGTTTGTTATTAGATCGGTAGCGACAACTGCTGTTGTCTCGAATGATCCATTTTCATGTTTCCTTTATTATTTTATCACGGTATACAATAGGTTCATTAGTAGCATCTTCATAGAACAGTGAACATTCTTTACAATGCGATATTTATGTTTCTAAGTTAGAGTTTCCTTTGCAAATTTGGTATAACTTTGAGAATTATCATCCTTGGTGGCTTTTGGATTTGGCGATAAAGACGTAATGCAAAAATATTCACGCAAGATGTATATATTCATAATATATATTGCAGGAAGAATTGTTTCATATTCTTGATTATTCTCTTAATATATACCTTATCAGAATAATCATGATATCCCAAAGAAATTAAATATGTTTGCCAGATAATTTTGCGATTTTTCTTTCACCAAGGACGTCAGATACCAGCAATTTCGCCAACTTTTGCTGCTTACGAAATTTTATTTGTTTTCTTGAATCAAAGTACTTTTCGGCTGTGTTTTGCAGGTGACAAAGTGAAATGTGTATTTGGAATAGGATTTGATTTTTGTATTGAATAAAGGTATCAATTTTTTATTTAATTTTGCGCCGACTTCAAAAGTTATGATTAATTGTAGTGTTATAGGTTGCTTGGCGAAGGAAATTATTTTATACTTTTAGGAGCAATTTACAGTTTCATTTCATACCAATTTTTTTTTTCTTTTAGTTGTTTGAATAGTAGTTGCTTTTTGGAGTCGGTTCTATTTTTTTACAAAAAAATTTTTTTTCTCTTTTCAGTGAAAACTTATTCATACAGCAGAAAATCAGAAGACGTTCGACGGCAGTTTCACAAATCACAACTTCCTAGAAAAGTGACTTAACTCAAAAAATGGTTTATGTCACTGAAAAATACATGAAATGCACCCAATGTGAACAAAAAAGTTACATCTCCATCTAAAAAGTTATCCAGTACAGTTGTGCCAGTTTTATTCTAGTCAAGTTATGTTTAAGTTGATTTTTCTCAAATGCTGCATTTTTAAGTTGTGTCATTTTTCTTGCCCTTATTGGATATGAGCAAAAACTATCTATTGAATGAACATACGTTAAATTAAAAGTCTTTAGAAATGTAAAGAACGGATGCGCTGTATTCGTAACAAAAAATTCTGTTAGGCATATACTATATTGAACTTTACAGTGAATACGTTTCATCGGCTGCGCTGGAAATTGCGCAGCGTAACGTTCAAACTAAGAGCAAAATATGCATTGCAGCTGACGGACAGAAGTTTCAACACCGATACCTACATACTGCTTTTACAAGTGTAGCTTCATGCGTTCAGCAGTTAGAGTGAGAACAGACTTTTGTGTGTATCCTGTAATTTGTTTATATCTTAATGAAATCATAATGAAGCCTACTACAGCTCAAGATCATTACGACAACAAAATAAGTATTAAAATTAAATCATCTCTTACGAAGTTATAAGCTAGCAAATTTCAACAATAACAACAATGATAAACATGGTTTGTATTAAGAACCTCTTCCTTTATGGAGTCGGTTTGAAACGTCTATGCATTAATCGATGTGACCGCTTACAATTAATTATATTTTGAATTTTACGTAGCATAAATGACACTCGCTACGGTACAACATATGCAATGTCGTTCAAGTGCGCACAAAATAGGAAATTATGAACAAACAAATGCATGTTTTAAGCGTTCTGTTTTTACCATTAATATCTAAACTATCTATTCGTACTAAATCGATAATGCTCTGCAATTTTGTAATTCACTTTTTCCTCTGTATTGTATCTTTTCCGAAAAAGGAACGCTAACTCCACTGTTTTCCACCAAGTGGCACTGTAGGCGGTTGAATCGCGTAGCACATGTTCACTTTACTGTACCTACATACCACTTTTATGACTATACATCAGCTGTTCAGCAGTTGAAAGAGTCGGAACTGACCTTTTTAGGCACACTGTATTTTATTTTGATCGTAAAGATATTACAATGGGACCTATTTAAGACCAAGACCATTACAATTAAACAAAAAGTATCAAAATCGGATCATCCTTTCAGAAGTTATGAGCTAACAAACAAAAACAAAAACAAAAAAACATATTCTTTGAATTGAGAACCTCCGCCTTTTTGAAGTCGGTTAATTACAACATCTCTGACGTGGTTATATGTTTACAAACACCAACAACAACACATAGCTCGAATTAACAACACCCTCCTTTCTGAAGTTGGTTGAAAACGACTTTGCGCTACTCGATGTGACCGCTTATAGTAACAGCACTTTAAACCACAGGGTATACGTGTCATCCGCTTCGCTGCAAAGTGTGCAGCGTAGTTCAAGTGTGCACAGTGTAGGAAATTACGAACAAACAACTGCACGTTTTAAGAGTTCTATTTTTAGCAATAATGGCTAAAAACTGTATTTTCGTAGTAAATCGATGATGCTCAACAACTTCGTAATTAACTTTTCTCCCATCTTGAACCGTTTTTGAGATAGGAGCGCTAATTCCGCTGTTTTAAACCAGATAGCACTTTATCTTCTTTAGGTTGTAAAGATATTACAATGGGACCTACTTCAGACCAAGATTTTTATAACAAAACAAAAAGTATCAAGTAACCGTATTTTGAACTATATAGTGTATGTCTCACCAGCTACACTACATCTTGTGCAATGTCGCTCAAGTGTGCATAGTATAAAAAATTGCGACCAAACAAGTGCACGTTTTTAGCATTGTATTTTTAGAGTCAATGTCTAAACTATCTTTTTTGTTCTAAATCGAAGACACTCTTCAACTTTGTAATTCACTTTTTTCTCTAGAACCATTTGCGAGATAGGAACACTAACTCCGCTTTTTCCACCAGGTGGCGCTGCAAGTGGTACTGCATGGCCACTTTGCTATACTTACATGCCATTTTTATCACTATAGCTACTGCCATTTATCAGTTAAAAGAGTTGGGACTGATTTTTTTGGGCACCCTGCATTTCTTTAGATTGTAAAGATATTACAATTGGACCTATTTTAGACCAAGACCTTTTCAACAAAACAAAATGTATCAAATTCGGAGCATCCGTTTAGAAGTTATGAGCTAACAAAAAGAGAAAAAAAAAAAACATACGGTTTGAATTGAGAACCTTCCTCCTTTTTTGAAGTCGGTTAATAAAAGTTTCAAATGTCTAGCTAGCTAGCCGGGAAGTAACTTGAAAAACGATTACAAGCTTTGTACTGGTAACGCAGCCGAAGGCAGTAGGACCCAAAAAGTTGTTTAAAAGTGCATTTTCACCGTATTCTGAACTATTTTGAAAGTTTCAAACGTCTAGCTAGTCGGAAAGTTAGTTAAATAATTTTTCTGTTAAATCACATAAACTCTGCCGAAGGCAGTAGGGACCTGAAACAGATGACTAAAAGTATTACAAAAATGTATTGTCACAATGTTCTGAGCTATCCTAAAATTTTCAAATGTCTAGCTAGTCGAGAACTTAGTTAAAAATCGATTGCAAGCATTGTACTGGTAACGCTGCCGAAGACAGTAGGCACCCGGAACAGTTGGCTGTAAGTGTTAAAAAAATGCATTTTCACCGTTTTCTGAACTATTTTGAAAGTTTCAAATGTCTAGCTAGTCGGGAAGATAGTTAAATAAATTTTCTGTCGAATCATATAAACACTGCCGAAGGCAGTAGGGACCTGGAACAGTTGACTAAAAGAGTTAAAGGGATGTATTGTCACCGTGTTCTGAGCTACCCTGACAGTTTCAAATCTCTAGCAAGTCAGAAAGTTAGTTAAAAATCGATTGCAAGATTTGTACTGGACAAACAAACAAACAAGAATCGAAGTTACTAAAAAAATGGTAAACAAAATGAATCAGAGTTTTACCATTTAAAAAATAAAACAGTAACACACATAAAGAACAAAGTAATCTTCCTAAACACAGATTTAACAACACATGACTATGTTTTGAAACTCAAAGAAATGAGATGAACGATAATTCACGACAGGAGCAATTTAGTAGATAAGAAAGATTATGATTTTTTAAAAAATATTTCTTTTAATTTACATAAAATATATCGCAGATAGATTCATACGATATGCGAAAAACATTTATATCGACACAAACAGTATGCTTAGAAGTTGACTAATTTACCTTACAAGATTCACATTAACTTTGTCGAAAACCAACTATTAAGAAACGATAAATTGTGTAATATAAATGTATTTGTATGTGAGCATGTCGCAAAACTTAAAACTCCGTTATTATATAAAAATTCCTTTTCACTTAATTTTATTTACCATAATATTAATAAAATAAAGTTTTAGTCTGATCGTCAGCTCCACAATACATATTAAATTTAGACTGGTTGACCTGGAGGGTACCCTGTGTACATTATTCAATTTAGAGCCATTTTTGGATATTAAAGAGTGATGTTTGGATTATATCAGCAAATACCAGAATAAGGATGAAATGGTTGTCATTTGTCTCCATATTAAAAATTTTTGTATATATATCTTTAAGTCACATTTTGTTTGTATCTATTACTACATTCTTAGACACAAATGATGAGTTTAGGATTTCATTTTCTTCTCATGAGTTACAGGTAGGGATATGTTCTTATTAACATGCAATTTTGTGATTCTTCAATCTGTTAAAAATTTTATTATAAATCTGCTTTTATGTATTAAAAATTATTTTCAAATTCGTTTTAATTTTGAAATTTGTAATTAATTGATGATATATTATTATAAATGTTAATTTTAAGTTATAAAATGAATATTACATTTTAATGATTCATAACACCTTAAAGTATGCTTTTCATATTAAAACCCGATCCTTTTTGCACTGAAGACGGTACACGTTAGGCTACCGAAGCGGCTGTATGCATTTCCAATATTTTTCATTGGCGTTTCTGACGTAGTAGTTTATTCGGGTTTTAATATTCCAACGGCAAGTCTCCTGTTAATATATGCTTCTCATACCTTTTAATAACCGTATTCTTCTCATACCTTTTTATACCTATTAGGTGAACACACGTATTATTCCTGTTAATGAGAAAAATAAAGTATTTGATATTTATTTTAAAATTTATTTTTATTTATTTACTTAATAAGATTTTTTTTTTTTTTTTTTTTTTTTACATTTTCTGTGGTTATTTAAAAAATATTTAATATTAACATTATTTTTATAGTCGTTATTTTTGTGTTTATACATTCCACTCTGATTTTTTATATGAATGCTTAATTATGTTAAATTATCTTTTATTATAGAAATCTGAATGACTTTTGCGGTTATTATCTGTAAATTTACTTTCATTTAATAACTAAAATATATATATATATAATATCTTGCTAAATATTTTAAATCTTTACACTAAAAAATTATTCAAAATTAATTGATATTCCTAAAAGAAATTAAAAGAGTACTTTTTCAAATTTAACTTCATTCCTATTGTTTCATAACTAGTTTACCATAAAAACATTGATGATAATTAAGAAAATTAAAGCATTTTAAAAATAATTCAAACATATTTATTATTATCGAAAGTAAATAGAAAAACAAATAAATAACATTTGCTTTTTTATTTTTCTAGTGCACCAATTGAAATAATTTTCATAATTACGAAAGAATAAAGAAATGTAATTAATTTTTCTTTGAAACTGAATTTTATTTTAAAGCAAAAATAAGACTTATAATAATTTAAAAGCATTGAAGAAAATACTATTTCTAATAAAAGAAACAACAAGGTTAAAGAAAATACCTTTCAAAAGAATTCTATACCTGTAAATTAAATTAAATTATTATATTTCGAAATATTTAAAATTTTCTTTAATAATAATAATAATAATAATTAAAAAAAACACTGTTTATAAAATACTTAAAAAATTTCTAAAAGTTCTTGTAAAAATGCAATTAAATAATGTATTTATGATACTAAAGCAATAATTAGTTCATGTGTATTTTTTTTTTTTTTTTTTTTATCAATCCTCCCTTTTCTTCATTTTTTTTTTTTTTGATAATTTTTTTAAAGAATCTTGATTATAACCCCCCCCCACCTAAAATTTATCCATTTTGCTTTTCAAAAGGGGGGGGGGGGCGGTTACTTTCGGGATTTTACGGTATATATAAATATATTAAAGTTTAACGCTTACTAATGCTCATTTTGATTTTATATATCTTTATTATTTTTTATCTATATTTAAATTGTATACGATCCTTCTTCTGTTAAACTTTGTATTTAAAAATATTCTTACTCCATCTAATAAAAATAATTGACATTTCTAAGTGAAGTATTCTTCATATTTGACATATACGGTCTTTATTACTGATCCGTAAAGAAAAAATAAAAAACTTTTATTTCGACTGAAATATGTATATATATAAGTAAAATTTAAAATTTTTAAAATTTTAAAAAAGTATTGAATTCACGTGTTAACATAGTAATAAATATATATTGAAAAACACTTTAAAATACGTATTAAAATTTAGTAAAAATTACTATTTATTAAAAATTATTTACATGGTAAATAATTTTTAATAAATTTTAACACATGTTAAAAAGTGTTTTTTGATATATATTTATTACTATGTATGTATAATTAAATTACAAAGTACGGATTTTACTATACACGATAAGTGATTTATAATTTTTATCATCTATGAAAATTATTTACAACATTTGTTCAACAATCAATCTATTTACACTGTAAATAAAAATAAATTACTATTATACTAACACATATTATTGAAGTTTCTTGCACACTGCTATAGATTGGTTTCTAGCATGAACTGTGCAATGTAACTGTGCAATACTTTGTTTAGATTTTTGTTACATAAAGATGAAATAAAATATTTTAACTAAATTTGAAATTTTAAACTTATTTTTTCGAATCGTATACTACTTTCTTTATTGAAGCTGTGAACATCAATAAATTAAAAGTTACATAAACAAAACACAATATTCTAGATCAGTCCTGTCCAACCCAAAACACTTGGTGGGCCGAATCGGAAATATATTAAATTCGAGCCGCACCATATATATAGTCATAAAAAAAGCCCCTACCCCTCCTTTCCCGACTAATTTCGCCGTAAATTAGTGCAGAGACATGCGGCTGGTGCCGATCGATTAGTAATAAGGCCTAGTTTAGACGGTTAATTTATGTTTTACTTAAGGGGTGTATACATAATAAAACTGGCATCTTTTTCATTTCTTTTAAAGGCAACCTCCAATTTCGACAAGAATTTTGGATTATTTATATCAAATCAGCTCAGAACGTAGTTTAGCTTATATATTTCGCAGAATTTTTCACCAAGTTGTAATTTGTTAAAAGTTCGTTCCTATAATTATTTTTCGAATTATAATGATATTTCGTATTTTATTGCTCTAAGGTGGCTGTATATTTCTTTGCATGTGCATGATTTAAAACAGTTATTCAAGTACGTTTAGACGTACACATCATTTCTTAGTTAGCATTACTTTATTTTATTTTTTTAATTGTTATACTTCTTTTCCGATTATTATCTGAATGGATATAATACTTTTCTGTGTCATATCTTATGTATTTTTATTTATTTATTTATTTATTTTTTTAAGTATAGAGATTTACCCTCAACCAATTTTGCTTGTAACTCTCTGAAGACTTGATATAAAGAATACAAACTATACCTTTTTCCGAACCGCATTGACCTCCGAAATTCGAATATGTAGTCAAAAATGAGTATTACTATTTCGAAAAAAAATAAAAAGAAGTTTGCCTGTTTTAACATGTAGATGGCATCCTAAACGAAATCTAGCAATTGAATTAAATACTAGATGTTATTACCAATTGTAAGGCATCAACTGCTAGATTCTACTATAATTTACAGTGAAATTAGTCGGGGAAGGAAATCATTATTATTAGGGACAGGGTGATAATTCGGAGCGGAATACATTAATTTGAACTATTTTCATTCATAAATTAACAATAGAATCGTGAAAATTTTATGACTATATATTAAAACTACAATAAAAAGAATAAATAATGGATCTATTGATATTTCATTACAACAGTTCTTTAGCTACCATAATCGTTGAAAGGTATTTTCACTTCGAAAAGTCAGAACATATTTACTTATTTTTGATCTGTTAACCAAAGTTGTCAAACTTTAAATATCGTTAAACTCCTGGCGGGCCGCGGGTTAACCAGCCCTGTTCTAGACGATGATAAAGAAAAATTTCACGTGATATGCTTTATCACCGAACAACTAAAGAGTAATTATCCTAACAGTACATCTTCTTCAAATGAAATCTTCAGGAAGTCCTATGGATTAAAAGAATGTTTGTGGACATCTTCAAATGCGTTATAGACAAGTGTGTTGTTAGGGTATCTAGGCATTTATAAACAACATAATATCTTTATTTAAAATTGACATTATTTTTCCTCAGCTTAAAATTAAATACAAATTCAGTACTAAAGGTATTTTTTACTTTCTTCTATATTCAATAGCAGAAAGTATTGGATTCTTTAAAAAAATCGGCTTCTAGTTTTTGACGGATTTACACGTTTTCAGAGGTCTAGAACATGATTTAACCATTTTAAGAAAATATCTGTCTGTTCGTGTGTGAGAGACAAAAAAATGTGTGGCGACTGTATCTGAGGAATTTCTGCAAAGAATTGCATATAAATGTATACGTAGATGCACCTTGATCTAAATTAGTGCGTACCATATTTTGATGTCAACCACTTAACAGGTGGCACTGTTATACAGCTAGTTATGCGATTTAAATGGAGCCTATACCTCAGGTTCTATTGCGTATAATCAAACAAAACCTAATGCGTCAGAAGAGTATTAAAAAATATTATGCTAATTCAATTTGAATGCTTATTGGCCAACAGGTGGCACTGCTATACAGGGATTTCTGCAACTTAAAGGAAAGCTATATCTCAGGAAGTAGTGCACGGAATTGCACATAATTTTGTGTATAGATGCACCTTGACATAAATTAGTGTCTGTCAACTTTTGATGTCAACCGCTCAACAGGTGGCTCTGTTTCACAATGATTTCTGCAGTTTAATGGAAGGCTATATCTGAGGTGCAAAAAACGCATCATATAACAAAACTTGATATGGAAGAAGGCCATTATGAGACATTATGCTGATTCAATTTGGATGCTTATTCCCCAGTATGTGGCGCTGCTCTACTGGAAATTGACTGTTCAACGGAAAAGCTGTATCTCAACTTCTATGGCATATAACTGTATGAAACCTGATATGTGAGATAACATTATAAAAACGCATTTTTTAAGATGCTATTTATAGACCATAAAACTGTCCTTCTTTGGACATTAGTGTTAGTTTTCTCTAAGATGAAAATCATTTCCACTCATCGTGCTAGATAAATTTAATAAATAGTAGATTAAATAAATTATTTACTCAGTGAATTTGTGTAGGAAAATATAGAAGAACGTTTTGTGGTGGCCACAACATACTAGTTTTATAATGATTACCCAACAACACTGGAGCAAATTATCATAATATTTTGCATTCAATATATGTGCAAAGTTGAAAAGCAATAAGGTTAATTTCCGAGAAACAAACAATAGCAAAATTGTCATTAATTGACCTGATTCAAAGTTTTACTGGACAAATATTAATTTAAATGAGATATATGTTGTTAACGAAAACTTGAATGCAGTTTCTATAACAAACTTTTCTTCTTTATTCACTCATTGCGAATTATTTACTAAAACTACTAATTATTAAATTTTTCTACGCAGTAAATGCGGACACTTTCCTTATCAAAGAAGCCTAATCGTCGAAAAGATATTTCAATATCCATTTTCTACAATACAGGTGACACCTAAAGCAATGCTATATATAAATTATTTTAAAGATATAAATTTTTTTCTTGGAATGTTTCTTTGTTAGTTAAAAGAAAAAAAAAATGTTTTAAATTATGACCAATCTATTGTTCAACGATACGTTCTAAACTTATTGAAATTACCTTTTGAAAAATCCTCATAGTAAAAACCAGATACTCAGAGGTTATTTCCTCAAGGTAAGAAATGATGCTCCTACTTATACGAATTTTCCTCTGCTTGATTTTATTATATATATATATATATATATATATATATATATATATATATATATATATATATATATATATATATATATATATATATATATATATAGTGTAACAAAAGTATAAGACCACCCAAAACATCACGCATTTTAATAATAAACTGCATAAAAAGAAAATTTTTAAAGCAATGAAACAATTTAAATAAGTTATATTTTCTCAATTAAATTATTAAAGAAAACTAAATTGATTTAGTTTCACACAGAAAACGATATTTTGAAATATCAGTGTAACATAAATATCTGTACTGATAAGTATAAAGGATTTAAGTCCATATTCTTGATTTTTCAGGAGACGAAAAATAAAGTTAAAGTAACTAAAAACTAATCAATAGAATCGATTTGGAAAAAGGGATTTCGTTGACGTGTATCTTTTATACCATACACTGATTGTCAACCTTTATTTAATAACGGGAAAAAATTTAATTCAATATTTTATACCATATATGAGTGCTAAATTTCTGACATGAATCTTTTTTTACCAATGGATTTTCTCAAAGACTAAATGACATAGATTTAAATCCTTTATGCCAATCGATAGAGATTTCTGAGTCTGACGATGTACTTAACTCAAAATCGACATTTTTGGACTTAAATCCTTTAGCATTTCTTATGTTATGGCAGACACATTTTGGCGGATGGCATCTTTCAGGGCTGCTAGTGATGCCGGTTGGTCGCGGTACACTTTTGACTTCCAAGAATCTCCACAGCCAAAAGTCACAGGGTGTCAGATCGGGAGATCTTGGAGGCCATGCGTGATTAAAGTAGCGACTGAGAATGCGATATTTCGATGCATATAAGCTTCTAATACCATTACCTGCTATAGTTTTTCCTTTTTATATCGTTTGTTGCTTTGCATAATTCTACATCAGAAATACGACAGCGCCATCTGTTGGTCGCCAACAGAACTATTTTTTATTTCTTTGCCACACAAAACCCGGCTTTTCTTCCATCCGTTTGGTGCAAACCGTATTTTTGTATCTTGATTCGTTTTCGAATTATTCAATTTTAAAGTTGGTCCTGACTTTTGGATCACCCTGTATATATATATATATATATGTATATATATATATATATATATATATATATATATATATATATATATATATATATATATATATAACTAGTATACAGAAAATATTTCTGATTTCAGGTTTTACCCAGGCAAGTTTACTAATTAAAAACGTCAAACTTTCCGGTACACAGATATCATCATTATTATTACAATGTAAAACATATTATAAGCCAGAGAGCAAATTTTCGATGAAAATAATCTCTACCAGACTCTATCATTCAGCTTGAAAAAGAATTATACATATTTAAATAGATTTTTTTTTTTTTTTTTTTTTTTTACTTTTATCAACTAGTTTTCTTTATAATAAATGGCAAATGTAAGAATGTGATCAAATCGAACCTATATTTCAGAAACGAAACTGAAATTTTTTAAATATATTTACTTTCAGTAAATTTTTCATCATCCTCTAAATTGAACCACAAACTAACAGAATAATCAAATAAAGTTTTGCAGCTGTGAAAATTACACAAGAGAGCAGTAATTCTACTGTTTGCATAACGAAACTCTCAACTGGGTATATTTACTCTGTTACAGATAATTTTATCAGCACTGAATGGCTTCTTCTCCATCGTTGATTAATTCTTATAAGATGTTTTCTTAAAAGTAGTTAAATATTGAGATTTAAACATGAGTACAATGCATTGTCATTGAATAAAAACAAAACTGATTATGTCTTTATAGAATTTTCTTCTCAAAATTAAACGGAATTTGTCACAATATCTTAAAATTGAATTTTATAAATAATAATTAATAAAATAATGCAGCATTTACATAAGCATGAATACAATGATTAAATTTTTGTTTTTTACTAGAATTCTTTTAGTATTATAATTGATCTCATTTAAATATTATTCACACAGAAATTTAATATAAAAAATAAAACAAAATGTGACAAATGAAAAAAAAAAAACTATAACACTTTTAAAACTCTAAAATTAGGGTTAAGTCAGTGTTGAAATTTTCGAAAAATAAAAATTTAATAAATAGATTTTAAAAAATCTCACCAAGATTTAGCACTGATTAAATCGAACCAATATGAAAAGATAATACAAGAAAAATAAATAAAATTATGTAATAAAGACATTTTAATTCTTGCCTATAACGTTTTTTTTTTTTTTTTTTTCCATCAAATACATTTTTTTTATACTTTAACATTTTCTGTATTTATTTATTCTTCGCCTCTTTAGAATATAAATAACATCGGGATTTTTTTTATAAAGCTATAAACATATCTATATATAAATTTATTTTTTATCGTAAAATTTAATTTGTATTTCACTTTTTTACCTAATCTTACCCATAAGGTAAAGAAAATATTGTTTTGGGGTCAAATTTTCGAAAGCAAGTTTTTGTTATATTTACACGTTTATAGATCCCCTCAATCCGGAAATATGTTTTTAGCTGTTGGTCTGTGTGTCTGTCAGTTATCAGCATATCTCGAGAACATATGGTAGCAGAAAGTCAAAACTTCTATTCTAAAAGTCGAAAGTCGAAACTTGTATTCTAAATGTGTTAGATAGGGGTACTACCCTAAACTTTTCGTTGAGACCAAGCAAATGCTCCGTGTACACGTACACCCAAGAGAATTCAAATACATTACGTCTACGCGGGAAATTGCAGGGAATCCAGTTTAACAGCTATAGATAGCCCTAAAACAAATTAAATGAATATGTATATTTTATATGCATAAAAACATATCTCATGTAGAATATGGTTGGGAAATCATTCCCTGTTCATTTACAGGGCTACACAAAATGACTAGATCATAGTGCGACAATAGCTGAAAATTGACGGAAGTGTATTTCAGTTTGTGCCGTGTGTTATTACTATAGGAATATATTTAGATGCACCATTTGGTACGTACATAATTTTCAAAAGATATACATGGCTTTAAATATTTAAGCAATAACGTTCTTTCCTTTTATTAGTGGAAGTGCTTTACAATAATATTTTATCAAGTCCTGGAAAGTTGCTCAGGAACTGAAATGAATTACTCATAGGCACATGGTAATTAATATATGTTTTAAAGCTAAATATCCATCGCTTGTTTTTTGTATATTTACGCGTTTTGAGGCTTCCTGATTATTGAAGTCAAATTTTAAACATTTGATCTTTGTTAGTGTCTTTTAGTGTAACATAAAAAGGAATAATGTTAGAAAGTTGTCTGAGTAATTTTAAGTGAACTTTTAATTTTATCAAAATATTTAAATTGTATTTAAATGTATGTGCAGTAATTAAACAGGGGGTTGACGGTGGGAAGTAGCCACCCTTACACAGAGCTATTTATCATGTGAAAATTTTCCGAAGCCTAATTTGAATTGTTTTAACATAGGTTTACATATCAGTTCACGTTATCTTACCTCTTAATCTCCCACTTATATTCATAGCATTAAATTTCAGGGTAAGAGAAAGTCGTGTGTGTGACACATCAGATTAGTTTTTTTTTTAAATCTTATTCTCGTAGCTTTTGTATAAAAATATATATGTAGCATACCTCTTAATTCAATAGTAGACGTTAGAATTACGTCCATAATTCATGTCCTCATTCTATCGTGCAACTGAATTTGACACAAGCGTTATCTTTTATGTCAAGTAAATATCATACAATAGTTTTGTTGTCGATCAAATAATGCGGATCATTCATCCGTATCGACAGAGAATTACGTCTGCCAAATAAATTTACATCAGAAACTACAGCCAGGTGAATGCGATATAATGTGTCATTTCCCTTAGAATAAACCATTTATTGATTTAAACAATTTATCCATAATTTAAAGTTACAATTGAAATAATGAACTGTTTATTTTATTTTATTTTCTGAATTTACTATATGTTTAGAATAATATAAAATTATATATATATATATATATTTTTTTAATGGGGTTTGTATGTGATCGGTTGTTCTCGGATTACATTAATTTCAGGGAGGGGGGGGGGGGAATTCATATTATTAAAATATATATAGGCTTTGAAATTGAAGAGCTAATGTACTTAGATTAAAAGAGATTTTACTATTAATATTTTTTTTATTTTAATTAGACTTTATTTCGAAATATTCGACGTGTTCATGAGCTCTTAAGGTGAAATAGTGATAAGTCCGGTATATTACATGAGGATCCACGAAGTGACTGAAGTGCCCGTAGTGGGGATCATACTGGAAGCTTATATTACGTACTTGTGTTTCGGAGAAAACCAAGAAAACTGTTAATTTATAGGTGATGAGCGCAACCTGAGATCTAATACGGCACCTTCCGTCTAGCATTTTCGAGAAAAGCAGCTCTCGGCCACTGGTTGGGCCTTTGAATTTTTATGAATTATTTCCGAATTATTTTTTATACAATCTGATTAACCATACTACTTCTTAAAGGTCATATGTTTAATTTTGCTTAAGATAAAATCTGCTGTTACAGATTCAGTAGACACTGTTATATCTAGAAATATAAAAATGGTTTTGACATAGAGAAATTATAATAAATCTAAGCGTAGATTTTCAATGATACTAATAAAGAATATTTAATTTCACTTAAATACGTAAAACACTATCAAGTTAATTTCATAAGTAGTTGCTTTCAAGGTAATTCAAATTACGAATATTTATTTTCTATTAAGTTTTAGTTCTTTACTTAATTTCTCATTTACTCCTAAAATTCTAAACTCTTAATTTTTTTTAACCGAATTCACCACCCAATTTAAACCTTAATTCTTTAGAAGGCAAATTAGGTAAAACTGTTGTTTAATGTATGGATTGGCATGTTCTTAATAAATTGTCAATTTATTAAGAACATAAGAGCTATTTTATGATAATTTTGTGACTAGCAACCCTTTAAATGAGAGTATGAATGAATTCCATGCTCAAGATAGCATAAAATAAATCACTGCAAAATACATTCTGAAACAAACCCAGACAGCATAGCGAGCTTGCATCAAAATTATCAAGCCTAAGTTTAATGCAGGCCGCAAACAAGCACGTAAGTTTACACTTGCCCAACTTACTTTAGGCTTAAACATTCAAGCGTAAACCAATTCCTATGACGCATTCTCTATGCTTGCTACACCATACATGAATCAAATACCTATGAATTTTTTTTTAAATCTTTTTTCTTATTTTATTTTTTTTAACGTTTTGGTGCATAACATTATTTATTAAATGTTTATAAAGAAAGTTGATTTATCCACTCTTCATTTACTTCTAAAGATATATATATATATGCTTCTGTAAAGAAAGCGAAATTTTTTAGACAATAGCAGAACAGTGTGGAAAAATTATACATATTATCCTTCTCACCCTTTCTCCTGAGAAATATCGTAGTAATCGTAGTATTGGTTCCAAGGAACAATTCTTATAATATACTTGTCTATTTCAACTGAAGACTAACCCAGGTGTGTTTGCATTCCGGATTTTTTATTTTAATTCCAACCATTAATTACGAATTGTATTTTTGGCTATATTTAACTGCTAAACGTTACTAATAAACTACTAATAATATCACTATTAAAAAATTACTGGTGGGAAGTAAAATAAAAACTCCGGAACGCAATCATCCCTGGACCAACCTTACTGTGCAAGAAAATAAGCTCTTTTATGGTGCGATAAAATTTTGTTGTGCATTATTTTAACACGTCCCTTTCGATCGTATTTAGAGCTGATATTGTATATACAGACTGCGAATACAAATACATTTATTTTTTTAAATAATATGTCACACCCAGCTTCTTCTTCTTTTTTTTTTTTTTTACTATAAACACATATTCACGCACAATTTCGCTGATCATGCGAGGATGATGATCGTATCAATACCTTTACGATTTATTCTATGGAATTACTAATCACTATCAGACACTAAATTACCTATACTAAGCATGAGAACCATGTGGAATGAGGGAAAAAATGTTTTTTTTTTTTTTTTTTTCATATATATATTCCTTTTTTATGCATTCAGCTTTAGTTCACTTTTAGATAAATTTTTGCTTTATATTATTTTAACTAAAAATGTTTATAGAAAGACAAAATCAGTTTTTCTGTTTTGCATGTGAAGATGGAGATCGTAAATGCACATTTTATGATTTAAGCAAAGGAATTCTTACTTGATCCGAAAACGACATGGGCACCAATGTAGTGAAACAACGGTGAAAATGTATTCCTATATATTTTTTTCCTCACTTCTTTTTTCTTTTTCTTTCTTTCTTTAATTTTCTGTAATTTTATTACGATGCACAAGTGGTTAAATTTTGTTCGATCATTTATCTTTATTTATTATTATTACAAAAAAGTAGCTATTATTTTCACTCCAACCCCAATATACACATATCCTTTTTAAATAAAAATTAATAATAATTCGAATAATTCGTATATAATTCGAATTAATGTATATAATTCGAAACAAATCTTTTCAGTTACATAAATGATTTTTTTCGCTTTAGTATATAAATAAAGTTTTTAATTGTATTAGAAAAAAAGTTAAACGTTTGAGTTGAATTATATTTTCAATTATATAATGGAAGTAATTTTAAACATTGTTTTCCAAGAAAAAAATATATATAGATAAAATATTCAACACAAAGCTTATGTTGCAACAGCTTATGGCATTCTGTAGTAATGAAAATACATTATTCTGACTTTACAAAGAGAAAGAATAAAGGTAATTTTGAATTGCTGCCAAAATACATAATCACCTTAATGTTTGGAAAAGGTTAATTCTAAATTAGAAATTTTATTTAATTTATACTCTCTATTTAGAGTTTATTATATAGTTTATTTAAATTTATAAACTTTACACTCTTTAATGGATTTATCATACTTGTAATATACTCCAAGATTTATAAATTTAAAACTCAGATTTTATATATAGGATTTCCCTAAATTAACCTGCCTATTCAGGAGTCTCTATTCGCGTAACTAAACGCATTGAATTGAAAATTTGTATAGACAATTCAAAGCATTCTGATATTTAATAATCTTTTACATTATTACAAAATTAAATTTTATCGTTTATTTATTTATTTATTTATTTTTTATATAAATTAATTTAAAAAAAAAAAAAAAAAAAAAAAAAAAAGCTATTAAAATGTAATTACTTTTTTTTTAAATATAAAATATATTTCACCGACAGTTTTGATCCAAACATTTTACATATACTTAAAAATACATATTAAAAACAAATATCAAAAATTATCTTGTGCAAAAAAAAAAAAAAAAAATGATTACAGATAGAAATGCAAGCGTTGATAAAATATGTCATGCTATCTACGCATTATTTATAAAATACTTTAACAATATATTCAATCACACAATTTTCTACGAAAAAACGAAATTAATTTTTTATCCTTATAAAACAATTTGGTAAAAATATTATATAATACTTAAATTTGGAATAAATATTCTACTAACATTTATTTTTAATTACCAAAAAGGAAACTTTGGTTAAGCATGAAAAAGATTTAACCGTTACGTATACTACAAGTAAAGTAAGTAATTTCCTATTTCCACAACGAAAACATCTTTTATGTTCTAAAAGTTGGTATTAGCATAAAAAAAGAAACTTATATAATACGCTTCGGTGATCTTCAATAGATACGAGATATTCCTTTTTTTAGTTTCAAACTGAAAAAAGATAAGTTTTATTTACAAGAGGATTCTTTGGTTTTCACCCTTTCATTCTTTTCTTTAAAAAAGCATTCAACTATATGTAAATATAAAAAAGTGCTATTGTACTGTAGTTTTAAACAAAAACATTATTTAAAATTACTGTTAAGAACATAATTTACAATATTTATATATACACACATGTATATATTCATGTATAACTCTGAATCGTACAATTGTTTTGCATTATAGTTTCCTGAAATCTTTTAAATTACTCAAGATAAATATTTTCTTTAAGCAACAATTATAATAATAATAACAAGATAATACCTCTTGAAAAATCTTATTTGAAAAATCTATCCAAAGATTGGGCATTCGAGAGAAGTCATTATATCTATAGGTTCCAAAGCTGTAAATTAAACACTAAAAACTAAACCTGAGTAGAACTATCAATGTATGTATGTAGGGTGTGTGTGTGTGTATGGGGGGGGGGTGAATAGCTTTCAATAAATACAGGTTTACACTAACTTAAAACATTTAGCGGACTGTGTTAAAGTTTATTCACGCGTAAAAGTACTTTAATATCACACCATTCTCTTAAAAGAAACTCAAGGTAACCACTACCAGTCAAGCGGCTACAAAAAATGCAGATAATCTCTTCTTCTACTCTTATAAAATTAACGCAAATAAAGCCCATGTAGGAAAAACCCAATGTCAGTAAACACGATTTGCATGTGCTGGAGTCAAGACTCAAAATAGGATCTTTATAAACAGTCATTACAAGTTTCACAGATATTTATGAGAAAATCTAAATAGCTAGGATAAAACGCCGACCAGGAATCTAGCCCGATACTTAAAACTTTTAGAGGATCTCAGGTTTTTGATAGGGAAGAAAAAACATGCAAAACAAAATACGGAATTCGGATATTTTATAATATTTTACATTATTACAAAATTTAAATTTATTGTTTAAATTTAAATTTTTTTTATAAATTAATTAAAACAAAACTATTAAAATGTTATATCTAATTATTATATATATATATATTTTTATATATAAAATATATTTCACCGACAGTTTTGACCCGAAAAATTTTACATATACTTAAATATACATATTAAAATACATATTAAGAATGCATGTCAAAAAATATCTTGTGTAAAAAAAAAAAAAAAATGATTACAGATAGAAATGCATAAATATGTTGCATAAATATGTTGCAAAAATATGTTGATAAAATATGTCGTGCTATCTACGATTAATCACAAAATATTTTAACAATATATTCAATCACACAATTTTCTACGAAAAAACGAAATTATATTTTTATCCTTATAAAACAATTTGGGAAAAATATTATATAATACTTAAATTTGGAAATAAATATTCTACTAACATTTTTTTTTAATTACCAAAATGGAAACTTTGGTTAAGCATTTAAAAGATTTCGCCGTTACGTACACTACAAGTAAAGTAAGTAATTTTCTATTTCCACAACGAAAACATCTTTTATGTTCTAAAACTTGGTATTAGCGTAAAAAAGAAATTTATATAATACGCTTCGACGATCTTCTATGGATACTAGACATTCCTTTTTTTCGTTTCGAACTGAAAAAAGAAATGTTTTATTTACAAGAGGATTGTTTGGTTTTCACCCTTTCATTCTTTTCTTAAAAAAGCATTCAACTATATATAAATATAAAAATTTGTTTTTGTATTGTGGTTTAAAACAATGCCATTATTTAAAATTACTGTTATGAACATAATTTAAAATATTTATATATACACACATGTATATATAACTTTGAATCGTGTAATTGTTTTGCATTATAGTTTCCTGAAATCTTTTAAATTTCTCAAGATAAATATTTTCTTTTAGCAACAATTATAATAATAATGACAAGCTAATACCTTTTGAAAAATCTTATTTCATATTTTATCAAGCATCATTTCTTTATACATATTTTACTGATAAGAAAATTTTAAATAAATCGTAAAACAATACAATCTAGTATAGATAAATATGATTTATCTAAGCCAATTTTAAATAAAATTATCTTTGTGTATTTAACACATTAATAAAGATAAATTTCATGTTATGCATTTTTAAATTTTAATGTACTCTCTTTTCAAGTTTAATAAATTAGAAGAACGTGTAATAAGCAATAAATATTATATTAAGAAATAAATATTATATTAAGAAAGATAAGTAAATGAAAAAATTAAATATTTCGCAGTTTTTTTTTTACAACCGTTTACATTAAATAAATAATAAAAAATAAATAAATTAAATTAAAAAAAATCACAAAAATTGCCAAAATTGACCTCGGTTATTACGCTTCACTACTTTTGTACGACATAGGAATCTGTCAAATTCCCATTTAATCAGAAAATTTAATCTATTCTATCTACCAAATACCGAAATAGAATATAACCAACATACAAACAATGACAAAAAAAAAAAAAAAAAAAAAAAAAAAAACACTCCTGTTAAAAGTACAGGAAAAATCTGGCAGCTGGGTTGCCAGTATTTCTCCGTCAAATATACAGTTAAAAACCATAAAACTGTATCACTGACATATATGTTACGCAGGAATCCTGTAAATGAAACAGGTTTTTTTGTTAAAAGTCCAGTTTTGTCCTGTATATTTCACAGAGAAATGCTGGCACCCCAGCTGCGAGATTTTTCCTGTACTTTTAACAGGTTTTTTTTTTTTTTTTTTAACAGTGCGGGACAATGCGGGAAACATAAATTTGGCGGGATAGTTGTTCGCAATTTCGCGATATTACTCTAGCGATGCGTTGTTGCTGTGAGTGTCAATGGTGCTTGTTTTATTAATGTTTATCGTTTGAACCTGATTGTGATTACAATCAGTGATTTGATCAATCCAAAAGAAGTAATCAGTGATTAAACTCCCAACTTATAAAATTGCTTTGAAGTTTATTTTTTATTTTATTTTTTTATTTTTATTTTTGTGTGTGCTTTTATTTTGGAACTTTTCATCTTCGCCTTGAAAGCAACCGACAGGTATGTTTCTTTCTCTAAAGTTTCAAATATTGTGTAGCAGAAACTTAAATATGTGTTTGATAAAGTTCCAATACTTATAGAAACTTTTTTCATATGAAATTACTATTTTATAAATTTTTCATATAAAAATGCACACATGGACAGACACCGTACTCGTGTGCAATTTTTTATGCATGATAGAGAAAGGGAGATGTCCAAAAAGAGAGTTGAAGATTAAAAAAAAAAATCATCGTTTTTCTTTGATATCTCCTGCATGCGTCTGCACATTTAATATCTCTCCAAGACATCATGAGGCTGCCATAGAAAAAAAAAAAAAAAAAAAAAAAAAAAGGATAACCGAGATTTGTGAGCAATCTGTGTCTGCTGCGTAACTGCGATAAATCAAAAAAGATGTCCATCATTAAATGGAAATTCTCGTTTTTCATGAGACAGTTATGGCATAGGTAAAATTGAACAGCGAACGTAAAGGTAACAAACAAATTTACCACCAAGTGGGAAATTAAGTGGTTTGAACATGAAAGAACTCAGTTCACTACTGATTTGTTTACACAACCATCCAGCTCAACACATAGAATAGATACAGAATTTCCTCTGACAAAAGAGATAGCCTGTGATTCGTGTGAACCGATTGCAGATAAATGTGACAACAATGAAGAATTCTAGAATCTAGTGTAAAATTCACCCATCATGTCAAATGCCCAACAAAAAAAACTTCTAATTGCGCGGCACTAAACATTGGCCGGAGGGGGTCGCCGAAATAATGGCCAATTGTAAAGGAACACCCAATGGGCGCATGTAGCTACCCCTTTCAAAGATAATACTTCCACACCTTGTCCAAGCTCTACCATATGAAAGTCAAGGACGCTAACTAACACACCGTATTGTCGGCAAATTTGCGCTCCTGATCGCTTTGAATTATCAGATAGAGCATAGGTAGCTATTACCTTACGTAGCAAGGTTTCTGACAAAGACCGCACCCATTATATTTACATTAATAAAATTAGATATTAAAATGTTTTAACAGCTGAGAACTTTAAATGCAGTTGCAGAACAAAGACAAGTATTACCATCTTCAAAAAATATATTTGTATGAGTGGAGGGATGACAACCTCCTGATTCAAAAAGGAAACTCAAAACAGTTTCAAAAAATAATAAAAGGTGAACAATCTTCATTTTTACAATAACCCAGTTCTGTGTTCGTTGTTCATGTTTCATCCAATTCTGGGTCTGCTTAAGACATTGCCAATAGCATTATTTCTTATTTGATCGAAGCTGGATTTTCATATAAGAACTGGACGTAAATGAATGTAATGACGCCTTTAATAAAACAGGTCGAAATCGGTTGTTATTTACAAAATTGTAAAGTAAGTTAAAATACAAGGTGTGGCTATTAAATAACGAAACTATTGCTGCTACAGATGAACTATATATGACCCAAATCTGAACGACCGACATATGTGCAGCATAAAGCCTTCTCTTTCGATTGCAGCGCCTAACGTGTTTGTAGAGAAATCAGTCTGGCCATAACCTTCGTTTGTGTAAAAGGTGTTTGTTTCGTTTTGCCGAAAACGTGATAAGTGTAAAAGTAGAGCAACGAATGTGTCGTGAAGTTTCACGTGGAACTTTACAAAAACCGCTAGTGAAACTTATCTTTTATTAAAACAAGTTTATGGCGTAGAATTTTTATCACGTGTGCAAGTTTATGAGTCGTTCAACCGTTTCTAAGATGGCTGAGAAGACTTTGGAGATGATGACCGAAATTCAAAGCGATGATGATCCTTTTTTTTCGACATTCATGGTATTGTGTACCTTCACTGGATTCCTGAATGTCAAGCTATTAATCAACATTACTATCGTAAGGTGCTTGCTCAACTCCGTGAAGAGGTAAAGAAAAAACGACCCGAATTGTGGAAGAACAAGTCATGGGTTCTCCATCAAGACAACGCGCCGGCT